>OZ010604.1:56405000-56517500 GCA_963932145.1 Acanthosepion lycidas
AACAAAAAGACTATAAATAAATAGTGTAGGTACCATAGTAATATTATGTAAAAGAAGCTGATCTAAGGTGTAGTACTCCAGCCTCTTAATCTACTTTTACTTCCTTGTATTAGTGACATTTAATAGAGTTCCTTTGTTTGGTATAAGATTACAAGTATAAGGCACTTAATAAGAATAGTTTTCTCTACAGTAATAACCTTTACTATAACTGCCCACCCCCGGGGGGGGGGGCTAAGTTATTTACTAACTTTAACCGACGCAGTGGACAAAAACGTTGATAGAAGTAATCCAACAAGTAACTTGACCCAAAGTGTTGCGTGTTCGATACCTGGCTACTGCAGTGGGGAAAAACTTAGAAAGTTGAGAACAAAACTTGGAGATTATTTATCAGGTGCCCAAAATCTTTTTTGTCGATTTTTATAAAGGAAATTAAAGATGCATATTTAAAGTCTTACATGTATTTATTCATCAAAGTATGAACCATCACATTCTATGACCTTCTCCCAAAGGTTCAACAACTAAGTAATGCCATTTTTGTAAAAGTCCTTAGCTTTAATTTGGAAAAAGGTATGCATTTCCGTTTTCAAGTCATCTTCATTATTAAATGTCCTGTTCTTCATATGATTATCTAAGCCTAAAAACAAGTGAAAATCTTTTGGAGAGAAGTCTGGAGAATACGGTAGATGAAGCATAATCTCCCACTTTAGCTCTGCTATCTTGGCAAGGGTCATTTTTGCAACATGTGGGCGAGCATTGTCCTGGAGAAACAAAACTTGTTTTCTGTTTACTAATGCAGGTTGTTTCTTCAACAAATTTTCCTGAACTTGTTCAAATTGCTCGCAATATTTGTTAGCAGTAATAGTTTCACCCGTTTGTAAAAACTCATAGTGAATTATTCCTTGACATGTCCACCAAACACACAGCAAAAAGATTTTTTTTTTTTGGCGGCTTTATAGTGGTGCATTTGAAGTTTGTGGCAAAGGATCACCCGGAGATAACCAATGATGTTTCCTCTTAGAGTTTGTATACATGATCCACTTTTCATCACATGTCATAATTCGATCAAAAATGGGTTCTTTTGTTAGTCTACTTACTACGATGAGAAGAGCATATGGTAAGCCTCTGCAGTTTGTTTGCTGGTTTTAAGTCATATGGGACCCATTTGCTTAATTTTCATTTCTTCCCCAGCTGGTGCAAATACAGTCTTATAGTTTCATCGCTTATATTAAACCTCGAAGCTAGTTCATGACATGTTAAACCTGAATCTGATTCTATGGCCGCCTTTAAATTCTCATTGATATTGGTCGTCCAGTTCAAGGTCCATCTTCGAGGGTTTCATTGCCACAACGAAACTTCTGAAACCAATTACGTGAGGTTCGTTCACTTACTGCACCTTCGCCAAAGGCTGTACATAGTTTACGAGAAGCACATGATGCACTTGTACCAAGTTTAAACTCATACAACAGACAAGAACGAATTACCAATTTTTATCAGTTATTATGAGGGCATTGAAATTAGAAATAAAATGGTATTATTTACGTAATCAAATAATAACTGAATCATTCAACAATATACTTGTCAATACAAGTTGCTTCCTGTATACATATGCTTGTTAGTAACTAAACAGCTGGGCCAGAAATAACTTAAGAAAAATATGCAAAAACTTTATCGAGCACCTGATACATTGTTTGGACTGTTTTCCTCGTCTTTTTTGTCATATTCACGACGTTTCGGCTTCGGCCTTCTTTAGGTGATTGGAATCGGCGTAAATATGGCAATAAAGATGAGGACAACAGTTCGAAGAATGTAAATAGTGTAAATAATTACAATATCAGAAATATAGAAAGATCCTGAAGAAGGCCAGAGCGTACAACGGCCGGAACGTCGTAAATATGGCAATAAAGATGAGGACAACAGTCCGAACAATGTAAATAATTACAATACGTCATGTCAGGAATATAGAAAGATTCCGAAGAAGGCCGGAAACGTTGTGAATATGGCAATAAAGATGAGGACAATAGTTCGGACAATGTAAATAATTACAATACCTCGTCTTAGATATATAGACAGATGTTGAAAAGACTGTTAATATTTACGAATTAAAACAAATGTTCAGGACTGATTAAGGCTATTATATGTTTAAAAATCATCTGTAATGTTATTATTAGGTTGGTGCAAAAATAATGTCGTTTTCTCACATGTGAGTAAACGACATTATTTTTGTACCAACCTAATATTTTAATAATTACAGCCCAAGCTACTGAGACGCAAAGGATTGCTTAGAGTGAAAGAAAATAAGAAGACGTTAGCGAGGTGAAAGAACCATACAAGAATCCGATTCAAGAAGACAGAATATTAAATATTAAACACTATTACAATTAAGAGGGAATAAATAGTTGTATTATCAGCATAAATATCGACTTGTGAACTGACAACATCAAGAAGGTCGATGATGAAGCTAAGTAACTAAGTAGATCCAAAGATATACCCTGCGGGATCCTGGCTTTAATGAAAAAGGATCTAGAAGAGTCGCCGTTCAAAATGACCTTCATTACATGATTTGTTAAGAAACTATACATTACTTTATATATATGACGTCACACACCATGAAATGGACAAAGTCCGACAATTATTTTTTTAATATATTTTATTTATATATTTTAATATATTTTATTGTTATACGTCATTTCTACAGACATAAATATTTAAGTAAATGCTCTTTTTATAATAAACAGTATTAACAATATTTACCGACCTGAACGTTCGAGTAATTTTGATAGAAAATATGTGTCCCCCGGCAGGAATCGAACCTGTATCCTACCTGGAAACGTCATATAGCCTGACGTGCTATACCGGTTTAGCTACAGAGGAGCGTCTGGTTAGTAAGGTCGATTTTACTTCTTTTAAACTACAATTTTCCATGATTTCCTTCGAACGTTCATATCTACTCGAAGCTTATTTAAACGTAAACAAATGATGTCACACACCATGAAATGGACAAAGTCCGACAATTATTTTTTAAATATATCCTATTTTTATACGTTATTTGTATAGACACAAATATTTAAGTCATTTACTTTGATAAAGTCCATCGAATGACGAAACGCGACGGCTAAACTAAATATAGTTTTCCTCTTGTCTTTTCATTCATATATATACATGTGTGTGTGTGTGCGTGTGTGTGTGTGTGTGTGCGTGTGTGTGTGTGTATGTGTGTGTGTGTGTGTGTGTGTGTGTGTGTGTGTGTGTGTGTGTGTGTGTGAAAATCAGTTATTGCTCTTTCAGTCCTGTAATTTTGAATTCAGCTAAAGTAATATCTTTCTATTCATGGAAATAATTTGTGACGATTTTTGATGAATGAAACTTTTCTATATTATTATATTGGTGTTTTTCCCCCTGGAATTTATAGCATATGTTTATGCAATAAATTTATTATAATTCTCATTTCAATGAATAATTATATCTTCATTCCAAGTTTTGACTTAATGTACACAGTAATGGAGATTGCTTGTCATGTTATTTTTTTAGCAGTACGACAATATTTTAGATAATTGTAATACTATAAGCATTTTAGTTTTGAGCTGCAGAGTATCCATTTTCGAAAATCCGAAGTAGCTAAAGCAGGGTTAATCCTTGCTGAAAGAATCTGGGCTTCTTCAGTAAAAGGATTACGATAATATTGAATCTATAATGTGTTCCAATGATCTGATTAAATGAAAATCTTCAGGTTGAAGAAAAATATTTGTTTAGTCACGAGGACCTTTTAAAAATATTCCGACTTAAAAATTCGATTTTTTCTTTTCTTCATTTTACTCAGCGTTGTTTTAGATCGTCGCCCTCCAAAATGGTACACCTCCTGTTGCTCAAACTGTTAAAATTATTAACAGCTTTATTCGATTTTCACTGTAAGCCTCAACTTGTACAAGGCCCGGGGGTTACTCGAGGTAGAGAGTTACATTGAGTAGTAGTTTATAAGGCGGAAAATAACGGTTAACTTTAGACTTGTAAAGGTTAAGAGTGTGGTGATCGAAGAAACAGACATTCTCTTGGGTGTCTGTTCCACATAGCAGCGGTTCGCGGGAAGAAGGTGTTCGATTGGAACTTACTTCTGGCAAATGGAATTCGGAGGGAATGTGGGTGATTTGCGACTATGTAAGTGGCATAGCGGGTCCTAACCATAAAGGTTAGACCTGGCAGAACCAAGGAATGAAGTTCGTCCAAGTACTCTCCATGGAAATAAAGATAGAGCAATGAAAGACTCGTCACATCCCGCTTGTGAGAGAGAAGTTGTAAGGTGGAAAATATTTATTCTCCAAAAACGACTCAGAGACGCCTTTGGACTCTCCCGAGACTGTAAAGTGAGGACTGGACAGTTCCCTCCCAAATATGACAATAGTACCCTATATAAAGTTAGAGGATGGCATGAGGAGTCAGGAACTTCCTGGGGCCGATCATTTTACCTGTAACTTTAGCGCTGGATCTTATATAAGAGTTCCACGAGGTTTGGTTGTAAGTTTGAGGCTCAATATTCTCTCAAGAGATGGTCTTATTCAACGTGTCAATTAACATATTCCATAGACTGCTCATCGGGACTTCATAGAAATGGAGCTTGATTTAATTTGTCTCCAGAATACTTATATTTTCTCAACAAGAAATAAAACAATTACTTTTATAATTTGCAGCCGTTTAATTGGGTTAATTTTCTTTATCGGCGCAATACAACGCGTTATAAACAACACCCATCTCTTGTCACGGAATTTTACGTGGGTGGGTGCAAAAGTAGGTACACAGTAAGTACTATGCCAGTATTACTAGTAATGTAATTCCGAGGCGAAACACATCTGTTTACCTTCTAACGGTTGCTACGAGAGCGTTGTGTATTTTAACACAACGTTAAAAATTTCAGTTGCAGTTGTAATAATTCATCGCAAGAGACTGACACATATACAAAAACAATACTCCGTCTGGTGGCAAAAGCTGCTGGTAGCGCCAGAGGTGAAAGTATTGCCTTATCGACCGAAACTGTGTTACCTCTCCTCGTTGGCGGCTGGTGAGAGCAGGGGATGGTACGTGCTTTCACACGTTGTATGTAGAGAATAGTAGTTCTTTACCGTTATGCAAATTAAATGAAACAATCGCTTTAGTTTCTTTTCTTCCGACATACAGTCAGTTTTAGACCCACTGAAGTGACAGGGTGTAATAGTTTTCTATTTGTTTTTCCTCAGATTAGGTTATTTGCAGTGGTGTGCAGTAATATGAATTGAAAAATATTGCATCATCCGTCATGGCATCATGTTTTCATCTATAGTCTTAACTGTCGATTAGTTGTCCTACGGCCATTGTCTGCGATGGACGTTACTTCAAGGAGGCGTACAAAAATTATAATACTGCATGAACACACTGGCAAGCCTTACCAGTGAGCAAATCAAAGTCCTATAGACTGGCCCGGAAACTCTCCTGATTTAAATCCAATCGAGAATCTGTGGTCAATCTGCAAGGAACGACTTCGTGGAATAGACATCCGAAGTGATGTTTTATTGGAAAAATACGAAAACAAGTAAATAATAACGAAATTATCTTTTTGTTTGAATTAATTTGCACAAGGGTGTAGCAATCGGTTAATACTAGAATTCGTTTAATTCATTAAAATCATTTTTAATATTTTTATTTTCATAATTTTTTCTTATAATTTTTATTTCTTAATAAAAGTAATAAAAAATCTTTTGCAGGTAGAGTGGTAATTTAACGATAGCTGGTAATTTAATGGACGAGAAGAGAAAACGGATTTTGAAACAGTATTCAAAGGCGTTATTATGGATATGTTTGTATAATCAATACGATACGTTTTGTCTGCACGCCTGGTTTTTTAAATCACCCGACAGTTGAAAACCGTACATTATAGATTCGAATAGCATTCCTATACGAATGGCTCTAGCAGAGTTCTGATTCCAACCAGTTCACAATTCGTATGATATGTTTTGAGTTTTATATGAGCAGAGAAAATGTTGGAAAGAAGGGAGGTCACTGAAAGTAACCTAACGGTTAATGTGCCCAGTCTAAACTCCAGCTGCAACAGTTTGTCTTCACTACAAACTAATGCCTTATGAAAAGTCATGAACCTATTCTTCCCTATAACTATTAATAAATAATAGAACAGCTGAAGACATTTATCGCCTTGTAGAACTGTTCCTTTTTTTATGTTGGGCAAGCAAGTTGGCCTCTTAAAAATTCACAATTATTACAATAAATGAATTATGGTTCATTCGAGCAATTTGAGATAAAATCATTATTTCATTCGTCGTGCGAAAATATCAGAAGATATAAGGAATATGAATATTTTTGTTTACATTCAAAACACGTTTGAGTATTTCTTGACACTTGTCATCAAGCCTACTGTCGCTTGTGTCACATCTAATGACAGTGTTGGCAAACATGGCGTTTATTTCATTCATTGAAATTCGACACTGATCGATCGACCACCGATACTCAATCACAATAATCCCAGTGGCTCTACACGCTTTACATATTTAGTCGTTTGTATTCATTAGCACTTACATTTTCGGCATTAATCTCACGTATAGAGAATGTATTCGACTTCTGAAGTTCCCTACATCCACGCAAATGTTAGCAATAGCATACCAGAATTGTACATTCCTCCTTTGGTCATGGTAGTTCTCTATTTCTGGATTTAATCGAGTATCAATGAGACCCTTTTTAATACATAACCCCCTGGAGTCAGTTTAAACTGACGTCCTTCTTTTTTCCATATGTGTTAACTATAATTATGAACAATTTTGGAAAGGATAAATTTCACTGAAAACATGTTGGAAAATTTTCTATTTTTTGGTTTGGTTTGGTTTGGTTTGGTTTGGTTTGTTTAGTTTTACGGCATATCAGCCTCAATGGGTCATTTAATGCCGACAGATTTTTTTTTTTTTTTTCTGGTAATATTTTTGTTTTGTCAAAAATCTATTTCTGGTAATATTTTTTCCTCAAAAATATATAGCTGGTAATATTATTTTAAAAATGTATTGCTGGTAATTGTTTTTTTTTTCTTCAAAAATTTATTTCTGGTAATAGTATTTTTACAAAGTATTTCTGGTATTAAAATCTATTTTTAGACTTTCATAATGCTTTTTACCTCAGTTTCTGGGTTAACTATTTGCCCATAGCAGGGGCCCAAATAGGTGCTACCACCCCAGGTCAAGGTGGACCTGGGAACACCAGCAATTTAGATCTGGTTCCACGCTCCTCAAAACCTTGCTGCTGGACGTAGTTTATCGTCTTAACCTGGACGCGGATGTAGTTTATCGTCATACCCAGGACGCTTCCTACTTTTTCGTGGTAAAACAAGAACATATGAATTTAACTAAAATGGTTACAATATATGGAGAAAAAATAGGAGTCAGTTTAATCCAACTTCTCTTGAAGTCAGTTTAAAATTACATTTCTTTTTCCTATAACTAAACTATAAATAAATTTCACTAAAATCTATTAGAAAGTTTTCAAGTTTTTATGTGAAATCGAGAAGATACCTACGTAAGCAAAATGGACACAATATAGGAAAGATTCAAAATTTAATAGCAATGCTCCATTTAATAAATTTAAGCAACATTAGGTTTTAATATTACTAGATGAAAAAACGATAAACAAGACTAATAAATAATATTTTATTTATTAAATTCAGAATACTTAATACTATCATATATATTATAACTATACGATGTCAACAAGATTAGTAAAAATTAATAATAGTATTTAATAGTTTTCGACGAATTTTAAATCTGATTCAGTTTTTCTTATCAAATCACCAAATGAAGGCTATCTTGAACGGCCACTCTTCTAGATCTTTCTGCATTAATACAGGTGTCTCCAAGGACGCTATACTTGGACCGACGTTGTTCCTAATTTTCATCAACGAACCTCTTGATGTCATCAGTTCTCAACTCGCTGAAAGCACAACTATTTTCTCCTGTCTTAATGCTAAATCTGATCGGTTTGATAAGTTCAAATAGGCATCTGAGCGCAAACATTACTTATAATCTGCTGTTAACTAGAGCAAGAAATGGCTTGTTAATTTTAACGCCCCCAAAATGAAACTGCTCACTCTCAATCATCTGAGAGACCTCTTTCTGCTTCCCATCAGCATGGCTGATGCTAACCTCCAAAACAGCAACTCACTACGACTGTTTGGGCTTAAGTTTTCGACTGATACCATTATATTGAATTAATTTTTAAGCCTGCTGCTATGAAGGTCGGTTCACTGTATTGTGCGAGACAATCTATCTTGCACATTTATAAGGCTATCATTCATTCTTGCATCGAATATTGCTACCACATTTTATCTGGCAATGTTATCGGTCTTGATCTGACATCTCGGCTTCAGTCACTTTCTCAACGCCATAAGGGAGCTTCCCTTTGTCTCTTCTAGAAATATTTTCACTGTAATTGTTCAGGTCTTCGTTTGTACCACGCATTCACAAACTTAGACTCAATTCTAAGTTGTCAGCTAGTTTTAACCGTAAGTTTTATGCTAATAGTTTCTTCTTCTGCATGTCTCCGGTTGCTTGCTTTCTTGTCAACTACAACCTACAGAAATTTAAATCCGCTGTCAGTTTTCATTAGCTGTCTCCTGTTATTTTTTTATTGTCACCTCTGTTTCTTTCACTCTTTTTTAATAATTTCACACCAAGTAAGGCAATAAAGCCACTAAGATTCATGGAGTTACTGAGTGTCAGAGAATATGACGAAAACATTTTTAAAAAGAGAGAGAGAGAAGAGAACAAGAATTAAGAACACATAAGATAACGATTGACATTGCATTTAAATTTTTGAAATTGACTGAGGAGCAAGAAGCTAGAAGAGAATTCCACAGACGAGAATTCGGACAATCAGCCTAATGAGTTATATGACAAAAATTATCATCCAAATTCTGACGAATAGAGCGCGCAGCAGAGTTAGAGAGGACATAGGACAAGAACAGTGCGGGCTTGTCAAAAACACTGAAACAAGGAATGCAATATTTTTGATATCAGAAAGAGTAATACAAATGCAGAAAGAAGTGTACTTGCGTTTTAGAAATTAGACAAAACGCTTGATAAAATATGTCTCAAAGAACTGTTGTAACCTTCACATATTTGGGAAATACCGGGCGTAACAGCAAAATTGCTCAAATCGTGTTTAATATCTAAAAAAAAAACAACAGTAAATTAGTTGAGTTCCTTCTTTCCAGGTGTTTAGGTAAGACGATTAGCCATCTTGATACCATTTATCGTAAGAATAACGGAAACCCCTTTGAGTTATTCAGCTAGAAAGAGAACAGGTTACAATCGTTTTGAGTCAGCCCCACTGTTTCCCCAAATGCGCAATGGCGAGAGAGAAAAGATCATTCAGGCTTTCAGTAATTGTACTAACATTCATACTCTGGCTTCCATCCTCAAAGTCCATTCAAGAACCATCAACAAAACGGTGAATAAGTTTAAAGGAGGGAACCGTACAGAGGAAAATCTGATTCAAGAGGTCACAACAGGAAGAGGGATCATTTCAATTTAGAGCTAAAAAGATCAATTAAAAAGATCCAACTCAACCCATAAGACGTTTGGCATGTGAGAGAGGAGTTTCAGCTATTTCAGTCCAAAGAGCAGTGAAAAAAGAGTTGAAAATTAAATCGTACGTAAAACCTGTGACGCAACTTGTTACTCCAGGACAGAAAGTTAGAAGGTTAGAGAGGGCGAAGATCATCTTGATTAAGTTGGAAAAGTATCCTGGAATAATATATATATATTTAAAGTTTATTTCAATCCTTCATGAGCTTTCGATCCTAAGCAAGGATTAATTAATGATGAACATGTCATTTTCGTTTATGATCGATTTCATCACGATTTTTCTGTGAATCTTGGAGAGTAATTACACATTCTTATTGCTCAAATTAAAGTCCAATTGTGTTATAAAACACCTCGGGAAATTCCAATAAGATATCTTTAATCCTTTCTAAGATACAACGGTTCAAATCTTAATCTAATAAATGGACAATTTAGTTTTTACACGATTTAGACAATTTTGCTCTTACACTCGGTATATTAGAATCATCCAGAACCTCTAATGACAGGAAACAGCTTGCATACTGATAGAAAATGAATTCAGTAAATATGTAAAAACAGGGGTGTAAGATAAAACTCTGTCTTCTCACCGGACTTATTCAATCTATACAGAAAGGCCATTATGATAGAACTAGAAGTCCTACCAGGATTCATTATTGGCGGCCACAATCTTAACAACATAAGATATGCAGAAGACACAGTGTTGATAGTAGACACAGAAAGGTTTGGTTTGGTTTGGTTTGTTTTACGGCATATCAACCTCAATGGGTCATTTAATGCCGACAACTTTTTTTTTCCTGGTAATATTTTTGTTTTATCAAAAATCTATTTCTGTTGATATTTTTTCCTCAAAAATGTATAGTTGGTAATATTATTTTTCCAAAAACGTATAGCCGGCAACACTATTCTTTCAAAAACGCATAGCTGGTAATATTATTTTTCCAAAAACGTATAGCCGGCAACACTATTCTTTCAAAAACGCATAGCTGGTAATATTATTTTTCCAAAAACTTACAGCTGGCTACATTATTTTTTCAAAAACGTATTATCAGAGGCTTTGCTGTTGGACGTAGTTTATCGTCTTACCCAGGAAACGGATGTAGTTTATCGTCATACCCAGGACGCGAATGTAGTTTATCGTCATACCCAGGATGCGGATGTAGTCTGGGTGTTAACTATTTGCCCATAGCTGAGACCCTAACAGGTGCTATCACCCCGGGTCAAGGTGGGCCTGGGAACAGCAGCAATTAAGAGGTGGTTCCACCCTCCTCAAAACCTACTGATCAGAGGCCTCGCTGTTAGATGTAGTTTATCGTCTTACCCAGGACAGACACAGAAAGGAAACTACAAGAACTCCTACAGAATGTAGTGAAAGAAAGCGAGAAGAAAGGACTAAATATTAATTCCAAGAAGACAGAATGCATGTTTGTTAGTAAAGGGAACGGCCCAACAAGCAAATTACAAATTGGGAATACCAAGATCAAAACCAAGTACAAAAATTTTAATATCTGAGAAGTGTTTTAAAAGAGGATAGAAAGTGCGACACTGATATCCGAAATCGCATTAGGATAGTGAATGATGCCTTCCAAAAGCTAAGCAAAGTATTAAGAAACAGAAAAATTTCGTTAAAAACAAAGAAAAGAGAACTTAAATGTTATGTAATATCAGTCCGTCTCTATGGGAGTGAATGCTAGACAATCTTCTCACAGATGAAGAAGAGACTTGAAGCAACAGAAATGTGGTTCTACAGAAGGATGCTGGAGATAACATGGAGGACCAAATATGTGAGCAATTTGTAATTTGTACGTTGGGCTGTTTCTTTTGCTAGCAACCATGTATTCTGTCTTCTTGCAATCGACCTTAGTCCTTTCTTCTCGCTTTCCTTCACTATCTTCTGTATTTGGTAATTTTAATGTCTTTTTTTTTTGTAAATTTAAGGCGACTTACGAATCTTTGTCGTTTGTATCTGCGATATGAAGATTGTCAAAAAGGAAAATGAAAATTACTGGATTCGATATACACCTGAAGGTCTTGGAGTCTACAGGCGAAATGTACTAAACAAAGAGTCAAGATGCTTCCTCTTCTATGAGCCTTGCCCATTCATGGCGGGGGCAATCATAAACTTCCACAAATTCCTATACTTTGCAGCTCTTAGCGGTGTTGTATTTTTATTATCCCTCTCACTCTGTTACAAGCTGTTTCTCCCCTGCCTTTTAGCTTTGATATATCCTGTGAATGTCAAATTTTCTAAACCTTCTTTCCTCGTTAGGTGTCCCAAAATTTCAACTGTCTCTATCTGATTTTATGTATTTCCAGTTTCCTTAAATTTTTCTCTTTGTTTCTACGCATTGTCCATGGCATTCTCTGCATCTTTCTATAAAACATATCTGTTGTCTCTCATCTTCTCTTCTTCTGCGATGAAATTGCCCAGAATTCACTGCCATCAAGATTCTAACGTTACGAATTCATTGAATAACGAACGCCGTTTCCCACACGCACACATTCATCGATTCCCAACTACCTTTGAACTTCTGGTTTCACATCTAACACCTTTTAATATAAGTAACTTTCATTGGTTTACAAAGTCATTTCTTGAAATACATCTATTTGATGCTTTGACAAAAAATCATCAGTAACGTCTTTGGGCACCTCAAGGCGGTGTAATGGTTAGCAAGCTTGTCTCGCTAGATCATTGAAAAGTGAGTTCGATCTACACTAGATAACCTATACTTTCGGCCTTGTGTCACATCTAAGCTACACTTGGAAAATAACCATCAATGTTGTCTTTAGCCGATAATATTAATATTGTTGGATTTGTGTGAAAAGCGGAAAGATTAAAATATGGCTGTCGCAATTTGCTTGAAAGATTTTGGCGGGAAATTAATGATCGGAAGTTTTATTTTGTTCCAAGAATATTTTTAAAATACTTCTGGAAGCCAATTGCTAATTCAATGAACAAAAATAACAAATATAAACAAGACTCGCTATATTATTTTAGGCAGATTATTTCTTGCGAGAGAGAGAGGAGGAGGAGGGGAGATAACTAAAGAGATACGGGGCCGCTTGTGTCCCCCGGCTTGCTGATGTATTTCTATTTTTAATTTCTCCTTGTAAATTCTTTACGACCTGGAAAGCATCCAATTTCCATCATTGGCACAAGCTTGTCTAGTCTATCAGTAAATGAAGGCAGAACGAAACGAAGTAAAAGTGAATGAGTAAGAAAGAGAAAAAAGAATAGAAAGGAAAAAAAAAGAATAGAAAGGGACAAAAAGAATAGAAGTGGAAAGTGAGACAAGAAGAAGAAGAAGAAGAAGAAGAAGAAGAAGAAGAGGAGGAGGAGGAGGAGGAAGAAGAGGAGGAGGAAGAAGAAGAAGAAGAAGAAGAAGAAGAAGAAGAAGAAGAAGAAGAAGAAGAAGAAGAAGAAGACGGGAGAAACAATTCTATGAAGGGAACGTGAAAGAAAAGAAAAAGTGGATCTGAGGAAGAAGCGGGGGATAATTATTAACTCAAGAAGATGCTGATGATGATAAATTAGAAATAATAATAATAATAATAATAATAATAATAATAATAATAATGAACTGACCAGTATTAACTATGGATAAAAAAAAGAAACTGTTTAATCACCTACATCGATGACATCAAACTCTTTGTCAAAGACGACAATGAGTTGAAGGGTATCCTCAATACAACATCTTTCTGTGATAACATCAGTATGGATTTCGGATTAGCTAAATGGGCAAAAGTAACATTCAAGAAAGGGAGAATTATAAAAACACACTCAATAGATCTAGATTTTGACACAAAAATTAGGGAACTGGAACAAGAAGAAACCCATGTGTCAGCAAAGGAGACGGCGCACGACTCAAAAGAAAGAGAAAGTAAGAAAAGAATACAACAGGCGTGTGCGTCTGGGGTTAAATATCCGAGTTAAATACACAAAACAACATCAGCCATAAACACTTTGGCTCTCGCTGCGGTGCAATATAATATTTGGACCATAGCGAATGGATGTCAAAACTAGAAAGCTTCTCACTTGACACCACATGCATTATCCTAAGGCTGATGTTGATCGTCTGTATGTGTCTAGCACGGAAGGTGGCAGTGGTTTAGTTCAACTAGAATTGTCTTACAAAACCACAACATTCGGTCTTCAAAGATACTTGAAAAATACAGACGATTGGGTGAGGATCTGTGTCAAAGAATAGGAAAGATATAAGAAATTTTTTTCAGTAATAAAGGAAACCAAATAATTCAAAAGGGAATTTCAAGTAGTTAAATGTTATGGGGTCCACCCCTTTTTCATATAAGTGGACTCTACCAAGTGTACCTGGACGGCTGCCGTTAAATACCCAGAGTTAAAGTCAGTGAGGGTAGTCGGTAGTCGGATCGTTGTCGGACGACCAGCTGAACGGTTGAACTCTCTGCCTTCGGGTGGGGAGGAACTCGAACGAGGCTACGCCGAAGGGCGGAATCTCGTTCGGGGAATTAAACCGACCCTGAACCCGTTTATATGGGTTCAAAGGCTATATTTTTGGCCGAGCCCACGGGCTCGGAGATCCCACGTTAAACCGGCCTTGTGCCACATGATGCCCTCGTAGTGGGGTGACTAAATACTAGTCAGTAGTCGGATGTCAGTCGCTGTCGGACGACCGGCTGAACAGTTGAACTCTCTGCCTTCGGGCGGGGAGGAACCCGAAAGAGGCTACGCCGAAGGGCGGAATCTCGTTCGGGGAATTAAACCGACCCTGAACCCGTTTATACGGGTTCAAAGGGCATATTTTTGGCCGAGCCCACGGGTCGGAGATCCCACGTTAAACCAGCCTTGTGCCACATGATACCCTCGTGGGGGGTGACTAAATACTAGTCGGTAGTCGGCAGTGGGATAGAGTGAAGTAACCTCTTTTAGAAGTCAGTAACAAGCACGTAGACTCTAAGGAAGTTCTACTTCGAGACTGTATATATCTATCTGCATTTGCTACTAACCACGTTCCAGGATTTACTAACAGTATTACTCTTTGTATGATTGTCTAAATACATTTTATTTCTTATATTTAATTATTGCGTTTGTCATTCCTTGGAGAGCGAATTCATCTCGGAATCCACAACAGTAAAGAAATTCAAAAAAATCCTAATACACAAAATGCAGCGGCAAAGAACCTAAAAAAAAGAAAGCAAAATCAAATGCAATGAACCAAATGCAGAAACGATGGCAAGATAAACTTCTTCATGGCCAATACTCTGCCCGTAGCAAACAAGATGATGTAGACAAATCCTGTACCCATCAATGGTTACTTAGTACAGGGTTAAAAGCTGAACGGGAAGTTTTATTCTTGCTGCACAAGACCAATGCTTGATAACTAGAAATTACCAAGCACACATGCTTAAAAATTGTGTTAACCCGAAATCCAGATTCTGTGATAAATATCCAGAAACAATTAACTCTCTTGTATCAGGTTGCACGGTGTTATCACTGAATATAAAACTCGGCATCATAGACTGGGCCAATATCTGCACTTGAAAATATGCAACTTTTATGGGAAAGAAGCTGCAAGAAACTGATATGAACATCTCCTACATCCGCTTACAAATATATAACTTGTAACAATTTTATCGTATGTTATAATACACACAGACAGAACAATCAAAGATAATCGCCCAGACATCAAAGCCCACAAAATATGCTTTCTTATTGACATGACAGTCCTTGCAGATTGTAATGTATATCTGAAAATCTTCAAAAACTATCAAAATAAAAGGATCTTGAAGTGGAAATCTCAAAAATGTGGCACACGAGGACATCAATAATTCCAGTTGTAGTTGGAGCACTTGGATTAATTGGAAAAGGTGCCGATGGACTCATTGAAGGAAATCTTGGTAACCCATCCCTAACAGAAATACCAAAACAAATTAGTTCAGATCACAGATCACAGAGCTTTATCTATGCAAAATGTGTTTTTTGTGTTTTTTACAAAAATGACCAGTGCAAAATGCCATAAATTCATTTTATCCCAGTTCGATCAATGAGTTTTGTCAAATACAACAATCTATTATTAATATTATTATAATTATTACTGTATATTTTTGTATATTTTCCTTGTTGGGACCTAGAAGAGAATATGTATACAACATAAATGAAAGAAAATAATACTTGAATTTTAACACAAGGCAGCAAATATGGAGTGACATGTGAAGAAGAAAGGTCATAATAATAATACATAAAAAATATACAATAATAATAATAATAATAGATTGTTTTATTTGTCAAAAGTGATTGCTCGAACCGGGATAAAATCAACGATTCGGAATACTGCGTCCTGTTTTTGAAAAGGCTCACCATTGCCACCATATTCGTCCAGGTTTCTTTTAGATTTATTCTCATGCCTTTTACTAAAGGAAAGGCAACTCTGAATTCGAAAGAAACAGAAAACCACTCCGCTGTCTTTCCTAACATGACTATTCATGAATTATAAAGAAAATGAACCAGCAGTAATTCATAAATCTCCTACGAAATGAATGGTATGTAGACAAAAAGAAACGCTACTTAAAAAAGGAAAACTACTAAAAAAAGAAAAACTAGTAAGCAAATCTTTCAAAATGACAACAATCATAATAATAATTATATTTATTATTATTATTATTATTATTATTATTATTATTATTATAAGAAGAAGGAGGAGGAGGAGGGGGTGATGCATTGGGAAAACGACATTGATTCGCTCATACAAACAAATCGTACGAGTACAAATCAACATCTACAAAGTGAAAACCACAACAGAAAAAAAACAAAATTCTTTGGAACTAACAAATGCAAATAAATCGCCCAGTTCAGGAGAACTGATTTTGTCACTGTAATAATAATAATAATAATAATAATAATAAGAAGAAGAAGAAGAAGAAGAAGAAGAAGAAGAAGAACAACAACAACAACAACAACAACTACAACAACAACTACAACAACAACTACAACAACAACAACATAAACACCAAGATTTTTCGGCGGACCACAGTATCAAACTAAAACCAAGTGAAATTTATAGAGCGTAAAAAGCTATTAAAATATCAGGACCTTGCCAGAGAGCTAAAACCATGCGCAAAAGAAAGATGACAATAATAACTATTATTATAGAAATGTTGGCCGTTTTTATAAGAGTTTCTATCACGTGATCTATGGAGAGAACCTTCAGATAATATTGGTTAAAATCCAAGATAATAATAATAATAACAATAATAATAATAATAATAATAATAATAATAATGCGAAAAGGAAACTGCAATAAATTCATATGAACACTACCGAGACCCGGTTACAGACATAGGACCTGTAAATATTTTATGGGACTTTACAATACAGGCAGAGAGAACAACCAAATCTAATCGCCCAAACATCGTGATCAGAGACCACAAAAACAGAATATGCCTTCTTATTGACATGCAGTTCCAGCAGACTGTAATGTATCTCTGAAGATCTTCAACAAACTATCAATATACAAGGATCTTGAAGTAGAAATCTCAACAATGTGACACGTGAAGACATCAATTACTTCCAGTTATGATTGAATCCCTCGGTTTGAATGCAAAAGGGTCCGATAGACCCTTTTGAAGGAATTCCTGGTAGCCTATGCCTTAAAGAAATTTAAAAAAATATTCTCGCAAGTACTGCTCAAACTTTACGAAGGACTCTATCAATGTAAAATGTGCGCTCTTAGGCTCAAAAATTTTCAGTGGAAAATGTCACGATGCCATTTCTGACTTTATGTCTCTGTTTGGGACCCGGAAGTGAAATGAGTATGCAACAGAAATCAAAGGAAATAATAATAATAATAATAATAATAATAATAATAATAATAATAATAATAATAATAATGGAAACATCCATAGCATGGACGAAGTACAGAAAGGCCTTCGACAGTGTACCACACTCATAGATAGGGAAGAGCCTAAAATATACAGAGTATGCTCCACAATGGCCAAATAACAGATAGCATGAAGAGCTGAAAGACGACACTAAACCTAAACCATACAAACAGGTCATTAACATCGAGATCAATCAACATCAAAAACAGGATCTTCCAAGGAGATTCATTGTCACCACTACTCTTCTGCCTTGCATTAGCGCCACTCAACCGTCTACTGAACAACAATAGCTCCAGATACAAGTCACAGAATGGCAAACTGAATCACCTATTCTATATTGATGGTCGTAAAACGTTTCCAAGAATGACAGCCAACAAAAAACCTACTCACCATTGTCAAAAGTGAAAAATATCGAGATGGATTTCCGAATCGACAAATGTGCCAAAGGCACCTTCAAAGGTGGTAAACTAACGAAAACTACACAAGTACAGCCCACACCTTACGAATGGCTTTACCTACGTAAAATGTGTGAGATCTTAGGGTATTTTTTGCCTCAACAAATGCTCAGTTGAAAATGTTATGATGCTATTTCTGCCATAAGGTTTTTGACCGGGACACGGAAGGAAATGAGTATACACCAGAAATCAAAGGAAATAATAATAATAATAATAATAATAATAATAATAATAATAATAATAATAATAATGAGAACAACAATCAAATCTAATCGCCCAGATATCGTGGTTAGAGACCGCAAAGACATGTGCTTCCTTATTGACATGGCAGTCCCTGCAGACTGAAATGTATCTTTGAAGATCTTCAAAAAAACTATGAAAATACGAGGACCTTGAAATCCAAATCCCAAAAATAGGGCACATAAGGACAACAATTCCGGTTGTAGTTTGAGCCCTCGGATTAGTAGGAAAAGATTCCAATAGACTCATTGAAGGGATACCTGGTAGACCATGCCTAAAGAAATACAAAAAATTTTCCGACAAGTATAGCCCAAAGAAAGAGCTCCATTCTTTAGTTCCACCAGTTCAGACCTTTACAGTCAAGCCTTTCGCTACTGTATCGCTATTTCCATGACAAATGTTCGTACGGACTCCATTCTTTAGTACAGACCTACTTTATCGCTATTTCCCTGGCAAGTGTTCAAACGAGCTCCATTCTTTAGTTCCACCAATTCAGACCTTTACAGCCAAACCTTTCGCTACTCTATCTCTATTTCAAATGTTCAAATGTGCTCAATTCTTTAGTTCCATCATTCAAACCTTTACAGCCAAGCCTTTCCCGACTCTATAGCTATTTCCATGACAAATATTCAAACAATCTTCAGTTCCAGCGTTCAAACTATGGCAAATGTAATGAAAATTTATGCGATGGATAGTAGACTTGATTTTTTTTACTGTTAGTCTTTCTATCTCTTTAGTTTATCTCAATGTTTAGCATAACTAGTTTAGTGTTTTGAGACGATTATTCGTTATTTATGAAGTTGACAACGGCTAAAGGAAATCACAGATAAGGGAGATAACGAGATAACTGCAGATGTGTCTATTTGCGTGTCTGTGTGTACGCATGCGTGGATCAGCTTTTTTATGTGACTACATCTGTTTATTGCTTGTGTTTAGGCATACATATGTCTGTACATATGGGAATCCATATATTTATGTGTACATATGTTCACATAGGATAGTATCTTCTCATCTCTCTCTCTCTCTCCCTCTCTCTATATATATAGATTGTGATTTTGCTCACCATTCCCTCTTTTATACAAGTTTTGTTAAAGACGACAAAAAAGATACTGCAATTAAGCTATATCCGTACGCTTTTGGTTATTCTTTTAGCCATTTTCAAGGATTTTTATTTTTCACTGAATGTTTGTTTTTTTGTTTTGTTTTTTTTTTATATATGTGTCTGAAATTATAAAAATATTTTATTTTTCAAACTCGATCAGTTCATCAGTGCAGAAATTTTGGACAGTTTTTGCATACATGGTTTCCAGAAAAGAAATCACTTGCACGAATTCAAGAAAAAATTAATAAAAAGCTTAATCGCATTGCCTTGTCTGTCGTCTTTAACGAAACTTGTATATCTGTATAATAAATGCAAATATCAGTATGTCACTGCCTCACATTTTTTCAAGTTTACTCCAAGGGACCGTAGCCCAACATATCATACCATTTTGGAATCAGACCGACTCCGTGAACAAATTAAAAACATTCCGAGCCGGATCCAGACCCGCAATCCTGAAATTTCTGATTCGCAATTTTTGATTACGCCGATTTTTTCGGCTATTTTTTGTGATTTTTTGCGTCGAATTTTTTGTACGATAACAATTTTTATAACTTGTAAGTTAAGTTGGGAATAATCGAAATTAATTGCGTAATCTAGCTCAAGTCACCCATGAAATTAAAATCATAGTTTGTCCGAAAAGTAAGGACCTACGTACATCAAATTATCTTTAAGGTAGAAGAATTATCGTTAAACTTATAAAAAGTAAGCTTAAATATTAATGCAATACTTAAATGCAGCGATCAATTTTGAGTTCTTCTAAAGTTTATTGTTGCCTTTCGCATCTCCTGCTCACTGCCTATTGTGATGAAGGCTCAATCAAGAGCCCTCCGCGGTAGCTATGTTAAATGCCGCACAATGCAGCGGCTTTTAAACCAGTATAAATATATATTTATATATACATATATATATGTGTGTGTGTGACCGGGCGTTTTTAGGCTACATATCTTCATTCAAACATATTTCATTGAATAATATAGACATATTGTGTCTATTTTTATAGTGATTTTAGAATTTTTAATTTATCCGTCGTAGTCAGAGAAATGTTATAAAACAAACGTTTCAATCTATAAAATACAAGTAAAACATTTGTCACTTAGTTGATGTTATCTTCAGCATTCCAACTCCAAAATTTCTAAGATGGACCCTCCGCTTATACTCCATCCACTCGTCAGTGGCTATCATCAGCAACTGACTGTTTATACTTCGCGTATACTTTTATACTTTTCGTTTATATATGCACTTTTCATTGGAGCTTGTTTTTTTTGGGGGGGAGGTCATAGTGTGTATGTGCGTGCGTGCGTGTGTGCAATCGTGGGCTCGCTTCCATGCATCCGTGTGCGTGTATGTGCGTACGTGTAGAATGTTGTTATTTGTCCTTTTCCTCGTTTTTTTTTAACTTTACACTCACTCCTTATGTCTTAATTTTTCTCTCTTTTTCTATGTTTCTTTCAGATGGGTATGAATAAAGACAAAAGAAAATTCTCTCTTTACCAACGCGTTTCGTCCTCAGAAGAATATATTTTGTTTATATCTGAATTTTGACACACACTCACATACAGATATATATATATATATATATATATATATATATATATATATATATATATATATATATATAAAGGTGGACATTGAAATCAACACCCCATCACCTGAGGATTGCGTTTAGCATGAAATAAACTGTCGCTTTTGGGTGTTGACATCAACGTCCACTTTTATATTTACATACGCTCTCTCCCTGATATTGAGCACTTTAATCCATAAATATAGCATGCCTTAAAACTATATTTTATAATATATATATATATATATATATATATATATATATATATATATATATATATATATAAAACTTCGTAGTGTACAATGGTCGACAATAACTAAAAGTTGCTAGGTTGGGCCCAACCACAACTACAATGATGTCATTTAATTTTCATAACGAATAAATAAAATTTATTAAAAAAAAAAACGAATAAATAAAATTTAAAAAATAACGAATAAATGAAATTGTAAAAAACACGTATGGAAAAAAGGTGCAATTAAATTTTTTGTAGAAACAATGAGTATTTCTTACAAGTTATAGTGTATATGTGCTGTAGATATAAAATATAAATACAAAATGTTATGGTCCAATTTCCTTGTACGGCGGTGATGGTCCAAGTTTAGAACCAATGAAAGAATAACACGCACACAGGTATGGAATACAACGATATATTACAAAAGAAATATAATACAAAGGAGTAGAAGTATTAATAATGACTATCAGATTTGGTTAGAGTGAACTATGTTGTCTCGACAAGTATCACTATTCCAATGTCCTTACAATATTCTCTCAATTATCTCTCCTCATCTTACAATATCTATCCTGATACCTCTTGAGAGGCGCAGTATTTTTAATGTCAGGAATAGTCCATCATTATTATGGGTAAGTTCCCATAACACAAAATAAAATGTTATAATTTAATTTTTTTATTTCTTTTGATTTTAACTAATTGTTTGATATTTTTAAATAGTTTACTGCACAATTTATACATTAAAAGTTGAAAAGCTCAGTACATCATTGAATTCAGTTCACTATATTAAGAGCAATCGTTTGTGTTCACTAGATGATTGTGCGAATCTGCCAAGCGTTGCTTCTAAAACCAATTCATCTAACAATTCGAACAATTTCAGCTGATAACAACATGTATAATTCCAGATTCTGCTCAACCTTATCGTTATGATGTTTAGCGTAGAAAATTTTAATTCCCATTAGACTTAGGTAGCTGATAGTGTTCAGATTACTTTAGAATGTTCTTATTACTTTTCATTATAAAAACGATATTCTTTCAATTTCACAGCAAACTCCTCCAAATCAAGATACGGTCAAACATGGATAAAAATGCCTACTAGACACGCACACACCAACGAACTTTGATTATCACCTGAATTCCACATAGACAAACTAGAATTATGCTAAACATACACACATGAATTATACATACGAACACTGTTTGACAAGACAGATTCACGTAAAGTCTACTTAACCAATTAAAAAAAGCACACAAATTTAAAAAACTTTCTTTTTCTTCCCCCTATTTAATTCTCTGATGAAGCATTAATAAAAGCGAAACATGTTAGATTTATAAACGTTTCCTATTTGTTCCTTATCCTTTCATTCTATTGGATTACAACCCATGTTTGATCTGTATTTAATCCTAAAATAGTTGTCTGTGTTTGTTTCTTTATTGCATTTTAATTTGGCATAGAGCGCCTATTGCCATAAGGCACGCTAACTCACTGACCACTCCACCACTGATCATGAAAAGCGAATATGAGATTAATTATGTGATACTAGAATAGCCTTTATCTCTGTTACTCGAAACCAGAAACACTTCATGAAATTCAGGCATATTGCGTAAACAGCCAATTACTCCCTACTCTGCACTCCACCCTGGGACGGTTCCATATTTGAGTCCCACTTTACTCTTGACCATCAGGTGTGCATGCGGGCATATTTTTACTGAGACTAGCTTAATTGAATCTTGGACAGTTTACTCACGGATGCGGAAAAAAAACTAGAGGCAGCTGAAATATGGTTCTACAGAAGGATACTGAGAATTCCATGGACGTAGCTAGTAAACAATAATGATGTTTTAAAGAAAACTGCAGCAGAAAGCATAGATATCTTCAAAATCAGGAAACTATGGCTGAAATTCCTTGGACACATAACGAAGAAGAATGGGGGTACTTCGTCGTGGTGTAATGGTTAACAAGGTTGTATCACTAGACCATTTATCACTGAATAGTAAGTTCGATTCATACTTTCGGTCTTGTGCCAGATCTAAGCTAAAATTGTCATAATTACGAAGGGTGGCTGGAAATTTAACCTCCAGGAGGGCATATTGAAGCAAGAAAATAGATGATGCCAGTGAACCCCTTACCTGATGAGCTTGTGTGAAAGGAAGGCGGGGCGAGAGGTCGGTGGCTTTAGCAAAAGGAGAAAAATTGCTAAGAGACACGCTAGATGTTGTGGAAATCCATGATCGTCTATATCCTAGAGGGACCCGTTACAAAGAAGATGAATAAGACATAAGATTATGTTGCGCCATTTTCAAAATTGGAATAAGATTTTGACTTGAAAATCAGCATTCGAATTTATGATTTTTATCTCGGATCCAGCACCAATCAGTGGCGCCAGTGGGAAACATGAAGTTAAGGAAACTGTAATATTTCTTTTTCACTGATGTAAATGATGGTCCTTTTTCCGCCATTTTCTTTTTCTTTCTATTCCAGCCATTTCTTTCTCGTATATTCGAACTTTTACTTTTATTTCTTTATTTTTATGCTTTTATCTTCATGATTTATTTCCTAATCCTCTGCAGGTTTTTCGCTTTCACCTACTTCACCAATTCTTTAATTTTGTTTTCTTAGAACACATTTTTTTTCTTTCTTCTGCGAAAGTTTACCCCTCTCTCTGTCCCACTCTCTCTCTCTCTCCCCCTCTCTCTCTCTCTCTCTCTCTCTCTCTCTCTCCTCAGCAATAACTTCTTAACGCAAACGGCCGCCATTTTAAAACTTAAAACCAAACCAAACTGCGCCTGCGTATAAACATCTACATCGGACTTAAATGCTAAATTAAGCGTTTACATCACCATCTGCTGTACCTTTCTCGGAGGTACACAGTAAGAGAAGAGTTGAGTCGAAACAGAAAGCTTAGGCCCGGGCCTAAACCCTACGACTGTTAGTTAGAAAATATCCCCCCACATAAAAGCGGCAAGCGTCCAACAATAACTCTTAGTGAATAACTCTTTAATACATTTAACTATTCAAATATAATATTCTGTTTAATGCCAACTTGTGCATTACACGGGATCGTTTATTTGATGCCTCGGACGGAAAATAAAATCACCGCAATTGTTGATAATTTGCTGGCCTTGAGGATAATAAAACGCTGCTGCGTCACCAGACGAGAGAATCTGCATCTATTTGATCATTCCAATGTTATTCTATCTAATAACAATTGTTAAATTTGGATAAATAAATTTCTTATAGCAGAGGCAGATGCCTGGAGAGAAGAGAGTTATTCTCACCGCTAAGGAATGCGTCATACGATAAATTGAAGATTCTGCAATATTATTGGTCCTGACCTGGCATCTCGGCTTCCGTTACTTTCACACCGCCGTAATGTAAATTCTATCAGTATTTTAACAGTAATTGCTCTGATGAAATTTCCTCTTAGGTACCTCAACTTAATGAATGTAAGCGCAGTTCTAACTTTGGCAGTTAGGTTTCAGAATATTGCTATTGAAAATGTCATATGTAACCGCAAGTTCTATACTAATAGTTTCTTCTCTCGCACTTGTTGCATGTGGAACTTTCCTCTGGCTTCCTGATTTCCTGCAAATTATGATCTTCAAAAATTAAAATGCAGCGTCAACTGTCATCTTCTCTTTCCTTGGATATTGTTCTTTGACTGTTACCTTTTTGTTTCTTAAGCAGTAAAATTAATAACAACAGGCCTAAACTGAGATGTCTTACTAAAGAAAAATTCAGACTTTCCTTGTACTACTCTAGAAAGAACAATTTTCCAGTATATTTAATGATCAAGTTGATTTGTGTTCAACTCGATGTCCGAGTTGAATTTGACCCCAAACCGATGTTCAGAACATAGTTTCATTTGGAATGCAATTGCTCATCTTAAGTTTATTATCATTTGCTAGCCACTTTTACCTCATTGAGCTTCAGAAGGAGTCTATTTAATGAAGTGGTACTTACTACAAACTAAATGCAGTTAGAAATAGCATATCAATTAATGAGATAATTGCTTATTGTTCAATAATTTCTCCACATCAAGTGAAATATTTGTCAATGACAGGAGCAAAACATCACCCAACCTTGTTCTTAAATGACTTTTATTATATGTCATTTTCTAAAAAAAGTTGTTCACAAGCATACATACTTCCAAATAATGACATCATCATTTTTGCATTATTCAATAGGCTTTTATATTTTCTGCTTGGCAAAACATTTATTGTAGAAGTCAGCAATGGATTTGGAATCAAATTTTGATTTAATTAACCTTAAAGTCAATTAACGCCAAAAAAGTTGATTATAATTCAGGGTTTTCTAGCCTCTTTTACCCTATTGAGCTGCAGAAGGAGTCTATTTAATGGAACAGTACAGGGAACTGGCCATTTTTCTAGCATCTTTAGCGATGAACCGTATATACAAAGTCCACTTTAGGTTTGAGGAGAGCTTAAGTCTCCATAGGCATTCAAGTTAAGGAAACTCCTTCAAATAACACCCATTCATTGCGATAGATGAAAATTCAGGGTCTGCTCAGTGATGATAGATTGTCACTTGTTTGGATTTTGTGGTATTGAATATGACCAGTCAGTTATTTTCCATATAACACTGTTAAAGCTAAATCATATAAGAGATCATCTGTCAGGCTCTGATCCTCTAGAGCAGGGGTCAGTAATCTTTTAGATAGAGCGGGCCAGAAAGCTGTACAGTGTTTTGGAGAAGGGACAGGATATCAAATGTACTATGATAAATAACACAGGAATAACAAATAACATAATCAACAAAAATGAAAATTCCTTACTACATATGAAATACAGTTAGAAATGGCAAATTATTTCATGAGACATTTGTTTCTGTTCATTGTTATAATAAACAGAAATAAGAAATAAGTTATATTATTGTTATAGATAATTTCTTCATATCAGGTGAAATATTTGTTGGTGACAGGAGCAAAACCTTATCCAGGTACTCACCACCCAACCTTGTTCTTGAACGACTTTTAGTATATGTCATTTTCTAAAAAAGTGTTCACAAGCATACATGCTTTCAAATAATGACCCCATCATTTTTGTATTATTCAATAGGCTTTTATATTTTCCGCATGGCAAAACATATTTCTTGTAGAAATCAACAGTAGAATCGGAATTAAATTTTGATTTAATTAACGTTAAAGTCAATTAACACCAACTGATATTTTTTCTGCCACTTGCTCCACAAATTAATTAGATAATTAGTGTCCAGGTGTTAAGTTGTCGGGCCGGATAAAAATGCTTCGCGTGCCCTGATCTAGAGTTATGGAGGTGCATACATGGGGCACCTATAAACATTGGTATCATCTACATAGATATTTACTAAAAATCTAGGAATATACATGGACTAATATAAAGCAAAAAGAGGATAAGATCGAAGTTAGAGGTTTGAGAAACACCTGCATTGATTTCATGAGCTTCAGATAACTGGCCAATTAACAACGACCTTTATGGATCTCCCCTGTAGGAAAGACTTGATTATTGCAAAGACTCTTCTAGAGATGCTATAACTGGAGAGTTTATGCAGCAACCCCTATACAAAGTAAAAACCTTTAAAATATCTAGGGTCAAGCAAATAGTATTGAACTGTTATGCAATATCAGTCCTCCCTATATGGCGCTGAATGCTAGACAATATCCTTCCAGATGAAAAAGAGACTTGAATCAACAGAAGGATGCTGAGAATACCATAGACCGAACACGTTAGCAACGTCGAAATTTTAGACAAAATGGAAACAAACAGGGTACTTATACTTAACATCAGAACGAGGGCACATAATGAGGAAAGAGGGCTTGGAAAATTTGATACTCAGAGGACAGATCGAAGTCAATAGGGCCAGAGGAAAACAACGCAAAACCTGCGTAACGGTCTTGATTAAATGGATGGCAGAACAGAGTTTGGGAGAGATAACAAGAAGAAACATTTATTAAAAGCTACAAAGGACATGAAGTTGTGGAGAGCGATGATCGCCAACGCCTTGACACACAGAAGAATATGAATTTATTATCGTGTGCATCACTGATTCTGTGTGTAATGCCATTTAATACATCAGCAGTGGACCTAGAGGAGTGAAATCGATACTGTTTGTCGCTCAGGGGTGGGGGTTGTTTCTGTTGAGATGATATTAAATATTCTATAATAGGAAACACGGCACATAAAAAAAGAAATAAAAAGAGCAAAATATTCAGAGACTGAAACACACAATATTCTACGATTTACAAACATTCCATGCTATTTTTTAAAACGATAAATTGAAGTTGTACTTGTTGACGTTTGTGCGTCGATCTATAGACGTGCGAGTTTCTAGATGATGATTTGTCCGAGCGTGTTTCTGTATGCATGTCTGTTTGTGTCTGTACACACGCGTGTGTCATCAAAGAATCAAAGACATTGGAAACGTGACTGCTATTCGGAAAATCAAAATAGATTTACTTATCAAATTTGTTTCCTCAGGAAAATGGCCACTCAATAAGGAAGTGTCGAACACGGTGAGTTGATTCGCGTCTCCAAAATTAACGTCTACGAGACGAGACGAGACGAGACGAGACGAGATTAACTAAATGTCCGAGAATTCTACTTCTTACAATTTGTAAGTTGTCTCTTCAGAGTCTGACGTCTGTAAAATGACAGAGAGAGAGAGAGAGAGAGTGGGGGAGTAAATAAATGACAACGTGGGAAAAATTCTGTGTAATGCCTTTCCTCCTCGAGAAGGACTTCATCAGATGAAAGTAATGCTTTTGTTGATGGAATTATATATGTGTAAGAAAAAAATTATGTCCAATGAAGTCTTTCAAGTGAACGAAAGGCTTTATATAGAATTTTGTCCAATTTCTCATTCACTTGCATAACATTGTTCTGTATATTAAAAAATTATATATATATAATTTTCCTATGTATATATTAAATTAAAATCCAGGAAGGCAGTGACCGGCTACGACTGCCAGTTTCATGCGTTTACACGCAATCGGACGGCGGCCAGTGGCTGTAGTTTGTAGAATGGGTACTCAACAGGCAAATTAAGTACGGCGGACCAACCAAACCTGCCCGGGGTGGAGGCGGGTAAAACATCCGGACAATATAAAAAATAGCCGAAAGCTAAAAAATGAATAAGTTCTACTGGAAATTTATAATGATATATATATATATATATATATATATATATATATATATATATATATGAAGAAAAATATATGGAAAAAACAAACAAAAATCCTACTATGCAATTATGCTGTTTTAATGTTAATATAATGTCAACGTCAGACGTTTCGGTCTAGTAGACCATCTTCAGGACATATTCATAACATAATTTTGATTAGTCTTACTCTTATGCCCATCGTCCTGAAGATGGTCTACTAGACCGAAACGTCCGACGTTGACATTATATTAACATTAAAACAGCATAATTGCATATTAGGATTTTTGTTTGTTTTTCTGTATATTTTTCTTCATACTGTCGGATCTATATCCATATATTTACTTACATATATATATATATATATATATATATATATATATATATATATATATATATATATATATATAATGCATTAATTTGTTTGTTTAGATTCATGTATTTTTGTTTCTATCTATTTAAATGTGGTTGTTTCTACGTATTAGGTTGGTGCAAAAATAATGACGTAATAATGTCGTTTTTTGACGTATGTTTTAACGTCTAAAAACGATATTATTACGTCATTATTTTTGCACCAATCTAATATTTCAATGCACGTGATAAGATTATAAAGATAAAATGGTTTGGTGTGTGTGGATGTGTGTGCGTAAGAAAAAGTGAGAATTTTTGTGTTATTACTTATTTAATAAATGTTGCTCCAACACACTACAGAAATATACGTCTGCAAGGTGAATTTTAACACACACACACGGGCGTGTGGGCACATACACACATACAGGGTGAGATGGGCAAATGTATATATATATATATATATATATATATATATATATATATATATATATATATATATAGCCATTTTATATTTCTAATTACGCGCATACGTGTTGTTTGATCTTGTTCACTGCTCAGTATAGTAGGATCAGTTGGGCGCCGTCTGTGAGAAAACGTGCACCATGATTTAATTCACTGCACGATAAATTTGGAAAAGGCATGCCGTACTGCTTGGCATTCGCACCTAAAGCTCTAATACGACCACTTCAAAGTGTTTGGGCGTCTAACTGAGGACAGTGCAAAGGGTTAGGAAAGAGTTGGAAGATATATCTAGACAACATTATTGTATTCAGAGTGATTACTAGTGATGCCTCCATTCATCTTTCCACAGGGCCTCAGACTCAACACAGAGGCCTACATGGAGTACAGTGAGGAGGTCAAGATGGAGGCTGCTGGAAGACCCTGTGTCTGGCAACAGGACTCTACACCATGCCAGACAAGAAGGATAACTCAATCATGGCAATCAGGCAATTTCTGCAACCACATCACCCCTTACATCTGGCCACCAAACTCCTCAGGCTGCACCCTCTTGATTATTATGTGTGGGGCGCAGTTGAGCAAGAAACAAAAAAAACTCCTTTTAAGACCAAAGATGAACTGAAGGCAAGGATTATGGCAGCATTCACTAACTTAAACAAGGAGACTGTCCAGAAGAGTTGCAGGAGATTCCGAAGTCGACACTTGTTGAAGCCAATGGCAATTTTATTGAATAAATTTACTCTTTAGTATTTCAAGATATTTTTGTGTCATTTTGGTAAATATATCTGTTAATATGAGATGTCAGTGTTATTTTCATTTTTGCGTAATTGAGACGAGGATTTGTTCATTGTACTCTGTATATATCCTTGAAAGGGTGTGTAATTCTGGAAGATAAGCTTTTTATGCTAACCAGTTTTTGCAATTATTGGATTCGATTTTAAGAGATAGATCATCAATAATAATAAAAGAAATAAGTAAACATTTTCTAGGGTTAAACATTATCTTCCCCTCTTGACCGTATAAACTGTCTCTTAGTGTCACCCGCTAACTGAACTTCACTATACCAAAAATCAAATATTAATAATTTTATACATTCACACACACACACACACGAATGCGCGCGTGCGCACACACACATACATATATATATATATATATATATATATATATATATATATATATATATATATAATTCTGAGCTTCTGGCGATATGTTTATTGTCGTGAAACTTTTAGTAACGCGCACATGCTTGGTACGATTTTAGGAAGATCCAGAATACATCTGTCTCAAATAACACTGAGCATTGTATTCAAATGATCAACCTTTACGTTTAGCTGAATTATATTTCTCTCCCTATCCCTCTCCCTCTCTCTCTCTCTCACACACACACACACACACGCACACACACACACACACACATATATATATATATATGTATATAATGATAAAATATAGATAGTTTAAGGTATGATATATTAACTGGTTAAAGTATATATATATATATATATATCATGGATAGAGCGTGAGTTAAATAATAGTTTAGCAAACTATTATATTTAAGGCAAATGGTATCTCGGCTCGAACTTCCTGAGGTTGACCTTTGAGGTCAGATGGAAGACAAAATAAGGAAGTCGATTTTGATTGGCTGAGCTAGCATGGGCATGAGAGAGATATAGAAAGGTTTTTCAGTGAGTTGTTTCTGAACCGTCGAGCAATGTAGACGTGTTCTCTTGTGTCTGAAACGGCTCCCCAGTGGAGGGGTGAGATGACCCCACTGCATAGTTCGAAAATGTAAACGTCGGCGAGATTAATAAAATTGTTACGTTTACAATTATCTATGTGAAATTCTTTTATCTCTGGACTCAAAACAACTAGTGATCACCGGCAGCAAGAGAAGAATGCAACTTTATTATCGAATTGACGCCGTCGGCCAAGACGACCCACACCAGGGGGCTATGTAAAACGTGTCTAAATATAAAAGTTAACATTGAAGTCAACACCTAGCGGCAACAGTCTGTTTTATGCTTATACGCAATCGTTAGGTCACATGTATTGTGTGCTTGTTAGACTATTTATATATACAGGTTAGTGATGGATTGTGTGTAGTCTATTGTATTGTTCTAAAAGTTGCTTTGGTGGGCAGTAAGTTTTGGTGGGTAGTTGATTCTAATTATTCGAAGACATATTGTGTGGAAATAATTGTAGATTCGAATGCAGTTTTTTTAGCTATTTATAATGTTGTTTGTTAACATTCTTTTATTTATTATTTATTATTTCATTGTTGATTGTTATTATTACGTTTACTTGAGTTTATAACTGCGTTCGTGGTTTGTTAATTTGTTTATTATTTACTTATATTATTTACTTATTTATTGCTTCGGATCAATTTATTTTATTAGGTAAGTGCAAAAATAATGACGTAATAATGTCGTTTTTTGACGTATTTTTAACGTCAAAAAACGACATTATTACGTCATTATTTTTGCACCAACCTAATACTTATTTTATTTGTTTTCGCTTATTCTTGTTTGAGCAAATGCACAACACATGAAGATTGCGTATAAACGTGAAACAGACAATCGCCACTGAGTATTGACTTCAATGTCTACTTTTATATATATATATATATATATATATATACATATATATAATGTCCAGTACAAGTCAAATACTTATATCGGACACACTACTACCTCCTTCAGTAGACGCCTTAGGTGTCACTTATCTGACCATAGTGCCATAAAAAACATTTATTAATCCAAAATCTACAATAAACCTTAAGGAAAATTCTGTTCGAAAATACTGTAATTCTGTATAAGTCACATTATCAGAATCATTTTGCTATTCTAGAGGCCCTATATATCAAACAATTCTTACGTTATTTAATAGTGGAAAAGAAATGTTGACAGTTTTTGTTTTTGTATTTTAAATAAAATAAAAATAGAAAGTTGGCCACGCCATTTCCGGTCGCACGCCGCATGTGAGAGCTTAGAATTGACGCTCCTTTTTCAAAAACAATATAAACATAATTTACAACGTAACAGCCAGTAAATGAGGATAAAATAACAGCATCAGATACAAACAACACCCTTGAAAAGGACTATAGATGTGGCCGAAAGCGGTTGGGACAATAAAAATTATGGACAATTTTTGTATTCCTTAATTCCTACAAAATGGAAAAAAATGTAAGAATGCTGGAAAAACTTGTGGTCCGTATTCCATGAAAGATGTTTGAAAAACCGATTGCTGCCAATATATATATATATATATATATATATATATATATATATATATATATATATATATATATAAGTCAGGAGGATGAGACATAATTGTTCTGTAAAAAATGACTCCCATTATTATTAGGTTGGTACAAAAATAATGACGTAATAATGTCGTTTTTGACGTATTTTTAACGTCAAAAAACGACGTTATTACGTCATTATTTTTGCACCAACCTAATACTAAAAACTTACTGGTGTTCCTACACATAAGTACACACACACACACATAGATAGATAGATAGATAGATAGATAGATAGATAGATAGATAGATAGATAGATAGATAGATAGATATGAACAGGCAGAGATGTGAATAGATAGATAGATAGATAGATAGATAGATAGATAGATAGATAGATAGATATGAACAGGCAGAGATATGAAGAGATAGATAGATAGATAGATAGATAGATAGATAGATAGATAGATAGATAGATAGATAGATAGATAGATAGATAGATAGATATGAACAGGCAGAGATGTGAATAGATAGATAGATAGATAGATAGATAGATAGATAGATAGATAGATAGTATGTTGGGTTCGGCTTCTTCAGGTCAGAATGAAAGACAAATCCATTGGTATTTTTGAGGATAAGAAGGGCAATAAATAAAATTACCTTATCAGATCTAAAGTCCAAAGACAAAAAATTGTTTATGTAACTTTCGGTGCTTCTTGGCCAGTAGTAAAAAAAAATGTGGACGTCTACTCAAATAAAAATAATATTTATGAAAATAAGGATCCCTCTTGCATTAAATATGTCCTGTGAGCGTCAAATTCACCAAACCCTCTTTCCTCATTATCTCTCCCAGAAATGTCAACTGTCTCTTTGTAATTTAAAGTACAATTGTCCTTTTTACGTCAGTTTTTTCTCATAAACCTCCTCATAAAGCAGATATGAGAGCTCGAGAAAAAATGGCAAAGATGTGTGTTTAAAAGCAGTAATTAGAGCTTTGCTAAACCGAAAGAATTCTGTGGCTGAACGGTCATAGCGCGTCAGGCTAAATGACATTTTCCTATAGGATACAGGTTCGATTCCCATCGGAGGACGCACATTTCCTACGAAATTTCTCGAAAATTCAGCCAGGGAAATGTAATTGATACTGTTTAATTAAAAAAAAAAACAGAGCATTTACTCAAATAAGTGTATTCATAATAAACGTATAAGCAGAAAATATATTTAAATATTTGTCTGATTTCATAGAATATAGATAGTTATGTGAAATAACGGTACATATTTTTATATATCAATAATGGGGAAAATGTATGACAAAGTGGAAAAAATTTACTTCTGACGCGTTTCGTCCTTCAGTACTTCATCGGACTAAATTTGTTATGTTAGTACGACTACACGTACGCACAAACGAGGGATGCTGGGGATTTTAGAATTTTTTTAGAAAAATATTTTTTATATCAAGCCGAAGTCATTTAGAATCATTTAATTTTTCTTCCATGCCTATATATATATATATATATATATGAGAATAGATATAAATTTAGTCATGTTTATATATATATATATATATATATATATATATATATATATATATATAAAAGTGAACATAGAAGTCAACACTCAGAGGCAACAGTCTGTTTCATGCTAGATGCAATCGTCAGGCCTGACGATTGCATCTAGCATGAAACAGAATGTCGCCTCTAAGTTGACTTCTATGTTCACTTTTATATTTACACACGCTCTATCTCTGATATTGAGCAATTTATCCCATAAATATAGCATATTTAAAGGCTATATTTCTTTATATATATATCTGTGTGTGTGTGTGTGTGTGTGTGTGTGTGTGTGTGTGTGTGTGCGAAAGTTCATACGCAAATACGTATTATGTGAATAAGTAATTAAAATCATACAGATATATGCGTTCGTATACATATGTGTCTATGCATGTATTCTTGTGTACATGTTTATATATGTGTGTGTATGTATGCATGTATGTGTGTGCATGTATGTATGTGTATTTTTGTGACTTGTCTTCTGATGGAGAATAGTTCCAAATGAAGTGACATGGTGCCAAGTTAATCATCGCCTCTAATTCGTTTTGTTTTCCGACCGGCAAAATGAAAAAGACAGGCGACAACAAAGTCAAGTGGTCGTTGGCAGAAACTGAAAAGGGGAAAAAAGACACATGACGTATAATGGAGGAATGGGGAAAATACGTGTGAATCAATAATTTCGGGAAATTGTCTGAAAAGTTTTCCTATCTTCTAGGATTCACTTTTCAAACCAAAAGAAAACAAAGTGAAACTACTTAAGAAATAAAACGAAATGATTGCAGCAAAAACATGTAAATCGAAAATCAAAGCAAAGATCGTCTTTGTTCACTTGAAAAATAATATTGCTATTAGCATACAATGTAAAACATTCGTACATTAACAAATGATAGTACTTGTTTTAGCTCATATATATATATATATATATATATATATATATATATATATATATAAGGAAAAGTTTGGTAATCCGTATGGATAATTTCAAGGAGGATATAATCCAGAGAGCTCAATGTCAAACCAGACCAGCTATTATTTTTATTTAATTATAAAACAGACAACTTTAGATTTTCTGTTTTCTAATTAATTAATATTAATAATTGTCTTTCTAATTAAATTAAATATATATATATATATATATATATATATATATATATATATATATATATAATTTAATTAGAAAGACAATTATATATATATATATATTGTTGTATAGGAATGTCCCACATTCCCTATTGACTATGTGGACGGACTATATCGGTAACTATATATAGTGAGCACAGGATATATCTGGCGGACTTGCATCGGCAATTAGTTGAAGATTCGTCTCCAACTAAGCTAGTCGAACCCCCTGCCTTCGGGCAGAAAAGAACCCAGACGAGGCTATGCCAAAGGGCAGAGTCTCATCTGGGGTTGTAGACAGCTACCCGTCTCCGTTTTTACGGGGTCTGCGGGGAATTTTTGCCCGAGCCTACGGGCTTGGTTTTCCCCTGCATTAAATAACGGCCTTGTGCCACATCCTACCTCGCGGGGGGGATGAGGTAAGTAACCTTGCTTCGGCAATTAGTAGGAGATTCGTCTCCACCTGTGCTGTTCGATATTCAGGCAGAGAGGACCCCAGACGAGCCTATGCTGAAAGGCAGAGTCTCGTCTGCAGTGGTAGACAGCTATCCGACTCCGTGTACGGACTCGGTTATGATCCCGAATTAAAAACGACCTATGTCACATCCTGCCTCGCGTGGAGGTAAAGTAAATATCCTTTCTTCTTCTGCCACCCGATTCCCTGTCTTTTAGTTGTGTAGTTGTTTATTGTCTTTTACAATAAACATCTCTTCTATATATATATATATATATATATATATATAGACAATATTTAGAACGCATTTTTAAAAGCAGAACTAACAGTTCTGTTTCTGCTATTGCTGAACATTTAATAAATAGAAGGAAATGAGTGGAAAATTTTAGTGGTGACCGATTTATAATTTTATCTAGGTCCCACTCCACATTTCACCTCAAGGTTCTAGAGTCCTTGTATATCAGATCCCGTGAGCCTTCCCTTTGTAAACAGAGGGAATGATTGCTGGGTCTGAATATTATTGGACTCGAGTTTCTTGAAATTCATAATTCCACCCCCCATTCGATTATATTCGTTAATTGAAAATTAATTTACACGCCTTTTTAAATTCCCAGAATAAATAAATTTGATAACTCCTGAGACGAAACCGGTTGTTTTTATTTTAGCTTAAAAATGCCTTCTAAATATTGTCTTTTCTTATCTATTATTAAATTCTGTATCACGAATGTATATATATATATATATATATATATATATATATATATATATATATATATATATATATATATATATATATATATATATATATATATATATATATATATATATATATATATATATATATATATATATATATATATATATATATATATATATATATATATATATATATATAAGCATAAGCGAACGGCTTAGGAGTAGAATCTCTGATTGACGCCAATTCAGCCGGGTTTCGATCCTAGCTAGATTTGATAATGTGTGTGCTGTCCACCAGGGAATTTTCAAATATAATAGATATAGCTTCCAAAAGCGATGCCTTTATGTAATCAATGTCCCATAATTCATAATCAAGGATTGATAACTTCTATTCATATTCGGGCTCATCTTTCAGTATTGTAAGAATTAAAGAATATCGTCGAATACACATCAACAAAGGATACGAATCGACTAAGAGTTCGGAAGAAGAACTGTTAGTCATACAGCAACTTACCGGCCGTTTACAATGATGTTCACCCCGTACAAGACCCAAGAGCCAGTCGAGGTAGTGGGTTACACAGTAAGAGACGCAGTTTATGGGGATATTTGGGGAAGATAACAATTAATCCTAGAAGTGAACAGGTTAAGATTGTGGTGATTAGGGAACATCTTCTTGGGAATAGATTCTACAAAGCAGCAGTTTGTGTAATGAAACTGTTCGAGTGGGTCTTACATCTCACCAGTGGAATATGAATTTAATGAAAATGGTTCGCTTACATAACCTTGGTATGGCGGATCTTAGCCGTGAAGGTTAGAATTGGTCGAACTAAGGAATGTAGTTTGTCTGAACACTTTCCATGGATATAGCAATAGAGTAGAGAAAGGCTTGCGATGCTTTATCTGTAGGAAAGAGGTTATAAGGTGTAAAATAATTAATCAGCCACAACAACGCGAAGAAACTTTTGGAGTCTATTGAGCGTGGAATATGAAGACTCGTAGCTCCTGGACATATATGGCAACAGTACATCATTTTCTGCATGAGCTGGCTTTTGTAAATATAAGCGACAGCAGGCGGAACTACTTACTGCAGTGTTACGACTATTTTCCCAGCATCTTTAGCGATGAATCGTGTGTACGTGTTCCACTTGAGGTCTGCGTTGAGTTTAAGTCACAACAGGTGCTCAAGACGCAATAGGTGAAAATTTAGGATCCGTTCGACGTGATGAATTCGACTACGGTGGATGAGGGAGAATTATGAAAGCCAATAACAAACTAACCAGCCGAGAAACTTCATCTATCCACCATCCAGAGGCATTTAGCTGGAGCTAACATATCCAGATATTGGAAAGTGTGCGAATCACATTCAGTCAAAAAGCGACAACCGAAATCAGCGTTTTGGATTCAGGGTTTATATTTCTCCGAAATAGTCATATACATGTTTGGGCATCCTCATCCCAGGTGGTGTAAGGAGAGGTGTATACGAATTTTAAAGGTCAAGAGAGCTGCGACCATATCCATGCGAAATGTACCTTTGTTATATCTTGTTTAGGGGGCGTCGTTTTAAACATTGTCTAGAACTACGCAGTCAATGCCTGATTGCCTCTACCGAAGTGTCCTACGAAGCATGGTTGATGCATTCTACCAGGTACCAACAATTCTACAAAATAGATTTGCACGACAATGCCAAATCAGATATTGAAAACTTGTCTGTTGTTTTCGATAGTTCCGATTCCGAACACTTGATTGATTTTTGTTATATTGATTGCATTTAGCTTGTGAAGGCCTGCCACATTCGCCTTATCTATCGCCCTCTTCACATCTTCCAATTAACCACTTTTTTTTCGCTTCATGCTAAACTTCCTAAGGGACTTCTGAAATGACAACAACATCGGAATTTCCCTGCAGACTCCTTTTCAAAACCGAATGTAATTCTATCGCAAAGTTATCGATGATTTGCTTACAGCTTCACCAATGGGCTGCTTTTTGGAAAACATAACACTATTCTGAAATCAATAAGAGTACTAATCCACACTAAAACAACTATATACCGTACATATACTCTCCCAGTTGTCTCATATGATTTACAGTTACTGACATGGACTCAAAAACAGGTTCACGGTAACACAACAATAAAGAATGCGGAAGGCAATTTGAATTTCATTTCATTTCAGTACAGATTGGATGGATGAGCTCAAGGGCAAATTCACAGCTCACGCAATAGTAACATAAAACACTTGTCACTATAGAAAACCTTGCCATAATGCAGTCATAGCATTAGTTTAGCAGGTACTATACCTGATCTGGCAAACGCAAAAGATATAGGCTGTGAATTAAAAATTAAGTAGAGTATACAGAAAGTACATAACTTAACACCCAGATAAACAAAGAAAATTGATCCAGTATCTAATTTTGTAGATCTTGGTTACAAACTCTTTGCAAGAATGATCAAGCAATTACAGTAAAACAAACGACAATCTTTAGGTGAGTTGTTTTTGAAAATAAAGTTATGCTAAAATCAACAAGAATACCAATCTACACTAAAACCAAGATATACCGTATGTACATATTACCAGTTGTTTTATATGGTCTAGATAGTGTGACATGGGCTTAAAAACATAAGGTATGCTAAAATCAACAAGAATACCAATCTATACTAAAACCAAGATATACCGTATATACATACTACCAGTTGATTATATGGTCTAGATAGTGTAGCATGGGCTTAAAAACATAAAGTATGCTAAAATAAAAAGAGTACCAATCCACACTAAAACCAAGACATACAGTATATATATATATATATTCCCAGTTGTTTTATGTGGTCTAGATTGTGTGGCATGGAGTCAAAAGCATAAGGTATGCTAAAATCAACAAGAGAACCAAAATACACTAAAAGCGAGATATACCGTACATCCATTCTCCCAGTTGTTTTATATGGTTTACATTGTGTGACATGGAGTCAAAAACTTTCAGATCAAATTAAAACAATCCTTAACCTTATCACAGGTCATAAGCTGATAGACAAAGTTAGACTAAACACTCTTAGAAATCTATCCAGTTTGTCTTCACTCTTCGATAACAGTCGTAGCAAATCCTTCAAACTATTTGGATATCTTAAAATTTAATTTATATCTGAAATTCCCAAACTTTGTAGTTATTGACATATGTTTCAAATGTTTCGACCGTTGTACTTTCCAGCCTTCTTCTGGTGCCTGTCGATCCGAGTAACCTTCCGGGAAAGTGATCAACTGAATGCATTGGTTAGATCAAATGCAAAGAACAGCATTAAAACAAACTTTTAGGAGAAATTGAAACATCTCACACGTCAAAAGAAAAAAAAAAAAAAGAAACATTATAGGCAAATGAACAAAAATCCTACTCAATCCTACTCTAAAATAATGCCGGCTATCATGCTTTATGGTCTACCGTTCAAATGATGCGTGGGTGGTGTGATAGTGGCTCGGACTGACAAATCGGAGGGTTCGTTAGATTTACTTACGCGCAAATACCTTTGGGGATGTTATGAATCCATCTCTCTTCTCATCCATCCATCTCTCTTCTCATCAGCTATGGGTTAAGTAGTCAAACATTTATCCAGAAAAAATTCTTAATGTAATGTTTTTAACTCGCAAAAAAATTATATAATTATTATAATCCAAAATATATTTCGGCTTTAAAGAGTTGATAAATCGTAAAAAAAAAAAAAATCAGTCAGCCATCGTTAAAACGTTTCACAACTTTGTTTATGGCTTTTTAAAGCATCTGCGTTATTCTGCAGATATTATTCCAACAAATTCTTACTTATTTAAACACTTCGTGATTTCCCTATACAAAAAAAAAGGAATCTCCCATAGTCGAAGTATTTGAACAAGTAAAAGACAAATAATTTGTTGTTTGATGGGACAAACAGCTTGAAGTTACTTTGAAAGAAAATTATAGAACAAAATTGTTGTGTTGCTAGGTGTATGTTTATTTGTGTCAAATAAGAACGAACGCAGAATTCGAACCCTTATACATTTTATTTGCTGTTGCATGACAATAGATGTAAAACATGTCCAGTGATTACCGGTAGATTGATAGTTCAGTATGCGACATGTGAGGATGCGTGACCACCATCTTAAATCTCTTTTCTTCTCTGTTGTCCTACAGAGTTCCGATCAAGGGGCATAACTTGATTTCCATTTAGTGGGTGAGTTAGCTCCACTTGTTGTGACACCCATCCTAACAAAAACGAATTTTATTTTGAGGAAAAAATAATTTACTTTCATTAAATGAAAATGTTTCTTGTCATTCATAAACATTCGACATTTCATATGATTGATTTGTTTCTTACGGTTTATCAACCCTTTGCATATTATTCAAAGCCAGAAAATAATTTTTTAGATTTCCAATTCTATGCCGTTCCTCATCCATTGCACTACTCGCACATTTAAACTTACAGTACCTCGTATTCCCAAGCGGTCACTCATGTAAGTACTGACCAAACTCGACGTTGCTTAACTTCGAGAATAACTTAATATTCTTTTAAATGCTTCATCTGGTGACTAACCGTTTCTTTTTTAAATAAAAAAAAATCTCAATGTTCATATTTCTCCATTTTATATGGATTTCAAGGATAAATTTATAGCCATACATGAGTATTTAAATTTATGGCCATATATGCGTATTTAAATCTATAGCCATATATGCGTATTTAAATCTATAGCCATATATGCGTATTTAAATCTATAATCATATATGAGTATTTAAATCTATAACCATATATGCGTATTTAATTCTATAGCCATATATGAGTATTTAAATCTAATGTTCCGGAAAGGGATATATTTGTTCGAAGTAGCAAAGTGGTTTTGGGCTACTATAACCGGGTAGGACAATCTAGCAGGTAACCGTAATGGACTGGTCCTCGTCGTAATGGTAGGCAATAGGCAAAGACAATAGGCGAAGACAGTAGACGTCATCAATAGGCGTTGTCCATGTACCTCGACATCATTCTGTATTTATGGCTGACACCAGCCAATTATATTACTGTGAGGGGGAACCCAGGTGTATGCATATTCATTACATCAAAATCTATAGCCATATATGAGTAATTGTTTCATAAAAGTTCGTCCTTTCTTGAGGAAGGGAGAGGGATTTTAGAATTTGTTGTTATTTTAATTACTTTTGAACAACAAATTTCTGACTGAAACATGTCGTCCTGTGCTTATTTCTGTTCAAAATGTATCACGTACACACACGCCCATATTGGTTAGAATGTTTTCTATTCATTATGCCCGATGAATAGATTATGAAGAACGGTATTCAATCAGTTTTGCTTCCCATTCTGAATGGTACGGTGCTCTGATAAAAATGTTGTCTTACTTTCAAACACCAGATTATTAGATTGCAAATAGCCAAAAAGGTGATTCTAAACCCTTTTGTGCAAGAGCAAATTGTAAAATTTAAGATTGAACCAGAATGCACAAGGAAAGTGATTGGTTTCATTTTCTCTACTTTCAAAGATGGTTATCTGTCCTTGTTTGTTTGTTTGTTTCAATTTTTGTTTTGTTTTGTGTTGTAAAAAGAACAACCTAAATCGCCATTTGATTATTTAAAATAAACATTCTGCTTTGAATTCATATCAAGTCCCTTAAGAACAGGAAATATCTTACCGTAGAGCGGTGTCTCCCAAGCGATGCAGGGCACCTCATAGGTGCAGCAAAAGACAATAGCAAGTGAGGTGGAATGACTGAAAGACAAAGATTTAGAAACAGTTTTAAAAAATTCATATGCCAAAAACAAATATGATTTCAAAATTTTAAATATTATTATGGATTACTTGTAATTGCGTGCATGAGTCCCAGTATAAATATTAGGTTGGTGCAAAAATAGTGACGTAATAATGTCGTTTTTTGACGTTAAAAATTACGTCAAAAAACGACATTATTACGTCATTGTTTTTGCACCAACCTAATAGTTATAAACAATTATTGACCGATTTTATCATTGTGATATCTTTGCCTCATATCCGTATGAAGAATATAGTAACTAGGGTCCGCAAATTGAAGGAGAACGTTATCAGTAATAATGTTCTGACTTTGAATCCGCGGTTATCTCCCTTTAAACATCCGTTTATTACATAGAATTTGGTGAGGAACGAGCAAATTTTTCATTCCGAAAATGCGACTCAGAGAAAAACGTTTTTTAGAAACTACTGCCAAAGAGCAATGTAACCGAAGTTTTTTTGTTTTTGTTTTTTTTGTTTTTTTTTACTTGGTTTCGTTTGGTTTGTTTAATAGCATATCATCTCCTTATGGGTCATTTAATGCCAAAATTTAATTTTCTTTATAGCTTTGGTTAATTTTTTTTTTTTAAATGTATCGCTGGTAATTTTCTCTTCCTTTTCCAATAATGTAAGTTATTCCCAGTGTAGTATTGATTGTAAAAGTAAGACTCTTATGGCTATCGTGGCCATATTGGAAAGACTAACTCTGCCACATTCATCACATGTAAATTAATGGAATGTTGGATAAATGATTCCACCTTTCCTTGCTGCACGCTCGACATTTGCCCAACTCATTGCATGTTCGTGGAAGATCTTAATACCTTGTGTCCTTGAAGTATTTGTTTGGTTTATCATGAGGTTGATTTCTATAGAGCATTTATTTGAGTATTCCGCTGAATGATATGGCGTATCCAGCGAAACCAGTGGCTCTGAATGCGCCCTTCTGTGCTAACTGAATTGACCTTTTCGAGGACCACAGTGTAAGGCGTGTAGGTTATCCAGGACTATCTAGAATCGGTTTTAAACAACGTTGGTGGGCGTCCCGGGTAAGACGATAAACTACGTCCAGCAGCGAGGCCTCTGATCAGGAGGTTTTGAGTGGCGTGGAATCACCTCTTAATTGCTGGTGTTCCCAGGTCCACCTTGACCCGGGTTGGTAGCGTCTGTTAGGGTCCCAGCTATGGGCAAATAGTCAACTCCCAAACTTGGGTTAAAATACTATGAAAGTGTAAAAATAGGTTTTAATAGCAGAAATACGTTGTAAAAAAATTATTACCAGCAATACATTTTTGAAGGAAAAAAATTATTACCAGCAATACTTTTAAAAAAATTAACAACGATACATTTTGGGAAAAAATAAAAATATTACCAGCTATACATTTTTTTGAAAAAATATTACGAGAAATAGATTTTGAAGGAAAAATATATTACACTATTTACATTATTCGAACTATCGTCCTCATCTTTGTTGCTATATTTATTACAACGTTTCGGCCGTTGTACACTCCGGCCTTATTCAGGTGATTGGAATGTCGAACTGAACACTTTATTTCGCTCACTGGAGTAGACTGTTCTAGCTCCACGTGCCATATTTAATGGATGTCAGTTATCAGTTATCTCCTGTTAATTCAAGTTCTCCAAGTTCTCCACTGTTTTAACCGGGTATTGAACTCAAACTCTTTGGATCCTGTCACTGGATCTAACTAACGATCCTGTCACTGGATCTAACTAACGATGACACATGAGGACACCTGGCACAGGTGTCCTCATGTGTCAGTTAAGGCAGTGGGAAACTTGGAGCGGGGAATTAACAGGAGATAACTGATAACTGACATCCATTAAACATGGCCCATCGAACTAGAACAGTCTACCTCAGTGAGCGAAATAAAGGGTTCAGTTCGACATTACACTGAGCGAAATAAAGGGTTCAGTTCGACATTCCAACCACCTGAAAAAAACCGGAGTGTACAACAGCCGAAACGGAGTGTAATAAATATGGCTTCAAAGATGAGACAATAGTTCGAATGATGTAAATCGTGTACATAATACCTCATCTCAGAAACATAAACAAAAAAATATTAACAGCAATACTTTTTTGGAAAACAAAATATTACCAGGAATAAAAATTGTCATTAAATGACCCATTTAGGTTCACATGCCGTAAAACAAACCAAACCAAATCAGTGTTGGTGGAATATCTGCAATTATCCTTAAAACCAGAAAGGCTTTTAAAAGTTCTAATACAAGAGGGTAAGAGGGACAGCGAAGGCAGCGGGCAACCTACCTAACGAGCTTTACTTAATGCTTAAAATATGCTTAATTTTTAGTATAATTCAAGCTCTATCAAGTTTATAAGCTTCATATAAATAACAAAATGTAAACCAAAGTAGTAGTAGTATTCGCAAGCCGTCTACAATCGCTACTAACAAAATTCCAAGCTCTCATGACCTCTATGTATCCTGTCCTTTCAGAACATGTCTTTTCAGAACATACTGTCCCTTGTGACCCTTCCCTGTCTCTCTTGCCTTCGATAAGCCCTGTGAGGGTCAAGTTCTCCAAACCCTCCTTCCTCATTATGTGTCCCATAAATTACAACTTTCTCTTTCTGACTCTAGATATCAATGTTTTTTTTTTTGTTACCATTTTTATTAAAATGTCCTCGCTGCTTATTCACTTCATCCACAGAATTCTCAGTATGCTTCTGTAGAACCAGATTTCTCTTGCCTCGACCTAAAGTGAGTAAATACGATCACCAACCTCACTACGTAACATATTTTCCTTTAAGAAAGGTAACAGAAGTGAAAGGTTAATTAATTCATTTTAAATCAGCCAGCCATGAGAAACGACTGATAACCACGAATAGAACATTGACACGCTTATTGCTTAGAAACCATAAACGATTCTTCAAAGACAAACATTTCTATCAGTGTTGAGAAGCCGTACGCAATTTGAAAACATTCCTAGTTGGTAGTAAAGAGATAACTTCCCGTTTTAGACGGTAAATGTGTATTTTTAAAGTTCCTCGAAAGATTAGGCCTAAAATTAAAATAACTCAGCCACTGGATTCTGTTATCTTCATTGTCGTATCGCGCTTGTAAGGGTTGCCGTTCAAATATTCACTATTCATCCTCTGAGTTGAGCTAAGAATTTTGAAAATTAGCAGATCAAATGCAGGCATGTCTACTCTTGGGTAGATACACCACCTCGAAAGCTAACTGATGTCCATCAACCTGCATAAGTTGTAGAATAGATATGAAATAAATGGGACGGAACGTCCACAACTCTGGCATATTGGAATTCTTTAGTTTAATTAATTAGCCTTTTTTTTTAATTATTAATTAAATTATTGATTATTAATTAAATTTGTCATTAAATTATTTTTTTTATATGCATTTTGAATTATATATTTGGCTTGTTATCTTCCGTAAAAATATTTATTTCTGAACTTTGCTTTTTCCTATCTTTTTAATGTCGTGTTCTTTCCGGGCATAATCGATTTTTCTTTTTTCATTTAATATGTGGGAAAGACTAGTTGGGAAAGATAGTCGAGTGGTTTCACGTTGTCTTCTAAACGGTTTTAAATTCAGAGCCGCCTTTCTCCTATATTTGCTACCACTCAAATCCAAACAGTTCTGTCTACACTGTGATTTAATCCATAGATGGGGGAAGAAAAGAACGGGTGGATTAATGCCTTTTACAACGGCAATAAGGAAAAATGAAAGCAATAGATTTGGTCAGCATTTGGACTCGTCTTACGGATTCCACATTAACCGTTAACCGTTTAAAATAAAAAGAGCCAAAAAAGCTATAAAAAATCGAAAATATTTTTTTTATTTTCACTTTTATGTTGAGAAAATTATATACTTTATATACTCTTATACAAATCGATTTTATAAAACCAATTTATAAGATTGAATGTTTTGTTTTCTTACGGCTCATCAACCCTTTGGGGTTTTTTAAAGCCGAAACATATTTTGGATTGTAAGAAATATTCTTCTTTTTTTTGCAAGCAAATATTGCATTAACAATTTTTTGAGGGGTATGATACAATTATTATGATATTTTCCAGATACAACTACTATTAACCCAAATCTGGTAGAGAAAATGGGGATTCACACCTTTCTAAGGGGTATTTGTGTGTAAGTGAATGTAAAGAGATTGATTGGAATTCGAACTCGGCTATTCGATTTCTCGTTCCCAGAATTCATTACACCATTCGTACATCCCAATTTTAAAAGAGGGAAAAATGGTTTTGCGCAGTATGTATCACAGATTTGATTTTTTCAATACAGCTCCTTTTCAATGTCGATAGTTTTGATTATAATACAGCTAATTTTTGTTCATGCACCTGATTGATTTTTGCCCTGTAAATGTTGTGCAGCTTAGAATTTTAGTTCTACTGTTCTACATTTTCTATGATGACATGTATTCTTGGTTTTCTTTAAAGTAATATGACCTGAACCCAACAAAAAACAATTTCTATATTAACAGAAATTAATGTAAAATTGTCCCTTGCAAAGTTTTGGAAACTAAGAGAGAAAAAGTGAAGGAGAAAGAGTACAGGTAATCGATCCATTGGTATATAATCGATCCATTGGTATATAATCGATCCATTGGTATATAATCCAGGTGGATCCTAGTAATATCAATTATTAAAACTGACCCACAGAGAGATCGATGTTTTTATTTTAACAGAGTAGATGTATTTTTTTACAGCAAAAAAACAAAAATTACCTCAACTATTTCAAGCCGTTCTGTACGCGGCTAACATGAGCCCCTAGACTTGAAATAGACTATCCAATGGTGAAGTAATTTTTGGTCTGCTGTAATATATATATATATATATATATATATATATATATATATATATATATATATATATATATATATATATATATATATATATATATATACACGTTTCATTAAATGATATTGAAAAGTGTTGTCTATTTATTTTATGTAAATTTTTTTCGTAACTTCTGATAAGTTTAATAATATTATCGTTGAAAGAAGAAAGAAATTCACAGTAGTGATCCATTTTTTTTTTAATACAATCTAAGCTTTCGGCTTACTTAAGCCATTATCAAAGATGTCAATTACAACATATTAAACAATATACGGACAAGACAGTGATGATAGTCTGTCAATGTTTACATAGATGATTTCTAAGCAACCGGATATAAGAGAAACCCGGGTATAAGAGACTTCTTCTCCGGTCCCGACAACTCTCTTATATCCGGGTTACACTGTACAGGAATTTTATTTCAATATTCCTAATTAATAGCGGAATTGTATTTTAATTGTTATAATTAATAAAGTATTTTTTATTTAACTTTCATGAGTAATACAGGAATTTTGTTGAAATGTTCATACTTATTACAGGAATTTGATTTTAGTTTTCACAATTAATACAGGAAATTTATTTTAATGTTCATAATTAATAGCGGAATTTTGATTTAGTTTTCACAATTAATACAGAAATTTTATTTTAATTTTCGTAATTAATACCGAGTTTTAGAGAGGGAATTGAACGGTTAAAATCATTTGTAATGAATTGTACAGTAAAATAATGTGTAATTAATTTTATAGTAATAAGTATTTAAATCCTATTTGCAAGAGAATATTAGTTGCAATATATTTTACAGTAAAATCGAGTTTGTTTTATATTAAACCATTTTAATGAAGTGTTATAATAAATTCATTTACAATACATTGCTATAATAACAATTAATTTAAAATCGTTTTAATAAAATGCTTTTTTATAGCAAAATAATTTGCAATTAATTTTATATTAAAATCATTTGGAATTGCATTTTTACAAGAATCATTTGTAATGGATTTTTATATCAAACCATTAATGACCAACGTTCCATTTTAGATACAGTAAGCATTAATGAATTGTAGATAAAAATCTATAATTACCGGATCATTTTTTTCTAAATCTTTAATTAATACCGGATTATTTATAAACCTATAAAAAATGCTAAATTAAAAATAATGTAATTAATAGCATTTTTTGTATTCCTATAATTAATACTATTGTTTTGTTTTTGTTTTTAACAAAAAGAAACTATTTAATACCGGAGTTTATTATTATTTCTATAAATAATGTGGGATTTTACGGCGGCCATTAATGGATTAAAATGATTTCTAATGGACTTTTATAATAAAATCATTTGTAATGAATTTCTATATTAATTCATTAACCATTGTCTTATTTTTGGGACAATGGACATTAATGAGAGAAGATGCATAATATTTATAAACTTAATTAATAGCGGATTTTACGATAGTGCAAAAATTCCGCTGCTTAAACAGTAGCGACGATGCTTCGGTAGTTGAACAGATTTCTTCACACCATGGACAGTCTTACTACTCCCATTCACACAGAAAAATACACACCAATACTAGCTAATAAGTAGTCTTTTTTAATCATTTCATTCCAAGCGATGCAACAAAGCCACTAACACAGGGTGGGGTAAGTAGGAAAGAATATAAGAAAAACATTATTTAGTTGGCGAGAATAATAAAAAAACAGAAATAAAAGACGATAACGACTGACACTACATTTAAATTTTTGAAGATCAAACTTGACTGGAAAGCAAGAAGCCAGACGAATATTCCCCAAACGAGACGCGAAAAGAAAGTTAGCATATTTAAGACATTTTTTTATGTTTATACGTTCTTTTTATAGATACAAATATTTAAGTAAAAAGTACGTATAAACATAAAAAAATGTCTTAAATAATTGTCGGACTTTGTCCATTTCATAATGTATAAATTTAGCATAGAATTTACGGTAACATCTTGTCATTTCAACGGTAAAAATGATGAGATTTGCCGCCAATCTAGACACTTCAAATTCATAGAGTCTAGGTACCATAGGGGAAAATTCATCCGAATAATTACCATGAAAGTGTTTATAGAAAAGATACATAAAAGCTGCATTATGGTGGTGAAAAAGTGACTGAAGCTTGATGCCCGGTCAGGAGCAATTACATTGTAGATTCCATTTTATATTTTATCAAGGTTCTCTAAATCTATAGCAGGAGCACCAGACCGTGTGTGGCAGTATTATTCTAAGCACGGACGAATAATAGACCTGTATATATGTAAGATAGATTCGGTTGAGAAAAGTTGGCAGATTTTCAAATCCCAAACACTCAACATCAATATGACTGCTACCAACTTTATCGAGAATTTACATTATTCAGTTATAAACTCTTCACTGTTCTTCATTCAAACCCAACCTACAAGTAATAATGTGTCGCCGTTGTCACGTTATTGTTACTATTACAAATATTCAATTTTATCTTTAACTTAGCCGGCTGCAACAAAGTCAAAGGAGAGCCTTAACTGTCAGTAATAATCATCGTACCTAGCTCAGTTGGTAATCTAATGACTGTTATTCTGAAGTTATTATTATTATTTCTCTTCTTCTTCTTCTTCTTCTTCTATGCTCCTTGTCCATCCATTCAGGACTCTCCACAACTCCCTCTCCTTTGTAGCTCTTAGTACATTTTCTTTTCTTCTTCTTCTCCTTCTTCTTTTTTTTTTTTTTTTTTTTTGCTATCGCTCTTAATCCCTCTTCTGCCAAGCACTTGCACAAGTGTGTTAGGTAGCTTATGCGCTGTTTTCCTCTGCCTATTGTTCTGGGTATGATGATAAACTACATCCGGCAGCAATCGGGAGATTGGAGATTTTCAGGACCGTCGAACCACCTCTCAACTGATGTTGTTCTCAGGTTCACCCTGACCCGAGGTGGTAGCACCTGTTAGGGTCCTAGCTACGGGCAAATAGTCAATCTCCAAACAGAAATCAACAATACATTTTTATAGCAAAATGACAGTCAATAAAACACTAAAAATGTATAAAAATACATTTTATAGTAAAATTACCAGCAATACATTTTTATAAAAAAATTACCAACAATACATTTTTGTAATGAAAATACCAGCAATGCATTTTATAATGTACAAGTTATATATATATATATATATATATATATATATATATATATATATATACCGTTTACCCTGAAAATATAAAATTATGTACAAAATATTTATATTTCGGCCTTAAATAACCCATAGAGGTGTTGATATGCCGCTAATGGCTGATGTTAACCCCTATAGGAAAGTAACTTGTTGCGCCTTCTCGGGCTAATGTTCTCAGCTGACATGTCGTAGAAAGACTATATTGAATCCATTGCTAGGTTAGCTTCTAAGAAAGTCGATTCACTGTGCCGTGCGAGATAATTTTTTTTCCAAAATCGATCTTACCATTCGTCCATGCTTAGAATATCGCTGTTACATATGGCCTAGTGCCGCTGATATTTACCTTAACTCGTTGATAAAACCCAAAGAAGAATCAGCAATATTATTGGCCCTGATCTGGTGCGTCAGCTTCAGTCACTCGCACACCACCGTGAAATTGCCTTTCTATGTCTTTCCTATGAATACTTCGTGGTAACTGTTCAAATGAGCTTTTCACTACGGTACGTAGACTTTCTTAATTTAAACGCAGTAGTAGACGGATATCGAGATTTCATCAATTTACAGTTGACTTGGCTAGATGTAACCGCAAGTTCTATCCAAACAGTTACTTTTCTCGCACTTCTCGCTTGTGGAACTCCCTTTCAGCCAACTTTAATCTACAAAAGTTTAAACGCAATGTCAGTCGTTATTTACTGTCCTCTAGATTACTTTTTTCTCTCTCCTCCCATTATTAATGTTTCTGTGCTTAATTCGTGTACACCCTGTAACCCCTTGTGTTTTAGTAGCTTTACTGTCTTGCATGGAGTTACACCTATTTTATATATGTATATATATATATATATATATATATATATATATATATATTATTTTTTTTAAGCGTTTCACTCCAAGCAAGGCGGGAAGCCACTAGGACGCAAGGGGTTACAGAAGATTTGGAGCAAGATCAGATAGGAGTGATAGAGGAAAGGATGAAGGGTAGTGGATAGATCAAGGCAACTGGAGATGTCGATTGACATTACATTTGAATAGCTGGAGATTATAGCTCTCAGGGAAACTGGAATAGGGAAGGGAGTTCCACAGGCGAGAGGTGCGATACATGAAGCTATTGGAGTAGAAGAGACGGCTACATCTAGGAGTTTCGACAGTGAAGGGGTGAGAGCAGGATGCCAGCCTCGTAGGGCGATTGAACTCATGAAGTCTGGGAATATATACACACACACACACACAGATAGATAGATAGATAGATAGATAGATAGATAGATAGATAGATAGATAGATAGATCTAAAATAATCCTAAGTAGCCAGGCAAACCTACCCTAGATTTCACCTAAACGGATCTTCAGGGAAGCCGGGTTCCCTGAAGATCCATTTAGGTGAAACCTAGGTAGGTTTTTCTGACTCCCTAAGATTATTTTAGGTTTTTGGTCTACTTAGTACAGTGAGCACTTTACGTAGTTGTCTTTTAACTCGTTTTTGTTGTTTTTTCTTTGGACTTGCAGCTTAAACACTTGACAATTGTTTTCGCCTTTTTTTGTGCTCTTTGTTCTTTCTTTCTTTTATTCCCCTTTTTTAACTCAGATATCTATTTATTCTACTACAAGTTGAGCTATCCGAGATTTTTCCAAACGAGTACCACCATTTATATATATATATATATATATATATATATATATAGAGAGAGAGAGAGAGAGAGAGAGAGAGAGAGAGAGAGAGAGAGATAGATAGATAGATAGATAGATAGATAGATAGATAGATAGATTTTAATACTTTTTTGTGGGCCTACAAGCTGCTACGCAGCTTCTAATAATCATCTGCAATGTAGATTTAATCAGTAAACCAATGATCCGCCCATCTGTAAGAGATGAATCTACAAATTTCGAGTAGCAAGTCTCTTTTCTCTGCTAGAATAAATACCAAAAGATCCAGTATTGTTCTATAATTCCATCTTGCCTTACTAAAGTTAAGCGTTATTTTCCCTTTAGGAAATCTTCCAGTTTCTTCGAAAAAGCAGAAAACTCGAGTTAAATGAAATAGAAATTTCATATCATCACGCCATCCTGCTATTTCAGTAATCTCTTCTTTTTCATTCCTGAAATTCTTGAGCTGTTCGTAGTTATTTACAAGTTCACTCATAAACGGATATTCGATATTCGGTGATGTGATGTTTCTTCCAAGTTCATCATCCATAATTTTTGTGATATCAACGAACACTCGTTGTCACTTTCGTAATGCTCGTTGTAGTAGAGACTTTGTAATCGCAGATACAACTATAGTGACGCCGTTGAACAATACTGGTGTCAGACGCCTTCGATTAACATTCGCACTAATAGTACTTGCTCGATAATACTCGCTCGAACAGTAATCCGTATAGTGATCCGAATAGAGAAATAGTATAGTGAAGACAGTAGAGAATAGCGATCCAAATAGCAATAGAGGATAGAGTAGTAACAGAGATCCGTATAGTAATAGAGGATAGACTTGTAAATAGCGATCATTTAGATGTTACACGACTTCCTATATCTGCGTTTCCTCACGAGGTACTCCATACTTTCGGCCTTGTGTCACATCTAAGCTACGCTTAGAAAATAACTATATGTGTTTCTTCTATGGTCACGTGGTCTACTTAATTCAATAATGGGATCGTCTGTATTTGCTCACTGGTGATCTATGTTCAAACTCAAGTGTCGGCAGCGACACTTTATTCCTGTATAACAATTATGCAAAGCACTCGATCAAGAACATGATGTTGATAGTCAATAAATTGTTTCTTTTGAGCAAATAGTCTTTGTAACTGAATGGCAATCCCATTCCTGCTTCCAGTGTTCACAATCATCTTTACTCTCTTCCATAAATTGTATTCATCCAGAACATTTGTTATTCCATTGACAACAGAATCCATTTTTCCAGTTGGTAGATTTAATGGTTCTAACTTAACTTCTTCAAAACAAACACTTGATATTCTTGGTCATCAATTCGTTTACCATAAAAATGTAATGACCAATTATCTAAGTGTAGTGTTTGTCTTCATTTCTTCTATAAGTTTAGCAGCTTCTTCAATAGTGTATCTGTAAATACCAGATTGAGAAGATTGTCTTAACGTTAATCAGTTGCTTCCTTGCTGGTTGATAAGGTTGAAGATGTTTACTAATTTGGTTGTAGTATTTGGTTTTGCTATATTTCTTCCTTTTTCTTACGGATTGTTCTTCAGAAATTTCGAACTCCTCAATTTCACTCTCTGACTTGATCTCTAATTCATTTTCTTTTTCGGAAGTTATTGCTTTTGTTACTGTTGTTGAAGTTCGTTCCAAGGTTACTTTTCTTCTTTTAGATGGGTGAGTAGTTTTGGAACTCGCATTCGTTCAAGTTGTATATGCAAGACGTCCTTTGCTTTCAACCTGAAGATGATATAACCGTCTGTCCGTGTACGCAGCCATTCAAAATTTTCTTTTGTGATATCAAAAATTTCATTTAATAGATCATATATTTTTCGTTTCGCATATTCATCGTTATGCGTTCAGCACGTGATCCAATTTTGCCTGCGTGACTTGAGTTGATCTATTTGGTTAATTTAAATTCTTTTGCCATAAACTTGTTACTTCTTGAGCGGTTTCTTTTATCCGTTCTTTTCTTACTTTGATGGATGCATTACATAGCCTCCTGGTGGGGATGCTCTCATCTCGTCTTCACTCGGCCGGCGATCGCTAATTGTTTTGGTTGGTTTGGTTTGTTTTATGGCATATCAACACCTCAATGGGTTATTTAATGCCGACAAGATTTTTAGGATAGGTTCGTATGAATAGAATATGTATTCTTTCATATTCGTATGAATAGAATATGTATTCTTTGGTTTAGTTTAGTTTGGTTTGGTTTATTTTATTTTATGGCATATCAAACTCAATGGGTTATTTAATGCCGACAAGATTTTTAGGGTAGATTCGTATTAATAGAATATGTATTGTTTTGGTTTGGTTTTATTTGTGGCATATCAACCTCAAGGGGTTATTTAATGCCGACAATTTTTTATTGCTACCAATATTTTTTCCAAAAATGTATTACTGGTACTAATTTTTTTACAAAAATGTATTTCTGTTATTAAAACTTATTTTTAAACTTTCATAGTGTTTTGACCCCAGTTTGGGGGTTAACTATTTGACCCATAGCTGGGACTCTAACAGGTACTGTTACTCCTGGTCAGGGTGGACCTGGGAACACCAGCAATTAAAAAGTGGTCCTATGCTCCTCAAAACCTCCTGATCAGTGGCCTTGCTGTCGGACAGTTTATCGTCTTACCCAGAACGCGGATCTAGTTTATTATGAGTTCTTCTGATTGTGTGGCATGGTGCAGAGTCCTGTTGCCTGACATGGGGACTTTCAGCAGCCACCCTCTTGACTCAGGACAGCACTACTTCCTCAAGGTTGAGTTTGAAGGAAGAGGAATGGAGGCATAACATCGCCATCACTAGTGATCACTCCAAACACCTTCGTAATCACCATTAGATTCATCCTACACTTTCCGAATCCTCTGCACTATCTTCAGATTGACACCCAAGCACTCTGAAATATTCGTATTGGATCTTCCGGTGCGAATGCCAAGCAGTACAGCATGCCATTTCCAAATTTTCAAATTTCAAAACAAACAACACGCATGCGCGAAATTAAAAATATAAAATGGCGGCAACTTACCGATCGCACCATGTATGTGTATATAATAATGCACGTACTTGTTTAATGCGTGTATTTATGCATATATATGTGTGTGTGTGTGTGTGAGTGTAAAGATTAGAGATATAGTATACCTGTAAGAGAGAATATGAATAGACAAAAGGAAAACTTTTTTTAGCCGCTGCGTTTCGTCTTCAGACGGACTTTATCAAGGCAAGTGTAAGCATTTTATTTTGTAGCGTTTGGACTTGTGATTTCTTTACAGTCCTCGTAAACGCAGGCTGATTCGAAAACTGGATTCTTCCCAATATCTCCTTTCCTGAAAGAATTACTCCTTTCCCAAGCCAAGATACATGACCACAACACAAAGATACAAAAGAAGTTAAAAGAAAATGGTTAAATCCATCACCTCATGTTATTCAAAACATATAACACATAAATCAATCCAAATGTAAAAGAGTTTAAATACTAATTTACACACACACACACACACACACACACACATATATATATATATATATATATATATATATATATATATATATATATATATATATATATATATATATATATATATATATATATTTGAACCCTCCTAGTCACTTTCGTGTATTAGGCATTGAATTGTTTCACCTCAGGTCCATGAATTTGACTGAATTTTCCGCCAACCCGATGCCTATTCAAGAACATCCCTATGCCGAAGATTTTGAAAAACCAATGATATTTTTGTTCATGCATATAAATCGTTGTCACAAAATAAACTCCTCACGTTTCCCTTACAGGATGAAACGCGTTGGCTAAGATGAGTTTTCCTTTCGTTCTTATTCATATTTTCATTTTACAGATATACTCTATCTGAAATTATTTACACATAGTTCCCATGTCTTCTGAGGTTTACTCTGACATGGCACCGTCTATACTCTTTTTGTGCCACCAGAGTTTAGCCACTTATTATTATTATTATTATTATTATTATTATTATTATTATTATTATTATATAGGTCAGAAATGGTATCATAACATTTTCCACTGATCATTTTTAAAAAAAAAAAAACTAAGATCACACACATTTTACACAGATGAAGCCCTTTCTATGGTGTAGGCTATACTTGTGAGCAGAATTTATTTGTAAAACTTTAATTCTCAAATAAGTCTATCAGAACCTTTTCCAATCAACTACTAACTAGAGATGTCAATCTCCTTATGTGCCACATTTTTGAGATTTCATTTTCAAGGTCCTTGTATTTTGAAGATCTTCAAAGCTACATTACAGTCTGCAGGGACTGCCATGTCAAAAACAAAACATGTTTTGTTTTTGTGCTCTCTGATCACGATGTCTGTGCGATTACCTTTGATTGCTCTGTGTGTATTGTAAACTCCCATAAAATTGTTACAGGTCCTATCTCTGTAACCGGGTCTGGGTGATGTTCATACCAATTTCTTGCAGTTTCCTTATTATTATTATTATTATTATTATTATTATTATTATTATTATTATTATTATTCGGGATTGATATTCTCTAATGAATTAATTGCATTGACAAAGAAGATTATTTTGTCCTCCCTGTTTTTCTGGTTATAAGACCGACTGAATCTTGCCGAGTGTCAAGGCTACAAAATAATTTAGAAATACTTTTAAAATGTGTTTATTTTACTGACTTTTGAATAAGTTAAATCAATTCCAAAAACCGTTTATACTTTTGAACTCGTTCTTTGTATTATTGCATTATAACGAGCATTTTAGCTGATCCTTTCTATAACCTTTTTCAGGTTTTAACAATGCAACATTAAAAAAAATGAGTTCAAATTCCCGAATAATGCTTGGAATGGTAACGTATCTTCTCAACAATTCGAAGGTACACTGGAATAGCGAAAGTATTAAAAACAGAATAATTTCGTTTGAAACAAAGTAAAAAGAGCTGAACAGCTATGCAATTTTCATTCTTTCCATATGGAATATGGGTAATTTCCTCAGATATAAGGAGACATATCAATTAGTGAGATATCAACCTCTATGGGTTATTTAATGCCGAAATCTAAATATTTTGAGCACAATTTTATTCCTCCAACTACAGACAGTTTGTACATAATTGCATACCTTCAGGAGAAACGTATTTTTTTAGATATATCGTTTGTAGATGATAAAATGTATTATTTGTAATTTTAAAAAATAAAATGTATTCCTGGTAATTTCATTACAAAAATAGATAGTTGGTAATTCTTTTATAAAAATATATTGCTGGTAATTTTATTATAAAAATGTATTTTTTATAACTTTTTAGTTTTGTATTGATTGTCATATTGCTTTAAAAATGTATTATTGCCAATTTTACTATAAAAATGCATTGTTAGTCATTTTACTATAAAAATGCATTGTTAGTCATTTTTTATATAAAATGTATTGCTGGTAATATCACTACAAAAATGTATTGTTGGAAATGTTTATAAAATTATTTTTTTGCTAAATGTATAACACGTCTTCCATTTTACTATAAAATCTATTGATTGTTATTTTACTATAAAAATACATTGTTGGTCATTTTATTATAAAAATGTGTTGTTAGTCATTTTATTATAAAAATGTGTTGTTAGTCATTTTACTATAAAATGTATTGTTAGTAATTCTGCTGTAAAATGTATTGATGGTAAATGTTTTATATATAAAATATTGCTGGTATACAGTAATGAGAAAGAGAAGGAATGAGAAACGAAGAATGATAATAATAGGAAGAAAGAATGAGCAAAGAAGCCTGATGAGCGGAAGGAAAAGAAGAATGAAAATGGAGGAGAATGGGAGAAGAAAAATAAGAATGAGAGAATGAACTAAAGGAAACAAGCAAGCAAGCAAGAAAGAAAGCAAGCAAGAAAGAAAGAAAGAAAGAAAGAAAGAAAGAAAGAAAGAAAGAAAAGAAAAGAAAAAAAGAAAAAAAGAAAAGAAAGAAAGAAATATTAGTAAAAGAATCGTAAGAAAAAAGTGTTTGTTTTAATATTCGCTAAATTAGTTCCAATAAGTTTTCACGAAAAAAAACAGACGACGAATTTCAATTGTAGCATTGTTTGCATCAGTTTCTATATTCCCATTCGTCCAATATGAGTAAAGTTCTCAAAGACATTTCCTTCCCTAATTTACAATACAGTATTTTTATAGTAAAAAAATACTGAAAACCTCCAATCTCCCGATCACAAGCCTTGATTCCGAATGTAGTTTATCGTCATACCCAGGACTACTGAAGCAGCAAAGATGTGGTTCTACAGAAGGGTGCTGAGAATGGGCACAAAAAGCACACTTGTAATTACAACTAGGAAGAGACAGCAGAAATTTCTGGTAGATAGTGTGAGGAAAGAGAGCTTGGAGAATTTGACCCTCTCAGGAAATACTGAAGGCGAGTGGAAAACATCAAATATATTATCGTATGATCTTGTGTAAATGGACAACAGAAAGGGAACTTGGAAGAACGGTAAAGAGATAAACATTGCTTCATGGTTAGAAAGGATAAATAACTGTGGAGAGCCATGATCGCTCAGGTCCTGAAGGGACACAGCACATAAAAAAAAACTCTCATCTTCGATAACCACGCTTCATTTCGTTCAATATATCCAACAAGTAAGAGATTTTTGGGTTTTTTGTTTTGTTTTTTTTATAACGAACTACATATTAAAGCAAAAGCCTGCAATAGAAAACATAAATTGATCCCTAACACCCAAATATGTAAATATTTAAAAGACCAGGAAATAAAAACATTTATTACTGGTTGTACTACTTTCATTCGGCATAATACAAAATACTGCCGCACTGTCTTATGGGAAAGCATTTTTTGGAGTTTTATTTTTTTTTCTCTCTCTAATAACATGGCTTGATTTGTTTATTACTAGTCTTTACGGCGTCTGAACGTTGTGTTTTTCTTTTCTGCTTCGATGCCATCCAATGGACTATTTCGTACAGAATCAAATAGGCAGACGACACAAAATGCATCCATAAACAGGCAATCTCCAACGAAATGGCTTCTTTTTTTTCGCTTGTGAACATATAAACCTAAGTTCTTTTCTTTCTTATTCTTTATTTCCTCTTTGTTGCTTACCTTTTCTTTTTGTTTTTTTTTTTTTCACTTTCTTCTTTGTTTCTTTCCTTTTCTTCTTTCTTTCTCCCTTTTCTTTTTTTTTTTTCTTCTTCTCTTTCTTTGTTTCTCCTCTTTTTATTCTTTGTTTCTTCTTTTTTATTTTCTTTTTTCTGTTCTTTCCTTTTCTTTTTCTTACTTCCCCTTTCTTCTTTATTTCAATTTTTGGCTCTTCTTTCTTCCTTTTTTTTTCTGTTTTTCTTCCCTTTTCTTCTTTCTTTCCTACTTTTTCTTCTTTCTTCATTACCTTTCGTAATTCCTTTTTTCTTCTTTCTTTCTTTCTTTCTTTCTTCCTTTTTCTTTTTTCTCCTTTCGTTTATTCTTTCTTCATTATATTCACTCTGTATAGTTAATTTTCATCTGCTCTTTCCGATTACTTTTTCCCCCAACTTCATTTATATTCACTAGACTGTCTTTCTGTCTCTTTTCCACATTATCAATAAACTTTTGTCAATTTTTCTCACCATTTTTAACTAGTTCCATTTTTAATTTCCACAAATATCAGAGTCGCTTTCATGTGGGACACATTGTTTAATTTTAAATTCATAATTTCACACACACAGACACACACGCAGGCATACACACACACACACATATATATATATATATATATATATATATATATATATATATATATATATATATATATATATATGTCTGATTGAATAAATTAGAGACATTATGTCTGCTAATTTTCAAAAGAATCCGTTCATATTCACGAATAATGATGGTAAAGGATGAGAGAAATGTGCTATAGCTGTTTAAATTTAAAGTTTATTCGTGAGTATGAACGGATTTTGTTAAAAAGTAACAGACATAAATGTCTCCAATTTATTCAATCAAACATGCCTAAAAGAGAATTTGCTGTCTAAATACGCAAATATATATATATATATATATATATATATATATATTAAATTTCATATCAATAATTTCACATATATTTCTTATTATGCCACGCATTAATACCCTTATGACAGAACAAATTTAAAATTAGTTCTTCATCAAAACTGTTTTGACCTGAAAGCACACTGCAAATACGGATGAGTTCTTATCTACAAAAACTTATAAATATCTCTTTTCAGTTTGTTTGTTTTTTTTTTGTTTTTTTTTTAATCTTTTTGTTTTGGGTTGACTGATGAAAATACTGCAGGTTGTACAAGCTCTTCAATTTTTTTAGGGGAATGATAGAATTTTAATCACAGCTTTTTAAATAGGGTTGTTCAATGTGTATATTATGGTTGTTCATCCAATGTCTACGGATGTTATTTTTCCATTTGGTATTGATGACAAAACCATTTACATAATATTTTCTGTCTGTTTCCAAAGATATTAAATTGTATTGTCTAACTCCGATATTAATATCAAGTTCTTCTGTGGGTTTGGTTTCTTGGAGACATACAATGATGTTATAATTAAGCCAATAATTACAGTTTTTTTTTACAAGTCCTCTAGCATTAATATTTCCTATGGTAAAATTTTGAAATTTATAGGTCTATCATTCGTTCATGAATATTTGTTCCTTGGCAACATGATCTCATACTGTTACATTTGAAATAGATAGATGTAACCGTAAGTTCTATGCTAACAATTTCTTCTATTACTTATATAAGTCTCTTACGGTTCCTTGCTTTCCAGTCATCAAAAATTTAAGTGCAATATCAATCGTTATATTCTATCTTCTTAACACTTGTTCTTTTATTGTCCTTTATCTTTACTAAAGTCTTCTCATTTTCTATAACTCCCAATAACACGTTGCGTCTTAGTGGCATTATCACCTTGCTTGGGGTGGGGGTGAAAGGATTAAACATATATATTGTTACGGACAATTACCGCTGCATAAAATTTTTTTAAAAAGATTAAAAAAAAAAAAACTTCTTGCTGCCTAGAAGATGCCAGGTTTACCACTCCATATTGGAGGACGGATCCTCTACAGGGTCAAATACACGAATGAGAAACGACAACCAACAGTGAACAACAGACGACAATATACAAATTAACAAGGTTTAATTATAACTAGACAATACATGAAAACATTAATGCAAGAGAATACCTGGAAAGATGTATGCTATACATTTCTGTGTGGAAAGTTGTATGTTTTATATTCTGATATTAAAAATTGAAACAGTCACTTAGCTTCAGTCTTTTGCCTGAAATAAAATAGGCTTTTCCCTTTTCTCTCACTTTCTCTTTTTTATATCTTTGTTCTTTTTACTTTCAGTTCAGTTTGTTTCGATCGAGCAGCGGTATCTTTGATCTATTCTTCTTTCTACACCTTTATGATTTTTGACCCCCTAATTTGATCGTTTACTTATTATATTCAGCCATGTAGAATTTTTTATTCGGATAGGAAGGTTCAGTGCTGTATAAGTTGTATTCTTCACTGTTATGAGTATTGACTTCAAAAGCTGGTCGTTTACTCGCTTCTTCACATATTCAGCAATGTAGAATTTATTATTCGGATCTTGCGTTCAAATGAGTGTGTCACACATGCCTGTCTTAGGTGATCGTCGCGCTCAGCAATTCACCTATGCATTTGATGTAATCAGCATAGTGTGCAAAGTTGAATTGGAGTTCGTCTTCATCGTGTGATTTTCTTTGCTTGCTGGTAACAAGTAAAAAGAAATATTATTCACACAAGACTCGGTTTCCAACTTATTTTATAATGGAAATTTGTGTGAGTTGGGGACGGCATTCCTTCTCTTCAGTTCGGTGAATCCATTCACATGATAGTTTCATGGATGCTCCAACTCTCTCGAGATCCGTTGCTCTAACTGTTATTCTTCTAATATTTCCCGCTCCACGTTCGTACTTGGTCACGTGATTCCGCACTTATGTGAGAATCTATTTTCAGCTTCCATTCCTATCTGTTGCTGGAGTCAGCCTGTCTAACTTAATTGTTTTTGTAACCAGCGATTACTATTACAGATTGAAAGTGAGAGGAGAAGCTAACGTATTATATGATTAGTGAAATACAAAGAGAGATGTTTCGCTCATTGTAAAATGTGTGTGGTTTAGCGGTTTCGGAATGCGTATGCACATAATATATATATATATATATATATATATATATATATAAGAGAGGGAGAGAGAGAGAGAGAAAGACAAAGAATTAATGTATTTGACAGTTATGAATACTGTGCATACGTATGAAGGCACTCGTTTAATTAAAAGAAAATACCACTATGTAAGGGAGGTAACTTAATTTATATTGTAAAAATCTTTATTAAAAATTGTAATTACGTGTTTTAAAACATTCTGTTACAATTGTAGTTTTGTAACAATTACATTTTAGATATTTTAAAACTTTGTTTTTATAAAATTTTTAGAATTATTGTTACTACACTCATAATTAAGTTTATTTATTGTTGGTCGTAATTTTATATATATATATATATATATATATATATATATATATATATATATATATATATATATATATGCCAGATACATTAATTGTTTGTCTTAGCAATTCACCACTTATGATGATCTTGCATGAGATTGAAAGTACTTGAGAAAATAAAATAAAAACCTATAAGAATAATTACGGCATCTTTCCTAATCAGACTGGTGCCAACACTAAGAAATTGTTCCATGCACTTGAGAGGATAAAATAACATAAGTAGACATAATCAAACATGCTTGAATGAAGATAAGCTGCCTAAATACGCACACGCACACACACACATACATACATACATACATATATATATATATATATATATATATATATATATATATCAGGTGGATTTGAGGACCATTTCTCTCGTTTTCAGTACATATGTAAATATAAATTGTAAAATGTATTTTATGCTTTCATAAGCCTTTTATAAAAATTTGTTTCTGCTTTGTCACTTTCAGCGTTTATTATAATAATGAATGAGTTATATTCACTTTAATAATTTACTGTTAAGAATATGTAAGCAAGACAATTTAATTTATATATATTTTTTTAACATTATTAACGTTTTAAAATACTCAAACTGCTATTTTTAAAAAAATTCGAAGCGCGTTTTATGCGCATTTACAAAAAAATCCACAACTATAAATTATATTAATGCTTTGTCTTAGCAATTCACTACTGAAGATGATCTTGGATGAGATTGAAAGTACTTGAAAAAGTAAAAGAAATAACCAAAACTACGGAGTCTTTCTTAATCAGTTTTGTAACAGCATTAAGAAATTGATCCGTGAATTTGAGAGGATTAAAATAAAATACATCGACATAATAAATCTAGATTATTCAACCAAAAATGCTTGAATGAAGATATGCTGCATATATATATATATATATATATATATATATATATATATATATATATATATATATAGTCTTATTAAAAAAGAAAAAGAAAATATAAGAGACAGAATGCATGGTCATCAGTAAAAAGATGAGCCCGAAATGCAATTTGCAGGTCGGAGACACTAAAATGAAGCAGATGCGAATGTTTAAATATCTGGAACGTGTTTTGACATAGGACGGTAAGTGCGACACTGAGATCCGTAGACGTATTGGGAGGGCTAAGGACGCATTCCAAAAGCTACACAGTGTATTGCAAGACAGGAGGATTGAGCTGTTACGTGATATCTGTCCTCCTTTACGGCAGTGAATGTTGGATGGTCTCCTCAAAGATGAAAAAGAGACTCGAAGCGACGGCGATGTGGTTCTACAGAAGGATGCTCAGGTTATCATGAACCGTGCTTGTGAGAAACGATGAGGTCTTAGAGAGGATGCAAACAAGGAGTAGTTTTATACTTAACATCAAAAAAAAAAGGTAGCTGAAGTTTCTGGTACATATAATGAGAAAGGAGGGCCTGGAAAATCTTATACTCACAGGTCGAATAGAAGAAAAAGAAATAAGGGAATGACATACATGGCGGGCTTAAGAAAGCGGGTGACAGAACGTGATCTGGGGGAGGTGGCAGAAGGACGAAACTTATTAGGAGCCACAAGGGATAGGGGGAAGTGGAAAGTCATGATCACGTAGGCCCTGAAAAGACACGACGCATAAAAAGAAAGAATATATATATATATATATATATATATATATATATAGAGAGAGAGAGAGAGAGGAAAAGTTTTTTATTAAATTATATATATATATATATATATATATATATATATATATATATATAAAGAGGAAAAAAATTTTTTTAAATTATATATATATAATTTAATAAAAAACTTTTCCACTTCAGTAGTGTGTTGAATGTGATTCTGTCTCTTAGAATTTCTATTTATTAAATTTTTTAAATATATATATATATATATATAAATTTTCTTAGAATGTGTTTTTATAAAAAAATTTGAAATACACACACTCACACACACATATATATATATATATATATATATATATATATATATATATATATATATATATATATATATATATATACAGATACAGATCAAAGGAAAAGCTGAATATATAATTAAATAGTTCAGTAATAAGTTATTTCAGATAGACAACAGCCTCTTCAGACCGGGGTTATAATATATATATATATATATATATATAATCTTTCCCTCTCTCTCAATATATATATATATATATATATATATATATATATATATATATATATATATTGAGAGGGAAAGTTTTTTTTTTTATAATCTATAACATAGGGAGAATCGAACCTATTACGAGATCACAGACACACGGTGAAGCACCTGAAAAGTCCACTTTAAAAATAATTCCGTTTCCTTTTGTACTTCCAAGATTATTCTATCGTCTTTCTTTTGATTTTTTTTTTAACCAGCGAATCTTCTGAATGCGATACTTTTTTGTGGAAAATTAGTCCACTTTGACGTCAGTTCCATAGTTATACTGCTAACCCAGAGGCAACATGGAAAATGACATTATAATTTTTATTCAAGAATTAATAAATAAATATTTAAATAACAGGTGAAAACGAATAATGGAGCTTCGCCAACGAAATCTCAAATTCCTAAAATGATTCATAATTTTCCTATTAAGAAATAATTATTTTTAGAATTAGTTTTTATACCATTTTTTTTTAAATTTTGCCACGAGATAATAACCGATAGTTTTTCAGAGCAAAAATAAAAATAAAAACTGGTCTTACTTGGCATTTCATTAACTCTAAGAAGAACTACAAAAGCACACATAATGAGAATGTCAATTTAACAGTTGATTAGAGGTAGTTACGAGAGAAAGCGAGCAAGTAACTCGAGGCTATCTAATCTGCTCGCCAAATTATCCGTAGTGGGTCAACGATTAAGCCTATTATTATCTAGAAATGATACCTTGTGGAAATGCCATGGCGTGAGTTAATGCGCTCAAACTGTGAACATGATATCCCCGGAAATAGAACTCTTATTTTAAGGAAATAAACAATTGAAATTTCGTTTACCTTTTTCTTTATTTCTCAACTATTTTATTAGATGTCAATAACTTCTCGTCAATCACTTTGTTTGAGCTTTTTATATCATCTGTGAGAAAACAGGGACGATTTATTGAAGAAATACATCAAAGCTTTCATTTACTCTAATGATGTATATATATATGTATTGTTGTGGGCTTGTTAGGGCCAGAAATAAAGATACAGGGGAGGAATTGAGTTAAACAAATATATTAACAGAAACAGTAAACAAACATATACAAACGAGTGTTACAGCTCAGTCCGACTGTCAGAACTCACTGCTGGAAACTTCCCTCTCCAAAAGGCAGTACATGCTCCTATTTATAGGTGGGAGAGTCCATGCGTGCATGGGTAAATTACCATAACATATATATATATATATATATATACGTTGCAATTTATTTTACTCCGAGTATCGTACTTGTCCTTTTAAGGAATTATTTCTGTGTTGATCACACTATGTGCTCTGCAGAGAATAAAGCGCCACTCTCTCTATTAGACTAGAATTCTCAAAGTATAATATCTGTTCCACTTCCTCTGATACGTTCCAGTACCAGTGAGCGATGTTGGGACCGTATTTCTACTTTCGGGCAGTTCAAAGTTTATCAATAAATGTATCCTGGCCCCGTTGCACCAAAAGGGAAGAGCAGATGCACATTGACCCCCACATAACAGTGGTTGTGGAGAATAGGCAATTTTGCATTTAGCCTATATGTAGGTGCACCTTCAACCGACTATGTGTAACATCTTATCATCAGATGAAACTATAATACCTGTACTCACTGTAAAAAAATGTTACACATTGTATACAAGGTTATCTTGCACAATTACCAAACTAGAACTAAAAATAGTACACCACTATTCGTGCAATTAAAATGGATTGTTCGGTAACGGTATGCACAAAGTTCGCAAAATTTATTTCTACATTTTCTGTTGTTTTTCTGATGACTTGTCATTTTCATCATCATTGAACTAACACTCGACCACCTTTGAAATGCAGACAACACTCAAAAACCTTGCATTCGACCTAAACAACAAAAAAAGAATGTTCACGACAAGCAGAACGGGTTATTTTGCGAATTTTCGTCGCGGATTTTGCAGTCTTCACGCAAAATTTGATTTAGGTATTTCAGGTACATACATGTTCATTGAGGATTTTATTTAATTTTAAACTCATTTTATGGTCATATATTCTTTTCTTTAAATTTCGGCACGTTTCATCGATGTATTCTATGTACAACGACGAAAGAAATGCGCCCAAAGTCACAAAATCTAAAAGAAAGAAAAACTAAGTTTAAATGACAATACAAAAAATCGGCACGATATATTACTTATAGACAACATAACTACAGATCTTCAATTGAAACTTGGCTAATGACTTTATAAAAATTAACACAAACATTTTAAAAAAGCTATTTAAAATTCATTTAATAAAAAACAGTGAGTTAATTTTACATCAGAAATAATAGTCTATTAAATAGAATGTAAACAAAATACACCGTCGAGACATCCCAATATTTAAAATAATAGTAAATAAGAACACAAAAGATACTAAAAATTAAATAACACACTCAATGCAGATGTATGCTACCGGAGTCTTTGTGATCCCATTTTTAATCTGGTCATCATTTGACAAGGTACTTCACAAGGATTTATCTGAACTTCTAGTAAAACTAGATCTACTTGGAAAGGATGTTAGAATAATGGAAAACATATCCTGGGAGCATACTGTCTGCATATAGATAGTAAAACAGTTGAGCTATACAAAAATAGGAAATGGTGTAATGCTGTATAGCCTCCTCGTTCTGGGATGGTTCTGGGCGTTGGTCTCCCTCATGATGGGAGGTCTTGAGCGACAGGTTCCATTCGATAAAAACGTTGCCTTCTTCTTTCACAGCCGATGATCGCTAGTCGGTTTTGCTTCGGAGATAAAAAGAACTTCAACAAATGGAATTTCTATTTTTATTAACGACTGCTTCTCTAACTATGCAGTGGGGTCGCTCTCTTACCCCACTGGAAAACCGCTTCCAGACACGACAGAGAATTACATTCTTTACATTGTTTGACGGTTTAGAAACAACTCCCGAAAACCCTTTCTCTATCTGTCGTTATAACGCTCGTTCAGCCAATCAAAATTGACTTCCTTGTTTTGTATTCTATCCGACCTGTAGGGTCAGCTTCAGGAAGTCGGAGAAAAGATACACTTCTCTAAAAAACATAATAGTCTTCTAAACTATTATTTAACAGTAAGTCAAAGATGTGTCTTCTCCCCAGAATTATTCAACCTCTAGAGCGATTGATCCTACGAGGATTTATTATCGGTGACCGTAATCTTAACAATTTAAGATACGCAGATGATACTGTGTTGATGGTTGACACACAAAGAAAATTACAGGATCTCTAAGACAGGGTAGCAAAAGAAAGCGAAAAAATAGGACTAGCCATCAACTACAAGAAACCAGGAAGTATGGTCATCGACAAAAGGAAAAGTCTTAGACACGAGTTTCAAGCTGGTGCACAGGTTTAAATATCTGGCAAGGGTTATAACAGAGGATGGAGAATGCGGCGCCGAAATCCGAATACGCTTTGGAAATAGCGAAAGAGGCATTCCAAAAGTTAAGCAAAATGCTAGAAAATTCCGTTAGAAACAATGTTGTATTGCTATGTGATATTGCTTATATGGCAGTGACGTATACATATCTAACTATCCAGTGGGGTCGCTCTCTCACCCTACTGGGAAACCGCTTCCAGACACGACAGAGAACATGTCTACATTGTTTGACGATTTAGAAACAACTCCCGAAATCACTTTCTATATCTGTCGTTCTCACGCTCGTTCAGCCAATCAAAACTGACTTCCATGTTTTGTCTTCTATCTGACCCGTAGGGTCAGCCTCAGGAGCTGGTGGCCCCACTAGGATTTATTATCGGTGGGCGTAATCTTTATAATATAAGATATGAATATGACACTGTGTTGATGGTTGACACAGAAAGAAAATTGCAGGACCTCTGAAGCAGGGTAGCAAAAGAAAGCGAGAAAAATTGGACTAGCCATCAAACGCAGGAAAGCAGAAAGTATGGTCATCGACAAGAGAAGTCCAAGGCGCGAGTTTCAAATTCGAGATACTAGAATCAAACAAGTACAAAAGTTTCAATATCTGGCAAGTATTTTAACAAAGGATGGAAAATATGGCACCGAAATCCGAACACGCATTGGAAATAGCGAAATATGCATCCCAGAAGTTAAGCAATGTCCTAGAAAAGTGCATTAGAAACAATGTCGTATTGTTATGTGACATCGATCCTCTTATATGGCAGTGAATGTTGAACACTCTGCCTACAGTTAAGGAGAAAAATGGAAGCAACAGAAATGTGGTTCTACACAAGGATACTGAGAATTCCATGAGTAAGTAATGTGTAAGTTTTAAAGAAAATAGCCACATAAAAATATCTATGCTCAGAACCAAGAAAAGGCAATTAAAATTCTTTGGATACATTATTTAGGAAAGAGGGCTTAGAAAATTTGACACTCATAGGGCGTATTGAGAACAACAGCGATAGGAGAAGGTATCGATTCACCTAGATTTTGTGCATGGATGGTGGAACAGGAGGCAGGGGGCTTAGCAAAGGGAGAAAACTGCTAATTGTCACAAGGGATAAGAAGTTGTGGAGAGTCATGATCACTCATGATCTGAAGGGACACAGCACATAGAAAAAGAAAATTAATAAAAAAGTGGAAATAATTTACTCAGAACAAGATGTACTGAAAGTTCCAACTTCTCTGAGTCCGTTATAATCAATATACGACCAGGTTATTTCAGGTTATCTACATAGGGGTAACCCCACCCCATGAGTAGACCTAACTATGACAATAAAAAACATCCAGCATCAAAGCCTCTGATCGGGAAATGGGACATTTTGAAGAGCGTAGAAACACCGGTTAATTGCCGTTGTTTCTAGGTCCACCCTGACCCAGGGTGGTAGCACCAGTTAGGGTATCACCAAACAAAAATCAAAACACTGGGAAAATATAAAAATCTGTTTATAGTAAAAATGCCAGCACTATATTTTTAATAAAAATATTACCGAAATTAGCAACAATACATTTTTATAAAAATAAATTTAGAATACATTTCTATAGAAAAATTATCAACAATACATTTTTAGAGTAAGATTATCAACAATACATTTTTATAGCAAAATCACCAGCAATATATTTTATTGCAAAATGGCCAATAATACATTTTATAGTAGAATTACCAACAATATATTTTATAATAAAATGACCAACGATATATTTTATAGTAAAATGATCAACAAAATATTTTTATATTAAAAACAAGGAAGAGGGTCAGGTTGAGACTGAAAATATGAAATTCTGCTTCTGAAAAGTTGGAACCTTACATTGGTGTAAGAGATTATATAACTAGAGTCTACTTTTTTTGTGGTTGGGTTTTCTAGTTGCATTCTGTGTCATTTTGATTGCATTCATGTTTGTTTTGCTTGATTTTGTGAATAACTAGTAGGCAGTGAAACAGACACCCATTGGAGATTCACGCATAAATAACCTGGGTTGATTCGCCCGGAGATACTGCCGTAACAGTAGCCATCATCATGGCATAGAGAGACCCCTCCAGATACTACTGCACGGTCCAGAAACCATTCACAAAATGCCAGTACAATAGATCCGATATTATACATTAACCCATTAATTCTATATTAAGACTATATATATATATATATATATATATATATATATATAATTTTATCTGCGCAGTACTTAGTGGAAAGCGCTCAATATCAGAGCTAGAGCTAACATATTCAGTTATATGGATATGAGTTTGTGACCCTGGGTTTCAAGCTTTTGCGATCGTAAGACAAACTGGTTTATTTTTTTTTTTAAATTGGATGTATATATGCTTGTTTGACTATATTTGGTGGTGAAAAGGAGAATTTCCTACTGTGTTTGTTTGGGATGACACTCTCATACACACAGACACACATGCATACAGGTGTACGCATTTTAATTAACACAAACACGCCCATATAGACAATCCAAGGCTGGGCGCAGATATATATCCATGCGTTCGGGCATACATACATGAGCAATTTTAATTCTGTTTCGGTGTCGGGACCTTAACTTTTATTATGTGTAGCGATGTTCCTTTCAACAAGAAGAGGGTAGGGGTGTTCTTGACGCTTTTCAGATCTACTGCCTTCATCGTCAGACAAACTTACACTTCCTCACACACACATACACACATGTGTTGACGCGCACATGCACTCCTATTGGTCTGGGTCTATCGCTACCACTTTGGTTAGGATGGATTCTGTTTGTGTGAATGGTGATGATGATGTTTGTATTTTCAACGCTAACTGCTTGTGTTATTATTGACGATTGTGATTATGCTGATAGTAATAATAACTGTGATATTAATTATTATTATGCTAATAATAATTATTGATGTGTTAACGGTAAATTTAGCCCTCATGATGATGGAAACGAAAGTATAATAGAAGAAAAAAAAAGAAAATAATAATGTTAATTATGATAATAGTTGTGGTAACCCTAATAATGATGATGATAATAATATTGATAATAATAATCATAATAACAACAATAATAAAAACAATGACAGTGTTAAAAAGCAGTACTAATGCTATATATTAGGCTGGTGCAAAAATAATGACGGTTTTTGACGTATTTTTAACGTCAATAACCGTCATTATTTTTGCACCAACCTAATATATATATATATATATATATATATATATATATATATATATCCGAATTCAAGTTGATATCGATGGAATAAACTTCCAGTAACCAAAAACAATACAGAGTAGAGCGAATAATATTTATTTAAAAATCATAGCATAACATACTTATGCTATAATTTTTAAATTAATATTATATATATATATATATATATATATATATATATATATATATATATATATATATATATGTGTGTGTGTGTGTGTGTGTGTGTGTAAGCAAATATTAATGGATATCAATCCGACAGAATGGAGAAAAATATTTGGAAAAAACAAACAAAAATCCTTAAATGCAATTATTTTGTTTTAATATGAATGAAATGTCAACGTCTGACGTTTCGGTTTAATAAACCTTCTTCAGGACAATATTCATTAAAATACAATTAACATAATCAGTTCAACATGACAAAGACGATGGACATAAAAACAAGACTTATCCAAAACAGATAACTGAAAATTTTAAATATATATATATATATATATATATATATATATATATATATATATATAATGATTTCAGCATCATTATATATTATACATCACTGAATGAATTAGTTGGCAACTTGTAAATGAGCACAGACTCTAAAATTCACGTTTAGCCCAGCATAGGATTTTCGTACGGCCTGAAGCATGCGTGTTATGTAAAGAATGTCACCTTAACGGGATTTATTGGCTCAAATTGAGTAACGACAGCTTCGTGGACATTTAGGCGTCTTTTCCGACTCGGACTGAATTTTCAGATTTTGCCACACACGACACTGACATTTTCCTCTGGTCTTGGAAGAAGGCTATCAAGATTAGATGGAAGAGTTTAATCATACAATAACGACTTTGCTATTAAAATTCATTGGAAATGTAGAAGAGTCAGTAGTCAGAAATTAATATAAGCATTACTAACAAAATATTATATTTTTGTTGCCTTTTACTATTGTTCACCTGTAACAGAGCAGTGACTCTGATTGGTTTATAATAATGCATGAAATGTTGTTTAGTGACTTGAGATATTGAGAGAGTTAAGAATTCTAAGTGAAGGAATAAAAATGCCAAGTGAAAAAACATGGAAGATTATTTGACCAGATTAGAACATAGTGGAATAAGATTCGTTTTAAAAATATTATTCAGAACCTATAAAATACTTATGAGGAAGACATCAGTAGGACTTGAACCCAAAATAAACCTCGTCAGCAAGATTTAGTAAATTCAGTACTAAAATTTCACTACCCCAGTTCTCATCCCTAGGGAAGTTGTATTGTCAAGATTAATGTGTTTGCCAAAAAAAATGCAAAACCCGGTCGAGTCTGGAAAGTGTTTATTTAGTGGGCTACTCAACCGAATTTATATTGATTCTTACTAAAAAGAAAAAAGTCTAAGCTCAGAATTTTCGCTACCTCAGTTCTCACCCTTAAAGAAAATTCTGAAACAACCTAGCCAACTATTACCTCAATTTTCATTGATGCTTACTAAAAATAAAAAGACAAATCTAATCGGAGGCACTTTTGGAAGGGTCATACCTGGTCGAAGATACTTTTCAACATAGCCATCTAGTTTTCTAAGAGGAAGGTCTTTGTGGGAAGTTAAACATCTATCAATGTCATACCACCCGGACAAATGTGCCCGTAGTCACTTAGTTATTTCGCGCTTGAATTGTTCTGACAGAGCGACCAGGGAAAGCAACACGAGACATACTAAACGGGCTTAATGGCAGAACAGGGTCCGGGAGAAATAACAGAACGACAAAACTTATTGAGATCTACAAAGGACAGGAAGAAGTGGAGAGCCATGATTGCCTATGTCCTGAAAGGACACTGCACATAAGGGAAGAAGAACCGGAGAGTACGCTATCTTTCTCCTCCATTTTCCTCAAGCTGAAAGAATCTCCAATACACAGACACAATGTCTAACACTGCTGTTAACTTTCCTAACCGCTCAAAAATCTGAGTAGAAATCATCCAGAGTGTAAGCTTTGACAGCCTACGGTATTTTTGACAGAATGAACAGAGGGATTCTTCGATAATCCCATCCCGGCGGGTAAACAACGATAAACCACCTGACGACTGCATCCGGAAACCAGCGACAGGTGAAAATGCTGAACGGACAACACACACGATCGCAAAACATTAAACCTGATTTGGTGCCAGTAATTACAAAAGGTGATATTTGATACTGCTGCCAATCGTGGATATATACACCCAATACAAGGCCTAAATTCCACTCAAGCTAGACTCTTGTTGAAAGGGATGTTGTAAAGGCATATAGGGAGGGAACAAGTGTTGCATATTATGAAGATATGTAGGGTCAAAAATGGTTGAACTACGAATTGAGGAGATTATTACAGAGATCAGAAAAATATCCTCTCAGGCGTCCGTTCCATATTGTAACAGTTCTGAGGAAGTCTTAGAGTAACTTACCAATGGAAAACAGGAATAGAGTAACTTCCTCCTTACCAATGGAAGACGGGAATGAGGATTATTGTCCACTCAGTGAAATAGTGGGTTTAAGCCGTGAAGGGATGAATTTTTGGAACAAAGGAATGTAGTTCGTTCGAATATCTGTCATGAAAATCACATGAGGTATTACTGAAAAGTTTTCATGCCGACCAAGAAAGGATTTTTTAAAAATATTTAATGATTTAATCAGATTTTGTTGGTTGGGCCGAAGACTTTCCGGTATCCGCTTTTAATGTAAATGCATTTCTAGTGATTTCACTATAGGGACGTATTATAAATCAGAAAGATAAATACAGAGGTTACGAATTAAGTGTTACTGAGAGAACAATGTTATTATGGACATTATTTCAATATACTGTTAAATAAGAGACTTATTAGTTACACTCTTTACATTGTTCGGACTGTTGTCCTCATCTTTATTTTCATATTCACGGCGTTTCGACCGTTATACGCCCCGGTCTTCATCAGGTGATATACGCTGGAAATCGAACCCTTTATTTAGTCGACGGGGGTAAATTCTTCTAATTCCACGTGCCGTGCCATTTTTGGATATCTGAGTTTTCAGTTAATACTCTTTAGACGCTCAACTCTTCAAGATTTTATTCACCAAGTATTGAACTTGGGGACATCAGTGAGTGAGTTTTGGGGACTTATAAATCTCAGTTTACCATTTTGGGGACTTATAAATCTCAGTTACCACTTCTTACCACAGCTCATATTACAATTTGGGTTATTGTTGTTTTTATCTAGTTCTCCGTATTGTATTCATGTCTATGTTTGGCCGCCTTTCGGAGATTTTTTAGGCCTAGCATATGCGCTGATTCCTTATATTTTGTATTTCCTTGTGAATATAGTTGATTAACCATCATATATCCGAAACTCCGCTAACTTACATAATAATAATAATTAATTAATTAAAGATGCCCTCATCCAATCCAACCAGATGATGAGCATAAACGTGGTGAGTTTGTTCACCAAGGTACCCACGGAAGAGGCACTATCGGTAATCAAGGACAGAATAGCATCGGACTCACCTCTAGGAGAACGTACCAGTTTACCAATAAATAGCATTATGGAGAAGCTGTCTTTCGGTTCCAAATTCCAACGTATATCACCTGAAGTAGGCCGGAGCGTGCAATGACCGAAACATCGTGAATATGACAATAAAGATGGGAACAACAGTCCGAACAATGTAAATAGTGTAAATAGTTAAAATACGGCATCTCAGAAATATAGAAATACCCTGAAGAATACCGTAGCGTACAACGGCCAAAACGTCATGAATATGGCAATAAAGATCAGGACAACAGTCCCAACAATGTAAATAGTGTAAATAGTTACAATACCTCATCTCAAAAATATAGAAATATCCCGAAGGAAGCCGGAGCGTACAACGGCCGAAACGTCGTGTTTATGGAAACAAAGATGAGGACAGCAGTCCGAACAATGTAAAGAGTCTAAACAGTTACTATAACTCATCTCAGAAATATAGAAAGATTCCGAAGAAGGCCGGAAACGTTGTGAATATTGCAATGAAGATGAGGAAAGCAGTTCGAACAATGTAAATAATTACAATACCTCGTCTCAGATATATAGACAGATGTTGAAAAGACTGTTAATATTTACAAATTAAAACAAAATTAAGGACTGATTTGAGCTATTATATGTTTAAAAATCATCTGTAATGTTATAGATATTATTTTAATAATTACAGCCCAAGCTACTGAGACGCAAAGGCTTGCTGAGAGTGAAAGAAAATGAGAAGACGTTAGCGAGGTGAAAGAACCATACAAGAATCCGATTCAAGAAAACAGAATATTAAATATTAAACACTATTACAATTAAGAGGGAATAAATAGTTGTATTATCAGCATAAATATCGACTTGTGAACTGACAACATCAAGAAGGTCAATGATGAAGCTAAGTAACAAAGTAGATCTAAAGATAAACCCTGCGGGATCCTGGCTTTAATAAAAAAAGGATCTAGAAGAGTGGCCGTTCAAAATGACCTTCATTACATGATTTGTTAAGAAACTATACAATGTTGTTAATATTATCAAATATTCGGCCATGACCATTCAGATACTTATAGATTTGGTTCTGTCAATGCAATTCATATCAAAATATCTACGGACCTTCATTTTATTGTTCGTCAATAGCTACATCCAGAAAATGATTCTTATTGAAATGAAATGCCGGTAAAATTGTGGGCTAATCACTACCACCATTTTGTTCATCGATTTTTCGTTGGCTATGGAAACGGTAAGTCAAATATGTCATGGTTTATCTTTATTCTAGAAATGAAAAATGCCAACAACAATTTACATTTAATAAATCAGATTGTTCTCGTGTTTCTTGTACGTTACATATCTTTGCATTACTTTCCTTCTAAAACAATTTTTTTTTTTCATTTTTACTTGTTAATCCTGTTATCATAAATCCACTCCGGTATCTGTTGATTGGTTCGTTGTTTTTGTTTTATCAATACATCAACCCGAATAGTTTATTTAATGCTGAAATCTAGATATCAAAATTCAAACTTTATAATTAATTCAAGAGAATGACTTTACTTCATGATTTAAGCATAATTACTTGGATGCTCCATTTTTTAATCAAATAATCTTACAAAATGAAACTAGGTGTGAAAACAGGTTTCTCCTTACGTGAAATGGGATTAATCATAGCAAATTTTTTGTTATAATTTTTTTTCTTTTGACAATGTACGCCATGTTTTCAATTTCACGATAAAATGTATTGACATTTTACTCTCGAATATATCGCTGTTCATTTTGCTATAAAAATGGATTGTTGATAATTTTACTATGAAAATGAATTGTTGGTTATTACTTTTATATACAAAAGCATTGCTGGTATTTTTTATACATTTTTAGTGTTTTGTTTTTATCTGCCTATATTTCTGAGATGGGGTATTCTACACTATTTAGAGTGTTCGGACTTTTATCCTCATTTTTATTGTTATATTCACGACGTTTCGGCCGTTGTGCGCCCCGGCCTTCTTCAAGTGATATACGTTGGAATTTCGAACCGAACCCTTTATTTTGTCCACCGGGGTAGATTTTTCTAGTTGTTCATGTTTTTCTGGATATCTCAATTTCAGTTACTAAACTCAACTCTGCTGTGATTAGGTAATGGACTTACAACTGCTTGCGTCAAGTAACTAGATTACTTCAACCAACGCTTTTATCCACTGGGCCATGTGTCCCCAAAGCCGGATTCGGACTATGTAAATAGTGTAAATTGTTTTGTTTCGGGGTTCACTATTTATCCATATCTAAGACCCTAACAAATGATACCACCTGCGAACAACAGCAATTAAAATGTGATTCCAGGGGCCCTCAAAACTTCCTGATGTTAAGAACCATGAGACCTGGGTTCAAATCTCTACATGGCTGATTTGCCGAGGAGCTTACTTCTTGTTAATATCTGACTGGGGAGACGGTCCAAGTGTGGGACACCGTTGTAAAAAGCAAGAAAACCAAATCAAGCCTTTTTGTTTTAAATAACTTATGTCACTACAATGCCCAAGAGCTGCTCAAGGAAGAGAGTTACTGAGTGAGGTTGATATATGGACATCATAGGAAGACGTAAATGCAGATTATGAGAATATGTAGTATAGAGTAACGGTTGGCACTAGACTTGAAGAGCTTGATTGAGTTGACTGGTTAACCATCATCTCAGAAGTCTTTCCAAAATAAAAAATAGCGATTCTCGGGAAGAAAGCTCTCTGCGTGAAACTTCCTCCTTACCAATGGAATAGAAAGAGAATTAGGATGATTTGAATCTGCACGTGGCATGGCTGACGTTAGCTGACCTTGTAAAGGTCTTAACTGGTGGAACTAAAGAATGTAGCTCGTCCAAACCTTTGCCATGGAAATAGCGAGAGAGTAGCGTTAGTTTGCTCTGTAAGAAAGGGACTGTACGACTGAAGACTTGTGAGTGACAGTGGATATACGGAACTTTTCATAAGCCGTCCACGGCTTGCCAAAAGTTCTGTATACCTACTTTTCATAAGCCGTGGACGGCTGTACTAGCTCGATGTCAAAAGTCATCATGACTGAGTGTTTAAGCGTACTGGCATTGTTCAAGCTGTTGATCACGGTAGATTATACGCTCGCTCTACAAACTCTGAAACTAAGATCCACTAACTTTAACTAAGGTCCGCTGAGCCTAATTTCACTATACACTACAGGTTGACTCTGTATCTGAAGAAACATAGATGTGCCTGAGTAGGCGTCTTCATTAGGGATTAACTAACTATCCTAGCAGACAGACATACTCAAAAAACGAGCGACCAGCTCCACAGGGTTTTTTTACATTGTACCTGATGATTCCAATTTCCGGAAATGTCTGCTAAAAATACCCCCTCTCTAAAAATCTATCACGAAGAGAAGAATATTTAACTATTTTTTTTTTTATCTCTGCGTCCCGGGCGACGGATCCCGGTTCAACCGCGGACCTGATCAAATTACCAGTCGAAAATATATCCGCACAAGTCGCATCCCAAATCAACGACTTCCCCATTTTAAAAGGGAAAATGGTAATGCCATCCGGCCACTTTCCATCACGCCAGAAGTTTTCTTGTGCCAAATCGACAGAGAAACAAATACGGTAAAGAGGAACTTATCTAAGCTTTACTAAGACAATCGTCTAAATCCTGATGATTCCAATTTCCGGAAATGTCTGCTAAAAATACCCCCTCTCTAACTTGACAAATCTTATGACCTACATATTTCTTCTTAGTGAATAAAAATGGACAATACTGGATTTACTCACACATTTTTTGTTCTTTCATGAAGTCAGAACGCTATAACCATTTGACAGTATTCGTTTTTTTTTTAATTTTACTTTGCTATTTCTTGCTCTGTTCTTTTAGATGTTAATTATCATAGTTACTTAGAATTTTGTCAATTCCGCTTAAAAATGGCCAATTATTCAACGGTACCAAATGTATTCTTTCTCGGTTTATAACACCTATATGTAAATCTATTGACCTTTTTATATTATGCGTGGACTGTTTTATTATCGAAATTGTTATGAATATTTCCTAGCATAATTGATTGATATCTCTTCTCAAATAAAGACCAGGTTTAGGATGTTAATTTTAAAAACAGGAATTCATTCACCCCTTCATGGTTTATGACGATTACTCAGCCTATTTTATTATTAACAAAAGGTTTTCTTTTCTTTTGCTATCCTCTGCCAGCCGCAATGATGGAGAAAGCATTACCTTGAACCATCGCCAGTGAGACACGCTGCAAGAGCCACTCCGTTTCGCGAGGCTCGTCCCTTAATCGAGACGCCATCGAAAAAGGGCCAATAACCCCAGAAGTCTCCACTGCCACAGGAGTAAAAAAAAAAAATCTATCACGAAGAGAAGAATATTTAACTATTTTTTTTTTTTTATCTCTGCGTCCCGGGCGACGGATCCCGGTTCAACCGCGGACCTGATCAAATTACCAGTCGAAAATATATCCGCACAAGTCGCATCCCAAATCAACGACTTCTCCATTTTAAAAGGGAAAATGGTAATGCCATCCGGCCACTTTCCATCACGCCAGAAGTTTTCTTGTGCCAAATCGACAGAGAAACAAATACGGTAAAGAGGAACTTGTCTAAGCTTTACTAAGACAATCGTCTAAATCCTGAAGGGATTTGACAGAAAGAGTGGTGGAAAGAGAGGGGGGAAAGAGAGAGAGACCGGCGAACGCACATCTGTAGAGACGGACGTATGGCTGCACGCACACAAAAGCACACACGAAGTCAAAAAATACAGTAAAAGTTACACGAAAGTTAAATACATATAAAAAGGAAATATCGAAAAAGTATAAACAGTAAATTGCTACTACCCCCTGACGAGTGGACGGACAGATCCGTCTACGAAACTCTGGAGTCGGAATGCTGAAGGTAACATCAATCAACTAAGTGACAAACTTTAACTCACATTAATTCTCTCTCTCTCTCTCTCTCTCTCTCTCTCTCTCTCTCTCTCTATCTATCTCTCTATATATATACATATATATATATATATATATATATATATATATATATATATATATATATATATATATATATTAGGGTGTGCAAGTCAAGGTCGGGCCTGACAAGGCATATAAAAAGACACATTGGAAGTGATGATGATCAAAGTCAACTTCCACCACCCGGAGATGATTTGATATGCCACATATGTAACAAGAAATGCAGATCGGTGGCTGACTTTATGAGGCACTGTCGTTCACACAACCATTAAATGCAATGTTGTCAGGGTGGAGTTTAACTGATGGACTAGACATGTCAATGATGGTCATACTCGCTTTGTGAGTTGACATCCAATATATATATATATATATATTCTTTTTGTGTGCTGTATCCTTTCAGGGCGTAAGCGATCATGGCTCTCCCTATCCCTTGTAGCTCTCAATAAGTTTCCCCAGATCACGTTCTACCATCTACTTGCTTAAGCCCGCCAGATATGTCATGCATTGCTTTCCCTTGTCTTTTTTTTTTGCCTCTGCTCGACCTGTGAGTATAACCAAGATTCTTTCCTTTTCGTATATTTTTTATTATTTATATATATATGTGTGTGTGTGTTTATATATATGCTTGTGTGTGTGCGGCTGTGTGTGTGTGTCTATGTGTATCTGTGTGTTTTTTTATGTGTATCTGTCTGTGCGTGAAAGAGTGGGTCTTATATGCTCTAAAGTCTGGTAATACTAAAAGAAAAGATATGTTCCTTTTCTCAGCTATCTGTTGTACGTGGTCTTTAGCTAAAGCTCGTTTAACCGCCATTAATGTAGTACAGAATAACATACCAAACTATCTTGTGTAATTGGATGGCAGAACATGGATTAGGCGATAAAAAATACAAAAAGACAAACCTTACTAGGATCCACAATAGACAGGAAATTGTGGAGAGCCACGATTGCTCACTTCTTGAAGGGACACGGCGCATAGAATAAGAATGTAGTGCATAAAATATAATGTACGTAATGAGCTGAATTCAATGTTTTCGATCTGAAGTCTAGCATTCGTACGACGTATTTGGTCGAATTGCTACTCTGCTGAATTCAATGTATTTGATTCAATATAGCAGCTATGTTTCGATCAACGTATTTAATAGCTCCAAAGTTTTACAACTTGCATAATTTCCGGTCTCTTATAATCTACTTAGTTTTATGACCGTATTACAAACATTCCCATTTAAGAGAAGCAAATAACTGTTGAATTAATCTTATATAATGTGTTTAGATCATTTATGGACAGGGAGACTTTAACTATATTCGTTAGTTGTTCGATTATATTGCCTTGTCTTACACATCAATAAAAAGGAAACTTTTTAGCGCCCAGACTGAAGTACCATTTGCTGATTTCTAACCGATATTGACGTTGAAGATCGTAAAATTGATAGAAAAAAACTGAGTCAAAGTAAGTTTTATACAATTTAATTAAAGTCAGTTTTACTCAATGCATCAATGAGATACGTGATACATTAATGTAGAGGAATCGTTTGGCAACAAATTGTATTTAGTTATAAAAGAGGTGGGAAAAGAAAGTATTTTTATAAAGAAAAGGAATCCTAAATCTTTATAAAATATCAAAATTTGTTATTTTAATTAAAAATAATATAATCATGAAATGAATCTATAATTTAATTATAAAATAATTTAATTATAATTTGTACCACAATGTCAATTTAGAAATTCTTGCTGACAAGGATTAGATAGGAATTTGAGTAGGGTTTATAGAGCGGTGTCTATAGAAATGACATTAATATTCAAGAATGTAACAAATGAAGGAATATCTATTTTCTATCTATCTATCTATCTATCTTTTCATATCTGTCTATTTGCCTATAGATAGATCGATATATATATATATGTGTGTGTGTGTGTGTCTATCTATTTGTTCATATCTATCTATTTGTACATATCTGTCTATCTATCTGTTCATATCTTTCTATCTATCTATCTATCTATCTATCTATCTGTTCATATCTATCTCATCTTGTTTATAGCTGTCTATTTGTCTATAGATAGATCGATAGATACAGATATTTATCTATCTGGTCTGGCTATATATCTGAAGATTCTTGACAAAATCGCAAGAAGAATCTGCAATGTTATCGATCCTGATGTGGCATCTCGGTTTCAGACATGTCTCCCACCCCCACCCCTGTAACGTAGCTCCCTTGTACTTTTTCTATCAATATTTCCATGGCAATTGTTCTGACGAGCTATTCACTGTGGTATCACGATTTCTTGAATTTAATCGCAGTACTAAATTAGCGACTAGATCTTATCATTTTATTATTTTTAAACTCAAGTTTCTTTTCTCGCTTTCCGAACTCTCTTCCGGCTTCTTGCTTTCCTGTCAACTACGATCTTCCAAAAATTTAAATGCAATGTCACACGTCATCTACTGCCTCCTTGAATCTTGTTCTTTATTGTCCTTTCCCATTATTAAATGGGGATTTTTCTAAGCGTAGCGTAGATGTGGCACAAGGCCGAAAAGATGGAGCACCAAGTGACGATCGAACTCACTACTCAGTCGTAATGATTCTAGCGAGACAAGCTTGCTAACCTTTACACCACGTCGAGGTGAACCTTTCTTCTTAATGAATTTTCTAAGATTCTTCCACTCTTCATGACCATTTGTGTGTTAGTGTTTTAATCACCTTGCTTGTCACGAAGTGAATATATATATATATATATATATATATAGCGATTTTCCAAGCGCTACTTAGATGTGGCACAAGGCCGGAAGTATGGAGCGCCTAGTGAGGATCGAACTCACTACTCAGTCGTAACATGTTCCAGCGAGACAAGCTTGCTAACCATTACACCACGCTGAGGTGCCCAGCGAATATATATATATATTGGCGTTCATGCATGAAACAGATTGTCGACCTCAATGGCCACTTTACATACGTTCTATCCCTGATATTGAGCGCTTTTACCCACAAATATAGCATACAGTGAAACATAATTGTAATTGCGCACATGCTCTCTCTCTCTCTCTTACACACACACACACACATATATATATATATATATATATATATATATATATATATATATATATATATATATATATATATATATATATATATGTGTGTGTGTGTGTGTAAGAGAGAGAGAGAGAGCATGTGCGCAATTACAATTATGTTTCACTGTATGCTATATTTGTGGGTAAAAGCGCTCAATATCAGGGATAGAACGTATGTAAAGTGGCCATTGAGGTCGACAATCTGTTTCATGCATGAACGCCAATTTCAAAACATATATATATATATATATATATATATATATATATATATTGTGTGTGTATGTGTGTGTGCCCATATGAAAACAAATATATATAAACAAATATATATAGACAAATATTAGGTTGGTGCAAAAATAATGACGTAATAATGTCGTTTTTTGACGTTAAAAAATATGTCAAAAAACGACATTATTACGTCATTATTTTTGCACCAACCTAATATATAACGAAACAAAAAAAGTCCTTGCCGTTTTTCACGTTGTGTGGGGAGAAGTGATCACTGATATGCAAATGAGGGTGTTACATGCTGGGAAAAGGGGGGCATTATTCTTCACACATCAGTCCTAGTTTGGGCAGCAGTGAGGAAACATGGAAGTGTTAAAGCAGCTTGTTTGGGGTTGTCTGCTTTATGACTTTAAGGTGGTCTTGTCCATAGTTACATCAAATCGCCAAATATGTCAAGCCTTTGAGAATAATGCTGTGAGTGAATGCACTGCCAGGTATTGGTTCCAGAAGTTCAGATCTGTTCCTTTGTGGTGAACAACAGTGGCCAGCTACAGGTCATGGATGATAAGGCCCTGAAGGCAGCCATATAGGAAGTAGGTTTCTGATGAAATAGACTATGTGCACTGCATAAGGAAGGCAAACAAATTGAGCAAGTGGGTACCCCACACATTTTTGGAAGCCAACAAGCAATAAGGTGTGACAGCTATATTTGATTGAATGTTCACCAATGACAAAAAGCTGGTCCCGTATGACACTTTCAGATATTGGTTGTCACCACAGACTGTATCTCGACGTATCTCAGTATTTAATATTCCACCCACGAGGAATATATGTGGCACAAGGCCGAGTTTAAAGTGGGTTTCTCCGAGCTCGTAGGCTCGGTCAAAAATATACCTTTTGAACCCGCCTAGACCGGTTCAGGGCCTGTCTACCTCCCCGGGCGAAACCTTGCCCTTCGGCAAAGCTTCGTCCGGGTTCCTCTCTGGCAAAGCAGAGAGTTCGACAGACGTCGCACACAGTCAGAGACTGTATCGCGACGTAACTCAACAGCAGGTATTCTCTCTGCCAGTACAAGTATACTTTGGACGAGTCCATCTTATGTAAAAAGGGGAGAGCCCCCACAACCACCTCTCCGTAAACCCTAAATACATCTCCTTTCTCTTTACTTCCCCCTTTTTTCTTTTTCTCTTTTCTCTCCTTTCCTTTCAACATATCATTTCCGTTAAGTTGATCGATTAAATAGGTCAATGTCTGATCCTTACTCACTCTTCCTCAATATTAAGTACGATAGAAAGAAATATAAAAATAAACCCTCTCTAAACTCGACCATGTCTCTCACACCACTCCTCGCTACCTTCTCTGTTAAATTACATAAACTTAATACTACCCGTCAAAAGTGTAAATTTTCATTTCATTTTTCGTTTCACCTTTTGAAAGTGATGTCTGAGGATCCAGGGAACTTTAAAAGGTCTCTGGTGAAATAAACTATTGCAATGGAACCTTAAAGTGGTATGTTTTTCTTTAAATTATTAGCTCTGAATTTACATTGAGCTCACAGGATTTCATCTTCCTTGGGACTACCCATACGGATTACCAAGTTTTTCGTTACTTATACATATATATATATATATATATATATATATATATATATTTCTGAAATGAGGTATTATGTACACTATTACATTATCCTTACTATTGTCCTCATCTTTGTCGCCATAATTATTACATTGTTTCGGACGTAGTACGCTCCGGCCTTCTTCAGGTGGTTGTAATGTCGAACTGAACCCTTTATTTCACTCACTGGGGTAGACTGTTCTAGTTCCACGTGCCATGTTTAATGGATGTCAGTTATCAGTTATCACCTGTTAATTAACCAACGCCTTTATCCACTGTGTCATGTGCCCTTATGTAGCGTTGGAATCATATTTTTAAATAAATAATTATATATATATATATATATATATATATATATATATATATATACGAGGTCTTATAAAAAACATCGGGACTGTTATTATGGTAACGGGACTAAAGTACGCCTTGAAACCTTGAATGTATGCTCACCTATAACGTTCTATCTCACTTCCGTTGTTTATAGCAATATTTGAAAGGAAAGTGTCTAGAGTATGCCACAGAGGTTTCATCAGTGACCATGGTTTGTGTAGCAGTTTTTGGCAAGTTATATTTCCCCATGTCCGACAACTACCATATTCCTCAGATCTCACCCCTTGCGACTTTTTTCTTTCCAAAGGTGAAGTCCCACTTGAAAGGAGCAAGATTTCAACAGCCCGAAGAAATCCAAGACAATGCAACGAGTCAACTGGTCACTATCTGTTATGGTAATTTAGCCTTGCACACATGGACTATCCCAGCTATAAATAGGAGCAGGCACTGCCTTTTGGAGAGGGAAGTTTCCAGCAGTCAGCTCTGACAGTCGAACCGAACATTCTTGCTGTAACACTCTCGTTTGTATTACTGTTTCTGTTAATATATTTGTTTAACTCAATTCCTCTCTTGTGTCTTTATTTCTGGCACTAACATGGCCACAACACTATCCCAAAAAGAAGTCTCAAGAATGCTTCCATCAAGGGAAACGACACTGGATAAAGTGTGTAACTTCAGAAGGGGATTACTTCGAAGGAGATTAAATGCCGAACTGATATGCATTTCTTTTTTTTTATAGCACTCGGCCTGATACTTTTTGCTTTTTGATCAGACTTCATATGTAAGTGCTAAGGAATTTAATAGATTTATCAGACCCTGGCGAGCGGTATGGCAGCGCAACTTGAAGTCAGCCCCTAGATTTTCTTTATCTTGACTATTAAAATTACACAAACACACACACACACATACATACATACATATATATATATATATATATATATATATATATATTAGTTTGGTGCAAAAATAATGTCGTTTTCTCACATATGTTACTATGTGAGAAAACGACATTATTTTTGCACCAACCATATATATATATATATATATATATATATAAAATGACTAAAAACCATCATTTTCAATATATATCTGTGTGTGTCTGTGTGTGTTTGTATTGTTGCAAGTCATGATATTGTAACGTATAATGTAAACTTTTCAAGCAGAAAATCTTTACAAAAAAGCCATGTGTTTTCAAATTATCTCTTAATAGCAAATATGCACGAAGCATCAATTGGTATCAGTGTATCAATAAAATGTATCACCGTTTAAAGCAACAGCGGTGACTACAAATTCATTCTAATGATTTGCTATACATCGGTGGCTGTTGAAAGTTGAATAGCTTTACAGGAGTCCAAGTTCCTCATTTGCATACTTTTCTTGTTTATCATCTGTTTTGAAAAGAATAACGGAAGTATCGAATGTCTGCCTCGCGATGCGGCCGTTGGTTCTGCAAAGAAAGATCTTTTGTGTGTATGTGTGTTAAATTAAAAGGAAAGAAATATAATAAAAAAACAAAAAAAAAACAGTATCAGGGCCTGAAATTGAACGAAAAGTATTATTTGTCAGAAAGAATGGAAAAAAGAAATCGCAAAAATGCGTTATTATTTGTTATAGGAATTGTTAACGATTGTTGAAATCAGAAATTGGTTTTCGTTTTTCCCACAGAGAAATAAAAATAGTGTTAGGTTAAGAAAGATGAAGGGACGTTATGAAGCGAGCAGGAAAAGAGAAATAAATAACCAAAATAAGAAAGAATGAATCAATAAGGGAGAAATAATAAAGAAAGTTTAGAAAAGGAGAGAAAAATTATGCGGTAAAGCGGGAAGGAAAAAATTATGAAAGAAAGACAAACAATTGGGTAGAAAAAAAAGGATGAATTTAAGACATGAAGGCTGAGCAAGAAAAGAAAAAAATGGCGTAAAATAAGTGAAGCAGAAGAAATGGATAAAAATATTTGGAAAAGGAAAAGAAAAAATAATTTTTTCAAATAATATAAACAAAGGGGAAAACAAATTGAACAAGTCTAAAAGAAAGAAAGAAAGAAAGAAAGAAAGAAAGAAAGAAAGAAAGATGCGAATAACTTTAGAAAAAAAACAAAATAAAAAAAACAAAAGAAGAGTAAGAAAAAAGTTTGAAAGATAAAAGAAACGAATGAAACAAATTTCAAAAGAAAATGAATGAAATATGAAAAAAAATCTGAATGGAACAGAAATATACGAGAATATAAGTAAAGAAATTGAAAATGCAAGAAAATGTTGATAAAATAAAATGAAAGTAATTTTCAAAAATTAAAAGAAAAAAAACATGACCTTCTTTCCTAAATGTCAAGTCAACTCTCGCCCAGAACTGGAGGCCTATCTCAAATCTCGTCGTTCCACTGTAAGGGAAGATTTGTAGTTTCGGTCTGGGTTTGCTGTTGTTTGATTTAAGGCTTTTACACTTTGAATAACTTCAGCCTATTTAACTGAAGTAAGTATAAGATATATTTACTTTATTTTCTTCGGATTTTCTATATTATTTTATGTTTTCATTACAAAAGTTATCATTTTGAAATAGAAAGGAGGAAAGCAATAAAGAATAAAAAAAAGTAAAAAAGAAAGAATAAAAGTAAAAAAAAGAAAGAAAAAGAAGAAAAAAGAGAAAGTAAAAAATAAAAATACAAAAGCAAAAAAGAAAGATAAAGAAAGAAAGAAAGAAAGAAAGACAGACAAGAGAACAAAACAGAAAGAAAAACGTTTAAGAGAAAAACAACGAATGAAAAAATCTGAAAACAAAAATTTGAAAATTGGGAAATTTGAAAAACTTTCAGAATCATAAACGGTCCAAGTTTGGCATATTTTTAATCATTTCATCCCAAGCAAGGCAATAAAGTAACTAAGGAATAAGGGATACGGAGTGTATTAAAGAATATGAGAAAACTTCAATGAAGGAGACAGAACAATAAAAGAACAAGAATTAAGACAGCGATTGACATTGCACTTAATTTTTTTTACAGATCAAAGTTGACTGGAAATCAAGAAGCCTAAACAGATTTCTACAAGCGAGAAGTGCGATAGAAGAAACTGTTAGCATAGAACTTACGATTACATCTATCCATTTCAATTATAAAATGATGAGACCTTGTCGCCAATCTAGTACTGCGCTTAAATTCATAAAGTCTAGGTACCATAGAGGAAAGTAATATTTGTTTTGAATAATACAAAAATGTGGCACAAGGCCAAAAGGAGGGATAGGATAAGACAGGTCTTCAATCTGTCTTATCTTAAACTTAGCTAGCCACGCTTACTGACCCAAACATACCACAGTGTTCCTTACACCAAAGCAATACATTCTTACTTATCATGTTTACTACAGACACCATAATACCTCAAAAACTCTATACAGTCCTAACAAGTTCGCATATGTACAATTTGTCTCTGGGGGTGAGAATAAAAATAACAACATTTAAAAATGAAACCCCAATAAATATTTACAATGAATCCAATTTTTATACAAGAAAATAAACAAACTAGAGGAAAGTTAATCAGAATACTTAACGTGAAAGTATTTATAGAAAGGCATAGAGAAGCTATATTACGGCAGTGGGAAAGTGAGTGAAGCCAAGATGCCAGATCACGACCACTAACATTACAGATTTTTGATTGGATTTTATGAAGAATATCTCAATATATAGCAGTAGCACCAGACCACATGTGGCAGTAATATTCAAAGAAAGGATGAATGGTAGACTTATGAATATGTTAAATAGATTCTGACGGGAAAAATTGTCTAGCATAACAAAGGGGACCAACCTTCCGAGCAGTAGACCTAACAATTGATTCAACATAATCTTTCAACTTCATATCAAAGGAAAACGTTAGTCCGAGAAGGCACAATGAATCACTTCCTAGAGGTTAGCATCAGTCATACTGATGGAAGGTAAAAAGAGATCTCTCAGGCGATTAAAAGAAAGCAGTTTTGTTTTTTAAGACGTTAACATTAACAAGTCGTTCTTTGCCCCCGTTAACAACAAAACGTAAATCATTTTTAAATATATTCAAAATGTTAGCAACGACAAAGTTTTAGAGAAAATTGAAACAAAAAGGGATCTTATACTTAAAACCAGAAAGAGACGTTGTTGAATGTTCTAGGACACATAATGAGGTTGCTTGGAAAATCTTACACTCACAGGATACATTGAAGACAGGAGGGATAGAGGAAAGTAGCAAGTAAAGTACCTAGCGAGGTTATGTAAACGAATGGCAGAACATTAACGGAGATAACGAAAAAACAAAGAGCTACAAATGATAGAAAGTTATGGAGATCCATGATCGCCCACATCCTGAATGGACACAATACATAGAAGAGAAAGAGAATAATGAAAAGTGAACTGACCTAGGGTACTGTGATAAGCAACACAAATATGGATTGACAATCGTAATAAAAAGATGATATTTGCGAAAGTCAGGTGTAATGGAAGACGTGTCAAAATTTGGGAGATAATAGAGAGAAAATTGAGCGTATTGGTGGGAAGATCCATAAAAAAAAGCTGATGGAAATGAACGTAATGCAGTGAATTAACAAAGGAAAATTGAAACGAAAACTGAATCAAGATGCAAACACCTTCAACAAAGAGAAAATTATTTTCTTAAATGGGACGATTGTGTTGTAGGAGGAAGAATTATAAACGCAATAGCAAATCTCGCCTCAGGCTATCACAACAAATAACAATCACTAAATTAAACCGTTAGTTCTTCGGTTCATTTTGTTTAGTGGCATATCAAAACCTCTATGGGTCATTTAATTCCAAAATTTAAATATTTTGAACACAATTTATGGCTTTAACTAAATATATATGTTGCGATGGATAAACTGTCGTCTAAATTACGCAAAAATAAAAATAACACCGAGATCTCATTTTAACAAATATATTTACTGAAATTATACAAAAATATCTTCAAAAGTTAAAGAGTAAATTTATTCAATAAAATCGACTTCGGAATCTCTTGCAACACATCTGTTAAATTAGTAAAAAAAAAAAGGTTCCTTGAACCTTAAAAAATATAAGGGACGTAACTCCAGTTTTTATTTCGTTATATCAAAAGATAAAGGGTGCGATGGATAAATTGTCTTCTAAATTACGCAAAAATTAACATAACACTGACATCTCATTTTAAGATATATTTACTAAAATTACACAAAAATATTAGGTTGATGCAAAAATAATGACGTAATAATGTCGTTTTTGACGTTAAAAAATACGTCAAAAAACGACATTATTGCGTCATTATTTTTGCACCAACCTAATATCTTGAAATAGTAAAGAGTAAATTTATTCAATGAAATCGCCATTGGCTTCAGCCACGACCTCCAGACGATTTCGGAAACTCCTGCAACTCTTCTGGGCGGATTCCTTGTTTAATTTGGTAAATGCTGCCATAATCCTTGCCTTCAGTTCATTTTTGGTGTCACAACCGCGACCCATACATAATCATCAAAGGAGATGCAGTCTGAGAAGTTAGGTGGCCAGATGTAAGGGGTGATGTGGTCGCAGAAACTGTCTAACATCCATGACTTGGTTCTCCCGCTGTGTGGCATGGTGCAGAATTCTGTTGCCAGGCATAGGGTCTTCCAGCAGCCACCCTCATGACCCAGGACAGCACTACCTTCTCAAGGCGCTTGATGTAAGCCTCCATGTTGATTCTGAGGCTCTGTGGGAAGATGAATGAAGGCATATCGTCGCCATCACTAGTGATCACTCTAAACACCTTCGTAATCACCATTAGACTCATCCAACTCTTTCCGAATGCTCTGCACTGTCTTTAGATTAACACCCAAAGACTCTTAAGTGTTTGTATTGGAGCTTCCGGTGCGAATGCCAAGCAGTACAGCAGACCGTTTCCAATTTTCTAGCGGAGTGAATTGCGCAATGGTTCTCTTTTTCTCAGAGACGCTGACCAGCTGAACCTACTCTACTGTGCAGTTGACAAAATCAAAAACAAACAACGCACATGCGCAAAATTAACCATATAAAATAGCGATAATTTACCCATCGCAGCCTGCATTTTGAACACAATTGTCTGCCTTCAACTACAGATAAAATATATTTTTGGTATATAAAAATACATTGCTAGTATTTTTGCTATATGTATTTTTATACTTTCATCGTGTTTTGTTTTTGTTTGTGGGGGGGTCAATATTTGCCCATAGCTAACAAGTGCTAAATCACAAGATCTTCATGGCGTTGGCGATTATATCACTCCACTACTTCCTGTGTTTTGTCGCCATAATAACAACCTCATTCAGTAACCCTCTACTTTGAGAGGCTCTTGGGACTTGAGTTGACAATAGTATAAAAAGCTTTTTGTGTTAAAATAATTTTGCCATTTTACCCTACCTCTTTATGCATCTGACGAAGGTACGTGGCATTAGACCGATCTAACCCCGTGAAATAAATAAACTGTCCGGTTCGAAATTCCAACAAATATCACCTGAAGAAGGTCGGAGCGTACAACGTCCGAAACGTCGTGAATGCGATAATAAAGATGGGAACAACAGTCCGAACAATGTCATAGAAATATAGACAGCTCTTTATATATGTTCTGTCAGTTATTCATTTTTATACAATGTACTTGTACATGACATGGCGATCATGGCACTTCACACTTTCCTGTCTTTTGTCGCCCTAAGCAACTTTTGTCACCTATTTGTTCATGTTCCGTCAGCCTTTCTTTTCTTATGCTAAGACCTTTCATGACATGGGTAATCATGTCACTCCACAGCTTCCTGCCTTTTGTCGCCCTAAGTTTCCCCTTTACCATCTCACTTTGTATCTGTTCTGCCATCCATTCACATCAGTAGCGTGCAAAACGGGGGCAGAGGATGCGACTCCCCCCCATATCAGGGGTGTCTCCAATCAAGGAGTTAAATAAAAAATTAGTTTATATTTAATGTGAATAAAGTGTTTATTTCATTTTTCATCTGTTTTCCAGCTAGCTATGCGCGATACACGCGTAGGCGATCATGTATCTTTCGATACATGACTGACGAGGCAGATTTTTTCCGGCGGTAGGTTGGCCATTTCATTTTGGGGTAGACCAGTTGCCATCCAAGGCTATATACCCATAGCGGGAGGGAGACGAAGAGGATTCATACCTTTCCCAAGGGTATTAGCACATAAATGAACGTAATTGATTCGAGTGGAATTCGAACTCGACTCTCCGATTCCTCAATCCGAGTCGCTATTCATTACTCCACCGTGTGTCGCAATAAAATTGGTATCAATCAACCGATATTGACAAAATTTTGAAGATATATTTACATTGAAATATTAATAGGATATGCTGCTGGACATAAGAATAAAAAACAGATCACCCATTTTATGTCCAGCAGCAAATTATATTAATATTTAAAGTAAATATATCTTATAAAATCTTATATAGGTTAGTAATTCTTAGGGGGGGGTCAATTTATTACTTAATAAATACTGAAAACCGATCACCCATTTTATGTCCAGCAGCAAATTATATTAATATTTTAATGTATCTCCAAAATTTTCTCAAGATTGATTAGTTAATCAGTCAGTTATGTGCCATGCGTGATACACGCTTAGGCGTTCATGTATCTTTCGATACATGACTGACGAGGAAGATTTTTTTCTCGCAGTAGGTCTGCCATTTCTTTCTGCGGTAGTTGACATCCAAGGCTATAGAAATCGGTCTGCTATTTACCCATAGCTGGGGGGAGAAGAAGATAATTCATACCTTTCCCAAGGGTATTAGCACGTAAGTGAATGTAATGGATTCGACTGGAATTCATCTGCTTTTACATATCTAAAATGTCTTCCTTTCTTACATTTCTCAGTACTCGGCCCTACATGCCTCACTACTTGAATCTTAGGGGAATTAATGAATTGGCTCGGGGCATCACTAAACATCACCAAATCTCTGCACCTCACTACATCATACAAACTCATTTCAGTTACTGGCCGTTTCTCGACAACTTCTCTTCCCTTCAACATATCTTGTGAGTAATAAATTCCTCGTGTTCTCTTACCTCGTTATGTATTACAGAAATTTCAACAATTTCAAATCTGTGAACGTTCCTTGTGTGTTTGCCAGAAGTCATATATGGGGAGTGGTAAAAGACAGATGTGAATTTATTATCGCGTAGGAAGTGAGGGGAGAGAAGGAAATGGAGAAAAAAAAAACTTGTTTCTCTCTTTCCGCTCACATACTCTTTCTACATCTCTCTCTTAACACCTCTCTCTCTCTCTTTCCACCTCTCTCTCTCTCTTTTCACCTCTCTTTCTTTCCACCTTCCCGTGATTTCGTGCCTGCTTATTTATATTTCAGTTTTCTTTAAGCAAACAATATTTTAAATATATTTATTTCAACTTTCTCAAACAGACAATTATTTTAATATGGAAAGCAATTTCAATAACTGCAAATCAATGTATTTTTAAAATATCTCTACCATCACAAACTCTTCATGAAAATAAATGTAAACAGTAATACAAGTTTGACCCAACGTGTCACGGATGGTCTAGTTTTCTTTAAAGTTTCTTTGTTGCTCACATATGCAGCCAATTGTATTTTTAGTATTCTTTAGATGAACCACATCTTTTTTTTCAGTTTGTTCTTCACTTGTGAAGAGACTGTTCACCATTCACTGTCATATCGGAGAGTAGATATTTTATAACAGTTCAACAGTCTTTTCGTTGTCTGTCTCTATTTCCGAGATGAGGTATCGTACCTATTTACACTATGTACATTGTAACAACGAAAATAGTATAAATATTCTTTTGTTGTTTTTAACAAATGATTGCAAGTCTTAGAGGGTAATCACCATCATCATCATCATCAGTCCCATGATCGCGTGTGGTCCGAGTGTCGCTGCGCAAATTGGTTGAAAACCGGATAAATATTCATTTTGCATTGCATGTCTTGGAGCAAGCAGACCTAGAAGAGTGTAATCCTATCAAAATCAACTCAGCCAACTTGAAGGCTCGCTTTGGTCACGAACTCATGGCCGTTGATTCCATCGGGGGAACCAAATGCACTTCAGTCTAGGAAGACCTCCGCCACGCAATTCCATGTTAGCATCGCACTGGCTGCATCTATAGCTATGAAGCCCAGTCTGACCGTTGACTCTGAAGGAAAGCTCATCCTCCCTGTGACAGACCATGACAATCATGGTGGAGGAACTGCTTTAATCCTCGATGACCTGACCTCGCGGAAGGCAGTAATAGTTTATATGACACGAATAGCAATAGTAGAGTGACCTGACATAAAAAGCGAATCTTAATCTAATTCTTGTCAAATCTCCAATAATCATCTGATGACACTGGAATTTCGTTAGTATCAATATTGCAAAGTTTAGCTTAGTACAAGTCTGAATGAAAATAAACGATAAACAAGAAAATTGTGCGAGACCAGTCTTTGAAATTCAGCATTCAAAGGAGCATTTATCGGGGGAAGAGCACCGAACAGCGGACCATTTGTGTCAAGTCATGTTATCACCTGAAAAAATTTCGGATTTTAGAGGTTTTCGGATTTGGGAATTTCGTAAAAAGGATACTGAACCTGTACAAAAGAAAAGGATGAAATTTAACTTTGACTTCAACTCCATTCCGTCGCTGGTCATCTTAAGAGCCTTTTTCCCATTTAATGTCGAAATGTTTCATGAAAGAGAGAGAAAAGGATGAAAAGCGTGAAAGACAAGCGGTGAGAAGAGAATGCCTTAGGAAGGAAATACAATTGAGTGAAATACAAGAGAGAAAGGATTGTAGAGAAAAATAGAGGTGGAGAGAAATGGAGAAAGAACAACAGAGAGAGCAGCTAAAGGAGACAAAAGCATTTTTTCGTTATTCCCGTCTTGCAACAGATTTCCAAAAAGCAAATAAATAAAAGATCTTTGAAGAAAAACGTCTATTCACCAAACGCCTGTAAATTGTGTTATTTGCTCATGGAATCCTTGCCTACCTGAAATTAATTAACGGATAGCTCAGGTGTAAAGTAACATCAGCCTAACAAGCCGGAATTTGAAATGACTAAATAAGCTTCTCTCAATAAATCTCTTTGTAAAATCTTAGTCAAGTAGATTCTTCTTCTATGTGCCGTTTCCTCTCAAGACGATCATGGCTCTCCACAATTTCCTGTCTTTTGTCGCTCTTAATAAATTTTATCTTTCTGTTATCTCTCCTAAACCTTGTTCCACCATCTATTTGCTCAAGCTCACTAGGTAGGTTATACGTTCTTTTCCTCTACCCCCATTACCTTCAATCTCTCCTGTAAGTATCAAATTTTCCAGGCCATCTTTCCTCATTATGTGCCCTAGAAATTTCAACTGTCGCTTTTTGATGTTAAGCACAGGTGTCCTTTTTGTTTCCAATTTCTCAAAAACTTAGTCGTTGCTCAAATGTTCGGTCCATGGTATTCTCAGCATCCTTCTGTAGAACCACATTCCTGTTGCTTCAATTCTTTTCTATATATGTGATTAGATTGTGCAGCATCCAATGTCATATAGGGGGACTGATATTACGTAATACTTTAGTAACATTTTTGTTTATAACGAAATTTTCTTGTTTCGTAATACTTTGCTTAGCTTTAGGAAGGCATCTTTTGCTATCCCACTACGCTTTCGGATGACAGTGTCGCACTTTCGGTTCTCTGTTACACTTCCAAAATATTTAAATTGTACTTGTCTGATTTTGTCATCTCCAATTTGTACTTTGCATTTTGGGCTATCCCTTTTACTAACAACAAAGTATTCTGTCTTCTTGTAACTGATTAAAGTCTGTTATGAATGATAATACATTTAATGCAAGACAAAGCCCAATATCAATTTTCTAAGCTGTCGGAAATGTAAGCATTCCTAACATCGAAGTATATCGAACCATCATCAGCATATCCTTCAATTCTCTCTTTGGCGCAATGTCACAGTCTTATCCCCCTTATTTACATTTGGCGCAACATTCTTATCCATTCAGCTTTGTACATATCTATATCTATATCTATATATATATATATATATATATATATATATATATATATATATATATATATGTCAATAATCCAACATCTAATAAATAAACGTAAAAAGAACGAATCAATAATTATTTTACTACGACATTGTCCAGGGACTAATTTTATCGAAATAAAAAGCTAAAAAGGATGGTACGTTATTTTATTGGTACAGTTCAGGGTTGGCCCAACTTGCTTAATGTAAGACCTACTTACCATAAAGTTCAGATGGTTGAGAGCCGCAAGACATGAACAAAATGTATACATACGTTTTTGTTACATATATAATTTGTTACAAAATTTTTCTATAAATATTAAGAAATACATGTATGCATTTATATTTATCCATGCATGCAGTTTTTTAAACCATTAATTTGTATTGATTCCAGTAATACTAAAGTACTAAAGAGTGTTTCATTAAGACGGATTATATACCAAGGGTGTTTCATTAAGACGGATCAAAGTCAGCAGTATATAAATCAGTGTTATTGGTGAAAATTTATTTATTTCTCTATTGGATCATGTTATTTAAGTCATGGCAATTATGTGTGAAAAATAATATCGTCCAAATGTCCGCCAAATCTGAAAGAAAAAGAAAAAAATCATAAGAAAGTAAACTTAATTCAAATTAAAATCAGTTCAAGTTATTGGAACACTTTTTATTTACCAAATGCTTGATTGATGATTGTTTTAACGAGTTTCGCCAACATATATCCACGAGCAACATATTTAAGGTCAAAGAGATGCATGCAGTTCGCGAGCCGCGGTTTGGCCACACCTGGTATAGATTATTAAAATACCTAAAGGAGAGTAATTATGCATTAATTCAATATCAAAAGCTATTTACTTACTTTGTAGATATGTTTTTACGTGGGAATAAATATTTACCTTGAATGAGAAATGCTATCTTTGACTTTATTTTTTGTCCTTTCAGGTTTGACAAGACAACTTTACATAGCTTATGACAGGACATGAGTGATAGCACATATGCAAGCAAAATTTGGTAGAATTCCTTCCAGTATTTTCAGAGTAGATAGCGGATAAACTGACACCTGACTCCTGCTATGCTCGGTCTTTACAAGAGTATTGTTACCATATCTGAACAGGGGCTGCCTTTCTTTCCAATCTTGACAGAATTTAAAAGTGCCTGCGCAACGTTTGACTTCTTTCCCACAAACAAAATCTCTCGCTACTCTATTGCTATTTCCATGAAAAATGCTTTGATGAGTTACATTCTTTAGTTGCACCAGTTCAGAACCGCCATGTCACGTACACAGGGTTGAATTATCCCCATTCCCTTCGTATTCCACTGAAAAGAAGGAAATTCCATTGAGAAAGCTTCTTCCCAAGACGAACTGCCCAGAGGGTGCTTCTCCGATCAATAAAATTGTTGTATATTGCTACTGGGATCAAATATGGTGACAAGCACATATTAATAAAAAATATAGAAATATATTTATGGTTCGAGTTACAGCGAATGGATAGAGTGAAGGAGAATCACAGAGGTTAGGATTGCACACACAGGAATTGACGGCGAGAAATCTTCGATGAACCTCTACCTAGCCTCTCTGTCCAGATCTAGAATTGAACCGGTTATATAATATTTGGACGCATACACAATTCACGTGACTGCGTATTCTTACAGTACGTCGACTACACAACTTCGTGCGACCAGGCATGCATTTTCTTCCGCTCAGGTCACTTGTACGTCCTGTTTATTTTATCCACTGGATGCATTTCCTGTTTATGTTATCACCAGTTCCGATTTCCGCTCACACTCTGATGCTGCAGAAGTAAGGACAAAGGTCTTCCTCAACCGATATACAACCAAATCTTAACCTCTTCGGGTCTAGTGTCTACCGTTATCTTACCTGCATATCTCCATAAAGTACACTTCTTAGCTCCGTCAGTAACTCTCTACCTTGAGTGGTTCATGTGCTTTGTATTGGAGTGAAAAAAGTTTTAAAAAAACAGACACTTCATTTTTAGTGATAAATTATTTGTTATAATTGTTTTAAGACTACTTGTTTATTTTCATATCCTGGAGACATAGTAAGAATAACATGAACTAAACATGTGAACAACGAGGATGTATTAAAGAAACGGACACTTATACTCAAAATCAGAAAGAGAATGTTGACATTTCTGTAGTACATAAGGAGGAAAGAGAGCATGGAGAATTTGACACTCACAGTACATATTGAATGCAAGTGGTGCAGAAACTGAGTAATGTACCAAATGAGTTTGCGTTAATGTATGGCAGAGGAGGTGGATGGTAAAGAATCAAACGTCGCCTAGAGCTCTCCCCAGTTTCCTGTGCCTTGAAATAGGACGTTGGGGAGAGCCATGATCGTCCAAAACAAGGTGGGACGTGATATTTAGTCATTTAGCGAAAGAGTATGAATGATAATGAGAAGAGTTCTCAAATCAGTCTTGTTCTAACTTTTTGCTTTCTGCTTTTTGCTCTCTCTCTCTCTCTCTCTCTCTCACTCTCTCTCCCCTTAACTGTCTTTTTCCTTCTTCATTACCTGCCATATCTATCTATCTATCTATCTATCTATCTATTACAACCTGTTCATTATATATCTATCTCCTTGGGCACTTCGGCCTTGTATAGTGATTAGCAAGCTTATCTCAATAGATCAACTACGACTGAGTAGTGATTTAGGTCCTAACTAGGTGCTCTATACATTCGGCCTTGTACCACATTTAAGCTATGCTTAATAAAGCACTGTCTATCTATCTTTCTTATTTTATTTCCGTCTTTCTACTCCTCTGACACTTGTTTCTATCGAATTTTCTTTATAAATCTTCTTTTTTTTTGTCTTTTTCCATCTTAATCTTATGCTTTTTTCCTTCCACTTAGTTTTTCTTTCAACAGGTTACCTTTTTTGTCCCCAATTATTGATCCAAATAATTGAGACACATAGAATCGATATTGATCAGTCGTAACCGTAACCGCAATCTGACACTTTATTTCACTTAATTTCATTGGTTATTCTCTTTTTTTTCCTTTCTGACGCATAAATACGATTTTCCTGCTCTTACTTATCCTCTTTCTCCTCCTTTTCCTCCTGTCCCCTCTTCTTCCTTATTCACCTCCTCCTACTTCTTTTTCTCCTTTTCCTCTTGTCTCCTCTTCTTCCTTATTCATCTCCTCCTAGTTCTTTTTCTCCTCCTCCTCCTCCTCTTCACTCTTCTCCCTTATTCACCTCCTCCTACTTCTTTTTCTCTTCCCCTGTCTCTCCTCCTTCCTTATTAACTTCCTTTTTCTCCTCCTTTTCCTCCTATCTCCTTTTTTTTCTTTATCAATTTCTCCCTATTCCCTTTTCTCCTCCTCCTCCTCCAGTCTTTTTTTCTGCCTTACTGACCTCCTCCTACTTTTTCTCCTCCTCCTCCTCCTGTTTCTATTTCTTCCTTATTTACCTTTTTTTCTCCTCCTTTTCTCTCCTATCTACTTTCCTTATTAATTTCCTCCTATTTCTTTTTCTCCTCCTCTTGTCTTCTCTTCTGCTTTATTCAGTTCCTCCCACTTCTTTTTTCGCCTCCTCCTTATGTCTCCCCTTCTTCCTTATTCACCTCCTCCTACTTCATTTTCTCCTCCTACTTCTTTTGTTCCTCTTTTAAGCTCTTCCATCTTCAGCTTTCTCTAGTAATTCGCCTCATTTTTTTTTTACGTCTTGTTTTTTTTGAAAAATGTTTTCTTCCTAAAACAACGTCAGTAGAAGTGTTATTGATACAGAACTGCAAGAACGTATTAGTGCGGTCGCTCGATACTAAGTCGAGCACATTGAACCCACGAAAGCATTATTAAATAACAGTAGCACATTACTTCTGTTTTCTTCCAGTTACACACACACATACGTGCATTAAGCAACATGTACGCACGCACAAACACAACCAAACATGGAAGCTCGAAGAAGTAATCTTCAGCCTGGGTAGAATACGGGTAAATACAGAGGAATCCGCTTCTAGCGATCACCTTGGAGACAGGCTCTTTTTTTTAAAAAAAAAAAAAAAAAAAAAAAAAACTATGAATGTTTGATATTAGGTTGGTGCAAAAATAGTGTCGTTTTCTCGCATAGTAACATACATGAGAAAACGACATTGTTTTTGCACCAACCTAATAACATTAAGCAGAGGCTATAAGAATTATACTTTATATTCATTGTAATAAACAACTTCATTTACATAGATTAGAAGTTGATTGATTTCTAATTATTACTTATATATGACTCAGTAGAAATTTAGTTTTTTTTTAACTGAATTTATTTTGAATTTATTTTAAATAAAGTCAGCTGTTAATTATACTAAACGGATTCCTTTGTCTCGTTTTCGGAATAATTTTTAGATTCACGAAATGGAAACAATTATTCAAAAATCTCTATCAAGTCTCTCTCTGTCTCTCCCTCTGTCTGTCTGTCTGTCTCTCTCTCTCTCTCTCTCTCTCTACATATATATATATATGTGTGTGTGTGTGTGCGTGTGTGTGTGTGTGCGCGCGCGCGCGCGAATTTTTGTTGTGTATGTGTGTGTCAGTGCGAGCGCGTTTGTCTGTGCACGTTTGCGTTTGTATGTGTTTGCGCGTGCGGTTTAAATAAATGTTCGCCCAAGTTGAGAGGGAAGTCAATCAACGCCCCCATAACGCTATGAAATCCGTGAAGTCCAACATAGCAAGAGCAATGTCCAGAATAGATAAAGATCATCTGATTCGGGCTTATCAACGTTTCAGGGCTCGTATTGAAACTGTTCATCGACGCTAACGGCGGATTCATTAAGTCGATGCATCAAGAATAGTCTCAAGATTGTTTCTCAAAAAGCTCTTCGGCCTAAATTCATGCAAATATCCTCAAAGAACTGGACAACCCTGTATATATATATATATATATATATATATATATATATATAGAGAGAGAGAGAGAGAGAGTGATAGAGATTTTGGGAGGAGATGAATAATAATTTATAGCAATTCATCGAGTCTAGAAGATGAGTTCCAAATTGGACGAAACGGCTGTCCAGTGTTTTCTGCATTCTGTTGATGTTTCTTCTAGATTCGATGATTCAAATCCCCAAAAATTTCTATCACTTGTATATCCTTGCTTGATCCAGCCTCTAATGCTCCGGAGGAAGCCAGAAAGAAGACGTGGCTCTTCGGACACAATCCGCTGGTTTTCGTATACTTGGATGAGTATCATCACAGAACATAGTGAATAGCGGCTGTATATCGAGTTTAGTCACTTTCTTGCGTTGTATCGTAACGGTCTGGGTTCGATTCTCGGTAGTGGATGCGCACTGCTGATGAGTCCCAAATAAGAGGAAACGGCCGTCCAGTGCCTTGAGGATTTTTCTGACTCGATGAATTACCATATATATATATATATATATATATATATATATATATAGTTGCGTTGATGTTAGTTTGTGACCATGGGTTTCACGCCCTTTGCGATCGTCAGACAAACTATCGTTGATATTGAGCGCTTTTCAATAAGTACCGTGCTTAAATAATATATATAAAAATTGCATATATATACAACGCTTTGATTTTTTTAATTTCAGATTCGACAGTTCACCCTGTACAAGGCATGTGGGCCACTCGGGGTAGAGGATTACGTTAAGGAGTAATTTATATGGATAGGAGGGGAAGATAACGGTTAACTCTAAACTTGAACAGGTTAAGATTGTAATGATCGAGGAAACATCCTCTAGGGAGTCTCTTCCACAGGGCAGTTGTTCGCAGGAAGAAACTGTTAGTGCAGAACCTACTTCTCGTCGATGGAATACGGAGGGAATGAGGGTGGTTTGTTACTATGTAAGTGGCATGGCGGGTTCTAGCCGTGAAGGTTAGACCTGGTGGAACCAAAGAATATTTTTCCTCCGAGCACTTTCCAAGTTAGTAGCGAAAGAAAAATGAGAAACTCGTCTCATCCCGCCCGGGAGAGAGAGAGGTTGAAGGGTGAAAAATAATTATTCTCCATCAAGGACTCGGAGACGCTTTTGAACTCTATCAATATTGGAAAGTGAGGACTGGGCAGCTCTCGCCAAAATCTGGTAACTGTACTCCATTTTCGGCTTAACTTGGCTCTCATAAAGTTAGAGAATAGCATGAGGAGTCGACTCTTTACTGGAGCAGTATAGGGAGCTGGTTATTTTACCTACATCTTTAACGATGGATCGTATAGAAGAGTTCCAATCGAAGTCGTATTTGGGTTCGAGGCCCAATATCCTTTCATGGCACGGAGCCTCCGCGTGATTGGCGGTTGTCCAAGATCCGATCGGCGGTGATGAAATGTAACCAACTTCGTTTTAAATGCATTGAATGTAACCAGCCAGTTTTTCCCCATTGGGACGTTAGTGCTAGATCGGAAGAGAGGTCAGCTGTAATCTCTGATCGTCAAGAGTTTTAGAGGGGTGCCTGTATATCGTCGTATTATCGGCATAGACGTTTACAAATGATCGGAGTAGAATCTTTGGCAGATAATTTAGGTAAATCAGAAAGAGAGTTGATCCAAGAAGTGCCTTCTGGGGGTTGCCAACCTTATATATATATATATATATATATATATATATATATATATATATATATATATATTCGAATGTAATGAGAACTAAAATAATATATAAATTCTAACGTTCTCATTATTAATTCAAAACAGGGCTCAATACCGAGAGACCAATAATTATTTATTATAATTTTTCCATATAGACAAAAGCATTTTACTCACTACAAAGATCCGACTTTGTTTCAGTGCATTTAAAATTGCACTTCGACTGGTGAGAACCAAAACGGTTATGAACAATTCTGTTTGTAAACAAGCCGCATGTGAAACGTCACTTCCTTTTTTTCATTTGTTTGAAAAAAATACATAAAGGCAAAAAAAGTGACAGAATGAAACAATAGTGCTTGTTGATAGCAGTTTGGATAATCGGTTTCACTCCATGTAAGGCAGTAAAGCAACTAAGACACAAGGGGTTACAGGGTTTGAAAGAATTAGGAACCGAAACATTAATAATGAGCGGGAAGTGAGAAGAGTAATCTGGAGAACAGTAGATAGCTATTGACATTGCATTTAAATTTTTGAAGATCAAAGTTGGCTGGAAAACATGGAACCGGAAGGGAGTTCCACAAGCGATGTGCGAGAAAGGAAATTGTTAGTATAGAACTGACAGCTACATCTAGCCAACTCAGCTGTAAATTGATGAAATCTCGACGCTATTATTATGTATATATAAATAAAAACAAAGAACAGTAAGATATATAATCTGGTGTTCTTATAGATATTTTTATTTTTACAAAATAGTGCTCAATGTAAATTTACAGAGCATTGATATTATAAATTAATTGGTTTAAAATATGGTTTTTCCGCTACACAGTTCTAACCATGTTTCAAAAATGGAAGGTCCGAATTTAATTTTGTAATTAAATTAAAGACATTTGTTCCATTTCATCCTCAAGCGAATTTTGGAGTAACTTTTAAAATTATGTTTGTCTAACGGGCATTGCTTTATATTGAAAGATGTTTTTTCGCATGCTGAATACTAAGTATTGCAATTATATTTTGTGATGATCATCTTCGACAATGTATTGGCAGCTATATCATGCATGTCTGTATGTATGCATGTCTGTATATATGTAAGATATGGATGCGTGGCCGAGTGGTTAGAACGTTCGCTCTCTGACCATGAGACCCGGGTTCGAATCTCACCACGTCAGGAAGGAGACTCCCTAATGTTATCGGTCTGGAAAGTGCTTGACCGGAGTGAAATTGGGTAGACAGAACACGTCGATAGCTAGAACGAAGTCACAAGTCAAGTTTGAGCATGCTGGCCTTCTTCAGATTGTTGATCACGCTAGATAACACGCTCTCCCCCAGAAACTGTAACTAAGGTCTATTCAGCATAGTTGCAGTATAAACCACAAATGTGCCTGAGAGAGCGTCTGAATTAGGGACTCGCTGCCGCCCTAGTAGACGGGTATCCTCGAATACAACTGGCCAGATATTATTATAGATGTAAGAGTATATGTATGTATGAATTACATCTGTAGCTAGCCGTCTCCTAGCATACAGACATACTCGTATACGGGCGGCTATCCATTATACATTTGTGTATAAATTAAACCGATACTACTCATCTCTGGTTCCTTGCTTACTTGTTACTTGTTCAGGAAGAACGATCATTGCAAAGCCGCAATATTAACAGATAAATGTTTACGCAATGCACAAAGATGACGACGCAAATAACAACTTACATCCCTGCAAATGAATGCTGAGTGAATTCCTGATTCTTTTTCAGAGTTTGGTTGTAGTCAATAATACAATAACATTAAGAAATAACATCTCCAATTAACCCAGTTTATTAACTAATCTCCAACGGGGCTGGAAATTTCTAAACCAATAAATGCCTTGTACAAGCGTAGTTAATATGTGAACGCCGAATTTGGATTTGTAATGCGCATCCACAATTTCATTTACAGACTTGCAAGATTCTTGTACTTGGCCTGTTGCCTCTCGGGCGTAAAAAGAAATATGGCGTTTATTTTGTATTTGCAACGTCTCGTTCAAGATGATATTCGAAGAAATTTATTTTGTAACGAGAGTTCGTTTTTGATCGATTTTTATATTTAGGAAAGTGTTTCGAAATTGACTTAATACTTGCTCATCTTTCTACTTGCTGTTTCTTGAGACATGGTACTTTCAGAAGTTCATATATATATATATATATATATAGAGAGAGAGAGAGAGAAAGAGAGAGAGAGAGAAAGAGAGAGAGAGAGAAAAGAAAGAGAGAGAGAGAAAAGAGAGAAAGAGAAAAATAAGAGTGAAAGAGAATAAGTATGAAAAAGAAAGCGAAAGAGAAAAAGAGAGAGGGAGAAAGAGAAAAGGAGAAAAAAAAGAGAGAGAAAGAAAAGACAGAGAGAGAGAAAGACTAAAAATTGTGACCGAAAATGAAGAAACATTGGTGATTAGCTATTATATTTTTATGATTTTATGTGTCGTTGTTATGTTTGTATGTTTGCTTTCATTTCTGGTGAAAATAAAGACAAAAATTGTCCAATAAGAACGGCTCATGATCAGGCATAATAGATATTCATTGTCTGTTATATTTAATATTATTAGGTTGGTGCAAAAATAATGACGTAATAATGTCGTTTTTTGACGTTAAAAAATACGTCAAAAAACGACATTATTACGTCATTATTTTTGCACCAACCTAATATATGTTTAAATAATAATCTGCTACTCCAGTACACTATATATATATATATATATATATATATATATATATATATATAAATATATATATATATATATATATATGTATGTATGTATATATATATATGTATGTATGTATGTATCATTTAAAAAGTAAAAAAAAAACAACAGGGATCCGATTGTAAGCTGAAATCTTTTTAAAAAATAACAACCACAACAATATTTGCAACCTCTGCCAGCAAATTAGTAATTATGACATTTCCGGATCAAAAGAACCTTCTGAGCCAGAAATCCCAAGTCTTGGGTCCTTGTTTACATATTAGAAAATTCCTCTTAAACATATGAGGCTGGGTAAAAAAAATGTCCATTTCAATTAACCCCCGATCGATACTTTTATAATATTCTTGCTTTTCTTCTCTTCTTCCTTCTTCTTTTTCTTCTTCCTTCTTCTTTTTCTTCTTCCTTCTTCACATCCGTCTCCCCACTTTCTTTCACGCCCAATTTCGTGCGTTTGTTTATTTATTTTTTTTTTTTTTAAATAATATAGCATCATTAGTTTAAAAAAAATAAAGCGTTAAGAGGTTATTTGATAAAAATCGCCTGAGGTTACCGTAAGGTTGAAACCAAGGTAGCGGATTCAACTGATTTTTAAGTATGTATATATATATATATATATATATATATATATATATATATGTATATATATATATATATATATATATATATATATATATATATATATATATATGTATGTATATATATATTTCTGAGATGAGGAACTGCAATTATTTACATTATTTACATTGTTCGGACTACTGTCTCTCATCTTTACTCATATTGACGACGTTTCGGTTCAGTTCGAAATTCCAATCACCTGAAGAATGCCGGAGCGTATAACGGCCGAAACGTTGTGAATATGGCAATAAAGATAATCCGAATAATGTAAATGATACAGCATTAACAAATTGAAAAATATAAATACCTTATATTAAATTAAATGAAGTCATGCCTCGCTTAGATATTAAGTTTTAATCTACTAACATCAATCAGTCAGTTATGTGCCAAGCGTGAGACACGCTTAGGCGATCATGTATCTTTCGATACATGACTGATGAGGCAGTTTTTTCCCGCAGTAAGTTGCCATTTCTTTCTGCGGTAGACCAGTTGCCGTCCAAGGCTATAGAACCCGGTCTGTCCTGCTATTTACCCATAGCTGGGTGTGAGAAGAAGAGGATTCATAGCTTTCCCAAGGGTATTAGCACTTAAGTGAATGTAATGGATTCGACTAGAATTCGAACTCGGATCTCCGATTCCTTATTAACATAGCAGTATTTTAAGGCAGTATCTCATCACAATCTCTTCCTACTCATCAACAAAGTCATAAAAAATTGTCAATCGTAGTTTTTACAAGCAAAATTTCGACCAAACTATGGTTTCTCTTTTCAAGTTCACCTCAGACCTCAAGTGGAACTCATATATACGATCTATTGCTGAAGATTCTGGGAAAATGGTCGGCTCCTCGTACAGTTCTAGAAAGTACCTGACTACTTCTACTACGCTTTATCTTTACAACAGTCAATTCAGACCTAAAATGTCCTATTAGTGTTATATCTGGGCTGGAACTACTCACTCCCCACTTTCTGTCCTGGATACTGTTTTACATCGTTTACGCGGCTTTGTGGGGGGGGGGTGACATTTTCCGCTATATTTTCCCTTTCCGGCATCGCAAGTCTATCATTATTAAATTCTTCCATGGCCCATGCTCAGACGACGAGCTCCATTCTTTAATAATTTGCCGCTTTCCACAAGATTGAATCACTCTCATCCCCTATGTATTCCTTTAGTAAAAAGGCCGTCCCACTCCAAAAGCTTGTTTCCAAGAACCGCTACTTTGTATGATAAACTCCCATGTGGATCCTTCCCCGAAAACTATAAACCTATTTCAAGTCAAAGGTCAATCGTTACTTATCTGCCATATTCTCGTAATCATCACTTCCTACTTCCTTGTTTTACGTTCATATCACAAACCTCTTTCAGTAGCGCACGACTTTGAGTGGCTCTTAGGCCTTGTATTGGGAGAATGTATTGGCATGCCTCTGTTTATAATTCTTGGAATCCGACCTTTTTCAATATATTTCTACACATGCCACAATAGGGCAGGTTGATTTTTCAATTTCTATAGAAAATCAACATTAAACTCAGTGTGAAAGTTGGGGTTTGGTGTGATAAGTACTGATACCAAAAATTAGATTCATGGTTATTACCAATTTTTGAACATTTAGTTTTAAAGATCGTATGAAAAGATGTACAGAAATACCTAATTTTTGCTAGGTTTTGCTTAAAAACTGGCTTCAAGATTTTCTATTTCAAGAATAAATCCAAATAAAGTTGATATATTTTTGTATTAGATACATTGCATTAGATACATTGCATGTAAAATATATTCAAACGAGATTTTTAATTATGAATCACCACATGCAAAATATTCAGTTTTTTTTTTTTACTATATTCAATAAGCAAAAACCATGTAAAAAAAAGTTGTAAAAGATTACAAAAAAAGGCAACTCAATGAATAAGATTTGTTAGATCCTTTGTTAGATTATAACATGGCCCGGCGTTGCCCGTGCTTGATTCAAAAATCGTACGACTCGAAATATTTTTGCCCTTCCTTGCCTTTAAAAGAGTGCCCTTTGCCGTGCTGATGTTGCTACAAGCCTTACTTCTTGCCTATCTCACACTGCGAATTTTTTCTAAGCTCTATACTAAACATTAAATCTGTTACGAAAAAAGAACTAAACAAAATGAACACAAAACGATCAGCTTTAAAAAAGGAAACTGGAAAAACCGAATGAAAAAAGAATGTTAACAACAAATACTTTTTCACACCCAACCCAGTTTTGCGGAATCAGAATCAACGTTGAGTTTAAGCAAGCGAATGAGCCAATTGGAGTAAAGTGCCATGCAGATTTAAATTTTTCCCACTTGTGACGAATGCAGCTATCGATTTTTTTTGCATGCAAGTTAACATTCGTGGCAGCCAGCTATAGACTCTCACTCTGAGCAGTAGAAAATGACCGCAAACTACATGAAAACTGCCGTAGAAGCATGAAAAAATCAATTATTTTCACTATCGATGGGAGTTGGGAAATGCAAAGTCGGTCTTGGCCTTCCCGCTAACTTGGAGCATGTGCATGTAAATTTTGGTGCAAATCCGTCGAAAATTGCGGCCGTGCATTCATTACACACACACACACACATCCTGCCTTTTATAGATAGAAATTTATAAAAAAAAAATTTTTTTTAAATAGATAAATCCTGCTGGGCACAAATTATGAAACAAAATGTTTTAAATTTAAATTGTTTATTGAAAATCTCACTAAAACTACAGAACTGTATAACATATTACATCATAATATATTAGGTTGGTGCAAAAATAATGACGTAATAATGTCGTTTTTTACGTTAAAAAATACGTCAAAAAACGACATTATTACGTCATTATTTTTGCACCAACCTAATAGCTAAATTCTTTAGTATAATTTACCTTCGAAATATATGAAAGTCTAAATTTGGTGATACAATGATTTATTAATAATGTGCTTGCATCATGCATCTTGTCCATATACAATTTGTAAAGATTCAGTTACTTATAAATTTTATAAGTCTTTCACTGATCACCGGAATGAAATTCCAACGCGACGATAAATGTAATCTTTAAACACATTTCCTCAAAAAAGGGTAACGAATTGGGGAAAAGTATTTTGCATCCTTTAAATATCATCTCAATCCCCAACTTTCAAATTGAGTGCAAATTGAGTTCTAAAATCGACCTGGCTTAATGCTACAAGTATGAGACACTCAGTGAGCATCGAATTCAGTTTCAATGATTTAAAAAAAAACAGCTTATAACGTTACGTTATATCGTTTTACGGAAATATATACTTGTACATATTATAATTATAGTACTGCTCACTACTTAAAAGTCAATGGAAGTAACAGTAACATTATTATCGAATTAGTATAAGTGTGGAAGTCGTTGCTAAGCACTTCACTATAATTCGTGTCGCCGTTGTTTGCAGGCGTTGATTGGAAGGCGAGAATTTTTCTTTTGACATACTTAATCCTTAACACGGACAATCGCCATTGAGCTTACGTTCAACTCGGACAAATTTAATCTTGCAACTTTTCAGCTTCTAATATCATTAATCGATATTTGCATGTGATCGAAATTGCGTTTGAACAGCAGATAAAAAAATTTTGCAAATTATGTCGTTGTCTGGTACAGACGAGATTTAAAATTACATAAAGAATATTAATAAAAAAGTTGCTTTTCCGTTATTGAAAGCAATATTTTCTTTTCTTTCCTAAAAACGACCCAAGAATTCTATTTTAGTAAGAGATTAATAGATATACAAACTTGAACATCATTATATGATTATCCTAAATTTGTCAATTATCTATGTTTGAGGACTTGGCTTATGGCGCTTGTTCGTCTCTACGATTGATTTCTTTTTTTTTTTTTTCTTTTCTACTGAACGTTACGTTTACCAACTTAAGACAATTGGAACATTCCTCGATCGTCTGATAAAAAAAACTGCATGAGACTTCAACTGTTATCTTCTAGAAGATTATTTATAGAAATGACAATCTTTGGAGATTTTTACTTTTCTCACGAAAGGGAGACAATTGGCCCTCAATTACTCCATTATGTTATTTTTGCATATCATTGACGAGACAGAAAATAAGAATTACTTTAATATATCCCATTATGTTCAGTAAATGCTTTTGTAATCTCTCTCTCTCTCTCACTCTCTCTCTCTCTCTCTCTCTCTCGATAGATAGATAGATAGATAGATAGATAGATAGATAGAGAGAGAGAGAGAGAGAGAGAGAGAGATTCAGAATATACACAAAATCAGAAAGAGACATGTGGAGTTTCTTGAATACATAAAGAATGGAGGCTTGGAAAGCTTAACTCTCACAGGGAAGATTGAAGGCATCGAGTCACCTACTTGACGCGGTTGTGTGAATGGACGGCGGATCGGCGTGCGGGAGGCTTGGCAAAGCAGAAACTCTGCTAAGAGACACAAGTGATAGGAAGTTTTGGAGAGCCATGATCGCTCATGTCCGGATTAGACGCGGTACATAGAAGAAGAAGAAGAAGAAGAAGAAGAAGAAGAAGAAGAAGAAGAAGAATGATAACTCATCATCCCAGAAATTTACACAGATATTCAGACGATTCGAAGTTTTCCTATTCTTATTAATCAAACATGTAATCTTATGTGGCATCCGTCGGAATCGATGGACCTTGGATCTGCACCCAAATAGTTATACCTCAGCTGTTGATGGCGGTGCCATAATTATATTATGGCTATACAGGCCCACACGACAAGTCTCGATTGCAATAAATGCATGTGAAGATGGTTTCCTCCGACGTTGTCTTATTTTCTTTCCGTCGTGCAAGCCTTCGTTTCTCCTCTCTTCGCTCCAGCTCTCGGTGTGAATCGCGTTTCTAGGTTGAGCGATCGTTGGCGACGTTTTCCCACCTCTCGATGTCCATCGCCCTCATGTCCCTTTTGAAGACGTCCTTGCTGTGGTTAGTTTCCCGTACAGAAAGAACTTCAGAATCCTCACATCTAATCTTATCATATGCATAAATGCATGCACATGCAAACATTATATACGTCAAGTCTCCCACGCTTTCCGAAACTTCTCTTTACGACATTTCCATTTAGCGAAAGAACTACATTAGTAAAGGTTTCTCCCATTATACGAAATTGCGTAAAACGAAGAATCAATTATCATTTAATTATATGGGCATATTTTTAGTATTCACAAACCTAATAAATTTACGTGAAATTTTTACTAATGGTGAAAATGCTGCAACTCTTGCAGACAATCATGACAACAATTCTGAAAGGGCTCGGAGGCTGACGGTAGGTTTGCAACATGCCAAAAAACTGTGTGATATTAATTAGTTAATCATGTTGTCGTATCTCAAACGTTCCACAACAGACAACGAACTTCGACATTGATGTAGTCTGACATAGAAGGTTATTTTGGAGGTTTGAAAACGCTAATAGAAATTAATATAAATTAATTGTTTCTTCACTTTATACTGTTTAGTATAACGGAGAAAGCCAGTGTTTGAGGGCCCGTTCTTTTTTCCGGGTTTTGAACACTGGCTTCTAACCCCGATAAGTATTACAGCAAGCAGCGGGTATAACTTTGTTATAGATTAGATTCCGCTATTAATCACCATTTCTTTTTCAGAGTGATACCATTCAAATGGTGTGAATAATATTAATACTGCAACAACAGAAATGGGTCGATATGCTTGCAAGCTGATATTTAGCTATGAGATGAATATCGATCTGAAATGTTCACAAAATAAAGAAAAGACGGTTTCGTTTACATTTCATTGTACATTTCTAATAAGATTTTCGATAGTCTAGGCCGGTAGATGTTAATTTCACAGCTTGTAAATACTCAGAAAATCCCCATGCATCTTAGTAGCTGTTTTGGTGTCCTACCTCTAAAGAGTCTATGTTGGATTCTTCTGCCTACTATAAGATTAGTATGAGAGAAGGCCTTGGTGGATCAGTCGACCAGACTGTTCGTAACTATCGAACTCTCTGCCTCGGCAGAGAGGAACCCGGACGAGGCTTTGCCGAAGTTGACAGTCCCTGAACCCGTTTATGCGGCTTCTAAGGGAATATTTTTGGCCGAACCTACGGACTCGGAGAACCCACGCTAAACTCGGCCTTGTGCCACATACATCCCCCGTGGGTGGGAGGGGCTGTTAAATATTAACAGTCGATTAGATTCTTCATCTGTCGAACAAGAGCGGAGAACTCGGGCGAGGCTTTACCTAAGGGCAAAGTTTCGTCCGGGGAGGTAGACAGACCCTGAATCCGTTTATACGGGTGCTAAGGGAATATTTTTAGCCGAGCCTACGGGCTCGGAGAACCCACAGTAAACTCGGCCTTGTGCCACATACATCCCTCGTAGGGTGGGGGACTGTTAAATATTAACAGTTGAATAGATTGAACGCTGGGTCAACCGACATACACTCACTAGTCGTGTAATACTCTTCTGTTGTACTTACTGTTTAATATACTATATATCTGTAATATTTGTTTTGTTGTTTCTTTAACCATTTACTTGATCGCAACATCTTGGCGACGAAGAATTCGAAGAAACGGACTTCATGTTAAATCATAAAAAAAAATTTACGTGTTAACAGCAGTAGCTTTATTAATTCGCTTGGGGTAAAATGATTAATATATATATATATATATATATATATATATATATATATATATATATATATATATATATATATATATATATATATATACAAATACAAGCATGTTTCATTAAAAACGACAGACAAGGCACTAGATTAAGCTTTTTAAATTTTTCTTGTGTTCGAACAAGTGTTTTCTTTTTGGGACACAGAAACTGTCCAAATGTTAAACACACACACAACCTTACGAGACTACATCCGAAAGATACCAGTAGAAAATACAAACAAAATAATCTCATCCACCTGAAAAAAAAAAGATTAAAAATAATGGAAGCCATAATAATAAAAAAAGAAAAAGCCAACACTTAATAATATTAACTACGAACACGACCACAATGTGCTAAATGTGTTCGGAAAATAAAACATTTCTATAACACTAAAAATATACACACAACGCACACAATCAATTAGACCGAATGAATAAAATCATCCTTGATGATGGCTAAAAGTATAGCCGAGAGCGCTCGGAATTATAGAACATTTGGACAGTTTCTACACACTCAATGTCCAAGAAAGAAAA
>OZ010604.1:56520000-56540721 GCA_963932145.1 Acanthosepion lycidas
AACGATAAATACACTCTTATGTCGTTTTCGAAGGCACGGATTTTCATTTTGCCTAATATAAAAACCAGATGTCCCACATAAACCACACAGAATTTGATTCTCACTGAAGGCAAAAGGAGTAGAGCAGACTTTTTCAAATGGTGTGCCACAAGAGGATCGTAGGTGTGCCGTAAACATCTTTAAATTTCATTAATTAAATTATTTTTAAAAGAATTCCAAAACACAATATGTGTACAAAATCAAAATTAAACCCCCTTTAATTGTTCGGATGAGCTCCTCGGTATGGCACTTAAACTTTAAGAATTAAAGCGCAGTACAAGTCTGGTGAAGAGCTCTCCTCAATTTACAGTTGAGTTGACTAGATGTAACCGCAAGTTCTACGCTAATGGTTTATTTTCTCGCTTGAGGAACTCTCGTCCGGCCCCATGCTTTCCTGTGAACTTTAATCTTCAAGCATTTAAATGCAATGCCAATCGTTATCTGCTGTCCTCCTGATTATTCTTACATTGTTTCTGTTCCTTAGTAATATTTCTGATATTTCTGACTTGCTTGGTGTGAATTCCCTTAAAAAAATTGATTATATGAATATATCATTCTTATCTAAATAAATAAAGCGTAGTGTACGTGTGTCCGTACGTTTTTTGATCTCGGTATTTACGCAGACTTTGTGTCTGGTGTAACTGAATAGATTGCTCTGCGAACAATCAGATGGAGATAATGTTAAGCCCTAACAGACATTCCCCCTGTTTACTGAGGGAGGGCTGTCTGGATTTGACATAGATCGTTTCCAATGCTTTCAAATGTAATAAAGGATGAACATGTCTAAGGATGGAGAAAGAGTCAATGCTGAAATTGGTGGCGCAGCTTGGATTATTGCATTATATATAAGGTGTTCAGCGATATATATATATATATATATATATATATATATATATATATATATATATATATATATATATATAATTTTGGGTCAGCTGAAAAGATAGAGTGATCTACGAGGCTTTCTATTCATACATATAAGTATGATGATATATACATATAAATAATCACATAAATACGTAGGTACACTAGAATGTTGAGCGTGAATGATGGGTATGAACACAACCTTTGCTATTTGCAACAAAGACAGTGATATATTGTTCGAAATGTGATTACGAGTTTCTTCCTGTGGCTTCCCGCCAAACGATATAGCATATCTTTGATTGGACAATTCGCTGATATCTTAGCCGTAGTATTACTCGTCACGGAAATTGAATTCAGCAATGCTTTGAATACTGTTTCTCAGTCAATAATTTACATAATAACCTCGCAACATTTTATTTTTTTTTTTAGCCTTTTTTTGTTTTCATTCTCACACTTAAGAATTGTCTGTCGGTCCCACTATAGCAATTGGTAAGTGCAGAATTTAAATAAAGAGATTCTCGTTTATCATACGGCTATATCAATTACAATATTTTTACTTTGATATAACTTATTCGATTACGAAATATATATGCAGGGGAAAACCGTTGTTAGATCCGACGTGTTCTTGACTGACACAGCCAAGAAGTACCACGCCAATCAAGCAAAACCGAATTAGGGCCTTATAAACGCAAATTCTTCCAAGATTTTCGAAAGTTCATATCTGCTGAATTTCGTATCCGAACGTAAATAAAGCAATTTCTAAAGAAGTATTTTTTTTATTACTCCGTGAGATCATATCACTTTAAACATTATTTTAGTGGATAGCCGTTCTGTTTACTTATTAAACAGTATATTTATTTATTTTTCCCTAACTGCCTGAATATTTTAAAAATCTATTCTCCTTTAATAAGATTTCTCGAATATTCAGGCCAGTAGAAGAAAAAAAGACGAGAATAAATAAATATATATGTGTGTGTGTGTGTGTGTGTGATATACGAAGTCTATAGTCAGTCAGTTATGTGCCATGCGTGAGACACGCTTAGGCGATCATGTATCTTTCGATACATGACTGACGAGGCAGATTTTTTCCTGCAGTAGGTTGCCATTTCTTTCTGCGGTAGATCAGTTGCCATCCAAGAGAAGAATCTGGTCTGTCCTGCTATTTATCCATAACTGGGGGGAGAAGAAGAGGATTCATACCTTTCCTTTAGCAATGGATTCGACTGGAATTCGAACTCGGCTCTCCGATTCCTCAATCCGAACTGCTATCCATTACTCCACCGTACCTCATTTTATCATTCAGTTATCTACTATTAGTTTTACGAACTCTATAAATAAAACAAATAGTGGATAAGTGAATGATAAAATGGTCAAATGTTATGGTGCAGTCCATATGATATACTGGGATTACTGTCTTTTATTTAATATATATATATATATATATATATATATATATATATATATATATATATATATATATATATATATATATATATATATATATAATTGTTTGTGATATCTTTACAGAAGAAAACTCATACACTTCTGAAAACACCACAACAACATACACAATAAAGAAAATTTAAACTGCAACTCCAAAAATGTGATTTATACACTCAAAATGCAATGCACAAAATGCAACAAATCCTATATAGGTATCACGCAAGCACTAAACAACAGAGTTTCTCTTCGTAAAAGCAACATTAAATTACCAGACAACAGGAAACTCTTTGTGCTCCTAAACATTCACAAATGTAACGAAAGTAAATTTAAAACTATGCCAATATATCAAACAGACAATTATTCATACCTACAAATACAAGAAAAAAACTTCATAGACAAATTTAAACCTGTACTAAACAGATCATAACCCCGCACACTAATCGGACAACACACATACACACGCACAATATGTACGGGAAACGAATATATACACATACTGGCAAAAACAAACGGACCACACGCATGCACAAAGGAACACTTCACACCATACAAAGTTTATTTATTTATATATATATATATATATATATATATATATATATATATATATATATATATATATATATATATATATATATATTCCTTCTAATAAAAAAATATATATGTATGGGGATGAATAATTATGCACATACACGAAAATGTTAGGTAACTCCTTTGATCACTAGTTCAGCCGCGATGAATTTGCATCCAATCTCTTAGATTATATCAGCATTCTTAGTAGATTTTCTGTTTGTCACAATATGGGATAATCAGGGAAAGGTGATGGAGAGAAAAAGAATAAAAAACAAAAAAAAAAGATGGCTTTGGCCAGATTGAAAAAATATTCTTTCAAAAATATTCTTTCTAAAATATTCTTTTAAAAATTTTGAAACTACCTGCGACTCTCGGTTTCATGTGCATGTGTAGACGCGGCAAGATCAACAAAGCCCATGTCACTAAAAATTTTCAAATTTATTATATTCTTCTAAATACACATACTAAGAAAAACATACACAATACAGAAAAACAGAGATATCTTTAAAAAGATACAGAGGTCATAAAAAAATATGAACAATGATCCCCTCTTCCTTCCAACTTTCTCTGACCAATCCTAATTGTTTTAATACACTTTAAGCAGAGGAACATTTTCTCTACCAGCCTAAGAAGAATTTGGATTACTACCACACACAAAAGACAATGGTTATACATGTAAAACATAAAGAAAAATTAATTCCTTTAAATAATATGTGGAAATAACCATTCTTCGCCTGATGATGGTCACAAGACCTGAACCACGTTTAGCAAAAACTATAGAAAATAAAGTAAAAAATATATTTAGAAAAATTAAATAAATAATCCACATTATAGCCAAAAACATTTGTGGATTCTCTTTTTATTCTTTAAAATATACAACTTTCTCTCATTGGACCAACTTTAATCTCTACACTTTATATACATATATATATATATAAATATATATATATATATATATATATATATATATATATATATTTATATATATATATATATATATATATATATATATATATATATTATATATATATATATATATATATATATATATATATATAGAGAGAGAGAGAGAGACATATATATATATATATATATATATATAGAGAGAGAGAGAGAGTTTTATTTTGTCAACAATATTTATCTTAATTCTAGATTCATGATGATCACTTTTTCTTCTTTTTTTCAATTAATTTCTATGGTAAAATCATTCATCATGAACTTATATTATATCAATAATAGGTTTATTCTGTCAGTAATGGATAGGTAACCTTCATATATTTTAGAAAAATATTAGAATAATCCGGAACTTATACTAGAAGCAAACGACCTACATACGGATGGAAAATGAATTCAGTAAACATAGAAAAATAGAAAGCGGTGTAAGACAAAGATATGTCTTCTCACCGGACTTATTCCACCTATATTACTAAGCAATCCTGAAAGAATTAGATGTTTTACCAGGATTGATTATTAGCGACCACATTGTTAACAGCATATGCAATGCAGATGAGACATTGTAGATAGCAGACACAAAAAGGAAAATACAGAAACTCTTACTGAAGGTAGTAAAGGAAAGCGAGAAGAAAGGACTATCAGTTGTAAGAAGGCAGAATATATGGTTGTTAGCAAAAAAAAGATATATGGGTTATTTAATGCCGCAATCTAACTATTTTAAACACAGTGCTATGGCCTCGACTACAGATAACATTGCTAGCCACTTTGCTATAAATAGGTATTTTGGGTCATTTTGCTATAAATATATATTGTTGCTAATTTTACTATAAATATGTATTGTTTCTAATTTTGCTATAAATATGTATTGTTGATAATTTCTTTTATATAAAAATATATTGCTGGTATTTTTATACTTTAATAGTGCATTTTTTGTTTGAGGGTTCACTATTTGCCCATAACTGTGACCCTAACTGGTGCTACCACCCCGGATCAGGGTGGACCTGAGAACAGTAACAATTAAAAGGTGGTTTCATGCTCCTAAAAAGCTCCAATCTCACGATCAGATGCCTTGCTGCTGGATGTAGTTTTTCCTCATAGCCAGGACTAGAAAGTGTGTGCAACTATAAGAAAAGAGTTTCAATGCGTTTATCAAGAATACACAATAATTATTATATTATACTAACAATACCCGTGACAATTTCACGTTTGCTTATGTAAATTTTCTTATGAATTCTGATTTACTGATTGAATGAGCTCCTTGCAAAATCCATGACCATAAAATACACGTAGAAAGTCCGTTATTACATCGTTAAATTCTTTTCGCTTCATAACTAAAAAATATTTCAATAACAAGCCTAAGTATGAACACGTAGAGCATTTCGACGTAGTGTAATGGTTCACAAGCTTGTCTCGCCACATCAATTACGAATGAATATTGAGTTCAATCCTCACTGGGCTCCCATGCTTTCGGCCTTCTGTCACGTCTAAGCTACGCTTAGAAAGTCGCCATGGGTATGAATGGGGTCATTATTTAAAGAAATAAGAGGGTACAAATGAAAAATTCGAAATTAGCAATTTCACTGAAGCAGACATTAAACACACGAGAGCGTTATTACCTCTCCCCCAGTGTTCCCTTGCTTGCTTGCTTTTTTCACTAAAACTAAATAGAGTCTCTGATATATCTTTTTCTTCCGTCTTTTTTCATAATTACAGCGGCATGGTCTATTATTTATTTGAGGTAATGGCAAAGCATAACGTACGCGCTAAGTTACGAAGGAACAAGCAGAATTAAGGGTGTTTCATTAAGACGGATCAAAGTCAACAGTAAATAAATCAGTATTATTGGTGAAAATTTATTCATTTCTCTATTGGATCATATTATTTAAGTCATAGCAATTATGCATGAAAAATAATATCGCCCAAAATGTCCTCCAAGGATTCGACGGAACACCTCCACTCAATGGTGAAAATTTTGATGACGTTTCTGCATAGTTGCTTCTAGATCTCACCGATATGCCTTATCTCATCCTTCAGCTGTTGAATTGTTGTTGGCTTGTTGACATAGACCTTACTTTTGAGATGACACCCAAGGGAAAAAATCTAAAGGCGTCAAGTCGCACGATCGCGGTGGCCAATTGATTTCGATGTTTCGAGAGATGATGCGACCTGGGAACTTCTCATTCCATTTCTGTTTGAACGTCCATTTTCGTAATAGGCTTCGATAACTTTAACACGTTGTTTGATTGTTAATCTTTCGATGGTTGAAACTGCCAAATACTTAGTTTGTTAAATCTGAAAGAAAAAGAAAAAATCATTAGACGCTTAAACTTAATTCACATTTAAAATCGGTTCAAGTTATTGGAACACCCTTTATAATTAGTATTAATTCATTGTCCCCCGACAAGAATTTGATGTGTCATTTATATGTTATGCTTAAAGGGAACTAACTATTTTATATATATATTCGCTTAATATGTCCCATGTTTTATTTTAATAAACAACCATTCTGACGTCCCCCATAAAACCATGAATTCTGCATTCCTATTGTTAATGGTTAATCTTTTCACATTTTTGTCGTGATATACAAACTCTACGTTTCGTTCAATTTCGCAAACCAACCGATGAAATTTGAAAGATTTGTTTGAAAAAATACTTTGACAAAACCCTACTTTGTGGTTTAATAATTTATTTAATTATATAGGACTTCATGGTAAACAATATTTTTTAAGAAAATTTCTTAATTTTCTGGAATGATAATGCAACACAAAATGTACTTAGAACAAAATGTATTGAAACAAGAAAGTGTACACAATATTTACATATAGTCTTTTGTATATTCCTGGGAAGACCGTTCCTGGAGAATGTGTTGACTGAGTCGCAGTCGGCAGAGTCTCTGGTTCAATCTCTTGATTCCTTCCCGGTACCAACCATATTTATATGGTCGGTACTCCACTATGCAAATTAGGTGGATCCTACCACAATACTTACTCTTGAGCATGCAACATATATCTGGCCATACGTAAATATTTCTTTCTGGAGCTAAATTCCAACTTTTTGAAACGTTTGGCCTTGTGATTTGTTTATAGTTCCCGCAAAGGCAGGGCGAACTGGAACCTGTATTCTTGTATATATAAAATTTAAAGAACAGATATGCAAAAATTAATATTATATTTTTATTAATTTGTTATTTTAATCATTAAATTGTTTTTAAAAATAGTGGGAGTATTTTGTATGTTAAATAATAAAACTTAATTTTTCCAAAAAAATTAATGAAAATTTATTCTACTAAGCTACGCACCCTAGTAAAACCAACTGTACTTTGTATCTCCTTAACTGTTTGCACTTCTCCCTAAAATTTGGTTTCCATCAGTCAATGTAGGCTATTTTAGGGGGTGTGACGGCTGGACGGATTAAGGAAAGTCACAGAATTTTATATATAGATAGAATAAGATTTTGTTTGATACTTTTAGGTTTCTTATACTTGAATTTGAACCTACATGTCGATTTGATTTTTCGTGCACTTAACCGTTAGTAGAACTCTGCATATTCCTTCCTCCCAAGTAATGAGACATTAATTTTTTTCATGATCTTTATTGCCTCTGATTACTAGTAATTGTTTCTCCTTTTAGAATATGTGCCGAAAATATCAAATTTAGGCCAGACGCTGACGACGATTTCAAAAGATGATTAGATGAAACAAAGATGGCAGCAGACACAGAAGCGCGAGAACGAGGCAAGCAGAAGAAAAAGCAATAAACGTATGCATTAAGGACAGCAAAACGGGCAATGTATAATATTCAACTCCGCGTTATTATACCTAATTGTCTACGATATCATAAAAGAATATTTCTGCAGGACATAAGAGCTTTATCTATAAATATAAAGTGCTGTCTATGCCAGTCAGATCAGCGGTGTCATGTACTATGACGTCATTCATCAGAGACATGGCGCTTCTGTAAATATCAACAACGTATATTAAGCAATTTGTATGAAATAATATCCTTTCGGCGCCATTTGTAGAAGTCTTTTTCAAAACGTTATCTTTAGTGGATATCCGTATTTCAGCAGACTCCCCGTTTATACTGAATAGTATTTATTTCGTCTACTGGGCTATGTAATCGAGAAAACAAATAAAATGTGTCCTGAAGAGTTCGAACATGTACACATTTTGTATAAATGATCTGCCTAACGCAGTGTTTCTCAAACGTTTTAAGGTACGGTACATCAAATGAAAATATCACGACACGCATAGCAAAATTTTTAAAGGGCATATATTTAAATGTTATGAAATAAAACCATAGATTTTTTTAAATACGAACAAAAATATGAATTTATTTTATTTCAATATTTCTATTCAATTATTTGTGCAACTTATGTAGTATGAAACTTGTGCTTGATATGTTCTCGTGATTTCTTAGTCGAATGTACGATAAGCAGACTCTTATCTCTTTTTCAGTTGAGTGTAGTCTTTCTTGTTTCTTATTTTTGATGTGTTATATTCCGTGCTAATAGGAAAAACAAGGTGGATAAAATAAGTAAAGTTTTATTGTAAAAAAAAAAACAGTACAATAAAAATAAAGGTAACAGAGTCCAAGATTGTCACAAGTTAATCCAGTAGTGAGTGCTACTATTGGAAGGTCGGTAGTTCTCGCGTAAGTCTGAGTCATACCTAACAGATCCCAGCTAGTAATATTTACCAACCTCCCCACCGGGTAGGATGCGACACAAGGCCGAATTTAAAGTGGGGCAATCCGAGCCCGTTGGCTCGGCCAAAAATTCCCTGCAAACCCCGCATAAACGGGTTCGGGTCTGTCTACCTCCCCGGACGAGACACCGCCCATCGGCATACCCTCATCCGGGTTCCTCTCTGTCCGAAGGCACAGTGTTCGACAACATCTAACAGCTGAGTAACAGATCTCAAATAGCCGGCATTTACTAGTCCCCATCCCCACGAGGGTAGATGTGGCACAAGGCCGAGTTTAACGTGGGTCATCCGAGCCCGTAGGCTCGGCCAAAAAATCCCCGTAGAACCCGCAAGAAAGGGGATCGGATTGGTCAACCGCCCCGAACGAGACTCTACCTTTCGGTATAGCCTCATCCGAGTTCCTCTCTGCCCTAAAGCAGAGAGTTCGACAACATCTAAGAGCTGAGTAACAGATCTCAACTAGTATATTTAGCTACCCCCCCACGGGAGTTTCATGTGTCACATGGCCGGTTTAACGGATTCTCCGAGCCCGTAGGCTCGGCCAAAAATATTCCCTTTTTGAAACCGCATAAACGGGTTCAGGGGCAGTCTACCTCCCCGAACAAGATTCTGCCCTTCGGCGGAGCTTCGTCCTGGTTCCTCTGTGGGCAGAGAGTTCGACTTGCTAGCTGGAACAGATCGCAGCTAGTCTCTGTATTCCGTTGACTTACAGATACTTATAGTAAGTTACTACCTATAGTGTAGTCACTCATGAGGGTGACAGGTTATTCCATTACATCATGATGTTATTTAGCGGCACACTTAAGAGGATCGCGCGGCACACTAGTATGCCGCGGAACGGCGGTTGAGAAATACTAGCCTAATAGCATACTCCGACCATTTGTGAATATCTACGCTGATGATACAGCGGTATATGAATGTGCCTCCACAAATCCAGACAACCAAAGATCGGCAGTTGATACCTCCTCTTGCCCAGCTCGGTAGTGGAAAAGAACTGGATGGTTACATTCAATGCTTCGAAACCAATTTAGTTACATTCCACATCACCGATTGAACACTGAACTATCACCAATCACGATGAACAGATGTACCCCCAGGGAGGACCCATGTCCTGAGCGCCTATTGGAACTCAATCCAGACCTTGTACATATGATTCATCGATAAAGATGCTGAAAAAATGGTCGATTCCGTGTACCACTTCAGTAAGAACCTGACTCCTCCTACTGTCCTATGTCTTTACAGGAACCAGATCAGGTCAAAAATGGAGTACTTTTGGCATATATGAGAAGGAGCAGCCCAGTCATCACTTTTCACTCACGATAAAGTCGAAAAGAGTTTCCGCGCCCTTGTGGTTAACAAATTCTTTTCTACCCTACAACCCCTTTCTCACAAACGAAACGCCGCAAACCTCTCACTACTCTATTGCTATTTCCATGAAAATGCTCAGTTCCACCAGTTCTAACCTTCACGGCTAGGACCCGCCATGCCGCGCACATTGTAGCGAACCACCCTCATTCCCTTTTTATTCATTTGGTGAGAGGCAAATTCCACTCGAGCAGCCTCTTCCCACGAACCGCTTCCTTGTGGAATCGTCTTCCAAGAAGATGCTTCCGGGATCATTACCTGTTCAAGTCTAGGGCTAATCGTTATCTTCCCACATATCCGCATAAACTATGTAACCTTCTACGTCGAGTACAGAGTGAACATCATTGTAAAAAAAAACTGCTATCGTTTTTCGAAGAGTGTAACTGGCTGTGTACAGCGCATTTCCTGACTTTAAAAAGCTTCAAATGCAGGCATTTCTTGTTAAAATTATCACCAGAGAATCTCTGTGTTTAAAGTAGAAAATCACTGAAACTCAATAAAAGTTAATATTAGGTTGGTGCAAAAATAATATCGTTTTTTGACGTTAAAAAATACGTCAAAAAACGAAATTATTTTTGCACCAACCTAATAGTAATGTGACAGAGAGCGTCGATTTCTAGCTGGACGTAAAGAATGTAAAATCATTATAGAACGATGAGATATCAGTCGATATATATTGTCGGAAATGTGTGTTTGTATGGCCATAGATCGCAAGTTGTGGAAAGATTCGTGTATTTAGGCAGTGCTGTAAATATGACAAGTACTCTTGATGATGACATATCCCTCCGTATCAAGAAGGCCAGTAATATTCAAATATCCTCATTAACTGTGCCTCTTACCTTGTAACCCACTACCGAGTTGCTTCTGGGCCTTGAACAGAGTGAACATCATTGTTAAACAAAAGAACCACCATTCGATCGGGTGTGCATTAACCGCATGGCTACGGTGATCTTCAAAGTATGCAAACATTTATTTGCAATTAAAACACACTCAATCTTTCAGATTACTCAAAAGATATATTTGCTTAGTTTCGTATTCGAAACATAAAGAAAGCATTTTCTAAAAATGTCGGATTAAAAAATAAAACCCATTGATTCTGTAACGCAAAAATAATAAAAATCCATTGATTTTTTAACGCAAAAAATAACATAATAAAAATATGCCGGATTAATAAGAATAAAATACATTAATTCTTTAGAAACAGAAGTTTTTGTGTCAAAGATAACGACATCGAGCTCATTGGATTAAAAGTCCGGAATTGGGTTTGTTTGGTCACATAAGTTAAGGGATGTTGTGCGTTGACAATATTTGCATGGGTGATTCGATTGTAGACAGGATTATCATAACTAAATGACTGCTGTAAAATAATCAATGTCTTCTAAAATTAAACATTAACTAAAAATTATATGCACTGTCCGTCTGAAGTTATACAATTCACGATAACTCGAATTTGCTTTGGACAATTTTTGTTAAATTCTAAACGATTAATTTAGACGACAAAATAAAGCTTGAATTAAACTTTTAGGTAGTTTCAACATGTTTTATTAAATTTATTGGATTTATTATAAAACCTTCTGTCTAAAGTTATTATGCAAAACCAAAAACTGCCCTGAAAGAACACGGTATATAGTAGTAGAAACATAAAAAAAAACAATTACATAGTCTTATCTTGATGGAAAGTACTTGAGAAATAAAAGTGATTTTCACTGTTACAGTGCATTTCTTGCCTCATTTGATTGTAATGCACAGAAAAATATTCGTGAATATGAAAGGATTATGATAAAAATAAGCAGATATAATGTTAGTAATTTATTCAATCAAACATGCCTAAAAGAGAATTTGCTGCCTAAATACACAAATTTTATCCTGATCTGTATAACGAATTATAGAAAACTGACTCCAAACACAATTGGGCCCGCTTTAAAATCTCACGTGTGATTAAGTGCACCACCATGGCAATACTTGGAATGGAGCCAGGTATACAATTTTAATCAGTGCACATTCTATTAATGTATTAAAAATCACAATGTGTGCCTATATTTGATTGTAAGCCTTGAAGCCATAAATGCAGTTTGAATATAAGTAATTTTTTATATATAAAAATGAAACATTCAACCTAAAACGGGATGAAATATTCAAAAATGTATATGAATGTCATTATCATAAAGGAAATGATAAACGGAATGTTGTTTGTCTACTATGGCTTTTACTGTTCTAGTCAAGCTTTGATATCAGCGATCTTCAAAGGTTACTTTGAAAAGCAAAACGAAAACTCGCCATAGAAACTCGCCAGAATAGACAGTACTTCAATGAGCTTTTTATCTCGTCCTTATCTTAACGCCCGTTATTTTGACCAAATTCATTTAAAACGTTTGTCATGTTTGCCGTTCGATATTCAAAATATGGACGTTCTATTCCAATTATACAGATTTTTTCTTTCTTTTCTTTTTTTACTGCTTTGCTTATTGCTTCGATTCATTTCGAAACTTACGCGTTGCCCTTATCAAACATAACCTCTTGCACACAAGCTGCATATAACTCTCCCAGATTTTTGTTAACTTCTTCTAAGTGAGGCATTCATTCAGGATGTGGGTAATCATGGATCTCCACAACGCCCTGTCCTTTGTAACGCTTTGTTTTTTGCTATCTCTCCTAATCCCTGTTCTGTAAACTATTTGCACAAGTTCGTTGGGTAGGCTACCTTCAATATGTCCTTCGAGTGTCGAATTTTATAAGTCCTCTTTCCTCATTAGTAATTTCTAAGTGTCCTTTTCGCTTCCGGTGACACTAAAACTTTGTCGTGGTTCACATGTTCAAACCGTAGTATTCTCAGTAACTTTTTATTGCCTCAAATCACTGCGAAGACATTGTCTAGCATTCAATGATATATAGGAGAGTCGATATTATATAGCAGTCCAGTGATCTTTCTTTTTTTCTAAAGAGATTTCTCTGTTTTTTAATACTTTGCATAATATATATATATATATATATATATATATATATATATATATATAAACACACAGTTAAAAAAAGAAAAAAGGCGGTATTTTGTTTTTTAAATTAAATTAATCGTTCACTCTCCATTAATTTACTATCGCCTGAGGAGACGCATTGATATGCGCTGAAACACGATCGCAATTGTGTAGCATTTTTAACATGTTTTTGTTTTAATATACTAAAATAAATTATATATATATATATATATATATATATATATATATATATATATATTGTTATGGTCCGGTTCCTTGTACCATGGTGATAGTCCAAGGTAGAACCAATAAAGAAGAACTCGAACACGTATATGGAATAACACAGATATATTACAAACAGGAATATATACAGAGAAGTAGAAAGTACTAGTACGAACAATCAGGTTTAGTAGTAATTTTCTGAACGCGACTCTGTTTCGGAGTGCCTATGACTCGACTGACTGACTCGCTCGCTCTGACTGACTGATAAACTTCTGACGGACCTCACTCCAGACTTCAGACTGAACAGTATTAAGTCACCCCCACACACACACACGAGGGCATCATGTGGCACAAGGCCGGTTTAACGTGGGATCTCCGAGCCCGTGGGCTCGGCCAAAAATATGCCCTTTGAACCCGTATAAACGTGTTCAGGGTCGGTTTACCTCCCCGAAAGAGACTCCGCCATTCGGCGTAGCCTCGTTCGGGTTCCTCCCCGCCCGAAGGCAGAGAGTTCAACCGATCAGCCGGTCAGTCGGTCGCCCGACTTCGAACTGAACTCCCTGCTTCCTCTTGAGGCGCAGTATTTATTACGTATGGAATAGTCCATTATGTTGATATGGGTAAGGTCCCATAACAAATATATATATATATATATATATATATATATATATATATATATATATATATGTATGTATATATATATATTAACACAACCCCACTCTCACGGAGACTCACCTGTCATCTATCGGACCAAATTTCCACCAGACAACATATAATTAAGCTGCATAAGGTTATAGTAACATTAGACATTCACTCATAAAAAATATATGCCTGAGCAGGCGTCTGCAACAGGAATTGGCTAGACGCCCAAGCAGACAGGCATGTTCAAATACGAGCGGCAGCAATTACTGATATATATATATATATATATATATATATATATATATATATATATATATATATGTAAGCAAATATATGGATATAGATCCGACAGTATGAAGAAAAATATACGGAAAAAACAAACAAAAATCCTAATATGCAATTATGCTGTTTTAATGTTAATATAATGTCAACGTCGGACGTTTCGGTCTAATAGAACATCTTCAGGAATTTTAGGAATACGTTTTCACAACATCGCCCACGTGACGACGACGTGATCATATTTAAACGGAACGCTGATCTTATAAAAGATTTCAGTTATCTGTTTGGATTGGTCTTGCTCTTATGTCCATCGTCTTTTTCATGTTGAATTGAATATGGTCGAATGTTAATTATGTTTTATGAATATGTCCTGAAGATGGTCTATTAGACGGAAACGTCCGACGTTGACATTATATTAATATTAAAACAGCATAATTGCATATTAGGATTTTTGTTTTTTCCGTATATTTTTCTTCATATATATATATATATATATATATATATATATATATATATATATATATATATATAGGGTTCCATATCAATCAGCTGGATGTCTACCACAAAAATTGTCTCCGAGGAATCTGTCGTTAGACTTTTGAGGATAGAATGTCCAATACCGATCTTCTCGCAAAATGTATCATTCATGGAATTGCGACCTACCTGGTATAGTCACAATTTTGCTGGCATGGTCATGTTGCGAGGTCCTCAGTTTGACAGTGGAACAAAGGAAAGTTGGATGGCCGTGGCTTAGGTATAAAGACAAGCTAAAGAGTAAAAACCCTCTCAGCTGTCAATGTGCCACCTATTAGGTACGAGCGAGTTGCCATGGATAGAGTTAACCGGAGATACTTGTAGCAGAGTGGTATCAGTAAACTTGAAATCAGTTCTATTGATCGGCTAAGAGACGAAGGACAACGGCGAAATGCGTCAACAAATGTTCCTGTTTCTATGCCCCGAAATCCTCGCTGTTGCACAAAATGTGGTCATGTGTGCGGGTAACTAGCGGAACTGAAGTGTCACATACAACACAAACATAAAAACTGAATGAGATTGTCGGATCATCATACGTCGAATTCGACAAGAGAGTCCATCATATATAGTAAAATAAAAAAACATAATGTAAATATGAGTTGTGGAAATTACCGAAATCGTTCTGGATCAACATTTTTCAAGATGTATTTTTATGTCGACATGTGGGCATTAATTCATTTCTTTTATTTAGTAAATTTCGGTTATCTATATTTTTTAGAATGTTCAATTTTTCTAAAAGACAAAGATTATACCTTTCCCTTACCATTGTAAGTTGTCCTGGGTAAGACGTTAAACTACGTCCAGCAACAAGGCCTCTGATCAGGAGGTTTTGAGGAGCATGGAACCACCTCTTAATTGCTGATGTTCCCAGGTCCTGGGTAAGATGATAAACTACATCCAACACCAAGGCCTCTGATCAGGAGGTTTTGAGGAGCGTGGAACCACCTCTTAATTGCTGATGTTCCCAGGTCCACTCTGACCCAAGGTGGTAGCACCTGTTAGGGTCCCAGTTATGGTCAAATAGTTAACTATCACCAGCAATACTTTTTTGAAAAAATTATTAGCAGCAATACAATTTTGAAGGGAATATATTACCAGAAACAGATTTTTCACAAAATATTACCAGCAATAAAAATTTTTGTCGGCATTAAATAACCCATTGAGGTTGATGTGCCGTAAAACAAAATAAACCAAACCAAACCAAAGTATTGTAAGATTTAATTCTTGCTATTATTTTCCATCTAATATTTGGTCTAGGCATTTCCTTACCTAAATAACACACCATGATTATAAGCAACCAAATATATAAAACTAAACCACCTCATCAAAAAACACCTAAACCCCTCAGCCTTTCTATCCCCAAAAATTCGTGGCATTCATACCAACTTCTGCAGTGTGGAATCGTTCCTCTTCAGAAAGTATCCGAACAACTTAGCTCTCTGCAACACCAATGTTAACTCTTCAATCCCCTCCTCTGAGTTCTCGATTCCTGGCTATCCTCCTCTCCTTAAGAAGGACTCTAATGTCCTGGAAGTTTATGTCCGCGAACATCTTCTGCTGGCTAGGGAACTCTCTCCTGAATCTCGAGATCATTCTTACATGTGTCTCCGTCTCTCTCTACTAAACTCAGTTTTCTCTTCTTTCTCTACCGTTCCCCTTCCTCTCACGACTGTTGCATACTAGATAGTATTTCTGAAAATATACACAATACCATCTCTCTACATCCGTTTGCAAATATATGTGTGTCCGGCGAATTCAGTACCTTCCATGCCTGGTGGCTTAAACACACTGTCATTGGAACTCACTGGCACCCAAACCCTGAACATCTTAACCACCCAATTTCTCACACAAGTGGTGAACATCCCCACGCGTTTCTCCAGCAACCCTGACGGACATATTTCACTTCTAGAACGCATTTTTACCTCTATCCCTGACTTATATGATATTATGCAGCTCGCCTCTCTTGGCAACCCTGCTCATATGGTAGTGTTTGTAAACATCTCTTTCCGCTCCCCATCAACCAAGAACCTCCTACCAAAAGAATGTCTTTCTGTTATCAATGAGCAGATTGGAATTCATTCCGTTATTTCCTTCGTGGTGGCTCTTCGGATGCAGTTTTTAATCATCCTGTTGAAAAATGCGCGTCTGAGTGAAAGCCGACATCAATGCTTTCATTCCAACAAGGAAATACCAAGTTAAATTGCATTCATCTCCCTGGTTCTCACCTGCTTGCTCAGTCGCTATAGCCAACAAGAATCACTTCTTCCGGCTGTACCAGAGCGACACATGTGATTGCAACAGACGTCTCTTTGTCTCTCCTCGTAACGAGTGCAAGTGTGTCCTCAAAGAAGCGAAGTTTCTGTTTGCTGATAAAATGAAACAACGTATAGCATCTCGCAAGTTCGGTTCAGGAGTTTATTGGCGGCTCTGCAAGAGTATGCGGGACAACAGCATATCCTCAATGTCTCCTCTATTCAATCAATTTAAAGCCTTGACATCTACAGCAGATAAAGTGGAATGTTTTGCTCGTACATTCTCTTCCAATACTCGACTCATTTGTAGTACCCACATCTGATTTCCCCACTAGAATAAAGGGTCTACTGGGCGATATGTGTACAAGCCTGTCATTAGTCTCGGACATCATTTCTAAATTAGGCTCGCATCAGGCAAGCAGAGGTGACGGGATCCCAGACATTGTCCTAAAGAAATGTGCTCCCGAGCTGGCTCTAGTTCTCTCCAATTATTGATTCGCTGTTTCCTACTTTCCAGCTTGTTGGAAGTCCCCCGGTCTGTAGTTCCTGTTTTTAAGAACTTTGGAGAACTTTCTGATTCTCCTATCACCTTATTAGTCACATACCGCTTTTTGGGAAAAGTATTCGAGGTTTTAATCAATACTGAAGTGGTTAAACACCTTACCTCTCACGACCTACTCTGACAAACAGTATGGCTTCTGTTTTGCCAGGTCTACCGCTGATGTGCGAACCGACATCACTGAATACGTATATCAGGCTCTTGATAATAACGGCGAAGCTCAAACTGTGGCTCTAGATATCTTGATGGCATTTAACTGGGTTTGGCACGCTGGTCTTCTACGTAAGCCCCAGGGATACGGTATTACAGGACGATTATTTGTTATAATCCAATCGTTCCTATTAAATCATGAAATATGTCGTTTTGAACGGGCTCGCTTCCAGAACCTTTCACACGTACGTGGGTGTACCCTAAGGCTCTATCCTGGGTCCTAAGCCGTTTCTGATCTTTCTAATGTCATCAGTTTCCAAGTAGACATTTATGCAGATGACACTACCATTTATTCCTGTCTCAATTGCAAATCCGTCAGAGCTGACAAAGTTAACCTGACCGCTGCTCTTGAAAAGGACCTCCTATCAGTGGTTAACTGGGGCAAGAAATGGCTTGTAAATTTTTACGTCCCCAAAACGAAACTGCTCTCATTTAACCACCATAAAAACTTCGTGGTTGATGCTAGACTCTTGTAAATCAAAACACTGCACCTTCTTGACCTCACATTTTCTACTGACTTGAAGTGGAACGAATACATTGAATCAATAGCTGTATCTACTGCAAGGAAAGTTTGGTTGCTGTGTCATGGAAGGTTTTTCTCGTCAGAGCCCATCTTGCACATTTACAATTCTACCATTCGGACGTGCATTGAATACTTTTGCCATATCCGGTCTGGTGCTCCTGCTGTTTATCTCAAGATTCTTGAGAACATCCAAAGAAAGATCTGCAATATAATAGATCCTGACTTGGCATCTCGACTTCAGTCACTTTCTCACCTATGTGACGTAGCTTCCCTATGACTTTTCTACAGATATATTCATGGCAACTGCTCTGACGAGCTTTTTTTCCCTGATGCTCCGACTTCGTGAATTTTAGCGTCCTACAAGATTGGCACCTAGGTCCCATGCTTTTATTGTTGGAATAGATAAATATAACCACCACTTCTACTCCAACAGTTTCTTTACTCGCACCTCCCCCCGTCGTAATACCTTTTGTTTACTTGCTTCCCTGAAAACTACAAAATTCAAAAATTTAAATGCATCCTCAATCGTCATCTGTCGTCTTGAACATCGTTCATCTTTCCTCAATCCCCCTATACCCAGTCTTTTCTATCAATTTCACACTCTGTTACCCCTGCGTACTAATGGTTTTCCCGTCTTGTTTGGGATGAAATGGTCAAAAAGAATGTGTGTGTGTGATTAAATAATTTAGATAAGTTTTGTCTACTTATTCTTAATAGGACCCTTTCATATTTACGGACAAGTTTCTTAGTATCCATATTAAAGGAAGTTACTATGTTCATTTTATTCCGTGTACTTTCGACATTAGCACAATGTCATCATCAAGGTTTTGTTTTTTCAAAGACAAATTTGTTCTGTTCATCTGAAAATTGAATTTTTTACTTGTCATGTGAAAAACGCTATACTTATGTACTGGACGATTTTTAAATTTTATGATGTCAGCATACTCGTGATGTAACGTCAAGGGAGGTAAATAAGTTATTGAGATGTCTATTTTTTTTAACTATTTAAGGCTATTATTATAGTTAAAAACCTAAATATTTTTAAACATGTAAACATCTTAAAACATTTGTGCAGTATTCATAATTAATTTTATTAAGGGTTGGTTTCAATTTTTTAATATAGATAGCTTCAAGAATTTTTAGTTTATGTTCATGAAAAGTATAGATGTATTTTCAACAAGAATTTTTCTAAATTGCGAATGTGAACAGGGATGCTATTGTAAATGTTGAGAGATGTTAGATGCATCATCTAAATGAAAACTCAAACTTCTAGTAACATATTAGGTCTAATTTTAAGTGGAGGTAGAGATAGATTATTGTATATGTTTCTTATAATAATAGTTTATATATATGTGTGTGTGTGTGTGTGTGTGCATATATATATATTTACATATATTTTATGAATAGATACAAATGTATGGATGCATATTTATATGTGTGTGCGTGCGTACATATATTTTTGTATGCATGCAGTTGTATACATTTGAATATGTAGATATAAATTGTAATATATATTTTTATGTACTTATGTATATAGATGTAGATGTGAATGTATATTCTTATAAATTTGTATATGTAAATTATATTTGTGTATATGTGTATTATATTTAAAATATGTACCAGATAAATTGTATTTATATTATAATTATAGGATATATTGTGTGTATAGATGAAGAAGGTATATTTGGGCAGCAAGTATTCAACCATTAAGATCATTAATAAGAAACGGCAAGGTCTGTCTATTTAATTTTTTATTATACTTTTCCAACTTCTATATAAGGTGTTGACTATTATGGATATGTTGTGGATAAACTGTCTGAAGTTCATATTTTGTTATCTTTGTTCAAATACATGGATTTTGGTGGTTCAACTACACATGCGCACGAACGAGGGATGCCGGGAATTTAAAATTTCTAATGCTTTTATCTATAATTTAATCAATTTCATTTCGATTCCTTTTTCTTTTTGTTTCCATCACTTTTCCCTCAGTATTGTTCTTGATATATAAAAATTTATAAATGTTTATCTCTATCCCTCTTGCACACGCACACCTATATATACATATATATATATATATATATATATATATATATATATATATATATTCAAGTTTCATCAAAAAGAATAGATAATGTCTGTCTGTTTAATTTTTTATTATATTTTTCCAATTTCCGGATAAGGTGTTGAGTATTATTTTCAAAGTTGGGGAATAACAGACACCACATGGCTGAGAAGTCAAAAGTACTTCAAGAAAAATACAAAAAATATGAACTTCGGACAGTTTATCCATAACTTCGTAAAGTGAACTTGTCGGTTCTATTTAAATTTGTTTGGATATATATATATATATATATATATATATATATATATATATATATATATATATATATATATATATATATATAGAGAGAGAGAGAGAGAGAGAGAGATATATATATATATATATATATAGATAGATAGATAGATAATATTAGTGTTAAATATACGCATACATAAGCAATCATATATCTAAAATATATAAATATATACATACATAGACATACATATATATTTGTATAAAAAATAATTCCAAGTGGATAGAATACAGG
>OZ010604.1:56540921-56728421 GCA_963932145.1 Acanthosepion lycidas
TCGGAAGCAAGAATAGGACGTTCTCTCCCTGGCTTTCCCCCTGACGTACAAGTAAGTAAGCATTCTCTTGTATTCGCCGAGCACATCATGGGATTCCTCTAGCCGAAGGCGTAAAGAATCTGTACACTAATATTGTTAGGATATATTTCATTGTGGAGAAATTTTACTTATTGGATATTTTCTTACGTGATTCTAAAATTTTCTAGAAATTTAGTTTCTTTTGCAACTTCTTTAGTCGATTGCTTAAGAGTTTGGGACATTCATACTTTCAGGCCGGGTTTGAGGTGGCGTGTCTTGAGAGTTAAGCAGTATAGAGAAATGTGACAGACAGAAAAATCTCAAAGAATCTGACACATAAAAGGAAGCACGTAAATAACACTCGATAGTTTAACATAGAAAAACACTAGCTATTTCGTTTGGCTGGTTGGCCCTTGTAATATTGCCATACTATCAATGGTATGGCAGTGGTATGAACACTGCCATGTAAATAATATTATGGCAATATTGATACCATTACCATAACAATAATAGTATGGAAATGGCATAAACACTGTCATACCAACAATGGTATGACAATGAGAATAGCATATTAGTTTTTAAGCGTCTTTCAAAGGGGATTTAAGCAACAAAGCTACATTTAATAAATATTTGTAATATTAACAGATTGAAAAAAAACAGCTCAGGCGAAAGATGCCTTCCAGCAACAAAGAAAATTATTAAGAGATAAGTAGTCATTATCTGAAATAATGTTCTTTGAATCTTCGAGGGATTCCTATTATCAAACGCCACAAATTATATTAACGTTTGTTTAACAAATCGAATGCATCTGAAACCTGATTAACCAATGAAAACAAAAGAACGCAAAAATAAAAAATACCAGAATTTCATTCTTTTTTTTCATATCTCATTCTCTGAAGAAGATTTAATAAAAAAAAAAAAAATTCATAAACGTTACCTATTTGTTTTTTATCTTATCATTTATACATACACACACACACACACACATATATATATATATATATATATATATATATATATATATATATATATATATATATATATATATATATTTCTGAGATGAGGCATTATGTACACTATTTACATTATTCGGACTAATGTTCTCATCTTTGTTGCCATATTTATCACAACGTTTCGGCCGTTGTACGCTCCGGCCTTCTTCAGGTGGTTGGAATGTCGAACTGAACCCTTTATTTCGCTCGCAGGTGTAGACTGTTGCAGTTCTACGTTTAATGGATGCCAATTATCTGTTATCTTCTGTAAATTCACCTCTCCAAGTTCTCCACTGCCTTAGCCAGGTATTGAACTCACACTGAATCCTGTCACTGGATCTAACTAACGCCTTTATCCACTGTGCCATATGTCCTTAAGGACATCTGTATATGGGACTTATGAACTTAATGTCTTCAGCAACCATTTTTACCAGTGCTCATATTGCAATGTAATGAAGACATTAAGTTTGTAAGTCCTAGAAATTCATAAATAAGGCAGAGTAACCTCCCCTCTGACTTTTCCGCAAATATTTTCATGGCAATTGTTCTGATGACCTATTGTCCTTAGTGCATTGACTGCATGAATTTAAGCATTCCATCAGATTGGCAAATGGGTCTCACCATTTTACTCTTGAACTACCGAGATGCAAGCATCAGTTCTATTCTTGTGGATTCCGCGATGAAATCCGGTGCCAATAAATAACAAACGCCAGGAATGAATATAGGAAAATAATGTATTAACGTAATAATACAAACTGGTAATGCAGGTTAGTAGTTCCAGGAATACGGGTTAGTAGTAAAATATCTATAGAGTCTTTGGTATTGAAATATCGCTGTATGACTTCTTACTGAGTCTACGTGCTTGCTCACGGTGACTCTTGCTGGCTACGTTCGTTCTGTCTGTCTGTCTGTCTGTCTATTACCTTCACCCTCTGTTGCTTTCCCTCTTCGGTCTGTCTCGAGTCTTCACGTAGCAGTAGTATATGTATATACTGGGTGAGTCCATTTGTGTAAAAAGGGGAGGACCCCTCAACAATTCTAATAGTTTCTTTTCTCATCTTCTGATTTCTTGCTTCCCTGTCAGCTACAATCTTCAAAAATTTAAGTGCAACGCCAATCGCCATTTTCTGTCTTCCTGAATCCCGTTCATTTGTTTTCTTCACTTCTTCTCATCATTAAAGTTTTCTCTTTCTCTTTCACTCTCTGCAATCCCCTGCGTCCCAGTGACATTATCACCTTGCTTGAGGGTGAAATGATTTTCAAAAAGAAATAAAAACCAAATTATTTAACGCACGCAATAACTCCCAACTGCTTTTTATATGCTTCTTGTCTTTTCCAAAATATGCTTCTCCCTTCTAAGATTGTGTCACTTAAAAATGTCCTTTTCCTCACTTCTCATCACTATAGTTTTCTCTTTCTCTTTCACTCTCTGTAATCTCTTGCGTCCTAGTGGCATTATCGCCTTACTTGGGGGTGAAATGATTTTCAAAAAGAACTAAAACCAAATTATATAACGCAATAACTCTCAACTCATTTTATATGCTTTTCACCTTTTCCAAAACATAATTCACCTTTGTATCACTTAAAAACGGGCATTGCCGGATTTTAAAAAGTTCCAGCACTTTTTACCTGACAATGTCTGGTCCAAATTCCTCACTAAAACCCTAAAATTCCTACCAGTTAAAGTAATTCTACCCTGAAAGCGGGAATTACTGCTTTAAAACAGACAAGTTCACACACCGAATATATATTTAGTAAGCTTAGTTTTATTTGGCAAAGAACCACAAGTGTCAAGCATTTAGGGTTAAACATTACAGCAGTAACAGTCTTATAAATACCGCTCTACAGAAGCTCCCCATGAGGGATAGTTCAAATTGCTCAGACTTTTGTTTTCATCTTTATTGCCATATACACGAGGTTTCATCCGTTGTACGCTCCACCCTTCTTCAGGTGATATACGTTGGAATTTTGGACCGAACCCTTTATTTAGTCCCCACCGGAGTAGATTTTTCTAATTCCAAGTACCATGCCTATTATTGGATACTTCACTTTCATTTATTAGGTTGGTGCAAAAATAATGACGTAATAATGTCGTTTTTTGACGTATTTTTAACGCCAAAAAACGACATTATTACGTCATTATTTTTGCACCAACCTAATAATTCCTTTCAGTAACTCAACTCTTCAAGATTTTGGCCCCTCTGCTGTGGTCAGGTATTGAACTCACAACTCTTTGAGTCAGGTAAAGCGTTTTGGATTACTCAACCAACGCTTTTATCCACATGTGTCGAATATCACCTGAATAAGACCGGGTGTACAACGGCCGAAACGTCGTGATATGAAGATGCGGGCAACAGTCTGAACGATGTAAATAGTGTAAATAGATGAAAACCAGCCTCACTTTTCCTCTAATTTAAACCACGTGACACATTTGATGTGTATATTCACCCTAAGCCAGGGTTGTATATTCCCTGACTACGTATGAACATTGTGCCACTGTTTTAATCTCTTCCTCTATATTCATTATCCTTCGTCTTTTCTTCTTCGTTTAGTATAATCTGACACGTATTTGGGAATTAAAATATGTCTACCTCCCAGTTACTTACATCCTATTTACAATCGTACAACTCAAATCCTAGAAATTGGCTAATATATTAGCTGAAGACATTCCGAACGAGTGGGACATATGTGAGGATCAAGTGCTAAACAGGAATTGGTCTGTGGTTGGTGTCCGAATATATAGCCATTTGTTGTTTATGTAAATAGGATAATTTATTAAACGTACTAAGTCATATAAGGGATTTCCAAATTGGATAAATTGATATTTGGGCAACATTTTAAACGGTAATCGTAATAGATAAAAAGAGCCATTTCTATATAGGAGAAAGTTACCATTCATTGATAAAACTGATAGTATTTCTGTCTGTTGAAGTTTATTTAGTTATTTTTTTTTTATTAAAACAGTTTTCAGGAAATTACTACTATTCATTTTTTATAGTAAAATCATTTCCAACGCATTTTATGATAAAATCATTTCCAATGCATTCTTATAGTAAAAATCATTTCCAAAGCATTTTCATAGTAAAAATCATTTCCAATGCATTTTCATAGTAAAAATCATTTCCAATGCATTCTTATAGTAAAAATCATTTCCAATGCATTCTTATAGTAAAAATCATTTCCAAAGCATTCTTATAGTAAAAATCATTTCCAATGCATTCTTATAGTAAAAATCATTTCCAATGCATTTTCATAGTAAAAATCATTTCCAATTCATTCTTATAGTAAAAATCATTTCCAATGCATTTTCATAGTAAAAATCATTTCTAATGCATTCTTATAGTAAAAATCATTTCCAATGCATTCTTATAGTAAAAATCATTTCCAATGCATTTTCATAGTAAAAATCATTTCCAATGCATTTTCATAGTAAAAATCATTTCCAATGCATTCTTATAGTAAAAATCATTTCCAATGCATTCTTATAGTAAAAATCATTTTCAATGCATTCTTATAGTAAAAATCATTTCCAATCCATTCTTATAGTAAAAATCATTTCCAACGGATTTTGTATTGAAAAACTATTTTAAATGGATTTGTTAGCAAAATCATTCCCAAACGATTTTTATAGTAAAATGTTAAGATTGCAGTAATGTTGGGAAGATTAAATGGTCCACCATCGAGAGAAAAAGGATAAGGAAGGCTGCTTAGGGATAATCTGAAACCTCCAATTCCCATTACTTACTGTAGCAATATAGCACTAAGGAAATACCAGTATGGGGTAAGTGTGACCATATCACTACGATTGGAGAAGTGGGCATCAAGATAAAGTAGTACTATAGTAAAGTTTTAGCGTTGTTAAAACAGAATGGCTTCTACCTAAGCAAGAGACGTTTAAATTAGCAGAAGACAAGAAAAAGATTTAAATACCTATAATGTATTTGTTGTAATGTACGTACTAGTTCGCAACCAAGGGCTGTGGGAATGTAGCAATTAGTAGCAATATTTTACCTAAATATGACAGGTCTACAATGTTATGCGACTACCAGTTTTAATTTTTTTTTTTTCAGTGTAGCGTTTACTACTTCCTGAGAGTTCTCTTCAAGGGAGGTAATCCAGTAACTCAGCTGTTACTCCTGCATGGCAATTACTACAAGAAAACTATAATCATTTTTTACTTATCTCCTTAGCTAAGCTAAGCTGCTTCTAACCAAGAATGTAGACGTTTCTATTTACCATTCCAAGCTGATAAAATACCTTTGTTTTGTAACGGAAAAAATGACTTCTCTTGCTTCTGACCACCTCATTCGTTAGATGACTGGTTGACATAAGCGAGGTGTATAGACTAAGCATCAATTATAATAAGACAATGTGTAAAATTTTCGGCAAGAAAAACAACCCAAGGTGACAGATAAGATTTGGAGATGTCAAAATCAAACAAGTACAGAAGTTTAAATATCCAGGAATTATTTTAAAAGTGAACGGAAAATATGGCACCAAAATCCGAAGGTGCATTAGAATAGCGAGTGCTGCCTTCCAAGAATTAAGCAAAATATGAAGAAACATGAAAATTTCGTTAGACAAAAAAAAAGTATGGTGAATTGCTATGTAATATCAGTCCTCCTCTATGCCAGTGAATTTTGGTTAATTTCCTCACAGATAAAGCAGAAACTTGAGACAACAGGGATATGTCTCTACAGAAGGATTCTGAGAATACTATGAACGGAATTTGTGGGCAATGGCGAAAATGGTGTGGTGACGGTTTGGTTGGAAACAGTCTTCAGCTATGTGCAGTATCTCTTCAGGATATTATCGATCGTGGCTCTCCACAATTTCCTATCCCCCTTAGCTATAACCAATGTCTTCTCCCTCAATTTTATTTATCGTCCATTTTGTGTCATCCATTTACACAATCTCGTTAGTTAGATCACTCGATGTTTCCCTCAACCCCTCTTGATTTTAGAGTGTCCTGTTAGTATTAAATTCTTCAAGCCGTCTTTCCTCATTGTGTAACCCAGAAATTTAAACTGTCTCTTTCTGATTCTAAATACAAGTGTCATTTTTGTTTCTAAATTGCTTAGAACTTCTTCATTGCTCACATGCTCCATCTATGGTATTCTCAGCCCTTCTGTTAAAGCACATCTTTGTTGCGTCAAGTCTCTTCTTCATCTGTGAGAAGATTCACGGCCATACTGACTGATATTACATAACAGATCAGCAATCTTTTCTTTGTTTCTAACGAAATTTTCTTGTTTCTTCATACTTTGCTTAGCTTTTGGAAGGCACCTTTCGCTAGTTCAAGGTGCCTTCGGATTTCTGCACCCCCTTTTCCGTTGTCAGTTATAACACTTCTAATATAATTAACTTTCTGTACTTGCTCGATTTTCACATCTCCAATTCGTAGCTCGTATCTTTGGCTGTCTATTTTGCTATACATTCTGTTTCTTTACGATTGATATGACATGGCTAGACGTAACCATAAGTTCTATGCTAAAAGTTTTTTCTATCGCACTTGTAGAAAACACCTCTGGTTTCTAGCTTCCCAGTCAATTTTAATCTTCAAAAATATGAATATAATATCAATCCATACCTTCTGTCTTTTTAATTCTTGTTTTTTATTATTCTCTCTCCTTAATAGTAATTTGTCTTACATACTCTCTTACACTCAGTAACCCTATGCATCTTAGTGACATTATTACCTTACTTGGGGTAAAATGATTTAAAAAAAACATAACATTTTGGCAATCTTTCTTGATTTTATTTTGGATTGTTTGTGAAGTTGATGAAAGTTGAATTTGGCTTGGAGCACAAACGTCGCGACAATAGACCACATGAATTTGAGAGTGAAGGATTTGAAACTTCCTTAGGATAATAATTCCATTCGTTCGGTTTGGGAATTGGCTGAAAAGATTGCTGTCAATCACTCTGCAGTTATAAGACGTTTGCAAAATATGAAGAATATTGAAAAAGCTGAATAAATGGAGATGAAAGTTGATTCACTACGAAAATCCGAAGTACGGAAGGTCATAGGTCATAGGTCAGTCCAAAGTAGCTTGCGGTACCAAAAGCGAAATGTTGCTTTTTTGGAAAGAACGCCATTGTACTTTATTCTGAATTGCTGAGGCCTGGTAAAATCGTTACAGAATAGCGTTACATTCGTCGTCTTTGAACTATAAGCAAATGTAATTGAAAAAAAGAAAAACTATTTACAGGAAAAGGGAAAACAGGAAGCCATATTACTGTATAATGTTCCTCGGGCAGCATACTCCCATAACTGACGTCATTGGATTATTATTTGTTACAAATATTCCTTATCTTGTAATGAAATAAAAATAGAGACTTCTTCGATGTACAAAATTTCATCGACAAACTGATTGCGTCTTATTCATTTTACCAAGATAGAATTCTAAAACGACTGGAACGTCGATGTAAGGTCAGAGAAGATCTACAAAAACATTTTGATGACTAATAAATATATCCAGGAGTTATAAAATCACTTATTTTAAGAAGGACCTTATGAAAAATTTTTTGAAACATATATATATATATATATATATATATATATATATATAAAAGTGAATATTGAAGGCAACACACAGAGACGCCAGGCTGTTTCATGCTAGACGAAATTGTCAGGCCGCTTGATATATATATATATATATATATATATATGTATATGTGTGTGTGTGTGTGTGTGTGTGTGTGTCTGTGTGTGTCTGTGTATATATATATATATATATATATATATATATATATATATATATATATATATATATATAAGTAGGCATTTAAGTCAACCCGAGTCGACGGCCTGACGACTGCCTTTAGCATGAAAAAGACTGTCGCATCTGGGTGTTGACTTCAATGTCCACTTTTGTATTTACAGACGCTCTATCCTTGATATTGAGCACTTTTACCCATAAATATTGCATGGCTCAAAACTATATTTTATCACACTCGCACACACTAATATATATATATATATATATATATATATATATATATATATATATATATGAAATAACTACATATAATTTTTATATGTCAAGGACAGTAATGAGGTGGGGGAATAAAATTTTAAATTTCCAGCGTTTCTCATTCCTGCGCATGTGTAGTCACACTAACGTAACAAATTTAGTTCGATGAAGTCCTAAAGGCGGAAACGCGGTACTCAAAAACGTTTTACACATTTTGTCATACATATGTATATATATATATATGTATGTGTTTGTGTGTGTTTGTGCGAGTGTAGCTGCATGTGTGTGTGAAAGAGAGAGAGAGAGAGAGAGAAAGTGAGAGGGGATAACGACTGCCTTGCGTGTAAAATTTTACGTCTAAAGCAGTTGTATAAATTAAGTCCTTTGAAAATCGAAACCGGAAATAATAAAATGATGACCTTTGTACCATACTGATGCTATTGTAGTAAATATGTACTATATATATATATATATATATATACGCATGCAGATAGATAGATAGATAGATAGATAGATAGATAGATAGATATGCATGCGTGTATGCGTCTGTATACGCGCATGCGTGTATGCATGTGTGCGTGTGTGTATGCGTGCATCGGTGTGTGTGTGTGTGTGCGTGCAGAATTCACTTTAGACACTTAGAAAATATGTCGGAAGATAGACAGATAATGAACAAATCCAGATAGATAGATAGATAGATAGATAGATAGATAGATAGATAGATAGATGATGGTTGGTTGGTTGATTTTCTTTAGCGGTATATCAACCGCAATTTAAGGCCGAAATCTAAATATTTCGCAATAATTTTATAGCTTCAACTAAATATATTTTGAACGCAATTGTATGCCTTCAATTACAGATTAAATGTAATTCAATTTTATAAAGTAACTTACGAACTTTCGTTTATTAGGCATTGAATTGTTTCGTGTCTTCTATAACTTGCCTGATTTTTCATTTAACCTGATGAATATTTATGAGCGTTCCAATACCTAAAGATTTTGAAAAAACAATAACATTTTTGCACTTGTATTTAAATACTTGTTGGAAAATATCTTCGTATTTGCCTTGATAAAGTCTCTCAGAGAACGAAACGCTTCGGCTACGATAATTTTTTTCTTTTGTCGTTATTCACACATACACAAACACACGCATTCACACAGAGACACAAACACGCACAGGCACACACTCACACAGACACACAGACACAGACACACACGTATATATATATATATATATATATATATATATATATATATATATATATATATATATATATGTATATATATACATATATATATATATATATATATACTTTACAAATCAGGAGGTCAATTAAAATACGTGAAACGCGATATTTGAAAATGAAAACACGAAATGTGATGTTTCAACATGAAACCGTGAAACGCGATTTTTGGAAATGAACACACGAAATGTGATGTTTCAACATGAACCCGTGAAACGCGATATTTGGAAATGAACACACGAAATGTGATGTTTCAACATGAACCCGTGAAACGCGATATTTGGAAATGAACACACGAAATGTGATGTTTCAACATGAACCCGTGAAACGCGATATTTGGGAATGAACACACGAAATGTGATGTTTCAACATGAACCCGTGAAACGCGATATTTGGAAATGAACACACGAAATGTGATGTTTCAACATGAACCCGTGAAACGCGATATTTGGAAATGAACACACGAAATGTGATGTTTCAACATGAACCCGTGAAACGCGATATTTGGGAATGAACACACGAAATGTGATGTTTCAACATGAAACCGAGAAACGCGATATTTGGCAATGAACACACGAAATGTGATGTTTCAACATGAACCCGTGAAACGCGATATTTGAACATGAACACATGAAACGTGATATTTGAGCATGAACACACGATATGTGATATTTGAAAATGAAACCGACGATATAGCAAAAATTGAAAGTTTTTGATAATGACTAACGCTGGCTGAAAGTTCATAGACATGGGGAAGTGTATTTTCGAATATGAAACTGAAACCAAAAATATAATGAGAAATAATTAACAATGGATTTTTGCTCATATTTAACCAGACATGTATAAATAAGAAATTGTTGCCCACATAGTGTGTGTGTGTGTGTGTGTGTGTGTGTGTGTGTGTGTGTGTGTGTGTGTGTGTGTGTGTGTGAAAGTGGAGCCAGCAGAAATGTTATTATACAGAAGGATTCTGAAAATTCTATGGAATTTAAAGATTGTATGTTGGTGTCTAGGAGGGTGCGTGTTCACTCGTAAACAATTAAAGAAGATGCAACAAAAACTTAAGTTGTTACTATGGATTAAACAATCTTTTTTTTTTTATAGAAACTGCAAGAGAATAAAGTTCTCAATGTCATCTGAGTATGTTTGTCATCTTTTTGGGGTCCAGAAATATGTTACGGTAAAGAAAGATAAGAATGGTTAAAATTGTTGACCCCATGTCAACTTTGCCCTGAGTTGGAACAACCAAATTACTTGCTTCATCATAATTGAAGCCAAAAAGAAAAAAAAATATGTTTGAACGCTCTGCGTCGAAAAGTGAAAAGGAAAAAAAATCTGTCCTTTCCGTAAAAATTGCATAGATGATAAAAACCATTTCCGGTTTCTTTATATCTTGCAACATCGGAATTTTTTTTTTTTTTCTTTTTTATACTTTATTATTATTTTATTTCATTTTTTCACATTTCCATGAACGGATCGAGTAAGCAAAAGAAAAATGGTAACGAAAAGAACACTGGCAGTCAGAATCATGAAAAGACAGCTGCAGTTCCTGGGACACAAAAATGAGAAAGGAAGGCTTGGAAAATTTAACCGTCACGGGGCATGTTGCAGGCAAAAGAGATTGGGGAAGGCGGCGAGCCACTTAGCTGATGAGCTTTTGAGAATGGATGGCTAAACGGGAGCAATGGGAGATAAGAAGTTAAGAAGAGCTATGATCGCTTATGTCATGAAGGGGCATCTAGCTGTTTTACTTAACCGAACTCATTCCACTTTCTATCGCTTTTTTTAAATAATTTCGCTCCAAGAAAGGCAATAAAGCCACTAAGACGCAAGGGGGTTAGCGAGTGTGAGAGAATATTTGAGAAGTAAACACTATTAAGGAGAGAGCGCAATAAAAGAATATGAATTAAAAAGACAAGAAATGCGAGAGAAGAAACTGTTAGCATAGAACTTACGGTTACATCTAGCCATTTCAACTGTAAAATGAGAGCTTGCTGCTAATTTAGTACTGCACTTAAGTTCATAAAGTCTAGGAACGATAATGGAAAATAATATTTATTTTAAATAATACAAAAATACAAGTCCAAAAGCAGGGATAGGGGAGGGCTGGTCTTCAATCTGTATTATCTTAAACTTAGTGTCATGGGTCCTTACCTATAACTACAGAATGAACTCTTCCTAACACTATGTATACTACGCCTCTCAAGAGAGAGGGTCAACTCGAGTCGAACCGATAGTAGTTCACTCCAAACTAGACTGACAGTCATACTAACACCTTCCACATCTTGTATTATTATTTCGTGTAATATACCTTCGTTATTTCTACTCTTGTGTTCGTGTTGTTCTTCCTTGGTCCTAACCTTGAACCATAACACTTAGCTATCCAAAATTACTGACCCAAATATACCAAAGTATTCCTTACACCAAAACAACACATTGTTACTATTCTTATTACAGCCACCATAATGCCTCAATGTTTCAAAGTCAAAACGTGTTCCCATATGTACATTTTTTTCTATGGAGGTGGGAAAGTTCATAAGAACAATTATCATGAGACTATTGATAGGGGAGATAGGTTACATTTGTTTATATGTTTATTTTTATCTTCCATAGTTTATAGTTTTCTGACATTACAATAACAGTAGTGTTGTTGTATTCACTGTTACCTGTACATTGGTTCCCTTGATAAAATCTGTTATTCTTCTTCTAGGGTCGAAAGACGACCCTTAACAGATATTTCCTTTTGTTATTCGATTACGTCTTTTTCATTTGTTTACGCCTAAAAAAGACCCGACGTCGACCAGAATACTTCTTCTATGTGCCTTGTCCCTTCAGGACGTTGGCAATCATAGCTTCCACAATTTCCTGTCCTTTCTAACTTTTAATAAATTTTGCCCCCTTGCTACCTCTCTCAACCCCCGTTCTGTCATCCATCCACTCAAGATCGCGTTGATCTCCTACGCGACCCTCGTCCTCAGTCCGTCCTGTGAGCATTAAATTTTCCAAGCCTTTTCACTACACTATATGCCTCAGACTTCAACCGTCTTCTCCAGATGTCAAGTATAGGTGTCCCTCCTGCTACTGGAGGATAACGCTTTTAGAAAAAATTATTACGTGGGAGGAGACGTCAGGTGATCTAAAAGCCCGCATCATTGAACAGAGGAGAAACTTACGTTTAGACAAACGATCTAACTCCCCAGTTTTTCATCGAAACGATGCTGGACATAACTTTGATTTTACTAATGCCACCCTAATTAAAAAACAACATAATTCTTTGAGTAAATACTTTGAAAACTTAACAGCATTATTACCAACTATGAACACACGCCTAAAACATTATATTACATCTCCATCTTTGAATCCATTCTTAAAAAAATCTAACTTATATCTAATACAAAAAATACATGCCTTAAGAGATCAGCCATAGTTTAGAATGAAGTGTCATCCCGCTGCGCTGACTGACCGCACAAAGGTGAAGACATTAGAATTCTCACTAGATAGACATACACAATCACGAATACACATTACCATCCGATGCCCGCTTAGACATCCAAGAATCTGCACAAACTTACAGACTTATAGAATTATCTATAGTTTTAATGCGCGTGATACATGACTGACCAATGAAAACTAACCAAACAAATTTTCGAATACCAGAGTTTCCGTCTTTTTGTCTGTTTTCTCTCAATTTCTAATGAAGCTTTAATAAAAGTGAAACATGTTTGATTGATATATGTTTCCTATTTGTTCTTTATTTAGCATCCTGTCGGATTCCGATCTATATTTGATCGGCATTTGATCTCATTTAATTCATATATATAACTCCTACTGCTATTAAGCATTACCCTTGAAATATGAATTGAGTTCTCTGATCCGCTGACGTATTTGGTATAGAGAAAAACGTTAAAATTCCCTTACATTCCGCCGGGCGAAGATGGCCTAGGTATCTGACTGATGTCAAATCAGTCGGGTTTTGATCCCGGCTTGAAGCAATCGGACGTCTAGACACACTGAAGAACAGCCTGTCTGTGAATGACTATATATATATATATATATATATATATATATATATATATATATATATATATATATATATATATATTAATCCGGTATATTTTTATTACTTAAACGTTATTTCTAGTGGACACCCTTATTTAAGTAGATGCTCTGTTTGTTTATTAAACTGTATATTTCTTTATTTTCGTCTACCGGCCTGAATATTCGAGAAATCTTACTAGAAAATATGCGTTCTGCATATGGATTCCAAACCGCGTTTCGCTAGGGGAAATCGTCATTAGATTTAACGTGCTTTGGCCGCTCGGCTACAGAGAATATACAGTCAAACAAATACCAATTCTCGAAACATACATCTCTGCTCAGTTTCGTATCCTAACGTTAACAAAGGTATTAAATATATATATATATATATATATATATATATATATATATATATATATATATATATATGTAGAAAAATAGGAAAGAACACGTTAGTTAAATAATCCGTAGTTCTTTAGTATTTTTGTTTTTATTTTTTAAAAAACAGTGCTCCATACAGAAGTAGAGCTTTTAATAAAAGAATTAGAGCTATACTGAGGTTTTCGGCTCTCATTTTTGAAACATGAGAACTCTTATGTAGCGAAGGAATCATATTTTTTTAAATAATTATTATATATATATATATATATATATATATATAGAGAGAGAGAGAGAGAGAGAGAAAGAAAGAGAGAGGGAGAGAGAGAGATTACTTCTTTAAATTTAATTTTAATTTCAATAGTAGTAGATAGGTTTGCATAACGCCCGGTTCATCCTACTTTCTTGTCTTTTAAATAGGAATAGGGTTTTATGTCTTGCTTCCTATTTAAGATTGGTTTTTCGGTTCTTACTCCTAAATTCTTCTCTTTTACTTCACTCCCAATACCCGTTGCGGCTTAATGGTATTATCGCCTTGTTAGATAGATAGATAGATAGATAGATAGATAGATAGATAGATAGATAGATAGATAGATAGATATGAAAAGATAAAAAAGACAGATACCAACATGCTTACATAGAAAAACAGAAAGATATCAAAACAGATAGATAGATAGATAGATAGATAGATAGATAGATAGATAGATAAATAGATATCAAAACGGTTAGATAGATAGATAGATAGATAGATAGATAGATAGATAGATAGATAGATATCAAAACGGTTAGATAGATAGATAGATAGATAGATAGATAGATAGATATTAGGCTGCGAACGTAGTGATATATATACTGATACGGAGGTAAAATGTATACACATGCACATAGATAGATAGATAGATAGATAGATAGATAGATAATGAATTCAATTCTCTATTTTTATACACTTCATCTCTATGAAACAAATAATGTTTGCTCTCAAAATAATGAAGAACTATTTCTTTAATTTTTCAAGTAACTTGTTTTCTCCGATTTAATAACATTCATGAATTCTTTCTCGTTTTCCTTTCTATACACGCTGTTAAAATGTGTCTCAACATTAAATTGAACATTTTAAAACTTTTTTCTGAGACTGCTATGACGTGGGCCTGCAAAATGAAGACCTTAGATGCTTATGTTGTAAACACGTTCACGAAATGGGTGAAGAAGAAAAAAAAAGATAGCGTTTCTAGACAGAGGGAAATCATTACAATTTATAATGTGTTGTAGTTGTCTCGGGTGAATTCTATTTACACCTGCATGAAGAAAGGAAGAAACAATCAATTTGAATAAGATGAGGGTATAAAAATATACGCAGATATGAACCATAGATAGATAAATAGATAGATAGATAGATAGATAGATATGAATTGATAGATAGATAGATAATGAATTCAATTAGATATGAATTGATAGATAGATAGATAGATAGATAGATAGATAGATAATGAATATAATTAGATATGAATTGATAGATAGATAGATAGATAGATACATACATACATACATACATACATACAAACATACATATTTATGAATTAACTTAGATGTTAAAAAAGATAGATTGTTATATATGTAGTTACATATATATAACTATCAGATAGATGGATAGAAAGATAGATTGATAGATATTTATTCAAATAGATAGATAGATAGATAGATAGATAGATATGTACTGATAGATCGATAGATAGATAATGAATTCAGTTGCATATGAACTGAAACACAGACAGATAGATAGATAGATAGATAGATAGATAGATAGATAGATAGTTAGATAGTTAGATAGATACATAGATAGATAGATACGTACATACATACATATGAATTAAGTTGATGTTAAAATAGATAGACTTATATATATATATATATATATATATATATATGTATGTGTGTGTGTGTGTGTGTGTATGTATGTATATATAAATAAAAAGAAAGAACAGTAAGAAATTTTTTTTTGCAAACCAGTGCTCAATGTAAATTTAAAGAGCATAAATATTATAAATTAACTCATTTAAAATATGTTTTTTCGCTACACAGTAATAACCATGTTTCAAAAACTGATGCCAAAATCTTCAAATTTAATTATATAATTAAATTAAAAGCATTAATTTCGTTTCAACCTCAAGCGAATATTGCAATATTAGACTTATATATATATATATATATATATATATATATATATATATATATATATATATATATCAGATCTATAGATAGATTGATAGATATTAATTCACAAATATGTGAAGATAGATAGATAGATAGATAGTGAGGTTAATTAGATATGAACTGACAGAAAGAAAGAAAGAAAGAAAGAAAGAAAGAAAGAAAGAAAGAAAGAAAGAAACCAATTCTGATACATATTGCTAAAGCCAAACAGATCAAGCAGCTGTAAAATAATAAAACATAAAGAAAGAAAGAAGTCGAAGACTATGTCGGAATGTTACTGTCTGCCAGACGATCGGAAGACTGTATTGCTCCGATCTGCTCGTAGAATTTTTTTCTAAAAGTCACAAATTCTAATTGCGTCTCTAGTTTGTGTACGGCGAAATGCGGCGTTCAAGAGTGTGTAGACCTGTATAAACTTTTACTGCCATTCCTACCTGTCTTCCACCTGTCTCTTTAGCTTTTTATATTTATCGTAATTTTTGTCCCCACTGTTAATGGTGACGACGATAACGAGAATCTACGTCATCGTATGCTCGTCTCTTTTTGTCTTGACGATCACCTTTCCGCGCCTGTTGCCAAGGTGCGACAACGTAATGTTGCCAAGACACTATGGAATTGTTTATTTGAAGCGATCATAGTCTCTTTAAATAGATCTGCACACACTGACAAAATGTCCACCTATACACGCATTAATGTATATTTGGAAAGGCATCCTTTCTTTTAAATATCTTTCATTAAAGACAACAGACACGGAAGATTTAATTTCACTTTTTATTTAATTTTTTTTTCCCAGCATCCTTAAGTTTTTCCGTTTTGTAAGAATAAGGGAGTATAATTTTTAAAAATAATTTCCATTGTCGCAAGCGCTTTCGTCCCCTTCTTTAGCCATTTTCAAGGGCATTTTCTTTTTGGTGCTATTAGTTAACATAGACCCTTCTTGACAGAGGACGATAAGTGCGACACTGAGATCCGTAGACGTATTGGGATGGTCATTACTGAAGGTCTGAATCTTTTTACTGATCTTTTTACTCTCACCATTGCTCAGTTCGGAGGACGTAGTATTTCCCAGATATTTAAACTTCCGTGTCTGCTTGATTCTAGTGTCCTCGACCTGCAAATCGCATTTCAGGTGCATCCTTCTACTGACGACCATACATTCCGTCTTCTTATAGTTTATGCTTAGTCCTTTCTTCACACTCTCCGTCGCTACCCTCTGTAGGAGATTTTGTCATTTCTTTTCCGTGTCTGCTATCAGTACTGTGTCCTATTTCAGATGGCTGACACAATCTTTCCTATTACAGATGGCTGAGCTAGGAAATTATATTATGTAGGGGTGGCAAATCTCTCGGACCACCCTGTAGGTTTGACGAACTTGTATACAACTAAAGCCTTTTTGTCAATACTAAGAAAAGTAGAGAAAATTTGGATACAAAAATTATTTCAGTACACTCTACAGGGTTGTGCATTTTGTGCAACCCTTATCGTCTTGGAAAGTGGAATGAGCGATCCGTGTTCAAATCCTACTTCGTCGGTTCCGTTCACATTCACACTAATACTCTCGGAAAAGTCATGAATGCCTACATCCCCTCACCAGAACAACAACAACTATGGGTTAAATAGTATGGCAGACTGATCTCTCTAGCTTTGGTAAGGCAACAGTCTACGGGAACGACTACTCTGGATTGAAAACTGTTGTGGTGACCTACTTACGGTAGAATGAACTCTTCCTCCTTCATAAATACTAACCTGCGAGACTTCCTGTGTGTGAATCCGAGACGCAGTGTAACCTGACCGTTCGAACGGACACTTCTTTCTGCTGACTAATAACACTCTTCCTTTGTATATATCTGTTATTTCAATACACTTGTTTAACCTACCTTCGTTTTCCGTGTCTTTCTTTCTGGTCCCTAACAGGCTACAACAAAAACCGTAAAGAAGGCAACGTTAACCCCCCGCCCCCAACACTAGCTTTCACAAGAAGCCATAACAGTTTAAAGATAATAAAGGAAAAGGCATCTGCAGAGAGTGGTGCTAGCCCTCTTCATAAATAAAAACACTTTATGAAAAGTGATATGCAGAAGAAGAAAAAATGATTCCTGAAATTAAAATATTCCTTATTCCGTTATACTTAAAAGCCTTTTCTCACTTGAAACTGAACGTTTTAGACTTGACTATTTAGAATAGCAAATTCAGTTGGTGATATGGGTTACGAGAAATATTTTACTTTAGTATACATCCACCATTGGACATCCATTAAGAATTTAATGGCTGCCCTATCGAGTAAACATGAAAATATTCAGACAAGCAAATTATATGGACAACTGGCGAAAACTAAGAAAAAGTTTTAAAAGCGATGTTTTTCGCCTAAAAAATTATAATGCAGATCATTACGATTATTATGCTTTTGTTTAAAAGTAAACAATTGTCACAGTATCACATTTTATAGAGTGATTAAATATGTATTTATTATTAAACAGTAAAACAGATTACATCACGAAGAGCATTGCCAATATTCAGAAAACAGGAATACTAGAATTCAGTCAGTTATGTGCTATGCGTGATACACGCTTAGGCGATCATGTATCTTTCGATACATGACTGACGAGGCATCATTTTTCCCGCAGGAGGTTGCCATTTCTTTCTGCGGTAGGCCAGTTGCCATCCAAGTCTACAGAACCCGGTCTGTCCTGCTATTTACCCATAGCTGGGCGGAGAAAAAGAAGATTTATACATTTACCAAGGATTCGACTGGAATTCGAACTCGGCTCTCCGATTCCTCAATCCTAGCCACTATCCACTACTCCACCTTGCCTCCCTCCTATGCTAGAATTAGAAAAGTGTATAAAACAATGGAAGAGGTATATTGTACCGAATTATCATCTATCAGAATAATCAAAATGTCAAGCTTTAGATAAGAATGGTGAAGCCTGAGTTGTAGCTTTGGATATCTCGAAAGCCTTTGAAAGGTTTTGTCATATAGGTCTTATCTACAAGGCGAAATGTTACGGTGTTTCTGGACAAGTTTTTGAACTGACTGAAGCCGAGATACCAGGCCAGAGACAATAATATTGCTGATTCTTCTTTGATTTTCTTAATAATCTCTAAATATACGGCAGGATCACCGGGCTATATTTTGCAGCAATATTCAAAGCATGGATTTCTGAATATATACGATAGATTCTGGAGAGTAAAAATGCCTAGAAAGACAACTTTCTTAGCAGCAGACCTAGCAATGGGAAAATGGGAAAAAAAGCGGGAAAATCGATGAGCAGTATTGAAAGACAATGACATTCCATTTACTTATACAGTTTTAATTTAAACGGTGCTAAAATAAAATTGTCATTACTATCTCGTTTCAACTCCCTTTCCAGCCTTTCAAAGTTCAAATTCGTTTACGCAATCTTGCGGGTGATGACCTATTTTCCAACCTTTCCCATAGACGCAACGTCATAAGCCTACTGTTACTTTATCGCTATCTCCATGGCAAAAGTTCGGACAAACTTCATCTTTAGTTCCACTAATTCAGACCATTACATTTAAAGCCCGCTATGCTACATCCACGAAGTCAAAGCACCCCCAGTCCTTTCGTATTCCAAATATAATAACTAAGTTCCCCTCGCACTGTTTTTTTATCAAGAACATTTTTTTTGGGAACATACTCCTGCGTGGATGCTTCCTCGGACGCTACAATCTTAACTTCTCTAAATCAAGTGTCAGTCGTTACCTATCTTCCATGTCCACATAATCCTCACTTCCTACACTTATATTCATATCACACATCATTCAGTAACCTTTTACCTTGAGTACCTCTTGAGCCTTATACTAAGTGAACATTAGATTTAAAAGACGCAATTAAAACGGTAATCTTATTAATATTCCAAAAAAGCATCGCATTATTGCACGTTTGATTGATGTCTGGAAAGTATACAAATATTTCATATTTAAAATAGCGGCACCATAGTCTTCTTCAAATTATTTTCCTGGGGTCCTCAAATATTTATCCCAGTAACCTTTATAAAATCTTCTTTCGTGAGCGTCATCATCTTCCTTGCAGCATTCCCTTAAACTCGATCACGGTCTGAAATCTCCTCTTTCCCAACGGTGATATCGGAAAACCGCAGACAGTAGGAAATGCTGAAATCCCGTAGTAAATGCGACGATTGCACAGTAGACAAGCTCACTTAATAGCATTTCACTGAAGACTTAGTAGCCTCCACAAGTGTGTCTGTTCGCCCATGCACATTGAGTTCCTTCTGCGTGATTGCTAAGTTACAAGGCCGTGCAACAGTGATGCGCGTCAGCAGTTGAAATTAATTAGTGACTCATGCTCGCGGGTTAAGCTTGTGTATTGGGAGAAGATACCATTTTGACGGGAAGAAGCTGAAAAGTTCAGGGTTTTTTTTGGGTTTTTTTTGTTCTTTTCTAAAATGCAAGGGTGTCCTGAATGTGAAATAATATAAGTGTTGTAATCTAGAGCAGTTACTGAATAGAATAATCACACGAAAGTTGGTAATGAACAATAATACTTAGGACAAGAACAACTCATATAAGATTCGCCAATGGCGCATAGAAGTAGTAGTCCACTACTAGAAGTGAGTCAAGTGAATTCCACAATGAATCTCCAACTGCTGGATATCTACCAACGGCCCCACGCGGTCAGATGTGGCACAAGGCCGAATTTTATGTAGGGTATCAGACCCCGCACAAAACGGTGTCGGGTAGCTGTTTCCCGAGACGAGACTGTCCTTCGACATAGCCTCGTCTGGGGATCCTCTCTACTCGGAAGTAGAGAGTTTGACCAGCACTGCTGGAGTCGAATCTCCAACTGCAGGATATCTACCAACCGTCCTACACGTCAGATATGGCACAAGGCCGAATTTAATGTGGGATATCCAAGCTCGTTGGCTCGGCCCAAAATTCCCCGTAGTCCCCATATAAAACAGGGTCGGCAGCTGTTTTCTGAGATGAGACTACCCTTCGACATAGCCTCGTCTGAGGATCCTCTCTGCTCGGAGGTAGAGAATTTGACCAGCACATCTGGAGATGAATCTCCAACTACAGACTAACATACAGTATTTACTACTGTATTTATGTGAATAGGGACATACCCATTATCGTCCGTAGGTATGCTATAGCAATAAGAAAAAGAAAAACATTATTAAGGAGTGAGAACAATAATTGAATGAGAATTAAGAAGACAGTAGATAATGATTGACACTGCATTAAAATTTTAAAGATCAAAGTTGACTGGAAACCGGAACAGAGTTCAACAAGCGAGAAGTGCTAGAAAAAAAAATGTTAGCATAAAACTTACGGTTACATCGGAGCATTTCAACTATAAAATGAAGAGAGTTTGCTGACAATCTAGTACAGCGCTGAAATCAATAAAAGTTTGGTATTATAACGAAGGTCCATCAGAAAAATTAGCATGAGAGTATTTATAGAAAAGGCGCAAGGAACTAAATTACGGCGACGGGAAAGTGACTGAATCTGAGATGCCAGGTCAGGATCATTGATACTGCTGATTCTTCTTTGGAATTTATCAAGAATCTCAAGATATATAGCAGGCTTACTAGACCATATGTGGCAGCAATATTCAAACACGGAACTAATTTCACCTCAGAATTAATTTAAACTCGGAACTAATTTCAATTCAGAATTAATTTAAACTCTGAACTAATTCCCACTCGATTTAAAAACCCTACCCCTAACCGCTAACCCTTACCGTTAGTTCCGAGTTGAAATTAGTTCCGACTTGAAGTTAACTCTGCACCCCAACTATAAAAATGTTAAAAACTGAAAAGAAAATTGTTAAATTTATAACCTTCTGTTATATAAAATATATAATACATAAATTAATCCCAAACTAAAATAATTTTAATATTAATTGTATAAAAAAATTCAACATCCTTTACCCACTTTCGTTTATTGGACATTAAATAATGTCACTTAGCATCCTCCATAATCAATCTAGACTTTTCAGCTAACCTGATGAATATTTATGAGCGTCTCTTGAATTTAAACATTTTGAAAAACTAAATATTTTAACTTTTGCTTAAAAATACTTGTTGCAAAAGAAAATCCTTACATTTGCCTTAAAAAATTCTATCGAAGGACGAAACACGTCGGTAAAGAAGAGTTTTCCTTTTGTCTTTATTCATTTCTTTTACAAACAACTTGGGTGTATTATTTAAGCGGCCATCTTTAATTTATGCACATTTTGATTTAAAGCCAACAAAGTTCTTTTTTGATTATTTTTATTCATTTTTTCAATATTTCTAATACTTATTTTTATTTCTGGTTGCTGTTAATTAATAAAACACATACACATGCATACACATGCATGCTCACACAGACACACACGAGTTGCGTGCACGCCGACACACACACACAAATACACACATATATATATATATATATATACACACACACACACACATAATATCGCATATATATATATATATATATATATATATATATATGCGATATTAATACGAATATAATGTTTCTCATTTAACTTATTGATGTTACATTCAGCATCACGACGCTAGAGTTTCGTAGACGGACCCGCCAGCAATTGCACCATCCACTCGTCAGGGGATATCAGCAATTGACTGTTCGTTTTCTCATTTTTCTTTTCTAAGTACCCAGTCGGAACATCTTTTTCTTTTTGAACCGTTCAATTATCAACATGGATTCGACGATATGCTAGAAGCATTCTTTCGAAATTTTGGTTCAGGCTTTTATTGCGGCATCACGTAATTCATCCAAATTGGTTGGATGTACCTACAGGTTTCGAATCTCCCTTTTCACCAAAACCCACCGGTGTTCTATGAGATTGATATCCGGTGATTTGCCAGCCAATTTAAACACACTGAAGTGTTCCATGAACCGATCTGCCACTATCTTCTTATTTGGGATACCTGCGCGCTGTACAGCTGAAAGTGCCCACGAGATGATCTGTACACAGTAGATATGACCTGAGACACGTGTTCAGCTACAATAGAGTAGATTGCCTGGTTTGAATGACCGTTTATTGGCACCAAGTGTTACAATCTAAGCAAAGAAGATATTCCACATAACATTACACCATCAGCAGCAGTTAGAACTGTTGATATAAAGACGGATGGATCCATACTTTCATGTTGTTTATACCAAATTCTGACCCTACTGTCCAAATTTCGTAACAAAAATCAAAACTCATCAGACTAGGAAACGTTTGTCTAATATTCTCTTATCCAATTTCTGTGATTCTTAGCGAATTTTAGACTCACTTTTTCTTATCTAACAAGAGTGACACATGTCTTAGTTTTCTGCATCTGTAGCTTATCTGCATCAAGATTTGACGGATTGTGCATTCAGAGATGCTCTTCAGCTTATCGCCATTGTAAAGAGTAGCTCTTTGAGCTAATGTTGCATTTTTATCAACTTGAACAAGCCTAAACATTCATCTCCGATTAAGAATTTGTACCCACAACATTGCCACTCACCAGAACCTTTTTCTATTTCTGACGATTCTCAGTAAACCCTAGGGATAGTTGCATCTAAAATCGTCGTAAATCAGTTGTTTTTCTAAATACTCAGACCCGCCAGTCTAACGCGAAAGGCCACTCTCCATTAAAAATCACTGAAAATTCCGTTTTTTTTCCATGCAAAAGAATGAAATGACATGCACCTGGTTGTTATGGCCACGTTTAAATGCTCATATCCATTAAATTACTGTCATATTGTTCGCTGACTAGAAATTTACATAAAAGAGCATTTATCCACGTGTAATTAATTAAGTGACCAGTGAGTATATACTACATGGAAGACAACTACATAGATGAATGTTTAAACCGATAATAAAAGATTGAATTTATATTGTAGGTCATTTTGTAAACGCTGAAGTGTTCTGTCTGCAGGAAGCTAAATAGAGTGTCATTGTGGAAATTGGGATCGAAAACTTTGCGCATTTATTTGAAACAACGAAGTAAAAACGCTGTTTTCGCCACCGGATTGACCGAGATCATTAGCTGTTTTATCTTACACAAATATATATAGTTTATTCCTCCGCGAGAATGGTGACAAGAGCGCATGCGCGAGTCGGAATGTATTGCAAGTGTGCGCATGCGTACACATTGGATAATAATGGTGTCTCTCGATTGTCACCTGTTCTTACATGTGAATATGTAGGTGTCGTCGGTGAAGAAGTTTAAATTTTTAGAATGACGTTTATCTATTCGAATATATTATTTTTCTCAACTTAGCGATTTAATACTTAGCATACAGATACATACCATTCATATATATATATATATATATATATATATATATATATATATATATATATATATATATATATATATATATATATACAGAGAGAGAGAGCTGGGGAGAAAGCAAGAGAAACTAAATGATGAGCGATCACATGAAGTTTTATACTAAGTTTTGTATTTAAATTTCCGAACTAAATCATGCAGCCCAGTGGGCGTTGGGAATGAAAGAAAAGACTGTGTGGTCGTCGAGAAGGACAAATGCAAGAGATGGTGGCGAAAGATATTGCCTGTGTGGGAGGAACTCTGGAATCAGCATATACGTTTGTGTTGTCAGATGTCGTACACAAATGATCACACACATACGTGCATATATATATATATATATATATATATATATATATATATATATATATATATATATAAATAGATAGATAGATAGATAGATAGATAGATAGATATTAGGTTGGTGCAAAAATAATAACGTAATAATGTCGTTTTTTGGCGTATTTTTTAACGTCAAAAAACGACATTATTACGTCATTATTTTTGCACCAACCTAATACATAGATAGATACATAGATGATTTTTAAATTGAATACAATGTCAACCGCTATCTTCTGTCTTCTTCATTCCTGTTCTTTTATCGTTCTCAGCCTTGGGCATGACGATAAACTACATCCGGCAGGAAGACCTCTGATGGCGACATTGGAGGTTTTGAAAAGCGTGGAACCATCTCTCAATTGTTGTTCCCAGGTCTGCACTGATAGCAACAATACATTTTTAAAACAAAATACCAGCAATACATATTTATAGCAGATGACCAAAATACATATTTATAGTAAAAGGACTCATTATACATTTTATGTGCAGTTGAAGGCATACAATTGCTTTCAAAATAATTAGATTTAGGCATTAAATAATCCATAGAGGTTGATATGCCGCTAAACAAAATCAACCAAATTTTTCGTTCTCTCCCCTTATTAATGCTTTTCTCATTAACCCCACTTGTATCTTAGTAGCTTTTTGCCTTGCTTAGGGTGAAATGATTAAAAAAAAATAGATAGATAGATAGATAGATGTATTAAATAACCCATAGATGTTGATATGCCGCTAAACAAAATCAACCAAATTTACCGTTCTCTCTCCTGAATAATGTTTTTCTCATTAACCCTCTTTGTATATTAATGGCTTTTTTGCCTTGCTTAGGGTGAAATGATTAAAAAAGATAGATAGATAGATAGATAGATAGATAGATAGATAGATAGATAGATTTCGGGATTAAATAACCCATACATGTTGATATGCCGCTAAACAAAATCAACCAAATTTACCGTTCTCTCTCCTTAATAATGTTTTTCTCATTAACCCTCTTTGTATATTAATGGCTTTTTTGCCTTGCTTAGGGTGAAATGATTAAAAAAGATAGATAGATAGATAGATAGATAGATAGTAAGTATACGCATGTAGAGAAGCATTGTTTACTTTTTATGCGAACGCATTCAACTGGTGTATTGTCACCTTGGTATTGGGTAATGGATAACGAGGATAATCAGGACGGCTATTACAACTGAGTAGCGAGTTCGATCCATACTGAGTTCCACGCGCAAGGTTCGACATTAAATAACTTTAAAAATCTGTACAACGTTGTAAAAACAACAGATTTAACTTAAAAACTGAAGTCTGTATCTAATAGATATACGTAGCCTGTAATATGCATTTAATCTTTGTTGATGAAAACTGCAGGAACTCTTAGACTAGGTAGTAAAGGAAAGGTAGAAAAAAAGAATAATTGTCAATAATATGAAGGCAAAAACTATATTCGTTGACAAGAGAGACAGGCCAATAGTACAAGCTACGAACTGGCGATGCCAAAATAAATCAAGTGCAAGTATTAAATTATTCGTGAAGTTTTAAAACAGACGATAGAAAAGATGACACTGAAATCCGAACGAAATAGCAATAGAAGCCTTCCAAAAGCTAAACAAAAAATTAAGAAATATTAAAATGTATTTATAAACAAAGAAAAGGGTGCTTAACTACGATATAATAGCAATCCTCGTGTATGTTAATAAATGTTGGACAATTTTCTCACAGATGAATTGGAGACGAGGCAACAAAGATATGGTTCTACAGAGTTATACTGAGAATACAATGGTCGGAATATATGAATAACGAGAAAGTTTTAAGGAAAATGGAAGCTAATACTTAGAATCAGATAGCGACAGGAACTTGTAGGAATAGTAAGGGAACAAAAATTTGCTTGCGGTTACAAAAGATAGGAAGTTGTGGAGAGTTATGATCGCCGCGTGCTGAAGAGACGCGGCGTATAAAAGAAGAATGTGAAAATCGCAAACGAAAATGTTATTTACATCTATTTCAAATTAATTACTGAATGCTTTTGCACCGTTGATAAAATTCAGTTCTATTACTTGATACATCTGAATACAGTTCACTGGGTACAAATGATCTACTTTATAAATTAATGTAAACTTAATTAAAGTTGGTCAATAATAACTGCATTCATTTATGGAAATAAAGGTTGGAAAGGGGAAAATCGAACTATAAGTAATCTCGTTTGCGTGGTTTGTTCAATAAAACAACAATTACAAGAATAGAAATCATAGAATTATCAAATTAGCGTGTTAGGTCCACTTATCGTGAAATTGCTCAACTAATGATAACATTGTAAAAATAAAATTCACAAATCCGATGATGCGTCAGAATAGCATGTCCCAATGGAAAAAAAATACGGTTCTAACTTCTCATGAATATTTAGATCAATATAGGATAAATTAATAGAAATAGTGAATAGAATTCAAAAAGTTGATTAACAAGGTTTGATCGTTTGCTTGTTCCGGAGTATCGGATATAAGTCATGGGAGAATGAGAGTTCGTTCGGAGTGTAATACAAGGTAGTAGTCGAGATAGACTCGTGGGAGAAAATTAAAACGCCTAGATGGTCGTGTGAGATATAGTCCTAGAAGAAAAACAACGGACATATGTAGTCGAGTATTACATTGTAAGAGGCGAGAGTTAGCTTCTGGTTTCGTCGTTGGCCGAAGACATCGCCGTTGAAGAAAGCACCTTAGTACCGCTGTTTATGGTCTGGGCAGTCGTGTAGTCTGTGGATCTGTCTTTGTGTGGGGAATCCGCGTTGGCTGTATAGTCAGTGAGTGGCTCAGAAACGGCTACTAAGAAAACCGCGTGGGCCTTTTTCTGATTCGTCATATGACACTGGTATTTAGGAGCGGTATTCTGGAAATGGGTGCTCGGAGCAGGACAGAATTAAGGTCTGTGTTTGTCATAGGAGCTGTGGATGTCTAAGTGAATACTTCAGTTTGAGTTGTAGAACTGGAGTTCCAACAGGGTAAAATATACTTTTCTATCTTCTCTAATGTGCGCGTGCATAATGTTAGCTTTAAATGTCTTTGCTCTATTAGAAATTATGTTCCTTATAACGCACAAAAATATTTTTATGTTGGTCATATAACCACTACTCTGTCCCGTAGATTAACGTTTCTGCTGGTCAAAGTAGCATCCGTTAATGGACGTGTTATTGGACTTCGAACGGAAAGCAATGGCGCAGGAGGAAAATTCACACCTCATCTTCTTCTACTCTTGTCCTGCGGTTTACTTCAGAAATGAAGGTTACCTGGTAGAATTTGTATCGCCATATCTCTCTGGCGGTGTCAGATGCATACCCTTTTAAACAATCCTTGCATTTCTTCTGCGAGAGTCCCTACTCCGTGATTCAAAAGTTAGTTCTTGAAACAAAAGGGTCTTTGGAAAACTATCCTCTTTCAACCTTTCAACTATTTGGCCCGCTGTAAATTTTTAAGTATAGCATCAATATTAAGAATTCTGGCCGACTTGAGGATCTTGGTTTTAATTATGAAATCGTTCCGGTGCACATTGAGAATAATGAGAAGACAACGTTGAGGGAAGCGCCCGAGTAGACAGAGATAAAGTCGGTATATGACTCGGGATTCAACATCATATCTAAGGGTGGCTAGGATAATGGCTTTGTAAAGTTGTTTTTAATCTCTTATGAGTTTTTTTTGTTTCTCCAGACAAGTTGTGTAGTTTACTTCGTCTACTTTAGCCAGTCTATTGTCTAATCTGTTTTCCAGGTTGGGTTTGGAGAATATTATGCGGCCTAGGTAACTGGAGACATTAACTAACTTCAACTACGGAGACAGAAAGCGGGTGATGCATCTGTTTTGGTGCAGGTCGGTGGAGGATAACCTTCTTTTTTTAGTTAACTTCTAGGCCAAATCGTTTTATGGTTTTTGTAAAGTAGAATGCTCTCTGCCTACGAACAGGACTTTTTTATCAACTGGACCGCAGACTTTGTATGGGATCGGCATCATTGAAAGTTGAACAGGTTACATGATTATGAATAACAGAACAACCCCCAAAGACCTCAAAATGCGATGTGTTATCAAAAAGATTCAAACCCCACATTCCAATACGGCTTATATTTCCTAGCATGGGGAACGCACCTCACAAATCTGTGCCCAAGCCGATGGAAGGTGTCTAATATATGCCTTGTATTATGTGTGGGTGTGTGTGTTTGTGTGTTTTACAGTGAGGATCACCCTCTACAAGACCCTGTGACTATTCGAAATATAAGGTAACAGAGTAAGAGTTAGTTTATGGTGATAGGAGGGTAAGATAATGGTTTACACTAAATTTGAACAGGCCAGAGTTGTAGTGATCAGAGAAACATCCTCTTCGGAGTAGCTTCCACAAAGCAGTGGCTCGCGGTAAGAAGCTGTTTGGGTGGAACTTACTTATCACCAATGAAATACGGAGGAAATAAGGTTGGTTTGTTATAATGTGAGTGGCACGGTGGGTCCTAGCCGCGAAGGTTAGAACTATCAGAACCCAGGAATGTAGTTCATCCGAACACTTTCCATGGAAGTAGCGATAGAACAGTGAGATGCTTGCTACATCGCGTATGTAAGAGAGAGGTTGGAAGATGGTAAACAATTCATCAAGGAGTTGGACTCTATCGAGACTGAAGAGTGAGGACAGGTGAGCTCCTGCCCAAATATGACAACAGTATTCCATTTTAGGCCTGATCTGGCTCTTGTAAAGGTAGAGGATAGGAGGAAGAGTCAGGTACTTACTAGATCGGTACAGGAAACCGACCATTTTAGGCGAGCCCTTGTTCCCCAACACAATATTGCCATCTATGGGATCTCTGGGGAGTCTTTCCTGTCTTGTACGCTTTTGGAGGTCGTTGTTAAGTGCTAGTCTTCTGCGATAATTGAAATCAACGCTGGCGTCCTACACTGTTCCTGATTTGCATTAACGATCTGTCTAAGAACATCATCAGATCAGAAGTGAATATATATGCGGCTGATGCCATGGTATATCGGTGCAACACTAAATATCTAGATGGCCAATGACTTGCAATTGGTCTCTCATCTGACTTAAGTCTCACGGCTCATTTGGGAAAAAAAAGTCTGGCTGGTATCATTCAATACCTTCACCACCGAGCAGACACCAAATTTGCTCCAATGCTGATGAGCGGTCATATCCTCAAAGAGGCCCCTTTCATCCGTTGGGTCTAAACCACAAATGGAACTCGTTTATTCATTCTAGAAGAATGATTTACTTTCTTATATCGCTCCAGAAAATACCTAATTCCTTCCTACTGCAGTGTTCTATCTTACAAGAGTCAGATTAGATCAAAAATGGAGTATTGCTGTCACATCAGGACTGGTTCTGCCCAGTCCTCCCTGTCCAACTTTGACAGAGATCAAAAGGGATTATGTGACCTTCTAGGTGATTTTTAACCCTTCAATGCTTTATCCCACAGACGAAATTTTGCTAACCTCTCACTACTCTATCAGTGTTACTATGGCATATGTTCTAACGAATTAGTTCCTCCAACTTAGACCGTCAGAGCTAGGCCACGCCCTGCTATGTTCACGGTGGCAAACCATCCCCATTCCCTTCGTGTTCTTTTGGTAAGGAGCAAGTTCCACTCAGACAAGTTCGTCCCCAGAACTGTTGTTTTCTGGAAGAGACTCCTGTGAGGATACTTCCCTAATCACTAAAATCTACAAGTTTCGGTTTAACCGTTATTTATCTTACATATCCATTTCCTGTTTTCTCCTCCCCCTCTCTTACATTGATCCTACTCAGTGACTCTCTACCTTGAGTGGCCTTTGCGTCTTCTATTGGGTGAACAACAGAAAAAAATATCCTACCAAAGATTTTAGCACCAATTTTAAAAACAATCAGCCCTGCACAGCAGATAGATAGATAGATAGATAATGAACAGAATCAGATAGATAGATAGATAGATAGATAGATAGATAGATAGATAGATAGATAGATAGATAGATAGATGTAATCAATATGTAGCGTTAAATTCTACGGACACACTGTCTATATCTATAAAGGCTCTATCTCCGATATTGAGCACTATATCCCCTATAAATATAACAAACCTTCGTCAGGATAGTCCTTCGTAACTGAGCCACCTAAAATAACACCGGGTTTTATGATCGTTACCCCTACATAAGGGGGACGCTGAAAGGACATTGACATGATTAACAAATCTTGAAAACCCAGACCGATAGATGGCAATTACACTGTTTAAAAGAGCAGAGACGTCTGCTCAAATACTAAAGTGGAATTTTACAATTATGGAATTACAATTTTGGAATTTTTCAAATATTGATCTCTTCAGTGTTGTCGTCGGGAGAAGAGGTTTCTTCAACACAAACCGCAATCATCGAACAAACTTTGTTGAAAAATGAAATAAAAATAAAACAAACGAATCCTTTCCTGCTGTTATTTGATCAAATGTTTTACAATTAAAACTTTTAGTACAACCACCAATAGATAGATAGATAGGAATAGACAAGTATAACGATAGATAGATACAAGTATAAATTCTTACTCCAGTTAAAATAAAATAGCAGAAAAGACAGCTTTGAAAGTTAGTTCCATAAGGCAATGGTTCCTGGGAAGAAGTTGCTCAAATGGAATATGAAGGTAATGTGAATGGTTCACTACAATATGCTTGGTATGGCGGGTCTTAGCCGTGAAGGTTAGAACTAGTGAAATAACGATAGATTACCGAGAGGCTTGCAACCTTTCTTCTTTCTATATATGTTATTCACATACAGTATCACAGCTCCTCATTGTGACTAGACATCCGAATGCCTCAAGCCAGGATCGAGACCCAACCGATTTGGTGTCAGTCAGAGCTTCTACCACTGAGCTATCTTCACTCGTCAGAGCTACATAGCTAAACCTAGCATATTGTTTTTACCAATGTAAACAAATACCAATCAGCCGAAGTGCTCCATTCATTTTACTGAAGAGCTTTGCATTAGCACAGGTGGCTGTTGTTTATAGAATTAGCTTATCACTCAACAGTGCTCAACTGAAATATGAAATATCATGAGCTAAATTATGTCATTCGCAGACAGTACTGTTTCGCTGCATCACAGCTCCTCATTGCGACTAGACCTCCGAATGCCTCAAGCCAGGATCGAAACCTAACCGATTTGGTATCAGTCAGAGCTCCAAAGTTTTATTAAGAGAATTAGTACAAGATTTATTTTTTAATTTAATCTACATGGGATACTCTGAAAATATAATTTATGAATCTATTTTTTTGTTTTTAATAAATCCGCCTTTTTATTTGATGTTGTGTACTCACTTTAAACAGTATTTCGATCATAACATTTTTGCTTACAGGTCTCTAAATTTAACCTCAATGTAAAATTATGTCGTTGAAGGGCACTAAGAGACAAGTGGTTACTGTCTTAATAACACCATCGTAGACGTCAAACAATTTTTGACGTCTAACAGCGTCAAATGCGAGTTGCGATACCATCTGCTATATTTGTGCAACGAATGTGGTCTGCTTCCATATTAATGAACAATACATTATAATGTCAGCCAATAGAAAACTAACTGTTCTTATGTGGCTTCTTTTTTAAGTCCGGTCGGCTGTTGAGACGTTTTTTCACCCCCAGCGACAGATGTCTAAATATTCACTAAGACGTTGGAGAATAGTTCTTCGTATCTCGAACGTTCATTATTTTGCCCTAAGGTACTCATCAAAATCGTTTATGATTCTCTTTAGAAATTCAATGAAATCTGTGGGCGATCAAGATTTGTGGTAATCGGATTTTGAAAGCGCAAATGTGGCAAATTTCAGGTATTTGCCTTTTTTTCCTGCCGGCTTCCCTTCCTTCAACCTGTCTGCCTTCCTTTCATTCTTCCTTTCTCTCTTCCTATCTTCCGACCTTTCTTTTTTCTGCCTTCCTTCCTTCCTTCCTTCCCTTTTTTTCTTTCTGTCTTCTTTAATTCCTGCCTTCCTTCCTTCCTTCATTCCTTATTTCTTTCTTGCCTTCCTTTCTTCATTCATTCCTTCTTTTCTTCCGACCTTCCTTCCTGCCTTACTTCCTGTCTTCCTTCCTGCCTGCCTGTCTTCCTTTCTTTCTGTCTTCTTTCGTTCGTTCCTTCCTTCTTTCCTTCCTTAATTCCTGCCTGCCTGCTTGCCTGCCTTTATTCCTTTCTTCATTCCTTCTTTCCTTCCTGCCTTCCTTCCTTCCTTTATGTACTCCTCTATATTTTTCTCCTTTTCTTTTAGTTTCTTTGATTTGATAACAATCTGTTTTGTCTTCTTTATTTTCAATTCCTGTTCGTATTCAAAATATAATGTTATATATTATTAACGCTTCATGAATATTGCTTTTATTAGTTTGTAAATATTTATTCGTCTTATTTTTTCTTTTTTTTCTTTTTTTTTTGAAGTGAAATAGATTCTTAAGCTACTTAAGAGAATATAAGCTAAGATAGATAGATAGATAGATAGATAGATATGATATGATATGATATATGATATACAAGTATTAATCCAAGCAAGTTAATAAGTTTAAAAAGAATCAACAAGGTCTTTGTGTTTAATGTTTTATTCTATTCTTTCAATTTTTGAATAAAGTTTTGAGTATTGTGCTCGAAACAGTGTATAAATTCTCTGAAATTCATATTGTGTTATTGTTTTGTCCAAGTATTTTCGACTGTCTAAGTCATTCTCAAGAATCAATGTGGAGTCTGTGTGGTAGTTAGAATTCCTTTGTCTACATCCTGGTATTCTTTGTAAAGCTGGAAGTTTTAAATTTTGAAATAATCTCTGGTGACGTCAAGTATAACGAGTATTCGTTATTGATAGTTCTATTTTGATCGTTCCTGATGAGCTGGCCAAAATGTGCATATATATATATATATATATATATATATATATATATATATATATATATATACCTCAATATCTTATAAATGATGAAGTAGGAAAGACGGAAAAGACATATAAGAGATGCTGTTTGGTACAAGTTTTCTAAGTAGTTGTTTAATCGGGTGGTTTCAAAAATACCGAAATTGATTCCTCTATATGACCAATTTCTTTGGTATTGTGGGTAAATGTCTCCATTCATGAAATGTTTTCAATAGCGACGTTCGAAACTAATCATTGTAGTCCGGTTGAACCTCCAATTAATGATGCTGGAATCAAAATTGCTATTTCAAACAACAGAGAGTACAATAGGAGACAGACAGATAGATAGATAGATAGATAGATAGATAGATAGATAGATAGATAGAAGACGCAATCTCAATCGCCAAACACTCCTATATAGAGATATATACATTCATGCGGAGATTATTAAATATATGTATCGCCCGAGACAGATAGACGCAAACAATTAGATAGATAGATAGATAGATAGATAGATAGATAGATAGATAGATAGATATGAATTTAGATAGATAGATAGATAGATAGATAGATAGATAGATAGATAGATAGATAGATATGAATTTAGATAGATAGATAGATATGAATTCACATAGATAGATAGATAGATAGATAGATAGATAGATAGATAGATAGATAAAAGTGTTCTTGTATTTCAAATGATTCTCAAATAAATAAATATGATTAGTGAGGTAATTTGTTTATGGAATTCAATCACTTGGTGCATAAAAATCAATCATTGTATTTATTTTAATCTTTTTTAATTAAAATCTCTTCGCTCAGTGCATTTGCAATAATTTCCGATAATTTCTGGTCAGTCCTAAACAATGAAACCAAATTAATCTATATTAAAAGGTTAAAAAGCTCAGATTCATTCAGACTAAACAAGATTATTAAATGAATTACTTGCAGTTGTACTGAATAGGATCAGCCATTAAAATTAACAAAAACCAAATCACCAGGTTTCGACCACAAAAATATTTCATTAACAGTATAAGTTCCAGCTACAAACGTTTTCAAAAAAAAGTCTCTTTAAACGTGGAATCGAAAATGGATTGCAATCGTTAAAATAGATCATTTATATTTAAATAAACTTAAGTAATAATTTAAGAGAAAAAGCACAATATTTGAATTACGAATTGGAGATATAAGATCAAGCAGGTACCGAAGTATAAAAAAAATCTGGGAAGTGTTTTAACTGAGGATGGAAAACACGACACCGAAATCTGAATAGAACTAACGAACGAAGCATTCCAAAAGCTGAGAAACCAGGGCCGGATTTAGATGAAGTGATGCCCGAGGTTATTTCGCTTGTGAGGCCCCTCCAGATCCCCTTTTCTCACGAGTAGAGGAAAATGGAAGAATGTTAAATTAAACAATTTAAATAAAGCCGAAGATAATTATGAGTGTTTAAAATTACTGAAGTTATGCTTTATAATGGCATGTTTAAGAAAGGCCTATGACAGTGTCAAAAATATTATACACCTTGGCTAGAGATCTCCTAGATTTTGGAACTCGATTCCTCAGTCGACTCTGCCTATAGGTAAATCCGGCATTGTGAGAAACAGAAACAGTTCATTATAAACAAAGAAAAGAAGACTGTTGGATTGCTATGTGATATCCATCCTCTTATATGGCCGTGAATGTTCGACAATCACCCCACGGATGATGAGAAATATGAAAGGCAACAAAAATCTAGTTCTACAGAAAGATAAGCAAGGTGCTAAGAAGCTATGGCCGGATTTAGATAAAGAGATGCCCTAGGCTATTCTACATGTGAGGCCCCTCCAAATACCCCATTTTCACGAACTGATGGAAATGGAGCAGTGCTAAATTAATTTAATTAAAGTTGAAAATTATGTTTTTTTTTTCTTTTTTTTTTATATGCCGTGTCTTTTCAGGACGTACGTGATCATGGCCTTCCATTTCTTCCTAACCCTTGTGGCTCTCAACAGGTTTTGTGCTTCTGTCAACTCCTCCAAACCACGCTATGCCATCCACCTGCCCATGCCTGCCACGTATGTCATGTGCTGCTTTCCCCCGTCTCTTTTTCCCTCTATTCGTCCCGTGAGTATCAGATTCTCCGGTGCCTCTTTTCTCATCACGAAAGATTTTGGTGCTTGATTCCTCAGCCGACTCTGCCTATAGGTAAATCCGGCATTGTGAGAAACAGAAACAGTTCATTATAAACAAAGAAAAGAAGACTGTTGGATTGCTATGTGATATCCATCCTCTTATATGGCCGTGAATGTTGGACAATCAGCCCACGGATGATGAGAAATATGAGCGACAGCAAAAATGTAGTTCTACGAAAAGTTACTGAAAATTCCATGGAGTAACTATTTAACAAGGAAATCTTAAATAAAAATGGGAACAGAAATAACACTTATACTCAGAATCAGAAAAAGACAACTGAAATGCCATAATGAAGAAGGAAGGCTTGGAAAATTTAACCCACACGGGGCATATTGGGAACAAGAGACATAAAGGAAGGCAGCGAGTCACTTACCTGGCTAGTTTGTATAAATGGATGGCGGAACGTGGTGTGCGAGCCTTAGTAAAAAGAGAAAACTGCTAAGAGCCACACTAGATAGGAAGTTGTAGAGAGCCATAATCGCCTATGTCATGAAGAGACGGGACACATAGAAGAACATTTAAATAAATTAAATTTAAATTATATTTGTTTTTATATCCTTTTCGATAAAACGCAATTACTTTCCCAACACGAGGGTCGGCTGGAAAGTTCAAAGTCTGGCCAAGATATAAATGTAAGTAGACACACCGGCGAGGATCGAACTCACTACTCAGTCCTAATTGATCTAGCAAGACATGCTTGCTAAGCATTACACCACATCAAAATGTCCTATGGTAATTTTCTAGGCGTAACTTAGATGTGGCACAAGACCAAACGTTTTGGTCACCCAGTGAGGAGCGAACTCACTATTCAGTCGTAAATTATCTAGCGAGGCAACTTTGCTGTTAGACCACGTCGAAGTGCCCGATTTACTGAACGTAGCTTAGATGTGGCACAAGGTTGAAAGTATTGAGCACCCAAAGAGGATTGAACTCACTACTCAATCGTAACTGATCTAGTGAGTTAAGTTTGCTAACCATTACACCAAGTCGTAGTACGTCCTGGGTAAAACGATGAACTACATCCACGTCCTGGGTAAGACGATAAACTACGTTCAACAGCAAGGCTTCTGGTAAGGAGGTTTTGAGGAGCGTGGAACCACCTCTTAATTGTTGGTGTTCCCAGGCCCACCCTCACCCGAGGTGGTAGCACCTGTTAGGGTCTCAGCTATGGGCAAATAGTTAACACCCAAACTGTGGTCAAAACACTATAAAAGTGTAAAAATAGGTTTTAGTACCAATAATACATTTTTGGATAAAATTATTACCAGTAATAGATTTTTGAAAAAAATACCAGCAATACATTTTTGAAGAAAAAAGTTATTATCAGCAATACTAGCAGTACATTTTGAAAAAAAAAATATTACCAGCAACACATTTTTGAAAAAAAATATTACCAGCAACACATTTTTGAAAAAAAAGAAAATATATATTACCAGCAGTACATTTTAAAAAAAAATGAAAAAATATTATCAGCAATACATTTTTGAAAAAAAAACAAAAAAAAAAAAAACATTATCAGCAATATATTTAAGAAAAAAAAAAAAGAATTAAAATCTTGTCGGCATTAAATAATCCATTAATGTCGATATGCCGTAAAACAAAACTCCTCCAAACCACGCTATGCCATGTGTGGCACAAGGCAGAAAGTATGGAACAACCAGGGATGACTGAAGTAATTATTCAGTCGTAAAATTGTTCTGGCAAGGTAGCTTGTTCACCATTACACCAGGTCGAAATTCCCTCTTGAAAAATAGTATGAATCTGGTTGAAACCAATGCTGACGATAGACAAAAGTTAAACGAAATACGGACACTATAAGATCAGGTTGAAAAATATTGCCCTATTCTATAGTCTATAATTTATGTATACAGAACTCAGACATGAAGTGATTGACGGCAAGATAACTTTTATGTCTTAAGAGGATATGAATTCTAAATAGAATTATTCGTCTGCAAAGAACAAATCATCAGTTTCTGTTATAACAAAAGAACCATTCGTAATTTAAAGAAGACGAAACTGATTCAAAATGGATGGCGTTCTATTTTTATTTCACTGCGCGCTAACACATATAAAGATAGGACACTCCGACGTGGTGTAATGGTTAACAAGCTTGTCTCGCTAGATCACTATTGCCTGGGGTGAAATTCTTTATATATATATATATATATCGGCTTGTATTGAGTAATTGGAGAGCCGAGTTCGAATTCCAGTCGAATCCATTACAGTTACTTACGTGTTAATACCCTTGGGAAAGACACGCCCGCGCTCGTTTCGATCTCCGGGGTAAGTCATTTCTTTCGTCACAACAAGTATTATTACTACATCTTCCTTCTCCCTGAATCATTTTATTGTCCTTTCATCTGAGTAAACCCTTCGATCCTCACTTTCGGCCTTGTGCCACATCTAAACTAGGCTTAGAAAATAATTTTGGGCACTTTAACGTGGTTAGCAAACATGTCTCGCTAGATCAATTCCGGCTGAATAGTGAGTTCGATCCTCGCGAGGTGCTCCATACTTTTCGACTTGTGCCACAAAGCACCATATATATGTAAAGAAAATAAGACAGCTATGATACAGATATTATAGTCCACCCTGAACCCCCAAACAAAAACAAAACACTATGAAAGTATAAAAATTTCTATAGTAAAATTACCAGCAATACATTTTTATATAAAAAATGTCCAACATTGCATATTTTATAATAGAGTGACCTGTAATATATTTATAGTAGAATTACCAACAATGCATTTTATAACAAAATGACCAACAATACATTTTATATTAAGATATACCAAACATACATTTTATAGTAGAATTACCAACAATACATTTTATAACAAAATGACTAACAATACATTTTATCTGTAGCTGAAGCCATGAAATTGTGTTCAAAATATTTAGATTTCAGCATTGAATAACCCATAAAGGTGTTGATATGCCGCCAAACAAAATCAACCAAAAAACGAACTTGAAATAACTCTTTCAAGACATTCATCCATATAATATCTTAAAATTCCTTTAAAAAATCAAACTGTATGCCAAAATATGACTCCAACAAAAGTATAGCATAAAACACAGATAACATAGCCTCTTGTAATTGTGTCTATACAAACATGTATATGCACAAAAGCTGAGTATCATCTACCATGTATTCAATTGTGAAAGCAGAATAACATGTATCATTTCTATTACTTCAAAGCTCCCAGGAAAATTAAATTTCGGTACTAAATGACCCATAAGGAATTGATATGCAGTTAAACAAACAAAACAAAAGAAACTTGAGAATTACAGTTTGAAATCCTGGCATTTGTAGTTCCAACTCAACCAGTTAGATCTTTGTGGCAACATAATTACCCTTTATACCATTCATGAGAGCCATACCTGTTACTTGGCGGCACCCAACTCTTCTCGCTCAGTAGCATATAGCAGATTGCACTGTGTTACATGTTACGATCAGTAAGGTGCAGTCATTGACCAGATCTGTTGGAAGAAGTGGAACCAGTCCACCTTAAAGGAGCAACTGAAGTTCTGTTCGGTCAATGAATGCCAAATGTTTCCTTGTAGGGAAACGGCTATTAATTACCATTGATGTAGTTTGGGAAGTCAACATTCTTAACTATCCCATTATTTTTTCTTCGAACTATATGCGCTATCTATTTTAGTTGTTGCTGCTGTTGAAAGTCCTCAAATGATACGATTTTTCTTATTTGTTAAAGCTTTTTTGTTGCGATTCTGTAGCGCCAGCCTACGAGATCAAAAGAACGACAGTCTTCAAAACCCAATACGACCTGTTTTTGTTTTTTTTTTTGTTTTTATGTATTTTTATTATATTATTCTATATCGGAGGGTCGTTTTGTTTCATATGCTCTGCAGAGAATCCATAATGGCGACGCCCATGAAAAATCGCTACCAGTGCCTTTGTAGTCATTTATTTTAAATAATTATAAATTTCCTATTTTTCCCAAAACAGGCCAGCACATTTAGACAACAATACTATAACAATGCATCAGTGAAAATATCAAGAGACAAGACATTCATATATTAAACTTCAGAGTTTCATAATAAAATGTTACCAACTGGTGTTGTAACATTTTCAGTATTTAGTTATATTTATGTGAATAATATACAGGTATACCTCGGGTTACGTCGTTTCAAGTTAAGACATTCTCGTTTATACGCCGTTTGTCAAAAAAATATATGGAAAAATAAAAATCAAGCTTAAGTCATTTCATTCGACTTTACGTCTGTCCGCTACAAATATTAAAGTCGTAATATTAAAAGAAAAGGTTACATCGATTGCTCGATCATTTACAATGAGTTGTCCAAACTGTATAGACGATTGTTCAAAATAAGGATAAGATTTTGGTACATATCAAATCTTATGCCCTAGGAATGAAGAACACAGTTATCAATAATAAAAAAAAAGAGATGGAACAATTTCTTTCTCTTTGGATTGAGAGATTGAATCATCAGCGTGTTGCTATTAGTCAAGAAATCATTTAAGTGAAAGCGTTGTCTTTATTTGAGGACCTGAACAAAAAATACCCAGATGAGAAATATGTAGAGTTTAAAGCGAGTCAAGGCTGGTTAATGAGATTTAAATAAATGAAGAAGTTATCACTCTAATAAGAAGCAAGGTGAAAGTGCATCAGCTGACGAACAAGCAGCAGCGGATTTTCCTAAAGCATCTGCAAAGATCATCGAAGAAAATTGGTTTCTTCCTAAATAGATTTTTAACGTTGACGAAATTGGTTTATATTGGAAAAGATTGCCAGACCATTCTTTCATTGCTAATACTAAGCGTAAGGCTATATCGCTGATAAATTATTTTATTCAGAATACGACCATATTATAAATACTGTAATATACAATGGGGAGTGCTTATTTGCGGTTTATAGTGTAGTTATTTCGACTTAAGTCATTTTTCGACCAAGTCGTGATCTCTGGATCCAATTAACGACGTAAGGTGAGGTATACACGTATTGCGAGAGTTTCACATTGTAATAGCTATCTTCTTATATATGCCGTATCCCTTCAGGCGATCATGGCTCTCCACAATTTCCTGTCCTTTGTTGCGTTTAATATATTTCCCCTGTTTTTTTTTTTTATCTCTCCTAAACCCTGTTTCCGCCATCCGTTTACTCAAACTCGTTAGGCAGGGGTTATGCGTTCTTTTTCCTCTGTCACTCTTGCCTTCAATCTGTCCTGTGAGAAACAACCCCTATTTCGTCATTATGCACCCTAGAAATTTCAACTGTCTTTTTCTGATGAGTATCTTTTTTGTTTCCATTTTCTCTAAAACCTTCGTAGTTGCTCACATATTCGGTCCATGGTATTCTCAGCATCCTTCATTAGAACATTTTTGTTGCTTCAAGTCGCTTTGAGGAGATTGTCCAGCATTCACTACCGTATAGGAGGACTGATATTACATAACCGTTCAGTACTCTTTTCTTTGTTTCAAACAAAACTTTTTTTTTTCTTAATATTTTGCTTAGCTTTTGGAAGGCATCTTTCGCTGTCCCAATACGCCATCGGATCACTTATTTTTTAAAAATATATTGAAAGTAACTTGGTTTTGGTGCAAATATACAAAATGAAATATAAACCTAATATATATATATATATATATATATATATATATATATATATATATATATATATATATATACGCCACAGAAACATATTTGATTAACACAATTAAATTATTTAATTATTTTATGAGCTCCTAGATATTCTATAGCTTTCATCAGTCTTCCAGTCATTTTATTTTATAAATTTTCTCCTGTTTGAACTTTATCGCTACTTGTAGTTAGTTGCGTTGCTTCACATAAACTTTACTTAAATATTATCAACTATTCTCATATCTTCTTACATATACCGTGTTCTTTCAGGGCGTAGGTGATCAACGCCTCTCCACAACTCCCTATTCTTCGGAGCTCTAAGCAATATTTGTCTCTTTACTGTCTCCCTCCCAATCGCTGTTTTGATACCCATTTACACAAGATTGTTGTGTAGGTTACTTATTGTTTCTCTTTGTCCTTTAGACTTCAATCTGTCCTGTGAGTATCAAATTTTCCAAGCCCTCTTTTCTAATTATATTTTCCAAAAACGTCAACTATCTCTTTCTGATGCTAAGTATAAGCGTTGTTTTTGCTCGTTGCTCACAGGCTCCGTCCATGATATTCTCGGCATCCTTATGTAGAACCACATCTCTGTTTCCACAAATCTCATCATCATCTGTGAGGAACTTGTTTGATTTGATGTTTTAACGGCATATCAATTCCTTATGGGTTATTTAATGCCGAAATTTAATTTTCTTCGAAGCTTTGAAGTATGTTATTCTGCTTTCACAATAGAATACATGGTGAATGTTACTCATCTTTTATCTATATACATGTTTGTGTGAACATAATTCCTAGAGGCATTGACATGTGTGTTTTATTTTGTAGTTTTGTTGAAGTTATATTTTGGCATATATATATATATATTTTTTTTTTTAAAGAAATTGTAAGATATTATATGGATTAATGTCTTAAGTTATATTTAAAAAATTATATTAAAAGTTACATCTTTGAATACAGTTTAATTTCTTTTAGAAATTATAGGATATATGGATTAATATGGATGAAAGAGTTCTTTCATGTAAATTGATGTATTGCTGGTAATTTTACTATAAATAGGTATTGCTGGTAATTTTACTATACATAGGTATTGTTGCTAATTTTTTATATAAAAATTTATTACTGATATTTTTACTATAAAAATGGATTTTTATACTTTCATAGTGTTTTGTTTTTGTTTGGGGGCTGACTATTTGCTCATAGCCGGAGCCCTAATAGGTGCTACCACACACGGTTACAGAGGACCTAGGAAAAATAGCAATTCAGCGCTCCTTAAAACCTCCAATCTCCAGATCAGAGGCCTTGCTGTCGGATGTCGCTTATCCTTATGCCCATGAGGAAATTATCCAACAGCCACTGCCATATTGGAAGATTTATATTACATAGCAGTTCTATGCTTCTAACACAGTTTTCCTGTTTCTTAATACTCCAGTTCGTTTCTTGAAGGCATCTTTCACTATTCCAATGTGTCTTTGAGTTCCGATGTCACATTTTCCGTCCTCTCTCATGACACTTTCAAAATATTTAAATTTCTGCTTGTTTCAGAATGCATAAATTTTATATATGTATTACGAGTTTTCTAGTGGATTAATAGCTTTTTTAATAACGTTCGCTCTATACAAGGCTCAAGAGTCACACATGGTAGAGGATTACTGAAGGAGTTTGTTGTGTAAGCGGAAAGAGTAAAAGCTAAGAGGCAGAGCTTATAAGGATATGTGGGGAAAATAACGGTTAACCCTACTTTTGAAAATGTTAAGATATTAGTGGTCGGAGTGTAGGTTCGTCGGATCGGAAGACGCTGTGGAGAGTCTCATGGCTATTCCATTGCTATATCTCTTCCATAATGTATGAAATGTGTCTGCAAATGTAACAACTTTTATGATTGAGATTTAATATTTGAAAACCGAACGATAATTAAAAACCACTTGATTATAAATGACGGCAAAAACAAACTATTCAAAATTTTATTACAGACATTTTGCAACGAACACATTTTCAAGATGTCTTCCATAGCCTCGTTTCCATTATGGAAATTGAATGTAAATTTGTCGATAAAGCTGTGAATAAACACAAAATAGAAAAGAATGGTGACGTATTCACATTGGATAATAATAGGAACGTTCCTACTCTATGACAAAGGTCCTTCTTCTTCTTCTTCTTCTTCTTCTTCTTCTTCTTCTTCTTCTTCTTCTTCTTCCATCTGCCGTGTCCACACTTTTTTCTGTCCTTTGTAGCTCTTAATAAATTTTGTCTTTTTGTTATTTCTCCTAGACCCACTTCTGTCATCTATTTACTCAAGATCGCTAGGTACGTAGGTTATGCATTGCTTTCCTCTATCCCTCTTGTCTTCAATCTGTCCTGTGTGTATCAAATTTTCCAAACCCACTTTCCTCATTATGTGCCCTAGAAATTGCAACTTCTTTTTCTGATGTTCAGTGTAAGTCTCCTTTTTGTTTCCATTTTCTCTAAAACTTCGCCGTTGCTCACATGTTTGGTCCATGATATTCTCAGCACCCTTCTGTAGAATCACATTTCTGTTGTTCCAAGTTTTTTTCATTTATGCGGACATTGTCCAACATTCACAACTATATAAGAAGATTTATATTGTGTAGACAACTTTTTAACAAGAAAAATCTCAAGTTGATGCCAGAAACTCAGAAAACATTGCTGATTTATTTAAGTCTAGCAGGAGAGCCCGGCGTTACCCGGGGATGTAATAGTAAGAGATAGATCAAGTATCGACCATCATAAAGACTGAAAAATAAAATTGACAAAGATTATTGCTTAAGGTTGACGGACACGCATGTCTTAATTAGTTTTAATTTTTTGTTTTGTTTTTTGTTGTTTTTTTTTTTTTACGAATTGGTCAAACCCAAACTCAAACAAAAACATTGTTTTCAATCGTTATGAGTCTACCGACTGAATAGAATTTTATTATAAACAATTGTCTTGTAAATGGAATTTTTAAAGCATTCTGAATGTAAAAATAAAGAAAAAAGTGTGCACGACAATAAGAAACACTAACTGCCAAAAAAAAGTGAAGTTTTGTTGAAATCGGTTGAAAAATGTAGGAAATCCGATCCCATATATAAACGAACACACACACACACACACAAACAACCAACCTGGGTTTTATAATAAGTATAACTCGATAACTCGATATAAATAAGTATAACTCGATATTAGTTGTCCCCCTTTCATTAATGCCTCTTAATCATGTTTTCAAATTGTTTCGTGCAAAAACAATTGTGTTTTTCCAATTTTTGGCACTGTCAGAACAACCGCAAGGTAATTTTACGTAGTCCTGTGAAGTTTTGTTGAATTCGTTTGAAAAATGTAGGAAATCCGATCCAATATATAAACGTACAGACACACACACACAATCTGCGTTTTATAATAAGTAAGATGAAATGATCTATTATGACAATTTTTCATAATTTTCATAGATTTGGTGGGAAGCCCGTGAGACCCTTGCATCTACCCTGTATCTGGGTCCAGATTTTATATACAAAAACATACGTTGTGTTGCATGTTGCCAACCCCTTTGAATTTTTTCTAATGTTTAGAAAACCAATGAAGCCGTTCACGTAAATTTTTGTAATATTAATATGCATGATATTTTTTTAATCGAATTTATCCCGTGCAAGGCAGTAAAGTCACTAAGATACAAGGGGTTAATGGGTGTGAAATAATTCTTTTATTTATCACTCTTTTATCCTATATTTGTTACTCATTTGTTTTCTACTTTACCTATTGCCTTTGTTGTCTACCGTATTTATTACTCCTTTTTCTTTACTTTATTTATTAGGTTGGTGCAAAAATAATGACGTAATAATGTCGTTTTTTGACGTATTTTTTAACGTCAAAAAACGACATTTTTACCTCATTATTTTTGCACCAACCTAATATTACCCCTTTTTCCTCTACTTTATTTATCACTCCTTTTTTTCTTTACTTTTTGCTGCTTTATTTCATTTTATGTATTACTCTTTTCTCCTCTTCTTTAGTAATTATGTCTTTGTTCTCTGGTTTATTTATTAATCCTTTATCCCATACATTATAACTCTTTTGTTCCCTACTTTATTTATTACTCTTTTCTCCCCTTCTTTATTAATTACTCATTTGTCCTCTACTTTATTTATTACTTCTTTATCCCATATTTTATTACCCCTTTCTTCCTTACTTCATTTATTACTCCTTTATCCTATACTTTCTTTACTTCTTTATTCCCTACCTTTTTATTATTCCTTTGTTCCCTACCTTTTTATTATTCCTTTATTCCCTACCTTTTTATTATTCCTTTATTCCCTACCTTTTTATTATTCCTTTGTTCCCTACCTTTTTATTATTCCTTTGTTCCCTACCTTTTTATTATTCCTTTGTTCCCTACCTTTTTATTATTCCTTTATTCCCTACCTTTTTATTATTCCTTTATTCCCTACCTTTTTATTATTCCTTTATTCCCTACCTTTTTATTATTCCTTTGTTCCCTACCTTTTATTATTCCTTTATTCCCTACCTTTTTATTATTCCTTTGTTCCCTACCTTTTTATTATTCCTTTATTCCCTACCTTTTTATTATTCCTTTTTTCCCTACCTTTTTATTATTCCTTTGTTCCCTGCCTTTTTATTATTCCTTTATTCCCTACCTTTTTATTATTCCTTTGTTCCCTACCTTTTTATTATTCCTTTATTCCCTACCTTTTTATTATTCCTTTGTTCCCTACCTTTTTATTATTCCTTTATTCCCTACCTTTTTATTATTCCTTTGTTCCCTACCTTTTTATTATTCCTTTGTTCCCTACCTTTTTATTATTCCTTTATTCCCTACCTTTTTATTATTCCTTTGTTCCCTACCTTTTTATTATTCCTTTATTCCCTACCTTTTTATTATTCCTTTATTCCCTACCTTTTTATTATTCCTTTATTCCCTACCTTTTTATTATTCCTTTATTCCCTACCTTTTTATTATTCCTTTATTCCCTACCTTTTTATTATTCCTTTGTTCCCTACCTTTTTATTATTCCTTTGTTCCCTACCTTTTTATTATTCCTTTGTTCCCTACCTTTTTATTATTCCTTTATTCCCTACCTTTTTATTATTCCTTTGTTCCCTACCTTTTTATTATTCCTTTATTCCCTACCTTTTTATTATTCCTTTCTTCCCTACCTTTTTATTATTCCTTTATTCCCTACCTTTTTATTATTCCTTTATTCCCTACCTTTTTATTATTCCTTTGTTCCCTACCTTTTTATTATTCCTTTGTTCCCTACCTTTTTATTATTCCTTTCTTCCCTACCTTTTTATTATTCCTTTCTTCCCTACCTTTTTATTATTCCTTTGTTCCCTACCTTTTTATTATTCCTTTCTTCCCTACCTTTTTATTATTCCTTTATTCCCTACCTTTTTATTATTCCTTTATTCCCTACCTTATTATTATTCCTTTGTTCCCTACCTTTTTATTATTCCTTTGTTCCCTACCTTTTTATTATTCCTTTATTCCCTACCTTTTTATTATTCCTTTGTTCCCTACCTTTTTATTATTCCTTTATTCCCTACCTTTTTATTATTCCTTTGTTCCCTACCTTTTTATTATTCCTTTATTCCCTACCTTTTTATTATTCCTTTATTCCCTACCTTTTTATTATTCCTTTGTTCCCTACCTTTTTATTATTCCTTTATTCCCTACCTTTTTATTATTCCTTTGTTCCCTACCTTTTTATTATTCCTTTGTTCCCTACCTTTTTATTATTCCTTTGTTCCCTACCTTTTTATTATTCCTTTATTCCCTACCTTTTTATTATTCCTTTGTTCCCTACCTTTTTATTATTCCTTTGTTCCCTACCTTTTTATTATTCCTTTGTTCCCTACCTCGTCGTGTGGGAGGGAATATAAAAGAATAAGTTTAGTAAACTGGAACAAATAATCATGCCGCGGAGAAATTTGTTTTTAAAATAATACGTCTATACAAATAAACATCGTACAGGAAAGGCGGCGGTAGGGGGGGGGTCAATTGAAGGAATTTAATTTAATCGTGCCGGCATTTGTATTTGGTACACGATAGTAATGTTCAAATAGTACGACGTATTTACTTGTGTTCCTTAACTGTTAGGTTGGTGCAAAAATAATGACGTAATGATGTCGTTTTTTGACGTTAAAAAATGCGTCAAAAAACGACATTATTACGTCATTATTTTTGCACCAACCTAATAATTCAACAGGTCAGAGGAGTTCCCCAAAGGAAACAGCATAAAGAATGCATACAGCCCAACGAACGGCAGGAGAACAAAGAAACGGTCTTGTTCTCATGCCATTCAACATTTGGAAAAAATAAGAGGTCATCAAGAACTTTATTTTTTTAATCATTTCACTTCAAGTTAGGCAATAAAGCCACTAAGACGCAATTAGTTACGGAGAGTGAAACAAAAGGAGAAAATGTTACTGAAAGGACGATAAAAGAACAGGAATTAAGAAAACAGAATATGACGACGGGTGTTGTGTTTGAATTTTTTTAAATCGTAATTGATAGGGAAGCAAGAAGCTAGAAGAGAGTTCAACAAGCAAGAAATGCAAGCGAAGAAACTATTAGAATAGGACATACGGTTAAATTAAGAAATTTCAACAGATATTTGCTAATCTGGTCCTACGCATAAATCCATGAATTGGCTAACAGGATAATATTGTTTTTTTGTTATTGCTTTTAAATCATTTCACTCCAATCAAGGCAATAAATCCACTAAGACACAAGAGGATTACTTATTATGAAAGAATAAGAAAAAGAAAAACATTATTAAGGAGCGAAAACAATAAAAGATTAATTAAGGAGATAGTAGATAACGATTGATACTGCATTTAAATTTTTGAAGATCAAACTTAACTGGAAAGCAAGAAACCGGAACAGAGTTCCACAAGGGAGAAGTGCGAAAGAAGAATCTCTAAGAATAGAACTTACGGTTATATTAAGCAATTTAAACGGTAAAATGATGAGAATCAATTGCCAATCTAGTACTATGTTTAAATTCATGAATTGATTGATTGATTTGCTTTTACAGTTTATGAAACTTTTGCAGGTTATTTAAAGTCTGAAAATATATTTTGATTGTAAGAAAATTTAGAGTTTTAATTATACAAGTCAATCAATAGCTTGGGAGGAAGAGTTGGGCCCATGCCTTTCCCAAAGACATTCATTTCCGTGTTAATGAATATAAGGAACCTGACTGGAATTAGAACTCAGCTCTCTGATTTCACAATTACGAGCCATTATACATTGCACCACCTGTACATCCAAGTTTACAGCGACCGGTATCCCCAAGTTGTCACCCATCTAGGTACTGACAAGGTACCACCTTGCTTAACTTCTTTGATCGTTCGAGAACAGGTTTCTCTATATCATGGCCGTAAGCCCTGCAATTCATTAAGTCGAGGTACCAAAGGCGGAAAGCCCGTCAGGGCAATTGACATGAAAATATTTATAGAAAGGGCACAAAGAAGCTAGAAGCGGTAAGAAAGTAATTGAATCCAAGATGCCAGGTCAGCACTGATAACATTGCAGATTCTTCTTTGGATTTTGTCAGGAATCTCTAGATACATATCAGAAGCACAAGACCAGATGCGCCAAGAATATTCAATGCACGGACGAATGGTAAGATTGCTAAAGGTGCAGAAATATACATTATTGGTGCAGAGATATACATTCCTTGAGGATATCTGTGTATGAATTTCTGGATATTATAAACCTAATGTCTTCAGCAACCATTTTTTACCAGTGCTCATAGGACACATGGCACAGTGGATAAAGGCGTTAGTTAGATCCAGTGACAGGATCCAAAGAGTGTGAGTTCAATACCCGGTTAAGGCAGTCGGGAAGTTTCAGAGGGAAATTAACAGGAGATAACTGATAACTGGCATCCATTTAAAAAAAAAAAAAAAAAAAAAAAACATGGCATGTGGGACTAGAACAGGTCTCCCCCAGTGAGCGAAATAAAGGGTTCACTTCGACATTCCAACCACCTGAAAATATGTTCATGTGATCTGGCCGGCCCAATTGAATCGAGATCTTTGAATGTCTTCAAATATATACTGTTTTGTTGATGACTATTCCGGTCTAATCACGGTTTATTTTTTGAAACACAAAAACAATGTTTCTTGCTACGAAAATATATTTGGCAGACATCACTCTGTATGGCTCTGTAAAACGCCTCAGAAACGATAATGGCACAGAATTAATTTCTGAAAATTTTGAAACTCTGAAAAGGCAGTGGAGAACTTTCAGAGGGAAATTAACAGGAGATAACTGATAACTGATAACTGACATCGAAAAAAACGTCACGTCGAACTAGGACAATCTACCCCAGTGAGTGAAATAAAGGGTTCAGTTCGACATTCCAACCACCTGAAGAAAGCCGGAGCGTACAACGGCCGAAACGTTGTAATAAATATGGCGACAAAGATGAGGACAATAGTCCGAATAATGTAAATAATTTACATAATACGTCATCTCAGAAATATAGACAGATAGTGCAGAAATATATATATATCTTTAATTTTTTCCTTTTGAAAATATTACTGGATAATTCATCATACCTGAAGCCCAGGGGTTGCAAAATGTCTGCAACCTAGCGGCCTAAAAATATTAGTCCAGCACTGCAGTTCATTGGCTTGGTTCATTTCTACAGACTGTTTTATTAAAAGAAAAGGAAAAAGTTTTATACAACTTTCCAAACAAATTAATATTCATTTATTTATACTTATTCTTATTTATTTACCCTTTGCTAATACCAAGCCACTGATATTCGTCTTTTAAATCAAAATGGACACCTGGAGAAAATCTCTCACCAGGGTAACATTTCTCAGTTCACAGTGGACATTTATTATCATGCCGGAGACACCATCATCGTAAACGACGCTTTCCCGCCAATATCTGTGGACGTTTACGGTCATACAAGTATCTTGATGCCACACAAATCGAAGGAGCGGTAAAAATGGCCAACGCACTTTAACACAACAACGAAAGATATATCACTCAAAATGACTAAAATGGCAATTCAATTAGATTTAAGGATTATATTGTGCGTTGCTTCCATAAGGAATTCTGACGTCTATACACAACACACAACAAACGTAAAACCTTTCTTGAGTGACGGTCAGCAAAGTTCTTTGGAAGGCAGTTAACGAGATGGAGAGGTGCTATTATTCCTAAGTTAAAAGCGATGTTTCTCGTTCTTTTATGGCAGATCATTAAATAGCGAAGTCAGTTCAATATTCATGGCAAACCAACGCTCACGTCTAAGCTTATAGCAGTGATCAGCAAATTTTCTTGTAGAGCATTAAGTAGCGTAGTGAGTTCGATGTTCATGATAAACTAATCTTCATGTCTAAGCTTATGACAGCGGTTAGCAAATTTTCTTGTAGAGCATAAGTAAGCGTAGTCAGTTCGATATTTACGTTGAACCAACGCTCGGGTCTAGGCTTATAGCAGTGGTCAGTTAATTTTTTGTAGGGCATTTAATAACGTAGTCAGTTAGATATTCATGCTAAACCAACGCTCGTATTTAAGCTTATAGCAGTGGTCAGCTATTTTTCTTGTGGCGCATTGAGTAGCGTAATCAGTTCGATATTTATGGTATAAGATATATACTACTATATTTTACGGTCAGTAAGTAAAGCATGAACGCTTACAAAATAATCTTACTAAATTCAGTACATACGAAAAACTGGAACCTGATTGGATAAGACAAGTCACGTGATGTGCTTTCTCCGACGTCCGCGCAGGTGAACTCCAAATGACCGGGAAAGGTTCCGCACACAACTTGCTAACCATAGCGATAAAAACAGCTCCCCAGAATCAATCAGCGACTAGATCTGCGAAAGACTGTCTGCGAGCAAGGCTCTGCCTCGATCAACAGCATAGACCAAGTTATCATGAGAACGCGTAAGTCAGCTATGAATTTTCAACACTGAAAAACATACAAGGCCGTGCCGAAAGCAAATCCTGTCTCCACACTCTTTTTGTTCGAAATATTTAAAATTACTGCTACCGCATGCAGTCGGTCAGCAGTCACACACATTGTTCATTAGCGTGTGCTTCACACACACACGCACATATATACATACACAAACACGTATATAGGCATACAATATCCCTTGTATTGCTTACTTGAAACAAAATCCCTTCGAACAAACGAACTACTGGTTTCTTCATGTCAACAAAGTACATTGAATTTTAAAATGTAAATACATATATCTACCTATATAAATTTTATTGTTATATTAAGCCTAGTCTTCTTTTTCAAAAAAAAAAAAATTATCTGAGTTGTATAAAAAATTGCGTCGTATTTCTGAGCACAAACCTGATTTAATTTTTCCAACTAAAGTCCAGGTAGGCTGACCCCACAATGGTAAACCAACGCTTATGTCTAAAGCAATGGTCAGCACATTTTCTTGTAGAGCATTAAATGCCGAAGTCAGTTCGATAGTCATGCTAGACCAACGCTCGTATCTAAGCATATAGCAATGGTCATTACATTTTCTTGTAGAGTAGTAAGTGCCGAAGTCAGTTCAATAGTCATGCTAGACCAACGCTCGTGCCTAAGCATATCGCAATGGTCAGTACATTTATTTGTAGAGCATTAAGTGCCGAAGTCAGTTCGATAGTCATGCTAGACCAACGCTTGTGTGTAAGCATATAGCAATGATCAGTATATTTTCTTGTAGAGCATTAAGAGCCGAATTCAGTTCGATAGTCATGCGAGACCAACGCTCGTGTCTAAGCATTCAGCAATGGTCAGCACATTTTCTTGTAGACCATTAAGTGCCGAATCAGTTCGATAGTCATGCTAGACCAACACTCGTGTCTAAGCATATAGCAACTGTCAGGACATTTTCTTGTAGTGCATTAAGTGCCGAAGTCAGTTCGATAGTCATGCTAAACCAACGCTCGTGTCTAAGCATATAGCAATGGTCAGCACATTTTCTTGTAGACCATTAAGTGCCGAAGTCAGTTCGATAGTCATGCTAGACCAACGCTCGTGTCTAAACATATAGCAACGGTCAGCACATTTTCTTGTAGACCATAAAGTGCCGAAGTCAGTTCGATAGTCATGCTAGACCAACGCCCGTGTCTAAGCATTTAGCAATGGTCAGCACATTTTCTTGTAGAGCATTAAGTGCCGAAGTCAGTTCGATAGTCATGCTAGACCAACGCCCGTGTCTAAACATATAGCAATGGTCAGCACATTTTCTTGTAGACCATAAAGTGCCGAAGTCAGTTCGATAGTCATGCTAAACCAACGCTTGTGTCTAAGCATATAGCAATGGTCAGCACATTTTCTGGTAGACCATTAAGTGCCGAAGTCAGTTCGATAGTCATGCTAGACCAACGCTTGTGTCTAAGCATATAGCAATGGTTAGTACATTTTCTTGTAGAGCATTAAGTGCTGTAGTCAGTTCGATAACCATGCTAGACCAACGCTCGTGTCTAAGGATATAGCAACGGTCAGCACATTTTCTTGTAGAGCATTAAGTGCCGAAGTCAGTTCGATAGTCATGCTAAACCAACGCTCGTGTCTAAGCATATAGCAACGGTCAGCACATTTTCTTGTAGACCATTAAGTGCCGAAGTCAGTTCGATAGTCACACTAGACCAACGCTCGTGTCTAAGCATATAGCAACGATCAGCACATTTTCTTGTAGACCATTAAGTGCCGAATCAGTTCGATAGTCATACTAGACCAACGCTCGTGTCTAAGCATATAGCAACGGTCAGCACATTTTCTTGTAGTGCATTAAGTGCCGAAGTCAGTTCGATAGTCATGCTAAACCAACGCCCGTGTCTAAGCATTTAGCAATGGTCAGCACATTTTCTTGTAGAGCATTAAGTGCCGAAGTCAGTTCGATAGTCATGCTAGACCAACGCTCGTGTCTAAGCATGTGGCAATAGTCAGCACATTTTCTTTTAGAGCATTAAGTGCCGAAGTCAGTTCGATAGTCATGCGAGACCAACGCTCGTGTCTAAGCATATAGCAATGGTCAGCACATCTTCTTGTAGAGCGTTAAATGCCGAAGTCAGTTCGATAGTCATGCTAGACCAACGCTCGTTTCTAAGCATATAGCAATGATCAGTACATTTTCTTGTAGAGCATTAATTGCCGAAGTCAGTTCGATAGTCATGCTAAGTCAGCGCTCATATGTAAGCTTATAACAGTGCTCAACGAATTGGCTTGTTGAGCATTAAATAGCGAAGTCAGTTCGATATTCAGTCTAAGCCAACCAACGTGTTTTTGCAGGGAAAATTGTCTTTTTTAATGCTTTAAATCAAGTTTACGTCTGCATAATACACTGAATTTCTCAGTGTTTAAGGGCTACGTCTGAAGATTCCTGACAAAGATTAATAACTTCTTCCTCATGTCTTATAATAATGGACACCAAATTTTCTTATATATCATGAAGTAGGGTAGTCAGTCCAATGTTCATGGTACACCAATTATCGTCTCTAAGCTTATGGTAATCGTCAGCAAACATTTCTGTAAGATCATTAAGCAGTGTAATCATTCTGGGTGGCTCAATTGTGTTATAAGTATAGCAAACCCTATCTGACAGATCATTACTTAATGTTGAGTATCTGATGTTCATGGCTTCCTCATTTGATAAATATATATTGTAAACCACTACTTCAATTTTCTATCCACTTTCTCATTCTTATAAAACTGATATCTCAGTGAGATTTCTATGGTCGTCAAGGAGCAGAAGTGATTTTTTAAGAGCCCCATCAGTTCACTTCCTAATAACGTAAGAAAATTAATCGTTACACACCTAAATGTCTGAAAACTAGATGCATCATCGTCTTATGTCCGCCTTGACATCACCGACATTCTATCACCTTCTACGACCTATACATACATCGTAGAATACATGTTTCGTGGTAAGAACGTTTCTGTGTCCCATTCCGTAGCTGGCGAAACGAACACAGTTTTTCTTGCGAATTATTTTTCAGAACTGAAATTCAGACGGATTTTAAAATTCTTTGTAAAATGCATATAAAAAACTATAAAAGTTCTTTATAAAAGTTTGGTTACGGCCGTATCCCGCTGAAACACCGGTTCCCTTCCGATCAGCAAAGTTAAACAATGTTGAGCAATATCGACTCGGAATGAGAACACGGTGGATTTCGTTTTATCCACTTACGCGCAAATACCCTTGAGAAAGCTATGAATCCCTCTACTATGAGTTAAATAGTAGAACAGACTGGACTGCTCCGAATCCCCAAACCGTTGAAGTACATACTGCAAAGCAACTAACGAAAGAATCGAGTAGTTCCCAATAACTCCATGATTCCCGACTTAGGTCGACCTTGATATAAAACTTGATATTCACACGTTAATTTCCTAATTTTGCATTGCGAAAAATGCATTTACAAGTAAATCAATACATTAAAGAGTTCAGAAAGTAATTACGTATTTATCTGTTATTTTCATTGTATTTCACTGTTATGTATTATAAGCTAACAAACCAAGGCAGAACCAAAACTGAATAGTCGGAAAGTAAGTTTAGAATTAGTTGATCATCTCTTGGAGTGTTTTTTATAAGGCATTTCATATTTTAATTAGAAGCTTGCAACGAAGGAATTTCATTTCCTCATGGGGTTTCAGGTGATAACCAAGCACAAAGCTCCACCATCTGCAGCAGACCAGGAATGCCAACCTTTCATTTGGGCATCGCATTGTTACAGGTGATGAAATATGAGTTTCGCATGTCAACATAAAATGAAAAAGACATTGGTTATCATAAAACACTTACCTGATATTTTAGCATCTGCACTTGTTTGATGTTAATATCTCCAATCGGTAGTTGGTTATGGGCTAATTAGTAAGACTTGCATCACAAAAAACTTTATTTTCTAAAAAAATAAAATAAAATTTCGCTCAAAATATTAAGATTTCGGCATTAAATAGCCCAATAGGTTTATATGGCGCTAAACAAAAACAACTAACCAGTTGGTAGTTTGATTCTTGTGCTTTTTTCTCTTGCTGGCAACCATGCATTCTGTCTTCTTACAGTTGATGGTTACTACTTTTGCCACTTCCTTCTTTCTATGTGCCGTGCCCTTTCAGGACGTAGGCGATCATGGGTCTTTACCTCCTTCTATCCCATGCAGCTCTCAACAAGTTCCTTCCTTCTGCAACCTCCCTCAGACCACGTTCTGTCATCCACTTGCTTAAGGCCGCTAGGTATGTCATGCGTTGTTTTACCTTGTCTCTATTCCCTTCTATTTGACTCGTGATTATCAGATTCTCTAGGCCCTCCTTCCTCATTATGTGTCCCAGCAACTTCAGCTGAATCTTCCTGATGTTAAGTATAAGCGTCCTCCTTGATTGCATCCTCTCTGTAATTGTTGCTCACACGTTCGGTCCATGATATCCTCAGCATCCTTTTGTAGAACCACAACCCTGTCGCCTCGAGTCACTTCAGGTGATAACCGAACACAATATGCTCCATGTTATCTTCAGCATCCCTGTGCAGAATCACATCTACGTTGCCTCGAGTCTCTTCTTCATCTCTGAGGAAATCGTTCAACTCGACACATGGAACTTTCTCATAAATTAACCTTTCCAAACACCTCTTAATCATATATGGCATCTGATTTAAAATCATCAGCTATTTTTATCAGGTGTTGTTCTTATAGTTTCTCACTTCCTTTTTCTCCCTTGGTACTCGAAATCTTAATTAGTAACCCCCAGAATACTGTCTACCGTCAGTCGTGACTCTAGCCTGTATAGCGTAACAATGCGTAGAGATGCGTTCAAATTTCAAGATGTAGTTTATTTATAAATTCGTTTCATGATTTCTTAAGCAAAGAAACAAATTAACTGAGCTGAAAATAGAAACCATCTTATACAGAAGATTACGAAATGAAATAATTTTGTCTAAAGATGAGTTAAGCATTTCTGCGTCGTTTAACGATGTCTATCATTCATGATATAATTAACCTTTTTTTTCTATTTTTTTTTTTCTAAATAAACAAAATAACAAGATATAAATTCAAGGACATAGACGAAAAAATCCTTAGTCAATATTATTTAATATTAAATCGCTTTTAGAATAATCGCTGTAGCTTGTAGATGAAGAAAAAAAAACAAATATTATACGTTGCACTTATGGTCGCTGAGGTTTCTCGTATTATTTCAAGTGTTACGTGAACGTTACAAGCACATACGTGATGTTGATTTTATTGCATGAGATTAATTCTGTTTTCGGAGACACAAATTTTACCAATTGTCTCTAGGATGTGAGCTTTGGCGTGGGTGTTTTAACACTCTCTTCTTGTTTTTATACAACATTTATTCAAAATTTTGTTTTGTTTTTGTTTTTTTCGCTTTCTTACACTCGATTTTAGCGAGTCGGATAGCAAAAGCAATTTCTCGTTTAAAATACCTCAAGTATTGAAGGTCTTCTAGAATTATCCGTTGATGACATCAGCAACTCGAGAAGGAGGAGGAAAAAAGGAGTGAGAAGTGGAAGAGGCGGTAAGAAAGAACTAGTTTTTTATTTTTAGTTTTTGTCGTTATAGTCACCTGACGTCAGTTTCATACAATTTTGCAGCAGACAATATTAAGGAGAAAGAAATAAAAAAAGTTTTTCGAATATTCATATTTGTGTCAAGAGAATGGTTACATTATACTTTTTACAGCGAATATGAAAGTTCATTATTGGCTGTCATTAAACGGTTTCCTGTGTATTTATTTTTACAACGAAAGATGATAACCTAATCTAAAAATGGGATTATTAACATTTAACTGTATTATCCAAAAGTAAAGTGTACAAGTTAATTTCCAGTGATGTGCTTAAATAACGGTGATATAAATATCAATAATATTATTTGAAAAGAAATGCACTACCATATTTAAAGCATTCCTCTAAAAACTTACGTAATTGAAAATGATATTAAGTATTCTTTTATTTAACATGGACTAAACGAGCTAAGTCAATCAGTTTCGAATGTAATGTTTTGTTTTAATTTGTTAATATTTTTTATTCTTTCCGGTGTCTTCCTATATTTGCTTGAACGTTTCTCTCTCTCTCTCTATATATATATATAAATATATACATATATATATATATATATATATATATATATATATATATATATATATATATATATATATATATATATATATATATATATATATATATATATCTGTACGGACGTATATATATATATATATATATATATATATATATATATATATATATATATTATATATATATATATATATATCAAGGGCACTTGAATTTATAAACTATGTTGGTTTTTTGCAAATCGCTAACAGGGGGAGAAGAATCATTGCGAAGAATTAAGTTGGATATACCAGATTTAGTGTAGTATATGATTAATTTAATTTTTTTGCTATGATCTGTAGTTGATATATTAGAATATACTAATTTTTTTAGTATATTTTCATCTTGTTTATAATTAGTATGCATTTGAATACGATAGAGGAGATTAATATATTTGAGATCAGTAGAAGCAGTATTATGTACAATTTGCTTAGTATTGAGATTTCTAAGAAAGCATCTTATTTGTTCATCAACTATATAGTTTGGAAAGCTATTATTAATAAGTGTCTGTTTTATATTCTTTAGTTCACTGTAAAAAATCTGTTTTGTGGATGAATTAGTTTCTGCACAATGTATTAGATTCTTTATAATTGCTATTTTGTAGTAATATGGGATATATATATATATATATATATATATATATATATATATATATATATATATATATATATATATATATACATATATATATATATATATATATTACAGGCAATCGATCCTTTGGTATATAATCCGGGTGGATTCTAGTAATATTTAGTAATATTAGTTATTAAAACTGATCCACAGTGTGAGTGATTACATTCAACCCCAGACCGCTTCCCTCGGGATAAGATACCTTACGCCCCCACCAATCACTAACACAAACCCATTCTCATTAACAAGCCGTCTACTAGAGGAGGACTGACATTGAAAATAAATTTAAAACAATACTCCGAGACAGACACTTAGGGGCTGATGAAAACCGCGTACTGAACGGCTTAAAATAGATTATCACTATTTTTGTTTTTTGCTGTAATACATACATGTTAATTGATTGGGGGTCGCAGCATTTAATGATGTTTTTTGGCGGAGGCTGACTAGGGATTATGAGAACGCATTCACAGTGACTGTGTATTTGGACTTATACTAAGTTAAAAGTTAACAAAATTAATTTTATTCTCTTCCTCTCTACTCTACCTTATTAACTTCGATGCATTAACCCTTTCCTCGTTTACAGATGGTGGGCGGGGGATCAGTTTTTTTTTTTTTCTTCATTCCCCGGTGTACATGTACGTATTTATATTTGTGTGGTGTATATATATATATATATATATATATATATATATATATATATATATATATATATATATATATATAGGTATTCCATTGCCGGAGTGTCGCCGATTAAACCGACTACCCCACTCCATGTTCTTGCGAGTGATGGGGGTAATTTGCAACCCAGTAGGACGAAAAATAAGGCCTAACAAGGTGCGGAAGACCTCTCGATGAATCAACGAGAGGCGGTGTCTCAATAAACTGGCGTGGAGAAAGCAACGGGAAATCACTCCACTATTAATCCCAATTAATGGCAATTAATAAACAATATATGAAGCCTAACGGTGTGAAGCGGAGGCGGGGTCTATAGAAATTAACTCCTCGCCCAGTAAGGACCGAAGTGTGCAACAGGTGTCATCAAACCGTCATCCAGCGACTGTTAGTATAAACGGTGTAAAGGGGATCAAAATTATCGGAACTGATCCCGGAAAGGAGCGACATGAGTGACAGGTGTCACCGGATCGTCATCCAGCGACTGTTCGCATCAAACAAAAAATAATTCTCGGTACATGAAAAGTTAGAACGCAAAACAAATGTGGCCAGTTGGAAAACATAAAACAGGAGATGAGTAGGTTAAATATCAACATTTTAGGTGTATGTGAAACTAGGTGGTCCCAACAACGGAGATTTCGTCAGTGACAACCACAGTGTTATTTTTTTTTTAAGCGTTTCACCCCAAGCAAGGCGAGAAGCCACTAGGACGCAAGGGGTTACAGAAAATTTGGAGCAAGATCAGATAGGAGTAGAAGAGACGCCTACATTTAGGAGTTTCGACAGTGAAGGGGTGAGAGCGGGATGCCAGCCTCGTAGGGCGCTTGAAATCATGAAGTCTGGGAACCAGCGAATGCAACTCCTCGGGGCAATTGACATGAAAGTATTTGTAAAACAGACAGAGCACGAGGTGACGGCGCGTCTGTGGGAAAGTGACTGTAGACGAGATGCCAGATCAGGGCCAATTATATTGCATATTCGCCTCTGGAGCCTATCAAGAACCCTGAGGCAAACAGAAGGGGCTATAGACCATATATGGCAGCAATACTCCATGCAAGGGCGAATTGTTGATTTATAGATATGGCGCGGCACAGGGAGCCAACTTTCCTTGCGGTAGACGAAGCAATTGACTCAATGTATTTGTTCCATCTCAGGTCAGCCGTTAACGTGAGACCGAGCAGCCGCAGAGAGTTGCTCTTGAGAAGTTGAGCGTCAGACATTCTCATGGAGGGCAGGGAAGGATCCCTATGGTGATTAATAGAGAGCAGTTTTGTTTTTGAAGCATTAAAGTTGACCAGCCCATTCCTGCCCCAGTTCACAACCGATTGGAGGTCCTTTTCGAGACGCACGGCCAGGTTAGTTGTGTCAGTGACACTAGATTTGTTTTTGAAGCAGGAATAAATTGTGGTGTCATCCGCGTAGATGACAACTTGGGGAATTATGGCGTCAGGAAGGTCATTTATGTAGATAAGGAATAGTGTGGGACCTAGGATGGAGCCTTGAGGAACACCTGCGTTCGTGGGATAGGAACTGGAGGAGAATCCGTTGAGAACGATTGTATTAGGTCAAACAATCGACCCGTAATGCCATAACCCTGGAGCTTGCGAAGAAGGCCGGCATGTCAAACCCTATCAAATGCTTTGGAGATATCTAGGGGCACGGCACGAGCTTCCCCGTTATTTTGAAGAGCTCGGTAGACAGTTTCAGTGATGGCCGTAAGCACATCAGCTGTAGATCGGGCAAAGCGGAAGCCATATTGCTTGTCTGAGAGCAGATCATGGGATGTGAGGTGGTTAACCACCTCGGTATTGATTAGGGCTTCGAAGACTTTGCCGAAGAGGGGTAGGAGGCTGATAGGACGGTAGTTAGAAAGGTCAGAGGGGTCTTGAAGACAGGAACGATCGAAGAGGACTTCCAGCAGTCAGGAAAACAACATTCCTTGAGGCAGTAGTTGTATAGTTTAGAAAGGGCTGGCGCCAGTTAAGGCGCGCATTTCTTCAAGACAATGGCTGGTATCCCATCTCCACCACTAGCCTTGTTGGGGTCTAAATTGGAGATAACGCCCAATACGAATGACAGGATTATGTGTAACCCACTCAATAGGGCTTCAGTTCTAAGAGGGAAGTCGGGTATGGATTCACCGGAAGAGTCGAGCGTCGAATTGAATGGAAATTTCCGAGCAAAGCATTCAGCTTTGTCGGCAGAGGAGGTCAGGACTTCGAACTGGTTGAACAAAGGAGTTATAGAGGGTTTGCAATTGTTCAATACGCTCTTGCAGAGACGCCAATAATCTTTGGAGCCAAATTTGCGAGATGCAATACGCTCCTTCATCCGCGCAGCAAATAGTGACTTAGCATCGTTGAGGACACGCTTACATTCGTTACGGGCGGAGGCAAAGAGACGTCTATTGCAGTCAGACATGTCGCTACGGAATAGGTGAAAGAAGTGGTTCCTATGGGCGATGGCGGCTGAGCAAGCAGCGGAGAACCGGGGGGAGGAGCGCGACTTGAGCCGATATTTCCTTGAGGGGATGAAAGCGTTGATTCCAGCTTTAACCCGGGATGAGACCTCAGAAGCACATTCTTGGACGGGGAGCGTAAAGACACGATCCCAGGGGACATCGCGGAGGTAATCACGGAACGCGTCCCAGTCAACTCGTTGATAGTAGAACGAAGTTCTAGTGGTAGGAGGTTCTTTGCAGGGGATGGAGTTGAAGGAGATGTTAACAGATACTACCGCATGATCAGAGTTACCAAGAGGGCAGAGTTGCGTGGGCGCTACAGAACTCGGGGATGGAGGTAAAACACAGATCGAGAAGAGAGGCTTTACCTTATGCAGGCGGAGAAAATGAAGAAGGAGTTGAATTGATACTAGATCAAGATATCAAGAAATGCGTTCTGGGACACTGTCAGTTATCTGAAATAATTCTTGTAGTTAAATTTAAAGGAAAGCTTTTCAACATATTTATATCTTTCTCAGCATATCTATTATAATCGTGTATGCACCGACAGCACAAAGCACGGAAAAAGAAATCGAATCTTTCTACTCCATGCTAGACAATGCCAAGGCTTAGTGTAAATCGCAAGAAATTATAATTATCATGGGTGATCTGAATTCCAAAGTAGGCAAGAAGAAGGATGAAACTACGGAAACTGAAGAAGCCTAACGCAGCGCCCAAATTGCAATACAGCAGACTCCTGAACGATCCGAATCTGAAGGAAAAATATATGGACAGTGTGAAAAGATACGAGTGACAGAATGGAAATGAAAAGTCGAAATGATACACACTAAAAGAAGCTTTAGTGACATCAGCAAGCGACATCATCCCAAAGAAAAATAGACGAAGAAAAAACGAATGGATCAATGAAGAGATTCTCGACATGAAGGAAAGGAGACAGAAGATATAGAAAGGAATACAGAAAACTAGACAATTGAATAAGGAACAAATGCAGAGAGGCTAAAGAGGAATCACTCAACGAAAAATGTACAGAAATAGGGAGAATGAATATCACAGATAAAGATGCATAAAAAATAAGAGAACTAAGAGGACAAAAGACATACCCTTGATGAGCTTGTCTTTTCTTCTGTTCTTTTTGTCTTCTTAGTTCAAGCTGCATAAAATCCAAGGACGGAAAAGAGAAATTCTTCGGACTGAAACGAATATATCGGAGATCTCTTCCATAACGAAAGAGAACAACCGGCAATACACAGAAATACCAACAGGCATTAAAATATTAAAAACCGAAGTTGCAGCTGCACTGGGCAAACTGAAAAGAAACAAAGTGGCAGGGCCAGGCGGAATTGTAATAGAGACGTTGGCAGCCTTAGACGATTTCGGCATAGACTAAATTATAGAAATAATAAATGAAATCTACAACAGTGGTGATATACCGGAAGACTTAAGCAGATCTATTTTCATAGCACTTCCTAAGAAACCAGGCGCAACCGAATGTGAACTCCACCGAACAATCAGCCTAATGAGTCACATAACAAAACTCATCATCTGCATTCTGAGGAATAGAGCATGCAGCAGAATCAGGCCAGAGATAGGACAAGAACAGAGCGGGTTCGTCAAAGACATCGTGTTTTATAGATTATGCAAAGGCGTTTAACAAAGTATGTCACAAACATCTGTTAGAGCTGCTCAGCAACCTTGAGATATGAAAAGACATTAGAACAATGAAAAATCTATACTGGCAACAAACCGCCTGCATACATATAAAAAAATGAGTTCAGCAGATATACAAAAATGGAAAGGGGTGTAAGACAAGGATGCGTCTTCTCACCGGACTTAATCTATACATCGAGGCAATTCTGAGAAACCAGGAAATTCTACCAGGATTCATCATTGGCAGCCACAATCTTAACAATATAAGATATGCAGATGACACAGTGTTGATAGCAGACAAGGAAAGAAAACTACAAACCTCCTACAGAAGATAGCGAAGGAGAGCGAGAAGAAGGGACTAGGCATAAACTACAAGAAGACAGAATGTATGGTCATCAGCAAAAGGATGAGTTCAGAATGTAAATTACAAGTCAGAGATATTAAAATCAAGCAGGCACAGAAATTTAAGTATCAGAGAAGTGTTCTAACCGAGGACGGAAAGTTCGACACTGAGATACGAAGATATATTAAGATGGTCAAATATGCATTCCCGAAACTAAGCAGAATATTAAGAGACAGGAAAATTTCGTTCGAAATAAAGAAAATAGTACTGAACTCTTACATGATATCTGTCCTCCTGTATGGCAGTGAATTCTGGGCAATCTCCTCAAATATGAAGAAAAGACTCAAAGCAACAGAAATGTGGTTCTACAGAAGGATGCTAAGGATATCATGGGCTGAATATGTGAGCAATGACGAGGTTTTAGAGAGAATGGAAACACAGAGGAAATTTATACTTAACATCGTGAAAATGTTGTTGAAATTTCTGGAACACGTAATGAGGAAGGAGGGCTTGGAAAAGCTGATACAGAACGGATAGAGGGAAAGGGGAAATCAACGTGTAACATAATGGGCTTGAGCAAATAGATGACAGAACACGGTTTAGGAGAAATAACAAACAAAAAGACAAAGCTTATTAAGTGCTACAAGGGGCAGGAAGTTGTGGAAGGTAAAGATCGCCTCCGTTCTGAAGGGACACGGCACACAAAAAGAAAAGTAAAAAATGATATAATAAAGACATGAAGCCATTACGATCAAAAAATGGTTCTCGTCTGACCACCCGAGCAACGTCGAACCTGGTCACTACCTAGATGGGTGACCACTTGGGAATACCAGATGCTGTAAATCTGGATGTGCAGGTGGTGTAGTGGATTATGAAAATATGTTAATTATTTAGACAAAATACTCTGAACAGGACCAGATTTTGGAAACTCTAAGAAGGATACAGGCTAAAATTTCACTCAGAGATGAACCCACTGGTAATCCAAATTTTTATTTCATTTTTTTTTTTTTTTTAATCATTTCTCTTTAAGCAAGATAATAAAGCCTCTAAGACACAAGGAGTTACTGAGTAGGAAAGAACGTAAGAAAAAGTAAAATATTATTAAGGAGTAAGAACAATAAAAGAAGTATTAAGAAGACAGTAAATAAAGATTGTCATTGCATTTAAATTTTTGAAGATCAAACTTGACTGGAAAGCAAGAATCCAGAAGAGAGTTCCACAAGTGAGAAGTGCAAGAGAAGAAACTGTTAATATAGAACTTACAGTTACATCTAGTCTATTCAACTGTAAACTGATGAGACCTTGCCGCCAATCTAGTACCTCGCTTAAATTCATAAAGTTTAGGTACCATAGAACAATTACCATGAAAGTATTTATAGAAAAGTCAAAGACAAGCTACATTACGGCGGTGGGAAAGTGAGTGAAGCCGAGATGCCAGGTCAGGACCAATAACATTGCAGATTATTCTTCTAGATTTTATCAAGAATCTCTAAATATATAACAGGAGAAACGGCCCATATGTGACATCAATATTCAAAGCATAGATGAATGGTAGAATCATAAACATGTGAACCTGCTTTCCTACTACCAAACCTAGCAACTGATTCACTATAATCTTTGCACTTCATGTCAGCAGAGAACGTGCCATGAGTCACTCTCCTGGTGGTTAGCATCATCCATGCTGATAGAAGGCAAAATGGAGCCGTTTTGGAGGCGTTAAAATTAACAAGCCATTCCTTGCACCAGTTAACAGCAGATTGTAGGTCATTTTTATATCAGTTGTCAATTTGACCTTATCGAACCGATTAGACTTAAGACAGGGGTAATTAGTTGTGTCATCTGCATAGATATCGAGTTGGTAACTGATGCCATGAAGAAGGTTGGCAGATTTTTATGGTTTACATATTGGTAGGGAGAAAATTATTTTTGATTGTGCTAAATGCTTTATTAAACGATTTAAGGATTTGTTAGCAGGAACATGACGGTTTTAAACAGAAAACTCTGTGTTTAAAGGCACTATTCAACTTTACTTAGTTATCGACGCACTCTGTAGCCGAGAGTTCAAAGCCAGTCAAATCAAATGAGTTTCCCCTAGGGAAATGCAGGTTCGAATCCTGCCGAAGAGCGTATATTAGAAAAACGACGAAAATGAATAAATAAATATACAGAATAATAAATACATGCATCATCTACTCAAATTCTAATCAGTGTAACCCGGATATAAGAGAGTTGTCGGGACGGAGAAGAAGTCTCTTATATCCAGGTTTCTCTTAGATCCGGGTCTCTTATATCCGGGTTACAACTTTTAACTAATAAAAATCTGTCGAATTAATAAATAAAAAAATTCTTCTCCTTTCTTTACAGAATGTTTTGTTTACATTAGGATACGTTAGAGTAGATATGTCTGTTGCAAGAGTCGAAATATTTGTGTTTAAAGGCACTTTTCAACTTTACTTGGTCATTGATGCACTCTGTAGTTGAGAGGTAAAAGTACGTAAGATCTAATGACGATTTCCCTAGGGGAACGCAGGTTCGAATCCTGCCGGAGAGGGCATATTTTTCTCTAATAATATTTATAGAATATTCAGGCCGGTCAACAAAAATAAGTTAATATGTTCTTTAATAAATAAGCGGAACGTCTACTCAAACACGAGTATCCACTAAATATAACGTTTAAGTAATAAAAAAATCTGTCGGATTAATAAATAAAAAACATCTCCTTTCTTTACAAATTGCATATATTATATATAGGGTGACCCAAAAAAATGGGAACTTTTTAACAATCCAATAAAACCAAGAATGATGGAAGAAAAATATTTTATTCATAGTAATTGAAACCTTTAAACATGCCATTTAAGAAACAATGATGAAATTTTCATTTTTTTTAAATTATGTCCTGTAGATGGCGTCCTCCTGTACGAATGTATTCTTGAAATCTGCTGTTGAGATTCCTTATTGACTCCTGCAACATCTCAGCTGGGATACTGTGAATTTCATCTAAATGGCGAAATGTTTACTTGCTCAAGGTCACTGTCTTGCAGTGTTGCCACTTGCTCATGTGTGGCAATAAGCACTTCAAAAATTCCCGTTTTTGGGGGGTCACCCTATATATTATGAGCAAGTTCTGGCTATCAATAAAACAATTGATAGACAGAACTTGTCCAGATTATTTAACAAAACATGTTTTTGAGAGAATTCTTTCTGCCTAAATTATATATATATATATATATATATATATATATATATATATATATATATATATATATATATATATATATATATATATATATAAGGGAGAGAGAGTCCACTTACAGTGAGTGTTTCAAATATTTGCCTGTTACTTTTTTACTGTTGTTCACCAGGTACAAGCCCCAAGAGTCACTCAAGTTAGAGTGTTACTGAATGAGTTTGCTGAAAATAGATAATGGTTGATACGAGACTTGTGAGTTTCAATTTATAGTGATCGGCGAAGTATTCTCTCGAGATACTGTTCCACAAAGTACCGGCTCCTGGGGAGGAGCTGTCCAAATGGAACTTCCTCCTTACTAATGGAATACGAAGGGAATAAGTAGGATTCGACCCTGTATATACTAGCGTTCAGAGTTAGGCCCACTTCACTTGCACAAACTACTGCTTCCATTTGCGTAATGAACTGGGCTAAGTTTAGTAACACTCTATAAAAGTGATATAAAAGCAATCAAAATAGTCAGAAGCGAAAAATAAGAAGTCATCTTTATCTTCCATAGAACCTTTGAACTTAATAAGTAAAAACAGCTGCCATCCTCTTCACAATACTTCTTTGCATTCCGCGCATGCGTATTATCATTTATTTCATTATGTCGTCATTGTTCTCGCTTGGGTCAGAGAAATTTTCACTGCATTTTACACTGCATTACCATAGAGATCGGGCGCGTGATGCAAGCGGCTACCAACGTCATCACATCGCAACTAATGATAAGCTGGCAATAAGGAACGGGATTGCATTATCTGCGCTGTGGTTGACGTTCATTGGATGACGACAATGGTGACGGTCATAGTCGTAGTAGCGGTTGCTATGCTACAATATTGTGTATACACACTCACGCTTGTATGTACAGTTATACATAATACACGTGTCGATGTACAAACAGATGATCTCTGACGTATTCTAGAATTTTGTATTTTCTTTTCATTTCTTTTCCACCCACCTTTTCGAATATACCTATATCTATTTGTTTCTCTCTAAAATAGAAACAATCTCTTTTTCTCTTTCTTCTTATTCGTTTTTATATCTTAATTTCTTTAAGAAACACGCCTAGAAGTTTTTTCATCATATATCTCTTTCTTCTTTATTTTCCTCTCTCTCTCTCTCTCTCTCTCTCTCTCTCTCTCTCTCTCTCTCTCTCTCTCTCTCTTCGCTTCATTTTTCTCTCTTAAAATTTTCTCTTCATCATTTTAGATGTCTTTTTCCTTTGGTCACCCTCTCTCACTCTACCTCTCTTTTTTTTTTATCTACATTTTCTCTCCTAAAATTGTTCTTAAAATTGTTCCTTCCATCACATATTTCTTTCGTCCCCTTTTTACTTTGGCCACCCCCTCTGATATATTCCTTCTCACTATCTTGCCAACTCTCTCTCTCCCTCCCTCTCTGTTCTCTTTCACTCTCTTCTTCTCTGTCTTTCCCTTCTTCCTTTTCGAATATTTGTTTCTCTTTGCATAATGCAACTTCTCTATCGCTTTCGTTTTGATTTTCTTACTTTTCTCTTAAGCACTCCTAAACTTTTCCTTCTATCATATTACATAACTTTCCTCCTCTTTCTCCCTTATCTGCCCTTACTCTATCCCCCTCCCTTCTCTCCCTCCCCTTTCTCTCACTTTCGTAATACTTTTCTTTCACACATCCAAAAATTCAAAACACGTTACTTAAAAGAGAACAAGATATGAAATGCTTCAGATAATTCCCACTATATATATATATATATATATATATATATATATATATATATATATATATATATATATATATATATATATATATATATATATATATATATATATATATATATATTCATTCTGTTTATACGTTATTTTTATAGATATAATTTATTTAAGTAAATGCTCTGATTTTAATTAAACGTTATTAATTACATTTACCGGCCTGAATGTTCGAAAAAATTCGTAGAAAATATGCGCTCTCCGACAGAAATCGAACCTGTAACCCTTATGGAGAAACGTTATTTGATCTGACGTGATGTTAATCATTCAGCCACGAAGAAGCTCACGAAACGTATTTTAATGTAAACAATGACAACATATTATGAAATGGAATGAAATGAAATAAGTGTTACAGGTTCGATTCCTGTCGGAAAGCGCATATTTTCTACAAAATTTCACGAACATTCAGGCTGTAAGGTAGGTTTGTCACTTAGCTGATTGATTATACCTTCAGCATTCGGACTCCAGAATTTCGTAGGAGGGCCCTTCGGGAATTAAACCGTCAGGGGGTATCAACAATTGAATTTGACTCCCATTGTTTTCGACGTATGAGGGAGCAGAAAGTCGGTTTTTAATACCTGAATGACGCATATGATTTTATTATAATGGTGAAAGGCTTGTGCATAACCAACCTATTCACTATTCGGAAGAGCCAAATACAGAGTAATCGTGAACATAGTATGCCGCAAGAGTTCCACCCAAGGCCATAGAAATCAGTGTGTCTTGTTATTCACCAATAGCTTGAGAAAAGATGGATCCATAACTTTCCGAAGGGTATTTGCAGGTAAATGTAACGAACTCGACTGGAATTCGAACCACAATCAGAGCCGCTATCGATTACTCCAACGTACCTCCACGTGCATATATATATATATATATATATATATATATATATATATATATATATATATATATATATATATATATATATATATACTAGCAGCTTGGCCCGGCGTTGCCCGTGCTTGATTCAAAAATCGTACGACTCATACAGCAATCGCTATCACTTGACTTAAAATATTTTTGCCCTTCCTTGCCTTTAAAGGAGTGCCTTTTTCCGTGCTGATGTTGCTACATGCCTTACTTCTTGCCCATCTCACACTGCGAATTTTTTTCTAAGCTCTATACTAAACATTAAATGTTACGAAAAAAGAACTAAACAAAATAAACACAAAACGACTAGCTTTAAAAAAGGACTCGTAACTGGAAAAACCGAATGAAAAAAGAATATTAAAAACAAATACTTTTTCACACCCAACCCAGTTCTCCGGAATCATAATCAACATTGAGTTTAAGCAAGCAAATGAGCCAATTGGAGTAAAGTGCCATGCAGATTTAAATTTCTCCCACTTGTGACGAATGCAGCTATTGATTTTTTGCATGCTAGCATGCTAGTTAACATTCATGTCAGTCAGCTGTTGGCTCTCACGCTGGCCAGTAGAATCTTCTTGCCTATTCGTGTCAGCCAGCTATAGACTCTCACTCTGGCCAGTAGAAAATGACCGCAAACTACAGGAAAACTCCCGTAGAAGCATGAAAAATCGATTATTCCCACTATCGGTGGGAGTTGGGAAATGCAAAGTCGGTCTTGGCCTTCCCGCTAACTTGGAGCATGTGAATGTAAATTTTGGTGCAAATCCGTCGAAAATTGCGGCTATGCATTCGTTACACACACACATCCTGCCTTTTATATATATATATATATATATATATATATATATATTAAACGCGCACTTCATGAAAATTAACAAAATAAATAAGTAGAGCTTTAAATATAAATCTGTTCTTTTGAATTAAATTCTAGATATATAGTTAGCTTAACTAAGTCTGACAAAAGGCCATAAGTAAACGCACCCCCCCAAAAAAAGATTGCGTTGTTCACTAGAACCTACAGTCAAAATTCAACGTTTTGTGCTAGCAACAAATATGCAGCCACTTCCGCAATCGAACAAAACTTGAGTTTTATTCCTGTCAGAAAACGAAACTCTCTAAATAATGTAATACTACAGGAATACATTTCTCAACGCCAATAAACAGGTGAATATTTTTTCAATAGAATATGGAACAAAGTTAGTATCAAAATCTCCTTTATTCTATTCTAATGAATATATTCAAAAATAATTTAGTTTGGGAGTTTAAATCTATTCTTCTTCTATGTAGCGTGTCTCTTCAAGACTTTGTTGATCATGGCTCTCCGCAATTTCTTTTCCTTTATAGTTCTCAATAAATATTGTATTTTCCCCATCTCCCAAATCGTGCTCTGTCAACCACTCACTCAAGGTCGCCATGTAGGTTATGCATTGCTTTTTCCTTTGTTTTCTCTTGCCTTCTGTGAGTATCAAATTTTTCAAGACTTCTCTCCTCATTGTGTGCGCAAGAAATTTCAAATGTCTTTTCCTGATGCTAAGTATAAGTGACTTTTTTGTTTCGTTTTTCACTAAAACTTCGTTGTTAGTCACATATTCGGTCTATGGTATTCCCAGCATCCTTCTATAGAATTTCATTTTTGTTACTTCAAATCTTTCTCTTCATCTGTGAGTAGATTGTCTAGCATTCATTGTCATATATGAGGACTGGTACTACATAACAGTCCGGTACTCTTTTCTTTGTAATGAATTTTTCTGTTTCTTAATACTTTGCTTATCTTTTGGAAGGCATCTTTCACTATCCCAATGCCCCTTCGGATTCGTTGTTGCACTTTCTGTCCTCTGCTAAAACACTTCCCAGCTATTTAAATTGTACTTGTTTGATTTTGGTATCTCCAATTTATAATTCCTATGTTGAGCTGTTTCTTTGACTAACAACCATGTATTTCGTCTTCTTGTAATGCATGTTTAACCCTTTCTTCTCGTTTTCCTTCACTGCCTTTTGCAGGAATTCATGTGTTAGGTTGGTGCAACAATAATGACGTAATAATGTCGTTTTTTGACGTATTTTTTAAAGTCAAAAAACGACATTATTACGTTATTATTTTTGCACCAACCTAATAGTTTTCTTTTCTGTGTCTGCTGCCAACGCTGTGTTATCTGAATATCTTATATTGTTAAGATTGTGATTGCAAATGCTGAATCCTGGTAGGATTTTTAATTCACTCAGAATCGCCTCACTGAATAGATTGTCCGTTGAGAAAACACATCGTTGACTTACACCACTTTAAATCTATTACGAGTTCTAAAGAAAAAGGAAAATTAACACTACACATTTTTACTGTCAAGTATGAAAGAAGAGTGAAAATTACATTAAAATATTCTGATTTGACCAACAGAATATGTACCATTCTTCAGAATGACAATACAAACCAATAAAATAAACTACAGAAAATGGAAAACTTCAAAGAATGATCTTCCTTTATTCATTGGAATTAACACCTACACGATTCCATTTATTTAAATCTGTAGAATACTTTCCGAGTGGCAGAATCTTTAAAATTGATTGAGACATTGATTCAGCATTCTCAGAATTATTTTCGTCAGGAATTCTTGATTTTTTTTTTCAACGGAGAATAAAAGAATTGGTCTCAAAGTGAGCTTTTGGCATTGCTAATTCTGACGATTACGTTCTTAAGAAATAAATTTGATTGTCCTACTGAGTAGCGTAAAAGAAAGTTCATTCAGTTTTCTCTTAATTTTTGACATTAACTTTATTGAACATATTTACCATTTCGTTCCACTGCGTCTTTCATGCAACTTTATTCATTCTGTCTTCGTGGCTAAACGAATAAAAAGAATGGGGGGAGCGGAGTGAAAATTTAAGTAAAGTAAACAATGTCCTAATTTGGCCAACAGAAATGTCCTTCAGAAGAATAACGTTTAGGGTAGCTTGGTAAATTTAACGACATACGAATCCTTTTCGCTTTATTTAATGTCGAATATAAGTCTTGTAGGATAAACTTCATAGTTAATTAACAGATAGTTTGACAATCTAACGTCTAAACAATCATTCTCGGAATTCTTTTAATGCAGAATTCAAGATTATTTCAACAAGGAATAAAAGAATGAGTTTCAGAATTATTTTATCTCATTGCTAATAACCGCATGCCAGCATTCAGTGCAATAACCTCAGAAGCTCAAACTGTTACACGTGGAGGATATACCTTGGGATTCCTATTCACTTCATGTAAAGCCCTCACATTTTCCTTTAGTCAGATTAATGAAACATTTTCTCATTTGATAAAATCTTTAAAAATAAATAAGAAACCAATTCTTTTTTTACAGAATAATTTTCGCCAGGAAAATAATTTTCGTCAGGATTTGATAGGAGTCTTTGACAAGCCAAATTATAGTTCCACAATTCTAAAATACTGTTGCTATAAAGCGTTATTGCATTTGCTCCTATCAAGGCAAACGAACTCTCAAAGAATGAGACAACGTATAAAAGGAATCTGGTGAGGCAGAGTGAAAATTTATGTAAAGAAAAAAATGTTCTAATTTGGTCAACAGAAAATGTCATTCTTAAGAATAACGTTTAGGGTAACGTGGTTAATTTAACGACATACGAATCCTTTCTTGCGTTATTTAATGTTGAATATAAATCTTGTGGGAGAAACCTCACAATTAATTAATAGATAGATTGACACAGGTCTGTTTTAAACAATCATATCATTTTCGGAAGCAGAATTCCAGGAATGAGTTTCAGAATTATTTTATCTCATTGCTAATAACCGCATGCCAGCATTCAGTGCCATAACCACAGAAGCCAAAATTCTCACACGGAGAGGATATACCTTGTGATTCCTATTCACTTGATGCAACGTCTTCACATTTGCATATAGTCAGATTAATGAAGCATTTTCTCATTTAGTAAAATCTTTAAAAAATAAAAGAATGCGTTTCAGATTATTTAAAATCATATAATCGTCTGAATACTTTTAATGCAGTCCTAGATTCTTTACACAGAAAAGAAAAGAATTATTTTCAAAGTGAGATTTTTACATTTCTTCTTCTTTATGTACAGTGCCCCCCTCAACGTAGGCGATCATGGATCTTAACAACATCCGGTCTCAAGTAACTCTTAATAAATTTTGTCCTTTCTGCTTTTTCTCCTAAACCCTCTTCCGCCATCCATTTACTGAAACTCACAAAGGATAAAAGAATGAGTTTCAGGTTATTTAAATTCATATCATTCTCGGAATACTTATAATGCAGAATCCCAGATTATTTCAACAAGGAATAAAAGAATGAGTTTCAGATTATTTGAAATCATTTTCGGAAATCTTAGAATGCAGAATCCCAGATTATTTTAACAAGGAATAAAAGAATGAGTTTCAGATTATTTAAGATCATATCATTCTCGGAATACTTATAATGCAGAATCCCAGATTATTTCAACAAGGAATAAAAGAATGAGTTTCAGATTATTTAAGATCATATCATTCTCGGAATACTTAGAATGCAGAATCCCAGATTATTTCAACAAAGAATAAAAGAGTGAGCTTCAGATTATTTAAGATCATATCATTTTCGGAATACTTAGAATGCAGAATCCAAGATTATTTCAACAAAGAATAAAAGAATGGGTTTCAGATTATTTAAGATCATATCATTCTCGGAATACTTATAATGCAGAATCATTTCACCCCAAACAGGGTAATAATGCCACTAGGACACACTAGGTTACTGAAAGTGAAAGAGAATGGAAAAAAAACTTTAGTGGGGAGAAAGGACAATAAAAGAACAGGATTCAGGAAGATATAGGATGGCTATTGGCATTGCATTTAAATTGTTGCAGTTTGTAGGTGGCAGGGACGAACCCGGATATAAGGTCATAATAATAGAGCGCTCACTCAAGAACTAACTCGTTAGTACTCTTGGAAGACCAGCACATTGACTATGTGCTCCAAGAGAGCCACTTGTTAATTGATTTAACCTTTTCTAAGGAACAAGTTCACTTGATTTGAATATTGATCATTCTTCTAAAATAGTGTGTTTTGACATTTAAATTAGAATAACTTTCTCACAAAACCACAATCCTGGAACGAACTTGCTACTAATGTATTCTGAAATTAGTACATTTACCATCGTTATTGACAATGGCGTTTGATTTAGAAATTTTAAGTCAATGGATGTTCATTGGAAAATAAACGCATTAAGATCGGCTTACGTTGATTAACACATCGTCCACCACCCCCCTAAAAGGCTTGTTTTTATGTCATTGGAATTGGACTAACATTGGCAAAAGTTGACACTCGTGGAAAGTGCAATTTATTACAAATATTTCCGAGACTAGTATTCAGACCATTGGTCTAGAACATGGGTTCTCAACAGGAGTGAAATTCACTCCGGGGGTGGGGGAGGGGATTTTCAGGAGTGAAATGTGACTACAGTAAAATTAAGGTGGGAGGAGAGCAAATATAGGATTTGGTCTATCTGGTTTGTCAAATTGAAAAGGAGTGGAGGAATGGCATTCTAACAAATGGTGAAAGAGTCGCAGGGGGGGCATGAAGTTTGAGACCCCCTAATCTAAAATGTGATTTTTTTGGGGTACTAACTACGTGAATTAGTGTCTGCAGGTATTCCGGGTGTTAAGCCATTAATTCCCGATGTGAGATCTGGTATTAGTTCTAAATATCAAAATTATTGATACTAATTATAGATTTCTACCTATAACACATTAATATCTACCGTTCCAAAATGGGACGGTGTGCATTAATGGTCATTTTATATTATTATTTACCCAATATAAAGGCCAAAGAACCACTCAAGGTAGAGGGTTACTAAATGAGGTTGTCGTAGGAGCGTAAAAGGCGGAACTAGGAAATGTTTATGAGGATATGTAGGATATATAATGGTTCACACATGACTTAAATGACTTTAATTGGGATGCATCCTCTCAGTAGTATATTCCAAAAAGTAACAGTTTTTGGAAAGAAGCCTGTCTAAGTGGAACTTCTTCATTACCAATGGAATATGAACAAAATGAAGATTAGTTGACTTTGTGTACGTGGTGGGCTCTAGTTGTGAATGCCAGTCTGTGTCTCTACACTCGCATGGAGGCATTTAAACTTGTACTCGAATTTCGTTGACCCAGGGAGGTAAATGATGTTTTCTAGCAGCAATTATTATTATTATTATTATTATTATTATTATTATTATTATTATTATTAAGTACCTGTCTTATCTAGCTTCAACGATTCATGAAGATATGTTTTTGATGAAAAGTGTATAGATATCAATAACTAATACCATGTTTAATTTTCACGCTAGGCTAGAAAATGAATCCAGAATGAATAGATAGATAGATAGATAGATAGATAGATAGATAGATAGATAGATAGATTCAGGCTCGTGTTTAAAACAAGAAATACAAAAATTGACCAAGAGTATAAAACCTATTTCATTTGTTTTAAAAGAAGAAAAGCTTTGTTCTTTGACCTGTTTTAGATTCTTTTATTTGCTTGAAAACAACAAAGGATTTAGATTATCTGGTAATTTTTAGTTTCTTTTATTTGTAAACAGGAATAGCTTTATTCATTGACCAGTTTTAGGCTCTTTCCTTTGCTTGAATACAAAAAAAGCACCATTCTTTTCTTTCGTCAGTTATAATCACTTTTATTTGTTTGAAAACAAGAACAGCTTTATTTTTTGGTCAGTTTTAGTCAATTAATTTTAAAACAAGAGTGTCTTTTTTCTTTGTTAAGTTTCAGCCTCTTTCCTTGGAAAGACTAAAACCTGACCAAAGATATAAAGCCTATTTCATTTGTTTGAAAACAAGAAAAGCTTTGTTCTTTGACCTGTTTTAGCTTCTTTTATTTGCTTGAAAACAACAAAGGATTTATATTGTTTTCAAATGCCTAAATAGCATGTCAAGAGTCTTCTGCCGGTGTCTTTACCGCTTTCTCGACTATACTACACATCACGAACGTCGCTTTCAGAGTTCCCTGTGTCTGCTAGCAAGCTATGTAGCCGCTTATATAGTAAGCGGCAGGTGTGGCGTCCATTTCCTAAACTGACAGTCGTTGTGCACGCGCGCCCGTAGGCCTAGAACCAGATTTCCTGCTACAGCTGCAGCAACTGGAACACGCTCTGTACTATGTAAGCCCTGCTCTGTTACTACAACAAGAAAGACTAAAACTAACCAAGGGTATAAAGCCTATTTCATTTGTTTGAAAACAAGAAAGGTTTTGTTTTTTTCACTCTTGTTTCTTTCCTTAAATTTAATTTCAAACATTACTGTATATATTCATGTATAACCCTGAATTTTTTGGTCTGAATTTTAACCGCTACAGAAAAGATTTATTTGTGTATAGTGCAACCGGTCAATTAAAATGCATGATTTTTATCCTCTTCAAAATAATTACTTGTGTATTGTGCAAACCCCTATTTTTTACATAAAAAACTGATCCTAAAATTTCACATTATACTCGAGTATATATGCTACGTAAATTCATTCTTCAACTTGCTTTAGTTGTAATCTGAAACAACAGTTACCAAATTATCATTGTTTTCAGTGAAAAAAAGAAAATAGTGAATTTGAATGTATGCTTTCATATTTCCATGTCGTCTTTTTCTTGGTCATACGAATTTGACCCTTAACCCTTACCCCGCCAATTATTTGGGGAAAAACGTTTCATTTTCAGACAAATTTTTATTTGTTTTTAATATAATAACTAAGAATCTGAGGTACCTTGAGGTACTCGAACAGTGACTAACAACTGGACTCGTTTCAAGACCAGAAGTGCATAAAAAGAATCAGGATCGACACGTCTGTATCTGGGTTTTGAACGTTAAGTTCTGGACGTGTTTATTCGTCTGTATTTGAAAAAGATACTTTCGGTAAAAGCCAATACACGTGTCTATACCGGAGGAAAGGGTTAAGTGTGTGTGGGACAAGCAGTCTGTATTGAGGAATGAAACATAGGAACGGGAAAGACGTTAGATAGATAAATGCATACACTGAATTCAACAAACTCAGATAAATAGTCTTGAAAATACTGTGATATATATAAGGATATAAGCGAGAATGTGTCGTAGGAAAACCATTTAAAGAAATTGAATATGCCTCACTGATCCATAAAATCTAACCTCGTTTCAAATATTCGTCCATGCATTGAATCTTGCTGTCACATCTGGTCTGGTGATTCTACTATAGTGATTTAGAGATTCTTGATAAAGTACAAAGCAAAACCTTCAATGCTATTGGTCATCTCGGCTTCAGTCACTTTCCCACCGCCGTAACATAGTCTCCCTGTACCTTTACTATAAATAATTGTTTATAGTAATTGTTCTTATGAGCTTTCCTCTTTGGTATCTAGACTTTATGAATTTATGCGCAGTACTAGTTTTGGCGGCAAGGTTTCATCATTTTACAATTGAAATGACTAAAAGTAACCCTAAGTTCTCTTTTCGTTTCTTTCTTTCTTTTTTTTTTTTTTTTTTTTTTTGTCTAGCACTTTTAGTTTGTTGGTTGATTTTATTTAGCAGCATATCAACCTCTATGGGTTATTTAATGCCGAAATGTAAATATTTTGTACTTAATTTTATATTTTCAGGATAAATTTAGGTGTTTTTTGTAGATCATAAAATATACCGTCCTGAGTAAGACGATACGTCCGACAGCAAGGCCTCTGGTCAGGAGGTTTTGAGGAGCGTGTAACCGCCTCTTAATTGCTGTTGCTCCCAGGTCCACACTGATCCGGTGTGGTAGCACCTGAATGGCTCCCAGCCATGGGCAAATAGTTACCCCCTCCAAAAACAAGGATTCCAAACACTATGAATGGGTAAAATGGGTTTTAATACCAAAAATATTTTGTAAAATATTATTACCAGCAACACATTTTTGAAAAAAAAATATTATCAGCAATAAAAATTTTGTCGGCATTAAATAACCTATTGAGGTTGATATGCCGTAAAACAAACCAAACCAAACCTATTGAGGTTGATATGCCCTAAAACAAACCAAACCAAACATAAAATATATTTTATATAATCTATTATATAATTTTATTATAAACATGCATTTTTAATTTTTATATTTTCTTAATGTTTGATTGATTGGCATTTTGAAATAAAGCTATATTGTTGCTCATTTTACTATACTGTCGATTTCTGTTTGGGGTCAATATTGGCTTAAAGCTGGGATCATAACATATGCTACCACTCCTTTTCGTTTGTAGAACTCACTTCAAGCTTCTATCTTTCCAGTCAACTTTGATCTTCAAAAGTGTAAATGCAATATCAATCGTTATCTTGTCTTAATTCCTCTTCTTTTATTGTTCTCTCTCCTTAATATTTTCTTTCCTCTTCCCGCACCAAGTAACCTCCTGTGTCTTAGTGGCTTTGTCTTGATTGGGATGAAATTATTTCAAAACAAAACGTTATGAAACTAAAGCACAAGCCGTGGGATAATGGTTGGTAAACTAGCATAATTGATTATTACTATGGAGAAGCAAGTTTAGTCTTCGCTGTGAGCCTTTTACTTGTGGTCTTGTATCAAACTACGTTTCGTAAACGTCAAGTCATATAATATGCTTGTGTATAGCGGTTACTCGTTTAAGTAGCGTTTGCTTTTGCTAATATCACAACGTCTATTTAAATCACATCTATAATGTTATGACTAAAATAAGTTTCTCGCATAAATGATATGAGTGTTATGAATAATCAAGAGTGGTCTCCCTTTCTTGTTACTCTCCTCTTTGAGAGAGCTATTTCTGTTTACTGGGACTATAAAAGGATACTATACGCGAACCTTGTATTCTCTTGTATTCTTGAATAAAGCTTTCTTAAAGCCTACACCTGTGTACTTTTGTCATTACAATGAGTATATACATTTAAAAAGTAAATAAATATTTAGAACAAGACTGAATAAATGAAAATGAATAGACCCTTTTCGATCTTCGATTAATTTAAATCGTTTAAGTTATTATACTGAAGGTGCACAAAAAATGTTTTTACTATTAATTTCATGAGACGGTTAATCAACACCACTTTCTAAATCTCGCGTGTTTTTTTTTTGTTTTTGTTTTTTTTTTTTGCGAGGGAGCGATTAAAATATACCAACACTATGTATTATGTAACAAATAAATCAGATTAATTGCAAAAAAAATTAACAACTAGTATTATTAACAGATATTTTCTTGGGATATATTTATCTTATTAAGATCAGAATGTTTAAATTAAATCGATTAGGTTATTTCAAGAATTTATTGATATTTTTCTAGATATATTCATATTTTTTTTAAGGATTTTTTCTTGATCTTTCTTTCACATTTTAATTTCTCCAGCAAAATTTGGTAAAAATAATGTTTCTTCTTTCACACATCTCGCTTGTGGAACTCTCCACTGGCTTCTTGGTTTTTCAGTCTACTTTGATCTTCAAAAATTTAAATGCAATGTCAATTATCATCTGCCTCCTTAATTCCTGCTCTTTTATTATCCTCCCTCTTTAATAATATTTTTCTCTTATTCTTTCAAACTCCACAACCCCTTACGTCTTAGTGGCTGCATCACCTTACTAGAGGTGGAATGATAAAAAAAAGACATATAATTTGTGAAAGAAGATCAAGAAAGAAGCTAACGGATGTTCTTAAGGATCTTACGTTAAAAACCAATATCAACAAAGAATTATCGATTATTTTCACTTATATGGGGAAAAATCGATCACTTTTAGAAAGTAGCGTTCCGTAATACTTTTTATAGATCATAAAACCAGTTAAGCGGCTTCGTTAAAACATGTTGTCCTTGCCAATTTTTCTAGTTATTTGCGTAACATGTATTCGCGTCAAAGACAGAAAATATTCAAAGAGTTGCTGCTGAATAGTGATAAAAAGGTGCTAAATTTGCAGAACAAACAAGCTTGCTTTAAATATGTTTACGTTATATGACCACGAGTTCAGTGTTCGAATCTCACCAGGGTCGATTTGTCAGGAAAGTAACTTCTTGATGTTATCGGTCCGGAGGGCATCCCAGCGTTCGGCACCTTTTCCAAAGGTGCCATACGCTAGGATCCAAACCTAGTGAGTGAAATTGGGGAGCCGTCGGTGGTTGTGTTAACACGAAGTCACAAGTCATCGTCACCGAGGGTTTGAGCGTGTTGGCCTTGTTCAGCATAGTTGCAGTATAAACCAGAGGTGGGCCCTGTGGATGTTGAACAAACACAAATGTGACTTAGCAGGCGTCTGCAACGGGGATTAGCTAGCCACCCCAGTAGACGGGCATGCTCGGAAACGAGTGGCCAGCCAAAAATTTATGAATATAGCTATGTGCCAAAAATGTCATCATCCAAAAAATATCGATGATCAAAAGCCTATTATCTTCAGGAATCATTAGCAGTGTGAATACCATGGACAGTGCATGTGAGAAACTAGTGAATTTTAAAGAGAAACTACAAAGAAACTGCTCCATATAATAAAAAAATAAACAGCTGAAAGCAGAACACAAAGCTTGGAGAAATTAACACACACAGGGCGTATTGAAGACAAAGTAACAAAGGAAAAAGATAAATAACCTTCTTGGTGAGATTGAGTAAATAGATGACAGAAGACAGACAACAAATAGCAACAAAAGACGGAAGTTATGGATAGCCGTGATCAATATAGAATGTGAAAAGAAGTCTTGGAGAATTTAACACGCGCAGGGCAAATTAAAGGGAGAAGAAACAGGGAAAACCAACAAATAACAAACTTGACAAGTTTCAATAAATGGATGGCAGAACAAAGACCACAAATACAAAAAGGGTCCATAAGAATTAGATTAACAAAAAAGGAAAGTTTGGAGAGCCATGGTCGACATAGAAGGAGAAAAAGAGGCTTGGAGAATTTAACACCCACTATGTATATTGAGGCAAAAAGCAAGGATAAATAACAAATAACCAAATTGACAAGTTTGAGTAACTGGATGAGAAAACAAAGACCACAAAGCTTAAGGAAGTCCATAAAGGTATAAGTATTACTTAGAGCAGCAAAAGAAAAGGAAGGTGTGGAGAGCCATGATCTACGCAGAATGAAAAGAGATGGCTTGGAGAGTTTAACGTTCACTGGGGGAAGCAACAAATGGGACATTTTACACGTTTGAATAAATGGATGGCAGAAAAGTTTCGTGAAAAAGGGAGCAAGAATTACTTAGAGCATCAAAAAACAAGGAAGGTGTGGAGAGCCATGATGACTTACGTCCTAACATAGAATTTAATGCAGCGTTGGTGAGAGGCATACGATTCCAGAAACAATCTCAAGTTACTCGTTGTTTTATCCTGCTTCTCTCGCATATAATATGCCAAGTGAATGTTAAATTCTCCAAGCCGTCTTTCTTTGTTATGTCTACAGACCTCCAACTGTCTCTTTCTGACTGTAAGCAGTATTATTTGATAAAGTATTCAATGTGCATATCAATCGAAATACTTCATCGAATAATAACATACTTCGCTTCAGAACATCAAATAAAAACTGTAAGGATATTCGATAATCCATAACCATATTATAGAAACGAGCTTTCATATAGAAGTCGATTCAGTACTTTCTCTATTCATTATTATTGAGTTTTCCTACAACACGTCAAGATACAAAATAGTATTTTGGATGCATGGGATATTTTCTCGAACAGGACATAGGAATGAAATTACACGTAATATTTTACATATAACAATGATTTATTGCCTTAGTAGAATAAACAGGAACAATATAATAAGCGTTAAATAAAAGTGTGTATATTATGGTGTGTATGTTATGGTGTCTCTATTCGTACTAATGAGTCTCTAAAAGAGTTTCTTGTTGGTTTCGTAGAGTTATCAATTTAGAACATTTCTATATTATGTTGTGTACAATGCGACACGTGGTTCGCTGGGGACTAAGAAATAACCACCAACCGGAAGGAAAATGAAACTCGTCTTGTCTCTACTACAGTGTATAGGTAAAGAGGGATAAAAAGAGAAACTTTATAGTCATTTCTTTTATGCTGGTCTTTGTGTTGTTACAGAATTATTAAAAACAACAGTAGAAAACGGGAATTGATTTAACAACAAGTTTATTAACTTTTGGTAAAGGGAAACATAATGTAGAATAGAAACTAGGGAAGAGAATGTTTAACCGTGAATGACAAACTGTTTTCAGCAAATGCTACTGCTCCTCCTGCTATTCCTCTTGATGTAGGAGTATTTTTTTTTTTTGTCCGACGGCCGGGTCTAAACTTGTAGGGAAATATTCTCTCTTACAAAACTTAGCAAAACCATCAAGCGGTTGTTAGTAGAAGTTCCTTGGTAGACAGGTAGAATAACGGAAACATTTTAGACTATATCATTTTAAAATGGCGGTAACGAGAAATCTAAGAAAACATTGTTTATTTAATTTTACCGAAAGAATGGTTTCGTAACTCCTTCCTTATTCGAATTCTTTACGGGGTTCTTGTTTACTAACTCGGTATTCTTCCTATCGTCGATTTTTAGCCTTATATACACATTGAAGGTAGGTCCCTCGAGTCTCCTGGCTAAGGTTTAAGCGCTCTTAATTCCAGTGTAACCTTTTAAAGAAATGAGGATATCTATCCTTGCCAGAAACGCTTCTACATCGTGCAGCAGAAATACCTTCCACATATACATCCCAGAAATACCTCCCACATAACGGTAAGACATTAGCTAGATGAAGACTCCATTGCCACATTCCTAAGTTTACAGGAACCACACAGGTGACGGTTTAAAATGTGGGAGGTATTTCTGTCACATCTTGTAGCTGATCTTACCATCATATATGAGTTATATGTGGGAGGTATGTCTGTCGCACCATGTATATCTCTAGAACCATCGCATAGGAAATTAGATAACTTTAAAGAATCCATTCTAAGATTCTGTTGTAATAATGTTACCAAAAGGATGTTCTGAAATTGAGATTTCTAATTTGATTACTGTAAGTAAAATGTTACAACAATATAAAGTGTTAAGCTGACAAGGTATTGATGAATAAATAAAAAAAGAAGAAAGGGGCGTTAAACTATACAACGCTCAGGTAATCAAAACTATTTTTGGCTTCGTTCCAATCCAATTAAAATTTAATAAGATGCACGAGCGATTTCTATTTCGAAGCAGACGAATTAATATTTTACAGATTCAGTCATTCAAGATACCTAAAACTTAAAAAAAAAAAAAAAAAAAAGATGTTCTCCGCGTCGAATAAAACAGAAATAATCTAATTTAATTCTGGATTCAAGGACTTTTGATATAATGGAATATGCGTACACCTGTGTTCCCCGTCACTGGAATAGGACTGCCTGGTGTCCGACATAAATACCGACGGGCGTGTAGGTACGACTGGTGGAACTATAAAGGGTAGTTCATTTGAACACTCACCATGGAAATAGCGATAGAGAAGCGACAGGTTTGCAATGTCTCATCTATGAGCGTGGGGATACAGAGTGGGAAATAATTCATCGCCTACAAGGATGCGGAGTGGAAAGTGAAGACTGGGCAGCTCCCGCCCATATATGACAGCAGTACTCCGTTTTCGGTCTAAACTGACTCCTGATAGTGATTTTCCAAGCGTAGCTTAGAAAGCACAAGGCCGAAATTAAGGAGTACGCAGTGAGGATCGAACTCACTACTCAGTCGTAATTGTTCTAGCGAGACAAATTTACTAACCATTACACCACATCGAGGTGCCCCATCTGACTCCTGATAGCAGCAGGATTGAGATACTTTCTGGAGCGGTACAGGAAACGGACCATTTTCCCAGCGTCTTTAGCGATGGATCGTATTTATGAGTACCACTTGAGGTCTGGGTTGAGTTTCAGTCCCAACAGACGCTCAAGGCATGGGGCCTCACTGAGGGAACATCCATTCATCACGATTGGTGAAAGTTTTGGCGATGGTGGAAGGTCACTATTATGGTCTTTATGGCATTGAATATGGCCAGCCAGTTTTTCCCCCATTGAGCTGCTAGCGCTAGAACATTGGAGCGATCAGTTGCCAAACTCTGGTTATCGAGGATTTTAGAAGTGCATCCATATCTACCTACAACGAATTAAATTTACGAAAATAATTTTAGAATAAATATACTAGTACGGTGAGCTGATTCTGAGAGAATTTGAAGTTCTACCAGGATTCATTACTGGTGGCTACAATCTTAACAGCATTAGGTATGCAGATGACAGTGCTTATAACAAACACAGAAAGGAAATTACAGAAGATAGTAATGGAAAACAGAAATAAAGTTTTCGTTTGAATGTCTTGCTTTCTTTTATTTTATTTTTTTTTTTTATTATTATTGGGTTCACACCCTCGTCCTTCATTTCATGTGGAAAATTTGATGCATTTTTGTAAAAAAAAAAAAAATTACACATCCAGAAATTTTTATCATCATGGAAGTTTTATTAGGTCCCCTGTGAAAATGTGGTATTATGGTACATGTTGGGATTGGATGGAGAAAGATGGATTCTTGTGTTGACTGCGCCACTCGTTAGAGTGAATGGGTCATGAGTCGGTTTAGCTAGGAGTAGGATATAGACAGTGTCGACCAGCCTTTTCCAACTTGCCATTCGGCTTTGTGCTACAAATACATGCATTCACGTGTTAAATAAAGAAAGCGAGGAGAAAGGGCAAGACACCAATTGTGAAAAAGACAGAATACATGGCTATTAGCAAAAGGAACAGTCCAAGATGCAAATTACAAATTGTAGATGCCAAAATCAAGCAAGTATAAAAATCTAAATATCTAGGAAGTTTTTTAACGGACAACGGAATGTGCGACACGAAAATGCGAAGACGCATTGGGATTGCGGAAGATGCCTTCGAAAAGCTACGCAAAGTGTTAAGAAACAGGAAAATTTAGTTAGAAACGAAGTAAAGAATGCTGAAATGTTATGTAATAACAGTCCAGTGGATGCTCTGACAATCTCCTCACAGATGAAGAGATACAGATATCTGTTTCTACAGAAGGACGGAAACATGTAAATAATGAGAAAATTTTAAGGATATTTAAAACAAAAAATCTCGTTAGAAACAAAGAAAAGAGAACTTAACTGATATATAATATCGGTCCTCCTATATTGCAGTGAATGCTTAACAATTTCCTTCCAGATGAAGAGAAGACTTTGAGGCAACAGAAATGTTGTTCTACAGAAGGATGTTGAAAATACCATGGACTGAATATGTGAGCAACAAAGAAATCCCTTCTCCATCTATAATGAGATTGTACAGCATTCACTGCCATATAGGAATAGTACCGATATTACATAACAGCTTATTACTCTTTTCTTTGTTTCCGATGAATTCTTTTCGCTTCGTAATATCAGGTTTAGCTTCTGGAAGACAAATTTCGCTATCCCAATGCATGTATTAGGATTACGCATTATCTATCCTCTGTTAAAACACTTCCTATATATTTAAATTTTTGCACAAGGTTTAATTTTGGTGTCTCTAATTTGTAATTTGCATGTTGCGCTGTTTCTTTTGCTGAATCGTGCTATTTTATGCAAATACAATTTGGTGAGAGAAACAGTACAACAAAAAAAACAGTAAGGATATACAAATCCGATACAAAAAAAAAAACAGTAAACATAAAAAATAGATTCTGAAATCTTTGGTGTTATGGAAAACAGAACTTCTTTTTTCTTGCGATAAAGTTTTTTTTTTGTTTTTTTTTTTTTGTTTTGTTTTTTTGTGTTTTTTTTTCGTCAAAAAAAATCTTCGGATAATAAGAGAAAACAAATACCCGGATGACGATTTCCCGATCTCAGAGCGGCAGGTCTAAATTAGTCTAAAAGCAGAAAATACATTTCCTTAAGCTTTTAACCACTCAGACCCACATGACTAAGTGTAAATCACTGACAGTTTTCGAAAAGGCAAATATCGCCTCCTACACTTGATTCTGAGATCAGATTTAGGCAAATTGTTATTATTATTATTATTATTATTATTATTATTATTATTATTATTATTATTGCATATCGTTTCCTTTCAGGACGTGAACAATCATGTCTCTCCGCAACTTCCTATCTTTGATACCTGTAAGCAATGTTTGTCACCTCATCATACCTCCCACTGACTGTTCTGTCATCCTTTCACACAAGCTTGTTAGATAGGTTACTCACTGTTTTCCCCTTGCCTTCAATATGTTCTGTCAGATTCTTCAAACCCTTTCCTCAGTGGGAAATCATGGCTCTCCACAATTTCCTATCCTTCATTCCATTAAGCAATATTTGTCCCTCTCGCTCTCTGTTCTGCCATTCATTTACACACACTCGTTAGGCAGATTACTCACTGTTTCTTGATGCCCTTCTTGTCTTTAATATGTCCTTTGAGTGTCAAACTCTCCAAGTCTTCTTTCCTCGGTTTATGTTCCCAAAATTTCAACTGTCTCTTTCCGATTGTAGGTATAAGTTTCCTTCTTTTTCGCTGATATTTACATTTCATTTTCGGCCTTTTTTATAAAATAACTCTAATAAGACTTTTAAAAAAACACTTCACGAATTCAATAACACATCACGTACATCACGAATTCGTTCGTCGCAAAGTTCAATGAAATATTTAATCTATTTAAAAAATAGCAGTGATATTTATTTCATATTCAGCTACGCCACATATATAAATATATTTGGCTTTGATCAGAAAATGCCTTTAATTTTTACGATTAAGGTCGATTTTACTGTTTTTAAATTACAATTTTCCTTACCAACCGAAATCGACCTTGCTGACCAAAACGCTCCTCAGTGGCGAACTCGGTAAAAACACGTCAGGCTATATGACGGTTCCGTATAGGATACAGGTTCGATTCCTGTCGGGGATGCATATTTTCTATGACAATTTCTCGGACATTCAGGCCGGTAAATGTTGTTAATCCTGTTTATTATAAACAGAGTATTTACTTAAATATTTGTATCTATAAAAAGAATGTATAAAAATGTCTTAAAACAATTGTCGGACTTTGTCCATATATATATATATATATATATATATATATATGTCGGTCTTGGTTGTTTTCTTTTACATTTCTTTTGGTTGGACACATCTTGAGCCCGCCATGTTTGTAGTGGACTTTATTTCAGGAAACCACGCGTGTTCCATTTCACAACGCGTATAAAACACACGGTCCGCTACAAGTGAAACTGGGTAGGTGGAACCATTCGGAAGACGTCGATGGCTGCGCTAGCACGAACCCAAAAGTCATCGTGCCCCAAATCGAGACTTTTATATGGATGGCATGCGTGACGCCAAACTTGTTCAGAAATATCTTAATTGTCAGCCCTATACAACCGCTAAGATCAATGGTTAAAAATGAACCTTGTGGACTGGCGCTACAGAATCACAAAAAAACGGAACCGAATAACATGAAACACATGAAAACTTTCAACGTGGGAAACAATTAAAACGGATAGCACATGTAACTCGAAATGAAAATAAAGATGTTCCACACTTCAAAAAAATGCTAGAACTAATGCCCTATCTGATCAATACTGGAAAGAACGATAAAAATTACTCAACTTGAGAAAACTATTTTCCTGAAAAACTGTTTTAATAGAAAGATTTTATAAATTTCAACCAAAAGTAGCACTGGCTGTTCGGTCAATGCTGAATGTTTCCTTAAAAGGAAACGGCTAATATTACCGTTATCATTATTACATATGTCCAATGGTGAAACAAATGGATGACGATTACAACAGATCTCAATGGTTGAACCAGCGGAGGAGGAGGGCTACGCATGACAGACATGCTACAGAAGGTGTCACTCGAAATTCACAGAGCAGCGGCATTTCGTTGCAGTTTGATAACTGGATTCTGCATGTCTTATTTCATATGTGCAACAGAGGAAGGTCATGAATTCAAGTGTGTGGGTGACTTTATGGCAAGTTAAGGTCCACCTCAAACAAATTCACACCATCGGCACTTTCTTCTATTCTGAATTTCTTTTAGTTCCAACCAACTCTTGCAAAACCAAATGGTGATAGTAATGAATGGCAATGTTAAGGTTTCCGGATCAAGGCTTATTCAGGGAGCTCACTGCAGGGAAAAGACCATGGGGTTGCCCCCTTCAAAGTTACAAGGAATAAATCAAAACAACACTGAATATATAATATAATATGAAAATATAGGTAAATAATGAAATAGATGAGTACCCAGACTAAGCATAACCAACCCCCCAAAACTCCACAGTGAAATAAGTGGATGATAATTATAACAGATCTCAATGGTCGAACTAGCAGATAAAAAGGGTTACGCATAACAGACATGGTACAGAAGACGCTACTCAAAATTATAACCGAGCTAGCGGCAGTCTGCTGCAGTTTGATAACTGGATTCTGCATGTCTCGTTCCATATGTGCTGCAGAGGAAGGTTATGAAATCAAGTGTGTGGGTCACTTCAGGGCAAGTTAAGGTCCACCTTAAACAAATTCAAACCATCGGCACTTTCTTCTATTCTGATTTTGTTTCATCTCCAACCAACTATTGCAAAGCCAAACGGCGACAGAAAATGGATGACAGGAGGAGATTTTGGTAAAACTGGAAGCTTCTCGTCTAGAACCTCACGTTGGCGGTGAATTTAATCATCGACGACATCATGATAAAGGAAGTGAACAGCAAAGAAGAAATTAAATTCTTGTATACGAAATAAAGCCGACGACGACATAAACTATATTCTATAAAGTAGTTTCTTGGATACGTGGGCGATGTCTTTTGAGATCTGATGAAAATTGGTTTACTGCTGAGGTCAAATACGAAGATGAAGAAAATGTTCCTTCCGATATTTTATATGTAAAACGGGAAAATTGTTGCTATCGGTTTGTTGCTTATTAAATGTGCTTAGGTTAATTTTGGCTTTTTCATTTTCACTTTCTTCTTACAACTTTGTCTTCCTCACTTTTTTCTCGTTCTTCTCTCCTTTCTTAAGGTCTCTCTTTATAGTATTTATTTAACACTTGTCTCTTTTTTCGTCACTTGTTCTCTTTTTCTCTCTTTACTGCTTTCTTTTTTCTTTTTTTTTTTTGCTTTCATTTTTGTTTTGTTTTTTTCTCCCTTATCGCTTGCATTCTTTCTACTTTCTCAATCATTCTCTATCCACTTCTCTCCCTCTCTCTCCATCAATATATATATATATATATATATATATATATATATATATATATATATATATATATATATATATATACATATATATATATATATATATATATATATATATATATATATATACATATATATATATATATATATACACATATATATATATATATATATATATATATATATATATATATATATATATATATATATATATATATACTTTTGGAGACGTTTTGCGTTTGTTTCCAGAACAAGAAACATTGTTCGATTGGCAAATTAAACTTAGGGATTTAATGTTCAATTTCAAAGCGGTCAGAAATTTCTCTCTTTTACACCACTATCTTTAATTAATTTTGGCCACTGTAATCTTCGTACCCCCGTATCTCTCTCTCTCTCTCTCTCTCTCTGTCTGTCTGTCTCTCTGTCTGTCTGTCTGTCTCTCTCTCTCTCTCTCCCTATCTCTATTTCTCTCTCTCTCTCTGTCTCTCTCTCTATATATTTCTCTGGCTCTCTCTCTCTGTCTCTCTGTCTCTCTCTATTTCTCTCTGTCTCTCTGTCTGTCTCTCTCTCTCTCTGTCTCTCTGTCTGTCTGTCTCTCTCTCTATTTCTCTCTGTCTCTCTGTCTCTCTCTCTCTCTGTCTCTGTCTCTGTCTCTGTCTCTCTCTCTCTCTCTCTCTCTCTCTCTCTCTCTCTCTCTCTCTCTCTCATCGCTTCCAGTATATTTGAAAAATCCGACATACATCAGATAAATATTTATGGTTTTATTTTCTCTGTTAGGATAATTTGGATTCCACCTTCTTGTCTATTTGATGACCTCCCTCCCTCTCTCCCCCACTCTCTCTAACCAATTTTTCCTAACACTGATTACTCAACTCCTTTTTCTTATATTGTCAGTCGCCCAGTAGGGCCATTTACGTAGAGACATGTATGTATGTACGAGTAGCTGTAGAAAGTTAGAACGCTAAATAAATATGCGCTGCGTAAAATAAAATCTTCTTTCATCATTAAGCTGTAGACGCATTGATGTATATATACTGACACGGAGGTATAATTCTAAAATGTATACACATGCACATAGATAGATAGATAGATAGATAGATAGATAGATAGATAGATAGATAGATAGATAGATATTAGGCTGCGAACGTAGTGATGTATATACTGACACGGAGGTATAATTCTAAAATGTATACACATGCACATAGATAGATAGATAGATAGATAGATAGATAGATAGATAGATAGATAGATATTAGGCTGCGAACGTAGTGATGTATATACTGATACGGAGGTATAATTGTAAAATGTATACACATGCACATAGATAGATAGATAGATAGATAGATAGATAGATAGATAGATATGGTGAACTCACCCGTCGATTCTGATGTATGAGGTCCCAGTAATTTAGTTGACAATAGAACAGCTAGACTACACACGCATATGATTTAATAATAGTGGTGAATGATTGTGTAGCATCAGCCATCTTTTCAAAAAAAAACTGATGACAAAAATTATGCACAGTGTACCACGAAGTCTCCAAACCTCCTTTCCTCGGGTTTAAACTGAGAGTTATCCTTCTTAACTGGTTGCCAAACAAAGCTGGGGAGTTCAGACTTCCCTGCTACTTTACGCTGGTGGAAGAGGGACATGCCTTTTTCCAAATCATTAGTGAGAAATGAACGAAAAAGAATCCACCGGAATTGGAGCTCAGTTAAGCCATTCCACTTACCGCGTGGATAACCTTTACATTATCCACGGATTCTTACTAGGTGCCACATACTTGTGGACATGTGCTAAATTGAGCTAAGTGGATTAAATAACTATTTGGGTAGGTTGCTGTGGAATAATGGTTAGCGAGATTGTCTGATTGACCAATACTTCTGAGGAGTGAGTTTGATCCTCCCTGAGTGCTTCACAATTGTGGGCATCTGCTAATTAAGCTAAGCCGAGTAAATAGCAAAGTCAGCGTTTTGGTGTTGAATAGTGGTCAGTAAGTTCGTCTGGTTGATCATTACTACTGAGCAGTGAGTTCGATCCTCACTAGGTGCCTCATACTTATGGACAAGTGGTAAATTAAGATAAGGTAAGGAAAAATAAGAATTTTGGTGTAGAGTAATGTTTAGCGAGCTCCACTGGTTGACCATTACTACTGAGCAGTGAGTTCGATCCTCACGGGGTGCCTCATACTTATGGACAAGTGGTATATTTAACTGAGCTGAGTAAATAACTAAATCGGTGTTTTGGTGTGGGTTAATGTTTAGAGAGATCCACTAGTTGACCATTACTACTGAGCAGTGTGTTCGATCCTCAATGGGTACCTAAGGCTTGTGAACATGTTAAATTAAGCTAATCAAGTCAAATGTCGAAGATCCCATGGCAGGAATCCTTCTCTATACTGCTGCACTTTGCTTAATACTTGAACTGAGTTTAGTTATGCTGCTTTTATCTCCCTGAATAAGTAAAGATTTTCAATAACACTCAGTTTCATTATCTCCCTATATTTCTAAGATGAGGTATTATGTACACTATTTACATTATTCGGACTATTGTCCTCATCTTTGTCACCATATTTATTACAACGTTTCGGCATTTCAGTATCTGTCTATATTTCTGAGATGAGGTATTATGTACACTATTTACATTATTCGGACTATTGTCCTCATCTTTGTCACCATATTTATCACAACGTTTCGGCCGTTGTACGCTCCTTAAGGAAACATGGCACAATGGATAAAAGCGTTGGTTAGATCCAGTGACAGGACCCAAAGACTTGTGAGTTCAATACCTGGTTATGGCAGTGGAGAACTTGAAGAAGCGAATTAACAGGAGATAACACATAACTGACATCCATTAGACGTAGAACTAGAACAGTCTACCCCAGTGAGCGAAATAAAGGGTCCAGTTCGACGTTCCAACCACCTGAAGAAGGCCAGAGCGTACAACGGCCGAAACGTTGTGATAAATATGGCAACAAATATGAGTACAATAGTTCGAATAATGTAAATAGTGTACTCAGTTTCATAGTGTAGACATGATAGATTTAATTAATATGTTATTCATCAAGAGGTAGAACTCATGTGTCTTCAGATTTTGTTGTCATGTCGTCCTTTTCTTAATCACCTGCCATTGTTGAAGTTTATTAAACCAAGTGGCCAAAAGTGATTTCCACCTGTTCACTTGACTCTGCTCGCATTAAATGGGAAGTTCACGCAATATTGAACTCGTTTCAGTGTTTACCATGTTTTTTTTTAATACAGTGAACTATATTAATCGTTTTTGTCGATTTCTCCTTAACTCCATTAAAAGATTATAACTAAGTTGATATGATCATTTCATAGTATTCCTAGTATCCTTCTGTAGAACCACAGTTTTCTGGGATCAAGTTTCTTCTTCATCTGTGAGAAGATCGCCCAACATTCAGTGCCATATTGGAGCATCGATATTACATAATAGTTCATCACTCTTGTCATTTTGTTTCTAACGAAATTTTCCTGATTCTTAATACGTTGCTTAACTTTTGGAGGACGTCTTTCTCTATCCCAAAGCGTCTTCGGATTTCCTGTAACCTTTTCTGTCCTCTGTCTAAATCAGTGATTCGCAGCCGTGTGTGCCGTGCGATCCTCATAAGTGTGCCGCGAAATATTAATATATATATAATATATATATATATATATATATATATATATATATTAATATATATATAATATATATATAATATATATATATATATATATATATATATATATATATATATATATATATATATAATTTATTAAAAAATTATAACATAAATATGTTATAAAATCACTACAAAAATAGCCATTTTCTTTCAACACTTCTGGTGTCTTATCAAGTGATGGTGTTGAATGTATATATATATATATATATATATATATATATATATATATATATATGTATATATATATATATATATATATATATATATATATATATATACGTGTTTGGAAGTAGCATTGGTAGAGCGTTAGTATTTGAATAAATGAATAAGTATTAAACTTTTTTCAAATAATTCTTTTCACTATTCTTCGATTATATTATTTTAAATACTTCGTTTTAATATTCATTTTTAAAAAGTATTTTTATTTTTTTATTTTTATTTTTTAAATTTTCCTTTATTTGAATGAATGAATATTAACCTGTTTTTCATATAATTGTATTCAACATTCTTTGTTTAATTCAAAATTTTTACAAAGTTATATTGAATTATGAATTAATATCGTCGAAGGCCAGTCTACCCAGATTTTAAGTATAAAATAAAATTCAAGTGTCTTGTCCACAAAATTACAAACAACGCGAAGAAATGACCTTTGCAAAAAAGAAGACGAAACTAAATATGACAATAATATTTATATAGGCAGCTACATGTTTTATATAGGCAGGTACATGTATTTACATATTAAAAATCAATGCTCTTTGTTGTGGCCATGAAGAGACCAATAGTTTCATTTTTCGAAATGATTTATCGCAAGAGTAAAAAAAAAGTGGTATGATACGCTAATGTGTGTGTGTGTGTGAAGCACACGCAAATGAAACGTCTGTGACTGCTGACCGATTGCGTGCGGTAGAAGTAATTTTAAATACGTTGAACAAAAAGAGAGAAGAGACAGCACTTACTTTCGTCACGGCTTTGTATCCTTTTCAGTGTCGAAAAATCATTGTGTTGTCACGGTAACGTGTGTCTATGCTGTCGATTGAGGCAGGGTCTTGTTCACAAATTGTCTGTCGTAGATCCAATGCTGACTGTTCTAGGCAAGCCGTTTTTATTGCTATGGCTCGGATTCGAATCACTGAGTTTTGCCCGGGAATGTACCCAATATCCGTGCCCCGACTCTTTTCCAGGTCATTTGTAGTTCAACCGCACGGACGTCGGAGAAAGCACATCACGTGAATTGTCCTCTCCAATTAGGTTCCAGAAACCATTTATTTAATTTAGAGTTCTGTTTGTACAGAATTGTAAAAAAAAAAAAGTTTTCGTATGTACTGAATTCAGTAAGATTTATGTGTAGACGTCTCTTGTTTGTGTTTGACTTATTGGCCTTAAAATATAGGAGTCTATATCCTATAAGCATTTTATTTAATAATTCTCCAATTTTTTAAAAGCAATATGTATAAAATGAAAATCTTCATATTTATGTGCTTTTTTTAAAGTCTATGGTTTATTTCATAGCATTTAAATGTATACCCTTTAAAAATTTTGCAAAGTGCGCCTTGATATTTTAATTTGCTCATAGGTGTGCCGTTACTTAAAAAGGTTGAGAAACACTGGTCTAAACACTGTTCAGATATTAACATTTTTCTAGTTGCTTTATTTTGATTTTTCCAATTCGTGGTTCGGACTATTCCTCTTGTTGACAATAATGCATTCTATCTTCTTGCAATAGATGCATGTCTGTGTGGTATCTTTCACTCACATCATAGCAACGGAAATTAGCCTTGTGTTCACGAAGATAAAAGCACATTTGACAGGTAACAAATAACAACAGGAAATGTATGGTAAATTGTATGTTAATTTCATCTAATTTATTTATATTTTTGTGGGTATTGTTGCCTGTATATTTTATGTTACAATTGTTTTGTAGTACATGTGATAAAAAGGAGAATTTAGTCCGTAGTATATCACAGAGAGAAGTTACGTACGTGTTTCCCGTACCAAAGTTCGTGGTGAAGAGATTGAATTTAATGCCCGTATTTCCGACAGGAACAGTTTTTGTTGCATGCTGGAAGTATTTTTATAATTTCTAACTTTTATTTATTTTATACAACGTTTTTATGTTATTTTTTTTTATTTATAATTTTCATTATTATTATTATTTTATATTTTATTTTCATTTATAATAACAATAATAATAATAATACTCCTACAAATCCTTTCTTCTCACTTTTCTACATTCTCTAGGAGTTCCTACAGTTTCCTTTCTGTGTCTGCTACCGCCACTGCGTCATATGCATATCTTATGCTTGTTAAATAATAATTTAGCAGACTATTATTTTTTATAGAAATATATTTCTACTCTGACTTCCTCATTTTGACATTTGAGGTCAGATACAGGAAAACAAAGCAAGTCGATTTTGATTGGCTAAAACTACCGTGGGAATGTAGATAGAGAAAGGGATTTGAAGAGGTTGAGTCTTACGTCATACAATATATACGAGGTAATTTCGTGTCTGTGAACTTGCTCCCCAGTGAGGCTGAGAGAGCAATTCCATTGCCTAGTTAGAAATGTACACTTCAACGTGTTGAATAAAATAGTTAAGTTAAATTTCCTTTGTTGAATTTCTATTTTTATCATCGAACTAAAACCCACACAAAGGGGCTATATGTTGCTAAGATTGTGTCCGCCAACAATAAATGCTAGTGAGGTAATCATGATAATCCACAATATTGTCTGGGGATCCTCTCTGTCCATAGGCAGAGAGTTTGACCAGCACAGCTGGAAACGGATCTCCAATTGCAGACCAACATACAGTATTTACTACTGTATTTATGTGAATTGTGACATACCCATTATCGTCCGTAGGTATGCTACATTAAGAAAATTAGCTAAAGACATGAAAGCAAACAAAACTGCCGCCTTTATTTATTCGTCACATGGTTACACGGCGAAACACAGACGGCTCAGCTTCAGTCACTTTCCCACCGCCGTAAGGTTGCCTCTCAGTATCTTTTCTGTAAATACTTTCATGGTAATTGTTCGAATGATCTCTTCGCTATGGTGCATAAAAATTTTGATTTTAAGCAAAGTACTAGACTGTCGTTGAGATCTGGCGTTGTGCTGGCTAGATGTAACCGTAAATTCTATGCTAACATTTTTTTTTCTTGCACTTCTCGCTTGTGGAGTTCCCTTCCAACTCCAAGCTTTCCAGTCAACATTAATCTACAAAAATTTAAATACAATGTCAATCGCAATCTCCTCTCCTCCTGATTGCTCTTTTCTCTTCCCGTTCATTATTAATGTTTCTATTCCTGATTCTTCCACGCCCAGTAATTCCTTGTGTCTTAGTGTCTTTACTGCTTTGCTTGGGGTGATACTAATTTAAAAAAAAAAAAGAAACATATATTTTTTATTAATCATTTCACGCCAAGCAAGGTCATAATGCCACTAGGCTGCAAGCGGTTAGTGGATGTGAAAGAGAACGAGAAGACTTCGATTAGGAGAAAGGACAATAAAAGAACAGAATTCAGTAAGAGAGAAGATGATTGGAGTTGCATTTAAATTTTTGAAGTTTATAGGTTCTAGGATGCAAGAAATCGGAAGGGAATTCCACAGGCTAGAAGTGGGAAAAAAGAAATTGTTAGAATAAAAGATACGGTTGCATCTAGCTAGTTCAATAGTAAAATGGTGATATCTTGTAGCCAATTTGGTAGTAGGTTTAAATTCATGCAGTTAAGGCACCAAGGAAGAAAGCGCCTCACAATTTCTTGGAAAATATTTGTAGGAAAGACAGAGTGAATCCACATCATGGCATTGAGACATTGACTGATGTCGAGATGCCAGATCAGGATCAGTTAAATCACAGACCCTTCTTTGAATTTTGTCACGAATCTCGAGATATAGACTAGGAATTCCAGACCAGATATGCAGTATTATTTAGTGTACGGACGAATGGTACATTTATAAATGTGCAAAATGGATTCTGCCAAGACAACTTGTACATGGAAACTGATTTAGTGATAAATGTAGAGCTACACTGAAGAGGCCTGATCTTTGAGCGAGACGTTGGATCTTTCATGGGAATAGTCAGGCAACAACAAAATTTAGAAGGTACTGGGGGAGAGGAGAAGTAATATTTGGGGGCTAGTATTGTAGACATGGTTAGTTAGTTAGCAGGATGGAGAAATGGGTTGTCGCTCGGATTGAGGAATCGAAGAACCGAGTTCGAATTCCACTCGAGTTCATTACATTCACTTACGTGATAATACTCTTGGAAAAGATGAGTCCATCTCTCCCCCAAACTATGGGTAAAAACTGATTCCAATAACCTTGGGTGGCTACTGGTCTAAGAGTCAGAAAAAACTGAATTCAAAACCTCTAACTATGGTTAAATAGTAAGGCAGTCTGAGCTCTGTAGCCTTGTTAGCAACCAGACAAGGATAAGGACAACTCTGAATTTAAATCCGAAGTTGGAGTCCCTAAGATTCGATGTCATATTCTGTTCTGGATACTTCTACGACAACGTCAGTGCCAAGCTGTATTGGTTTCTGCCTTACCTTTGGACAACATCGGTGGTGTGAGAGGAGAGACATGCTGCATGGGCAACTGTTGATCTCTCATAAAAAGAAGTGCTCTGGCCTGCACTCTTCGAGCGCTGATCCATGGTCTCTCGAGGCCGACAGATGTCAATAATTGTAGGCAGTAAATTTATATGTCACTTCAAAGTTGGTGATGGTTCAAGATAAATGCAGAGAATTATTGTAATATTATATCATGAACAATTTTTTTATTTGTATAGGTCACAATCAAGAAACTGGAACAGATTAAGCTTGAACACTGTCACGCATACACACTCAGTTATAACGTTCTCGCTCACTTTCATTGTTTAGAGCAATATGGAAGGAAAGTGTGTAGAGTGTGGTCGTTTTATTATATCACAGATGTTCCATCAGTGACTTTGGCTTGTGTAGTAGTTTTTCGTCAAGCACATCATTCCTCAAATCATACAACCACTATATTCCTCATATCTCCACCCATTTGCGATGTTTTCTCTTTCCAAAAATCAAATCCCAGTTGAAAGGAACAAGATTTCAAGATGACAAGGAATTGTAAGAGAATGGTACAAGCTGCTTGCTATCCCCAAAAAAGGAGTTCCAGGAATGCTTCCATAAATGGAAACGACGCTGGATATGGTGTGTGACTTCAGAATGAGACTACTTCGAAGGAGTGCCGAATTGATATATGTTGTAGTTTTCTGTTTATAGCACCAGTCCCGATACCTTTTGATCAGACCTCGTATAATGCTTTTTGATATTCTCCCAAGCTGGCTATTGCACACCTTGCAAAAAATGGTTTGAACGACGCGAAATTAATGGAATGACTAAACTTGTCGAAATATTAATCCAATAAAATACATATGCTCCATCATTAAAAGAAATACAGAAATGTACATGTGAATGGAAAATAATATTCAAACGAGGGGGTTCTCTGTCAAGCGGTAGAAAAGGGGCAAAATTAACAAAATCAGAGGCTAAAACATTGGTGAAGGTTATAGAATATGAAGGATTTAACTGCCTTTAAAGTACACTCAGTAATTCAGATTTTCTAGAAATTCAAAGAGGGAAACTGTTTTTTCCTTCGAAGTGGGGCGGTGGTTTCACCTGCAAAGTGAGGTGCGGATTCGTATCCTGGCAGATGGCATATTTTCTTTCATAAGTTTCCTTATTGTTTACGATAATGATAACATTTTGTTCTTGATAATGACCGATAAGTACAGAAACGTGATCTTTGGACATTATCAACTATTTAGAATTGCATGGACAGCTTATTCGAAAATTAATTTCTAAAAATACAATAAAAATGAAACATATATACATCGTTGGTTGACTTTAATACAGCATGTTTAAATGAATTCTTTCTGCCTAAACACACACACACACACACACACACACATATATATATATATATATATATATATATATATATGTTTCATTGAATAATATAAACATATCATGTCTGTTTATTTTTGTAATAATCTTTTCTAGTTCTCTAGATATAAAGATGAAATTCATCAAGGCAGGCGCCGCAGTTTTTTCCTACCCAAGTACTTTCGACTCCTTCCGAGATCATCCTCGGGGGTTGAATTACAAAGACAAACTTGTTTTATAACTGTGATCGTTGTAATGGTGATTTTTAAAAACAAACGTGAACACGTGATATATATATATATATATATATATATATATATATATATATATATATATATATATATATATATATGATGTATTCCAAAAAATATCGTGTTACTATAAAGAGTAATGAGAAAGTTGATGAACTAGCCAAAAACTCCTGATACATGGAAATAACTAATATAAATTTCCGTATACAGATTTTAAAAATAAAATTAACGACTATATAAAAAGCAAATAGCAAGCAATAAGGGACACATTCCCAAACAAATATTACGAACATCAAGCAAAAGTCAGACGGGAAAATACAACACGACTAAAAGTGGGCAAAGAGGAGACACTGTACTAACGGGAGTTTGTATTGGACAGGTAAGAATAACTCGTGTACATCTAGAGACAATACAAACAAAAAGGACATGACATTTATACATAACATCAGGAAGAGTCAGTTGAAATTCCTCTGGCACATAATGAGGAAAGAGGGCTTAGAAAATTTGATACTCACAGGACATATTGAAAGTAAGAGGGATAGATGAAAACAATGCATAACCTACCTGGTGAGCTTGAATGAATGAATGGTTGAGCAGGCTTTTGGAAAGGTGGTGAAAAGACAAAATTTATTGTGAACTACAAAAGACAAGAAGTTGTGGAGAGCCATAACTGCTAACATCCTGAAGAAACACAGCACATAGAAGAAGAATTTCATATTATAAGAATATACTGCATATAAAGTGGGGGTTTTGTTTCTACTACTATGAAGTAATAAACTAACTTTCATTGAGTACTTAACTGTTAAGTAGTGATTTTTCCAAGCGTAGCTCAGATGTGGCACAAGGCCGAAAGAATGGGGAACCCAGTAAGGATCGAACTCACTACTCACTTAACTGTTAAGTAATAAACTGACTCGACTCTACTGACATTTTTTTCATGGCATGGGAAAAGTCACATCAGTAGGCACCTTAGTGTAATATCGATTGATAGCTTTTACAGTCAATCAGAATGTCCTTTGCCGTCAATCGATGATAGCAATAGGGCACCAAGTAAGAAATGAGCCTTGCTAATCATTGAATGTCACAAATATAAAAATATTGTTTAAAAATGTTGCCCCTGGCCAGATAACATGGTTTTTAAAAGAAATAGAAATTCCTTTAAAATTTATTTATGTATAGGTATATAAGAATGACTGGTTTTAAACAAACTATTTAAAATAAATTGTAGCTACCAAACTGAGCCCTTCCATCTATTGAAAAGGCGGGGGGAAATAAAAGTATATATGTATATGTAATATATGTATTCACATGGTTAACGTAAAATGGTCCATTAGGGTTGACACGCCGTTAAACAAAATAAAACCAAACCCCAAAGTATACAACTATTTTCAATGTTTGCATCGTGTACTTTATGTTTTCTGCGGGGTTTTAGGTTTTAAAATATCACATGGCCCATATTTGTCAGCCCCCTCTCATCCAGTTCAGGTTTAGTTCCCTACGATTTCTAGCTTCTTAAAATTGTCCTTGAAAAAGAGTTCAGACCATAGACGATATTATGAATAATGATGTGAGGCAGCTGATGGCGATCCTTTAAAGAAGATTTTTCAGACTGTTTTGAAAATAATAAAAAAGACACCAGGTTGATTGTATGTAGTCCTAAGGAGAAGTCTTTAAAGAAGAATTTAAAGGCACTGTTACAAACACTAAGATAATATTGTTAAGTCATTTTTGTACATAGTTCGTCTGTAGTCACATGAAGTTTTTTCCCCGTACGGACTTCCATACATATCTGAAAAGCGTTATCGATCAAATCCTTAATGTTTTCAAATCTTTGCTTTAAGTTTTCAACAGATTAGAACTACTTCCTCTAAACTTTTCACGGAATAATAAGAACAGACACGAGAATATAATTCTTAATGAGTAGCTTTAGCAACGTCGATAGAACCATCTACGAATGCCCCCCACAGTGAATGAGTAGAAACTTAGCTGTCCATATATCAAGTCTTTTTACCAATCAATATATCTCAACATGTGTTGACGAGGTAATTAATTCTATGACTTCCCTTTCACCATCCTTGACCGTAGAATGTTCTTTCTTGTCGGCAACAATCACCCTTCATCAGCTAACGAGAGGCGATTCACTTGTATTTAAGCGACTCAATCAAAAAGCATGGAACCCAGAGCTGTTATTGCAGAAACCAGCACTTCGTTCTGTGGTTTGTAACATAAAAGAGTTGTTGAATGCCTTTCATAAGAAGAGAAAATTGACCAGTTAATGAAGTTTTTTTTATTTTTCATTTAATTTCGAAAGTTTCTGTCACTGACCATAAAGAGGGTGCAAGAGTTACGTTTAGATTTGAACCATTCATCTTCTTCTATGTGCCATGTCCCTTCAGGGCGTTGACGATCATGGCTCTTCACAATTTCCTGTTTTTTGTAGCTCTTAGTAAAGTCTGTGTTCTTGCTATATCCCCTAATCCCTATACAGCCTACCATTTACATAAGCTCATTAGGTAGGCTGTGCATTGTTTTCTTCTATCCCCCTTGTCTTCAATATCCCTGTGAGTCTCAAATTTCCTAAGCCCACTTTCCTCATTACGTACCCTAGAACTGTCTCTTTCTGATGCTCCGTGTCCTATTTTCTTCATTTAACCTAAAACTTTGTTATTGCTCACATAGTCAGTCCATGGTATTCTCAGCATCCTTCTGTAGAACCACATTTCTGTTACCACACGTCTCTTCGTTATCAATGAGGAGATTGTCTAGTATTCGCTGCCATATAGGAGTGTTAATATTACATAACAGTTCATCAGTCTTTTCTTTGTTCTTAATACTCTGTTTAGCTTTTGGAAGTCATCTTTCGCTATCCCAGTGCACTTTCAGCTTTCGGTGTCGCATTTTCCGTCCTCTGTTAAAACACTTCCTACGTAATAAATTTATGTACTTGATTGATTTTGGTGTCTCTAATTTTTATCTCGTATTTTAGGCTGTTTCTTTACTGACAACCATATAATTCTTTTTCTTACAATTGATGTTTAGTTCTTTCTTCTCTCATGTCTTTATTGCCTTCTATAGGAGTTCCCGTAGCCTCCTTTCTGTGTTTGCTATCAACACTATGTCATCTGTATATGTTGTTAAGATTGTGGCTGCCAATAATGAGTTCTGGTAGGAATTCTAATTCTCTCAGGATTGCATCATGGTAAAGGTTAAATAAGTCCGGTGAGGAGGCACCTCCTTGTCGTCCTCCTCTTACTATTTCTGTGCATTTACTGAATTCATTTTCTATTCGCCTGCAGGCGATTTGCTCCCAATGTAAATTCTGTATTATTCTAATATCCTTCCAAAATATATCACGCTTACTTCGCAGTTCTAACAGTTTTCTGTTTATCAAACGTTTTTCTATAATCTATAAACCATGGGTATACATTCTTTAACCTTTGTATGAATCTTTCTGATATCATTCTGGGCACAAATATTGCATTCCTTGTTCTAGTGGCTTTAACGAAACCATATTGTCTTATTTTTGGTCGAATTCTACGACACACTCTATTCATCATAATTCGAATAAGTTTTATTATGTGGCCCATTGGGTTGATTGTCTGATAGAGTTTGCATTCTTTTGCACCTATCTTCTTAGACATGGCTGTGGAAATGGATCTGCTTAAGTTCTAGTAGATCACCACTGTTGTATATTTCATTTATTATGTCTGTAATTTTGTCAATGCTGAAATCATCTAAAGCTGCCAGTATCTCTATTAAAATGGTCCTGCTGCTTTGTTCCAATTCAATTTGGCCCTTTCTTGATTTCACTTCCGATTTTAATATTTCTGGTTTTTCAATATTTCTATGTATTGCGGGTTGTCCTCTTTCGTCGTCGAAGAGTTCTCCGGTGTATTCTTTCCTTCTCTGAAGTATTTTTCTTTCTCTATTATCGGTGTTCCATCCTTGGATTTTATGCATCCTGTCGATGATCTTTTTTTCTTGTTAGTTCTCTTATTTTTATGCATATCTGCTTTATCTGTAATAGTCATTCTTTCTATTTCTGCATACATTTCATTGATTCATTCCCCTTTTGCTTACTCGCATTTGTTCATAATTTCTTTGTGCAATTTCCTATATTCCGGGCCGTATCTTGTCATTGTTTGTTATCTCCTTTTCATAATGTCAAGAATTTCATCTGTCATCCATTCCTTTTTTTTCTTTGTCTGTGTTGTGGATTCCGAGATGAATTCGGTCTCCAAGGAATGACAAACGCAATACTTAAATATAAGAAATAAAATGTATTTACACAATCATACAAAGAGTAATACTGTTAGTAAGTCCAGGAACGTGGTTAGTAGAAAATACAGATAGACATATACAGTCTCGAAGTAGGAATTCCTTAGAGTCTACGTGCTTGTAACTGACTTCTACAAGAGGTTACCTAGCACTATCCGACTACCGACTAGTAGTTAGTCACCCCCCCACGAGGGTATCATGTGGCACAAGGCCGGTTTAACGTGGGATCTCCGAGCCCGTGGGATCTCCGAGCCCGTGGAATCTCCGAGCCCGTGGGCTCGGACAAAAATATGCCCATTGAACCCGTGTAAACGGGTTCAGGGTCGGTTTACCTCCCCGAAAGAGAATCCGCCCTTCGGCGTAGCCTCTGTCAGGTTCCTCCCCGCCCGAAGTCAGAGAGTTCAACCGTTCAGCCGGTCGTCCGACATCGACTGCCATACGACTAGTATTTAGTCACCCCCCCACGAGGGTATCATGTGGCACAAGGCCGGTTTAACGTGGGATATCCGAGCCCGTGAGCTCGGCCAAAAATATACCCTTTGAACCCGTATAAACGGGTTCAGGGTCGGTTTACCTCCCCGACCGAGACTACGCCCTTCGGCGTATCCTCGTTCGGGTTCCTCCCCGCCCGGAAGCAGAGAGTTCAACCGGTCGTCCGACATCGACTGCCATACGACTAGTATTTAGTCACCCCCCACGAGGGTATCATGTGACACAAGGCCGGTTTAACGTGGGATCTCCGAGCCCGTGGTCTCGGCCAAAAAATATGCCCTTTGAACCCGTATAAACGGGTTCAGGGTCAGGTTTACCTCCCCGAAAAAGAATCCGCCCTTCGGCGTAGCCTCTTTCGGGTTCCTCCCCGCCCGAAGGCAGAGAGTTCAACCGTTCAGCCGGTCGTCCGACATCGACTGCCATACGACTACCCTCACTGACTGTAACTCTGGGTATTTAACGCCAGCAGTCCAGGTACACTTGGTAGAGTCCACTTATATGAAAAAGGGGTGGACCCCATAAGAGTCTGGTTTTCTTTGGGGGTGATATCTTTTGCTGACGTTAGTAAAGTTTCTTTTAATGTGCCCAACCTCGAATTTCCATTCTTATTTAGTTTATTGTATCTGATTATAACGATGGCCGTATACGTTTCCTTATACTGCCAAAAACAGATGGCTTGATTATAGTGCTGAGAGTTTGTGTACAAGGGTCAGATGAAAATTTCATAGGCTGACCATAATATATAAGTCGACACACCAGTTAGTAGACTAAAGGATATGTAAGTGTACTAGAATACAACAGTTGGTCGGACAGATGTTGCATTCTGGTACACTTGCTGTCTTTTAGTCTACCAACTGATGTGTCTACTTACATTCATATCTTGACCAGCGCATGAACTTTCAAGCCGACCCTCATAGATTGGTGACTAATGACATCAGGGAAGGCCAATGATAAAAATTAACAAGTAAAGTTATTACAAGTAACAAAATTTCAAACCAAGGAACATATATATATATATATATATATATATATATATATCGGTGTTCAAATGCTCAACGAAATGTGTGCAGAAATAGAAAGAATGAATATTACAGATAAAGCAGATATGCATAAAGGTATAAGAGAACTAACAAGAAAAAAAAACGATCACCGACAGGATGCATAAAATCCAAGGTTGGAACACCGATAATATATATATAGATAGATAGATAGATAGATAGATAGATAGATAGATAGATAGATTCCATCCATTCGTTATATTAATTTAATTTACACGCTTATATATTTTTATATCCCAGAAAATAAACTTGATAAGGCTGGGACGAAACCACTTGTTCTTTTTTAGCTTTTTAAAATGTCATATAAATTTTGCCTATTCCTAGCTATCGTTAAATTTTGTACCATAAAAAACTTATATATATATATATATATATATATATATATATATATATATATATATATATATATATATATATATATATATATATACAGCACACACGTTCTGAACAGGAGTAGTGGCACACATGCTCTAATGATTGCATGAGGGATTAAACTGATATTTGCAGTGTTGATTCTTATGTCCACATTCTGATATTGCCCAATGTTCCTCCATTAATATAGCAAATTCTAAACAGTATAATTACATGCATTCGAGAGTTTGAATAAAGAAAATATTAATCTGTATCCCCACCCACCCCCCTCCAGGGGAAACCACCGTTATGCTTTACATGTTTTGGGCCATTCAGCCATGTTTACAGTCGAGCAAGTTGTTATCCTATTTATAAAAACACTTCACTCTTTCAAATCTGCCAAATCAACGTACAGGACACTGTTCAAATTTAAATGCAAATTTATTTATATATACAATGGTTGTCTGGAAAGTTCACAGGCTGACCAAGATATAAATGTAAATAGACACACCAGTTGGTAGACTAAAAGATATATAAGTGTACCAGAATACAACAGTTAATTAGTCAGCTGTTGTATTCTAGTGTACTTGCATGTCCTTTAGTCCATCAACTGGTGTGTCTACTTACATTTATATTTTGGTCAGCCTATGAACTTTTCAGCTGAATCTCGCAGAAAATGACACACTTTTGAATAAACTGATTGCATAAAAATAGTGCACATTGCACCATGAAATCTTCAAACAACCCTCCTCTGGTTTGAATTAAAAGTTTTCTTTCCTTTAGACTGGTTATTAAAACAGGCAACAAAATCAGGTATGTCGTAATATTTAACCCGTAGATGGAGGGAGATAGATTCATGCTTTTTCCAACGACGTGAACGAAACAGAATTATTATTTAACCCTTAAATAAAAGGAGATGGATTCCTATTCCTGTTTTTCCAAGGGCATTAGTATGAAGTGAACAAAACAGAATCGACCAGAATGCGAACTAGACTCGACAGATCTATTGTCCGCTCCGGTAACTCACGCACATCCTGAGAATGAAACATACCCACAATAAGCAAACAGTTATGGTTTTCTTTATAATTTTTGTTCATTATTATTATTATTAATAATAATAATAATAATAATTATATCATTTTATTGTTTACTCACGTGAGTAAGCCATAGACCGATACCCCTTTATAGGCGTAAATTTACAATATCGTCTAAATTCTAATGTAGACGGAAGTGAACGCACGCGCAGGAAGACAAACAAAAAGATTTGTGATAACTTCTACTCAGGTAAAACTTAATAAAGAAAAATAACTTATGTTCTTTCGTGTTGAAAACAAGACCAGAGCTTCTATCTACTCAGTACAGACACGTTGTTAGAAATGGCGGCAAACCTCTGCACTTATCCTGGCCAACTTCCGCGAAGGAAACTCTAAGAGTAAACCTATGAATGAAACTCTAGCAGAAAAATTACTCTCTCCTACCTAAAGCTTGCAGCATATGTCTGAAGGTTACTCACTTGTTTCCTGTACCGGTTTGGGAGGGTGTGTAACAAATTGATATATATATATATATATATATATATATATATATAATTTATTTCAAATTTTTCTTTCAAAGGTTTTATTTTCCCAAGTACTTTCAATCTCATCTGAGACCATCTTCAGGAGGGTGAAGTTGTCTGTGAGTATGTATATGTGTTTTTGCAAATTCAAAACATTTCAACTTTTCTTTTTTTTTTACCGTTCTAGATTTCAGAGTTCAAAGTTCACGCGTGTTTTTTGTTTTGTTTTTTTTTGGCGGGGGGTAGTATAAGGGAAATAACTTTTCCATTTTTGCTCATACCTATATAATTTTTTTATACGCATTTAAGGACTTTGAACTTTGAAATCTAGAACGCTGCATAAGCAGTAAAAACGAAGATAATATTAACTCTCAACCAGATTACGACGGGCAGGGCACGTTGTGATAATGGGGAATAACAGCATGCCCAAACAACTTTTCTGTCGGCAACTGAACACAGGAAAGCATCCACAACACAAGCCTAAGAAGAGATTTAAAGATAATCTGAAGGATAATCTAAATGCATTTCACATGGATTTTCAGCATTTGGAAGAACTGAACGTAAACTGTACAAAGGGGAGGTACTTTATTAGGGAGGGATGCAACACCTTTAAGGATGAATGTCTCACGCATGCTCAGATCAAGCATAATCACCAAAGAGGCACTTACTGATTTGTCAACTAATATACAGTCTTGGAAATGTGAGTGCAGGATGTTGTTGAGAGCAGGTCCTGTAAACCATGTGAAAGGTCATCATAACAACCAAAAGTAATCCAACTATATCAAACTGCCTCATTATCTTGCCAATAATACCTGTGTTTTTAGCAACAAAATTTACAGATTATGGTAGTGTAAGGCATGCAGATTCAATCCCCCGAAAAGGATACAATTTATCTGTTATATATGCCTATGAATTCAAAGGTTGGTTTCAAGAATCATTTTAGGGACCATAGATGCTGAAATGAGATGGAAGCAATCATAAATGATGAGAGGGATGTCTCTCATCTGAGTATGAGTTATCAATCGCAATGGATGAATGTAAGATAGTAATATAGCAGTGTATTGATCCAGATTTTTAATAAAAATGAACAATAGCATATTATAAGAACTGAATGTAAACTGTACAAAGGGGAGACACTTTATTAGTGAGGGATGAAACACATTTAAGGATGAATGTCTCAAGCATGCTCAGGTCAAACATGATCACCAAAGAGGTACTCACTCTGATTTGCCAACTAATATGCCGTATTGGAAATATGATATGCATTTGTGACCGCATGCTGTTGCCAAGTGCATTTTATTTAAACCATTTGAAGATGCGAGCTCTTAACTTATAATTGTTTTTATTTATAGATGGTTGTTTTTGTTGTTTGAGTTTTGCTTTGAGTATCACAAGTCTGTTTTAACTTTTTAATTTTGCTATTATTTTGGGATTGTTTGTGAATAGCTGTCTAATGTTAATATGATCCTTATGCAGCTGATTAATATGTTGTCTAACGGCACTCTGGTCCAATAGGTAACAGGTGAGTCTCCGTGAGAGTTTGGTTGTGGTATATAACTGTGACCTCAATCAACCAACACGTGCATCGAGGCCTACCCGCGGCCACGTTCCATAGAACAGGCCTAAGAACCACGCGAAATCACTCCACCTCGTCACCTCAGTAACCCACCGCCGTTACCTCGGCATAACTGACTCTTTACACATTCCCTTTGCAGTCGTCACCGCGGCCCCATTCCTTAGAACAGGCCTACCAAATAACGAAACAGACCCACCACCGTTACCTCGACATAACTGACTCTTTACACGACATTCCCTTTGCACTCGTCATCGCGGCCCCATTCCATAGAATAGGCCTACCAAATAACGAAATCGACCCCCCGCCGTTACCTCGACATAACTGACTCTTTACACGACATTCCCTTTTGCAGTCGTCACCGCGGCCCCGTTCCATAGAAGAGGCCTACCAAATAACGAAATCGACCCACCGCCGTTACCTCGACATAAGTGACTCTTTACACGACATTCCCTTTGCACTCGTCACCGCGGCCCCATTCCATAGAAGAGGCCTAACAAATAACGAAATCGACCCCCCGCCGTTACCTCGACATAACCGACTCTTTACACGACATTCCCTTTGCACTCGTCACCGCGGCCCCATTCCATAGAATAGGCCTACCAAATAACGAAATCGACCCACCGCCGTTACCTCGACATATCCGACTCTTTACACGACATTCCCTTTACAGTCGTCGCCGCGGCCCCATTCCATAGAACAGGCCTACCAAATAACGAAACAGACCCACCACCGTTACCTCGGCATAAGTGACTCTTTACACGACATTCCCCTTGCAGTCGTCACCGCGGCCCCATTCCATAGAATAGGCCTACCAAATAACGAAATCGACCCACCCCGCCGTTGCATCGACATAACTGACTCTTTACACGACATTCCCTTTGCAGTCGTCACCGCGGCCCCGTTCCATAGAACAGGCCTACCAAATAACGAAATCGACCCACCGCCGTTACCTCGACATAAGTGACTCTTTACACGACATTCCCTTTGCACTCGCCACCGCGGCCCCATTCCATAGAATAGGCCTACCAAATAACGAAATCGACCCACCGCCGTTACCTCGACATAACTGACTCTTTACACGACATTCCCTTTGCAGTCGTCACCGCGGCCCCATTCCATAGAACAGGCCTACCAAATAACGAAATCGACCCACCGCCGTTACCTCGGCATAAGTGACTCTTTACACGACATTCCCTTTGCAGTCGTCACCGCGACCCGTTCCATAGAACAGGCCTACCAAATAACGAAATCGACCCACCGTCGTTACCTCAATCAACGAACACGTGTAACAACCAGATCCTGTGACCTCACACCAAATCCACACAAGAATTAGATCATCTCCCAGCGGTACCCTTATATCTGATCGCCATCCTGAGGATTGGCCACTAAAATTGACATTCCACCTATCTTTCGACATCTCTGTACGATACCCTATATATCAAACAAATTTTGTTCAAATACCCAATCCTCGTTATTCCTTTCCTCTCGCAATCAAATGCTTATTATAACAGTTTGTTTTGTTTTTTATATTGTGGGGTTAATTTTCAGGAGTGGCAGAAAAGAATGATGATAAATGTTATCTAAAATAATAATGTCAATTGTTTCATGGACTCGTACGTTAGTGAACATATTTTCAACGTCTAATGGTGCTAAGATTTCGTTCTGAGATTTGTTGGAATGAAGAATTTGTAAAAAGAAAAAACCTTAGTAGAACTGATACTCTATTTGGTAGGTAAGAACAGTATGATTAATTGATTTAAAGTTTTTGATAATGAGTGTCCGTCGCCATTTGGAAAAGTCGATCAATAAATGTAATCGACACAAAATGACTGTTGTTTTTAACAATATTAGCCTTAAAGATTATTTGTCATAAATGTCTGATATCTTTGAAATTGCTTATCTCAAGAGTATTTTAGGAGCCATGGACGCCAAACCGAGATAGAAGACATTGCAAGTGATGCGAGGGATGAGGGAGTGACTCCCATGAGTAAGATGTGACAGTCACCACGTATATATGCATTTTAATTGTCTGTTTAATACACCAGTATGTGTGTATATGTCCATAAAAAGAGAAAGTTACAAATCTGCTTAGTTTTCGCTTACGAAAATAAATCATGTAATGCTGTCCTTGTAAAAATCAAAGAAAACAATGATAAAATTAAAATCATTGCAGAGTTTAACAATTCAATAACCTTTGGAGAACAATACAATACTATATCACAGCTTGGCATATGGAAGGCATGTATCGTCTCGTCATAAATATTTGAGTACAACTGCTATTGCATACATTTCAAACATCTCAGATAATTCGAGGTATTTTTTTATTAATCGCGGTAGAAAGAAAGCACCTCAGCAAATTACAGCTATTTACTAATTAACACATGAAAACAAAAACAAAACAAAATATGTGTATTTCTCATCAGTAGCAATTGATTGAAGCAGACGACTTCTGGACAGTTTTACTTTTATTTATATTGGTGCTGGTTATTTCGGGTTTTTTTACCTTGTTTTTTGTTTTACTTTGTTTTCTCTCCCCCCCTCCTCTCTCTCTCTCTCTCTCTCTCTCTCTCTCTCTCTCTGGTATTTTTTCTATTCTTTTTTAATTTCTTATTTCGCCAAACTTTCATTTCTCTTTTGTTTAGTATCAGATTGTAGTTTTTGAATTTTTCCAGCTTTTATCTATTTTTTAACTGTTTTCCCCATCTGATAGTATATCTTATTTTCTATTATTCGTGTTGATTTTTCCTACTTCTAAACTAACTGTATTTTTGGTTCGTGTTTTTCCTTCTTTCTATTCTTCGTCTTCTCTCTGTCTGTCTGTCTGTCTGTCTCTCTCTCTCTCTCTCTCTCTCTTTGTATATATATATATATATATATATTATATATATATATATGTGTGTGTGTGAGTGTGTGTGTATGTTTCATTGAATAACATATACATATTGTCTATTTATTTATATACTGATTCTTTGTATTTGTCTAATCAGTTAAATCTAAGATAAAATTAATCAAGGAAAGCACCATAGTTTTTTCAAACCCAAGTACATTCGAAGAATATATTAAAGTGTAACTGCGATTAAATGATTCCGTTGCGATGTTGATTTTTAAAAACACGAGCGAACACGCTCTGTTATAGCTATTTTAAAATTTTAAATTTATCCGTTGTAGTTATGGAATTTTTTGCAAAACAAGCATTTCAATATGGGGGAGCTGACCGGAAATTGGTAGAATTGTAAAATGGCATTAAATGTTTGTTATATGCATTTTGCTTTGTTGTTGCTATATTCGTAAGAAATTTTGTTGAGTGTTAGTTGGTTGATTTTAATAGAGAGGGCCTCGAGAATTTGAAGTTTTTTTGTCTAGTATATTGGTGTTGTCAGCAAGTGTTTTCCTGTATTGTGAAGTTGGACAGGAATATTGTTATATATAGGAATAAAGTGTCGCTGCCGACACTTGAGTTTGAACATAGATCGCCAGTAAACAAACACAGGAGATCCCATTTTTTAATTAAGTAGACCACGTGACCATAGAGAAAACGCAAATATGAGCGGTGGCGTGTATCTAATTGATCACCATTCCAAGTCTATCCTCTATTACTATTCGGATCTACATTTCTAGTCTATTCGCTATGCTATACGGACCGCTATAATGTACTCTAATCACTATACTATTTCTCTATTCAGATCACTACACGAAATACTATTCGAGCGAGTATTATCGAGCAAGTATAATTAGTGCGAGTGTTATTCGAAGGCGTCTGACACAAGTATTGTTCAACGGCGTCACTATAGTTGTATCTGCGATTACAAAGTCTTTACTACAACGAGCATTATGAAAGTGACAACGAGTATTCGTTGACATTACAAAAGTGTCAAACGAGTGTTCGTTGGCATGACAAAAAATATGTTTTAGATGTGCAATAGAACTTGTGTCCAACAAATAAAGTGCAAGAAACTAATTAGACAACTGGAAAGAATCAGTATAAAAATAGACACAATATGTTGTTCAATGAAACATGTTTGATTAAAGATATGCTGCATATATATATATATATATATATATATATGTGTGTGTGTGTGTGTGTGTGTGTGTGTGTGTATGTATATATTAGGTTGGTACAAAAATAATGTCGTTTTTCTTTTGAAATTGAACGTCAAAAAACGACATTATTTTTGCACCAACCTAATATATGACCCCACTCCCAAAAGTTAGACAAAAGATAGCTGTGTGTGTGTGTGTGTGTGTGTGTAACCCTACGTACATCTCTTATCTCTTGACTTCCTATTTTTTCTTTTTCCCTTTTTATCTTTTTTTCCTTTACCCATATCATTTCCGTTGAGTTGACCGATTAAATAGGTCAATGTCTGATCTTTACCCCCTACTTTCTCAATATTAGGTATTATAATAAAAAGAAATATAAAAAGAAATTTTAAAACTCTCCCTTCCCTCTCTAAATTCGACCATGTCTCTCACACTATTCCTCACCACCTTCTATGTCAGCTTATATAAGCTTAATACTGCCCGTCAAAAGTGTAAATTTTAAATTCATTTTTCGTTTCACCTTTTGAAAGTGAAGTCTGAAGATCCAGAGAAAAATAAAATTCTCTGGTGAAATAAACTATTATAAAATGGAGCCTTAAAGTGGTCTGCTATTCTTTAAATTAATATATATATATATATATATATATATATATATATATATATATAGTGTTATGGTGCGGTTCCTTGTACCACGTTGATAGTCCAAAGTAGAACCAATAAAGAAGAACTCGAAGGCGGATATGGACTAGATATATTACAAACAGGAATATGTAAAGAGAGGTAGAAAAGTGTTAGTAGGAACAATCAGGTTTAGTAGTAATTGTCTGAACGCGACTCTGTTTCGAACTGCCTCTGACTCGACTGACTGATTCGCTCGCTCCGACTGACAGACTTCTGACGGACTGCACTCCAGACTTCGGACTGAGCTCAGACATCAGACGGAACAGTATTTAGTCACCCCCCCCCTACGAGGGCATCATGTGGCACAAGGCCGGTTTAACGTGGGACCTCCGAGCCCGTGGGATCTCTGAGCCCGTGGGATCTCCGAGCCCGTGGGATCTCCGAGCCCGTGGGATCTCCGAGCCCGTGGGCTCGGCCAAAAATATGCCCTTTGAACCCGTATACACGGGTTCAGGGTCGGTTTACCTCCCCGAAAGAGACTCCGCCCTTCGGCGTAGACTCGTTAGGGTTCCTCCCCGCCCGAAGGCAAAGAGTTCAACCGATCAGCCGATCAGCCAGTCGCCCGACTTCGGGCTGAACTCCCTGCTTCCTCTTGAGGCGCAGTATTTATTACGTATGTAATAGTCCATTATGTTATTATGGGTAAGGTCCCCTAACATATATATATATATATATATATATATATATATATATATATATATATAGAGAGAGAGAGAGAGAGAGTCTTTTTTTCATTTTTTTTATGGACTGGGGGATCATTTCTATTTTTTTATCTTTCTCCTCTGTTTCTACTCTTCTTTATTCTTTTACTTTTTTTGTAGTGATTCCTTGCACTTTTTTCAATAAAATTGTTAGTTTTTTTAAATTGTCTTCTCTTTCGCATTGATTTTCCTTTCAGTCTTTCTTTCTTACTTCTTTCGACCTATCAAAAGCCATTATTTTATTTAAAAGACACTGTTGCCTTTTCATTTTTTTTCATTCTTTCTTTGTTTTTTTAGCCTCATATTAGTTTCTTTTTTCCCGCCACTCTTTTTTTTAACTCTTTTCGTCCCATTGAAATGTCATCGTATTATTATTGATTCAACAGAAAAATCTAATACCACTATGGCGACTGTCCCACTCAGTTCACCTGCTTCAACTAAATCATGTTTCTTAAATCTTCTTTCTACCCAACTCAATACTGTCAGTTATGTGCCATGCGTGATACACGCTTAGGCGATCATGTATCTTTCGATACATGACTGACGAGGCAGATTTTTTCCTGCATTAGGCTGCCATTTCTTTCTGCGGTAGACCACTTGCCATCCAAGACTACAGAACCCGATCTGTCCTGCTATTTACCCACAGCTGGAGGAAGAAGAAGATGATTCATACCTTTCTCAAGGGTATTAGCACGTAAGTGAATGTAATGGATTCGACTGGAATTCGAACTCGCCTCTCCGATTCCTCAATCCCAGCCGCTATCCATTACTTCACCGTGCCCCCCCCCCCAACAGCTACTAGAATTCAAAAAACTTGAAAAATTGTTTTAAGAGAAATATTTTATAAATATTAACCGAAAGCAGTAATGGCTGCCTGGTCAATGAATGCTGAATATTTCCCTGTAGAGAAATGGCAAATAATACCATTACCGTTACATTTATCATCGTGAAGTCACGTGACAACGAGAGCAAATATCTGAAAATACTAACTGAATACATTTTCTCTCATTTATCTTCTATTTCACCCAGGATTGCGGCAGGCAAACAATCTTCATTTTAAAGATTGGCGAAACGCAGTCTTTCTATCCTCGTTTCTTCATTATCAACATTTTTGTCCTTATGCCAATCTAAATAACAATTTTTTTCTTTACAAAATCGTTTATACCTTAAAAAACGATACTCAGCCTTCTCGGAAAAGTGACGGCTTTTCTAATTGATGTTTTCTCGACTGAAAACTTTCCAACGCTAAAGCTACGTAATACATATTATCAGTGAAGACATTTTTGTGATAACAACAAATAAGTCACTAAATAACCTCTAACCCTTATTGCTAGACTATTAGGAGTATGAAGCCAAAATAAATAATTAATAATAAAAGAAAAAAGAAAAGTTAAGTAATGAAATTACTTTAAAATATAGACAAGAATGATAATTAACAATAAAGGAAGAAAAAATTTGATTATAAAATATAGTTAAATATAATTTGAAAACTTCCATGATGCACCGGAAGAGGTGTTTTGTCGCCAATTGAAACTAAAATCAAATTCTTTTCTCTCTTCATCTTGGACAGCCAAACGAAGATGTCCGGGGACAGCCTTCGGACAGACCATGCGATGACTAACAGATAAACAAAACTATTTTTATCTCTGTATACGGATAGGTACTGTTATGGATTCCGGGATGAAATCCGGTGCCAATAAATAACAAACGTCAAGAATGAATATAGGAAAATAATGTATTAACGTAATAATACAAACAAGTAAAGCAGGTTAGTAGTTCCAGGAATACGGGTTAGTAGCAAAATATCTATACAGTCTTTTGTATTGAAGTATGGCTGTATGACTTCTTACTGAGTCTACGTTCTCGCTCACTGTGACTCCTACAACGCTTTTACCTCACCCTCACTCATTCGGTTACCTACAACCTTTTACTCGGTCACTCTGGACGCGATTCTTCGGTCTTGCTCTCTCGGGTATTCACTGGCAGTAGTATATGTATACACTGGGTGAGTCCATTTGTATAAAAAGGGGTGGACCCCTCAACATGTACTTTGAAATATACAAACATTTCTCTGAAATCTAAAATCTAAAAAGCATTTTATCATGTTTGGTTACGCTTATTGTGTTGCATCTTGCATATGATTAATTTGTAATTTATATATTTCCGTTGTGGATCTGATGATGTCTTTTTAATCCCCAAAGAAAATCATACATATATATATATATATATATATATATATATATATATATATATATATATATATATATATATATATATATAATAAATGCAAGATCAAAGTATCATCAGTACAATCCACAACATCATATTCCAAATGAGTTTCAAAAAAATCTACAACCCGAAAATCATCGAAACAAGAATTACTCTTGAAATCATCCAGCACAGTGATTCTCAAATGGGAGGCACTTGACTCCCAGAGGAGGACATTCATATCTGCACTTTAGCTATTTCTCATATTCTATAATGTCTATGCAGAGTAATACTTCTTCAAAGCATCTCTCAGGACAATAGAAGTTTCCTCGGTGGCGCCCATCTCCTCTCCAACTGACATACAACACAGTGTATTGGATTACACGATACCAGCAGCAAGGAATGACCTCTGAGCTGATCTATTATCGAATGCATAATATGGATTGCTTTCCAAAGCTATCACACTGTAGATGTCCTGCTATTTACCCACAGTTTCATGCCTTTCACAAATGCTTTAGTGCAGAATAAATGCAAACTGCCGTGCTTATTCACTATAAAGCTTAGGAAAAAGTGGATTTATGACTTTCCTGGTAGCATTAGTTCAAAATAAATGCAAACTGTCCCAAATAATATGAAATGACTTTATAAGTCAAAAGGGCTCAAACAGCCGTGCTTATTTACAATAAGACTAGGGAAAATGGACCCATACCTTTTCTGAGAGAATTAGTGCAAAATAAATACAAACTGTCTCAATGAAAATCAACTGGCAATACAAAGCTAAAAATATACAACCGCCATTCTATTTAACATAAAGCTGTAAGAGGAAGTGTACTCATGCCTTTTTTGGCAGCATGGGTGCAAAATGAATGCACATTGTTCCAAGTAGATCTCAGTTTCAGTCAGTTTCTGGGGGGGGGGGTATAAATATTTTCATGCTAATTGTTCTGGTGAGTTACCTTCTTTGGTATCTTGAATTATTAGATTAGCAGCAAGATCTCATCATTTTACAGTTGGAAATTGTTAGATTCAACCGTAATTTCTATGCTAACAGTTTCTTTTCTCGTACCTCTTCCTTGTGAAACTCACTTCTGGCTTTTAGTTTCTCAGTCAAATTTGATCTTCAAAAATTCCAATGCAATCTTAAGAATCATCTTCTGTCTCATTGAATTCTGTTCTTTTATTGTCCTCTCCCCATAATATTTTTGAGTGAGGAAGAATGAAAAAGAAAAGTTCGATTCGAAATCCTGACTGAAATAGAATACTTTTCTTTATTTTTTCCTACGACAAAAGTATATTCAGCAACTCAAAAATTAAAATTAAAAATGCATCACAATCTAACGCATGAAAACGTGATATTTGGAAGCAAAGTGTTATATAACGCATAAAATAAATTTAAAATAGTAAAAGCATTTTAACAAAAACTTTCGTTCACAATGGCATATACAAATGAAAGTGTTCACAGCTTGAATAATAATACTTATATGACCTCAATCCTGTTGTCAAACAACAGAACGAAGGAAAACATTTTAAATCCTTAACAAAAATCTTTCGTTAGTTTTCAGAAACCGTGTACCAAGATATATATATTATAATAAAGAGAAAGAACAGCAAGATATATAATCCGGTGTTCTTATTAATATTTTTTATTTTTACAAAACAGTGATCAATGCAAATCTATAGAGCATAAATATTATAAATTTACTTATTTAAAAATATGGTTTCATCTCTATACAGGAATTACCATGTTTGAAAAACGGAAGCTAAAATATTCAAATTCAATTATAGAATTAAATTAAAGTCCCTAGTTCTGTTTCATTTTCAAGCGAATTTTGGAATAACTTATTTTGAAATTTACTGTGTTTTAAAAGCACATACATTCATATTAGTTTCTATGGATATGGGGAAAATCAACTATATTTTTATTCAAGCATGTTCCATTAAATAATATAGACTTATTATGTCTAATTATTTTTATAATAATCCTTTCTAGTTCTCTAATTATCTTATTGATGTTAAGCTGAAATTCATCAAGGAAGGCGTCGTATTTTTGTTAACCCAAGTACTTTCGATCACCTCCGAAATAATACCCAGGGGCGAATTGCGATGACAAACTTAATGCAACTGTAACCATTATGAAGGTGTTTTTTTTTGTAAACACGCAAGAACGCGCTCAGTTATAATTATTTTAAAATTAACCGTTGTTGGATACAATTTCTATCAGACAACATTTAAAGACACATTCCTGTCCACCTTCACAATACAAGTAAATCCTTGTTGACAACACCAATATACTACACCACGAAAAATAAAAATTTCAAATTCTCAAGCTCCTCTATATTAAAAGCAACCAACCAACACTGAACAAAATTTATTACGAGTAGTGTGGCAATATTTTACAATACATTTGAGTTACTAGCATTTAACACCATGCTGCAATTTACCATCTCTGCTATCCCCCTTGTATTGGGAACGCTTGTTTACAAAAGATCTTAACCATAATGGTTAATTTTAAAATAAGTATAACAACAGATATTTCTATTTTTCATTCATATGTGTGTGTGTTTTACCACATCGGAAAGAGCGGCATGTTGTCTACAATAATCTATTATATATATATATATATATATATATATATATATATATATATACTCAATAATCCAAAGTTTCAATCCTAGGTAATTCTTAATATCGGTATACACAAGACATGAATTCAAAAAGCGTTTTAACCAACATCAAAGTTCTATTAGAATAAATAAATACCGAAAGCAGACGTCCCTATCTAAATATTTCTGGCACTTAAAAGAAACCAATGAAACACCTACTGTGAAATGGAAATTAATAAAAGCTAGAATACGTAGGTCATTAAATGGTCCATGTCATTTATGCATACATGAGAAATTATACATTACTAGGTTTATAAAAAATAAAAAATTACTTAATCAAAGAAATGAAATAGCTATTATTTGCCGACATTCTCAAAGATTTTCCTTAAATAATATATTAAGAAAAGCTTTAAAATTAAACATACATGTATGTTTCATTTTTAAGATTTAAGCTCTCACGCTGGCCAATAGAATCTTCCTGCCTATTCATGACAGCCAGCTATAGGCTCTCACTCTGGCCAGTTGAAAATGGCCGCAAACTACATGAAAACTGCCGTAGAAGCATGAAAAAGTCGATTATTTCCACTATCGATGGGAGTTGGGAAAGGCAAAGTCGGCATTGGCCTTCCCGCTAACTTGGAGCATGTACATGTAAATTTTGGTGCAAATCCGTCGAAAATTGCGTCCGTGCATTCGTTACATACACACACATATCCTGCCTTATATATATATATATATATATATATATATATATATATATATATATATATATATATATATATAAGCGCAAAACTTCATAGTTACATCTTTTGCATAATGTCAGAGAAATTTTAAAAGCATCTTTCAAATTTCCTTTGTTCTTTATTACTTGTGCAATCAATCACACAATTGTTGTAAGTCTTTTAGTAACCTCTGGAAAAAATCGTGAGTTTGGCAAACACGTTCCACATAAATTTACAGAAACAAAGATCAATTTGCTAAAACACTGTTTTTTATTTCTTTTGCTACGTGTTATCTTTCATTGTTTAATATCTATCATTTAAAAGACACATGTAAAATTCATAAGTGCTACAATGGTGTTAATTGTTATGAGAGAGATATAACCACGTCAATTGAGAAATTATTTACATTGTAGCATTCTTTCTTTTTTCTTTTTCTTTTTCTTTTTTTTTTTTTTTTTTTTTGCAGTACTCCATCAAAACATTATACATATTTAAGAGTGTGTGCTCGTATGCGTGAGTCTATTAGATAAATGACTATATATATATATATATATATATATATATATATATATATATATATATATATATAATATCTCACATTGAGTACTGGTGCTAAAAAAATTGTGCTCAATGTTTAAGAACAGTGCTATAATTTATATAAACATAATATATATATATTTTTTTCATCACTGGTGACGTAATTCATGCACAATGCAACAATCAGGTGCTGATTGACAAATGACCGTTGCGCTTAATTTAAATACACACGCACACACAGAGGCATATATATATATATATATATATATATATATATATATATATATATATATATATATATACACACTATTTACATTGTTTTGACTGTTGTCTTTATCTTTATTGTCATATTCACGACGTTTCAGTCGTTGTACGCTCCGGCCTTCAGATAATATACGTTGGAATTTCGAACTAGGGAAGATTGGGGCAGATTGGGACAGAAGGCCGGATCGTACAACGACCGAAACGTCGTGAATATGACAATATATATGAGGACAACAGTCCGAACAATGTAAATAATGTAAATAGTCACAATACCTCATCTCAGATATAAAAATTAATTTCAGCCGAGCTCTCTGGGGAAGAGGTGTGAGTTTGTAAACAGTGACTATTATGGCTGATATAGCGAGACTCTTCGGCAAAAGCGAATTGAGTCACTGTCGGTGACTGTGTCAGTTTATCTAAAAATAAATACGCTAAAATTCACCTTCATCCCTGCCGACGGGTTAGTGGTAGAATCTCCGACTGACGCCAATTCAGCTGGAGTTCGATCCTAGCTAGAGGCAACCGGATGTCTAGCCACACTCTGTCTGTGGATGACTTTATATATATATATATATATATATATATATATATATATATATATATATATATATCGTACTATAATGATAGTGGGACAGTCCACTTTATTTAGCGGGTAGGGTGATAAATAAATATAAATAAGTAAATAGTAAAAATGAAAATAATAAAATAATATAGTACGATGTAAAAATCGATATTCAAATTGTGCAAAGGACAGTTTTCAATCAGCACTTAACGATTTCGCTGTGTATGAAACTCAGACTTGTGCTACCGGTGAGGAAAAATTTACATATATATATATATAATATCAATTATGAACACGGCCACAACCTGCTGACCGTCTTCGTAAATTTAAGAAAAATTCATTCTCATCCTTATATATATCAATGTTGAAATAAAAAAAAACACATATTCAGTTGAACAAAAAAAACACATCCTTGATAATTACTATTAGATTAGACGAAAACGCTCAGACCTACAGATCATTTGTACAATTTTTACACACTCCCTGTCCAGAAATGAAATCACTTGAACGAATGCAAGAAAAATTTAATAAAAAGCTTAATCGCAGTGTCTTGTCAGTTGTCCTCAATGAAACACACACACACACACACACACACACACACATATATATATATATATATATATATATATATTCGACTAGTGTTGGTGCGCAAGTGTGCGTACGTATAACAAGATAATACTGATGTCCAGACATGTGTCGACGTGATAGGACCATTTGCTTCTGGGTAGATTCCTATCAGAATCAATAAATTGTCCTGCACTGATACCTAATGAATTGATGCCGACATGTGAACAGTAGATATCACAGACTTTACCTTGTATTTTGCCGGTAATCGCCATCCGCTTGAAAACTTAGTATCTACACGTCTACTATTTTACGACTATCATGTGAAAATTTATTTCTTGATCGACTTTCGCTATTAGTCTTTCTTAATTGCCCCGTAGAGATCAGGCATCGTAATAACGCCACTCTTAAAACATCCGTTAAGTATAAATGTTTTTTGCTTTTGGTTTTTTTTTTGGAGGTGGGGGAACACAGTCCACAAAAATGTTTTTTTTAAACTCTCCCACCGCCTCATAAAATATTCACCTCTAAACGACTTTATCTCTATTTTAGTTTAGAAAACTATAACTGTTGTATATCTGTTGATAGCTGACAAGGAAAAATAAACAAAAAAAGCTGTAAGAAAGGATTAAACATTAACTGCAACAAAAAAAAACAGAATGCATCGTTGTTCGCCTAAAATACGAATTGTAAACTGGCTATACCAAAAATCAAACAAATACAAAAATTTAAATATCTGGGAAATGTTTTAACAGAGGACGGTAAGTGTGATACTGAAATCCAAACATTCATTGGAATAGTGGAAGAGGCTTTCCAAATGCTAAGCAGAGTATTAAGAAACAGAAAAACTTCGTTAGAAACAAAGAAAAGAGTCCTGAACTGTTGCATGATATCTGTCCTTCTCTACGGCAGTGGACGCTGGACAATCTCCTCAAAGATGAAAAAGAGACTTGAACCAATAGAAATGTGATTCTACAAAAGGATACCTTGAAGGACTGAACACGTGAGTAACGACGAAGTTTTATAGAAAATGGAAAGGACACTTATGCTTAACATCAGGAAGAGACAGTTGAAATTTTTAGGGCACGTAATGAGGAAAGTGTTATGTAGTGGTTTCACAGTGGAGGCTTGTATTTGTACTAAGTCGGTCCTAAAATAAGTTCGACGTACAAAACGTTAAGAACTTGATATAATAGGTAATGATGCAGCAATCTAGTTGTGGTGGCTGATACTTTAATATACGACTAACGGTCGTCCGACAGCGACTGACTGACCAACTCCCTGCCGACTGCTACTATTACTTCTACTTATTATAGATGGGAGAGTCTATTAACTATAGAATAGGTGTGTTCCAGAATAACAGAAAGAGTGCTTGAAAAATATGATACTGACATGACATATTGAAGACAAGAGGGAAAGAGGAAAACAAAATGTAACCTACCTAGGGAGCTCGAGAAAATGGATGGTGGTGCAAGGTTTAGGAGAGATAATAAAAAGACAAAACATACTAAGAGTTACAAAGGACAGAAAAATGTGGAGAGCCATGATCACCCATGTTTTGACACTTTGCATAGAAGAAGGCTTACTTTTTGGTTGTGTATGGATTTTGGTCAATCAGTACCTGATTAGTGTTGAATGACTCCATGTCAGCCATTAGTATCTGTTTTGTACACTCGAATCACCGCAAAATTTCCGTCTTTCCGCTTTATTGTCTTGCTTGGAGTGAAATGATTAAAAAAAAAAAAACTAACTACCCAGTGTGGGTATAGTTTATACTGGATATTCTTTTTAATCATTTCATTCCAAGCAAGAAAATAAAGCCACTAGGGGGCAAGAGGTTACTGACTGTTAGAGAATATGAGAAAAACTACAATTAATGAGAGTGAACAATAAAATAATAAGAATAAAGAAAACAGAAGATAACGATTAACCTTCCAAAAATATTTTGAAGATCAAAGTTGACTGGAAAGCAAGAAGCCGGAAGAGAGTTCTACAAGGAGAATTGCAATAGAAAAATCTGTTAGCATAGAAAATTACTGTTCCATCTAGCCATTTCAACAGTATGAGACCTTGCCGCCAATCTAGTACTGTGCTTAAATTCATAAAGTCTAGGTACCATACAGTAAAGTTCATCAGAACAATTACCATGAAAGTACTTATAGTAAAGACATAGGAAAGCTACATTACGACGTTGAGAAAATGCTGAAGCCGAGATGCCAGATCAGGGACAATAACATTGTAGATTCTTCTTTGAATTTTATCAAGACTATCTAAATATTCAGTTCTATTTTATACCTCAAGATATAAATTAGGCGAGCCCTAGTTATACTCCGTGGGTTATTCTGGACTAAACTAATCTATGGACGGGAATATTCTAACAGGAGGTCAATCAGATTAACTACACTGGTTTGACTATGTCAGCAAATGATATTGTCATAAGTGAAGGATGAGTCTCCAAGAAAATATGAAGAATAAAAAATCCTGAGACGCAGACCAATTATTTCCAGATGAGGAAGGAAACCGGATTAGGTTTTGAGCAATGAGTGAAATGGGTGCTGGATCTTGAACGAAGCTGTTTCGATAAAGTACAAAATGAAAAGGAAATAAACTGAAAAGTAGAAAAATACAAGGTCCTCTCCCGGGAGCCGAAGAAGCTATAAAACATGAAGACAATATCCATAATAATTGATGCGCTTGGAAACGTCTCAAAACGTCTACAAAAAAGAGATTCGAGCAATGGCAGATTTGAAGAAATATACAGACTTCACAGACCTGAGAAAATGTCGAGACTGTGTAGAAAAGCGCCAGAGTATATTAAAAATACACATCGTTCAAATTTTATTGTGCATCTCATATTTCTAATGAGATGATGCGTTTGTTGGCCGAAAGGTGGATGCAAATTAGTGTGCCTCGGTTATAAATCACCTTAGTTACGATACTTCCTCTGCTTTACTACAGCTGCATTTATATGAATAAAGGAGCTTCAACTATATATTTTATTTCCTTGTTTATGTAACCCGTGCTTTCAATCTCATAAACCTAATCTTGCGTAGCTAAGGATTTTCAATCTCTAGAGGTCGATATCACTATTTTTGGAAACAGAGGGGACAAATCGTAGGGTATAAGAAAATGGATATTTTTTTCTTGAAATGTCGTGTGTGCCATTGATGATGAGAAAATTTTTTTAAAAATGATGAAAGTATTTCTTTTAGTTGGTTAATATTGTCTTAAAATAATCTTATTGCATTTTAATGGCAGTCAGCAAAGAATATTTGAGAAAACGTTATTTAAAAATGCTACAATAGAAGCAAACTAATTTTAGTGAAAATGAAATTATTAATGATCTACCTTGCAGAAAAAATTATATTTTACTATATCTCTCTTGTAGGATTACAAGCTTCAAGACATTGGAAGACGAGAGAAAAACGTTCGATTTTGAAAGGCAAAAAGCGGCATTGACGTCATAGGAGAACGCTATTTATAGCTTGCATTCATAAACTTTCAGATTACAAGCGGTCCTCAAATTACGACAGAAGTGCATTCCTTACTGTAAATAAGCACTTAGGTCGTCACCTATGCTAACGCAATAGCAAAGTAATAATATATAACACATAAAAACACATTTCTATGATATATATTAATATTAGGTTGGTGCAAAAATAATTTCGTTTTCTAACATATGTTACTATGTGAGAAAACGAAATTATTTTTGCACCAACCTAATATAATTAGAATTAAAACCACACAGAGGACATAAATATAATACATATAATAAAATGAAAGGAAAATGCTTGTATACTTATTGCCAGTGATGTCATTGTCTCTCGGTAGATGAGATGACGAAACGTAAGATCTTGTTGCTCTTGCAGTACTCGGAAGCAGCAACAACTCTGGGAAAGAAAGAAAAACAAACTCACGTTTGTTTTTCCTTTTTATCGGGAATTCACCAACTTATAGTTTAACAAGCAAAATGTCCTTCTCTTACAGGGAAACTCGATATGTATACACATATGCACGTGTATACATAAGCGACAGTCGAATGACTTACGCGAAGCAACCGGCCAATATTTGTCGCTGTTTTTCCCTTTTGAGAGCGTTTAACAATGTCTAATTTCACTTCCATGGTGATGGCTTTCCTTTTCATTGAAGGACCGCCATCAGAAGAGGTTACACTAAGCTTGGGAGCCATAATGAATGGTAATAAGTTTCCACAAACACAACATAGACGAAAGAGAGCGAATGCACAACAATCCAGTATGGCGTACAACCAGAAACTGACCCACGATGCCTTATGTAGAAGGCAAACGTTGACATTCTATGAAATGTCGAACTTTCTTATATTATAAGTCAAAACAAAATTAATGAAGATGCATCGTAACCATTAATCGCCGAACGTCCTGACTGTTATAACCCAGGGACTTAATGTATTATTGGATATGTTTCGTTTGCTTTCGCTAAAATAGACCCGCTATAAATAGATAAAGCCAATTAATGACTGGTTCTAATTTTTCAACCATGAAGGATGTCATAATATTTTTTAATTCGTATTTTTATTCAGATGAAGAAAAAAATGTCAATATTTTCTCATGATTGCTCAGTGTGTCGAATGGCGAAAACCCGAACCTAGAAGGTATTGACTGACTAATTACAACTTGTTAAACGAATCTCAATCTATAAAAGGCGGGATGTGTGTGTGTGTGTGTGTGTGTGTGTGTGTGTGTAACGAATGCACAGTCGCAATTTTCGACGGATTTTCACCAAAATTTACATGCACTTGCTCCAAATTAGCGGGAAGGCCAAGACCGACTTTGCATTTCCCAACTCCCATCGATAGTGGAAATAATCGATTTTTTCATGCTTCTACGGCAGTTTTCATGTAGTTTGCGGCCATTTTCTACTGGCCAGAGTGAGAGCCTATAGCTGGCTGCCACGAATAGGCAGGAAGATTCTATTGGCCAGCGTGCGAGCCAACAGCTGACTGACACGAATGTTAACTAGCATGCTACCATGCAAAAAAAATAGATAGCTGCATTCGTCACAAGTCGGAAAAATTTAAATCTGCATGGCACTTTACTCCAATTGGCTCATTCGCTTGCTTAAACTCAACGTTGATTCTGATTCCACAGAACTGGGTTGGGTGTGTATTTGTTGTTAACATTCTTCTTTCATTAAGTTTTTCCAGTTACGAGTCCTTTTTTAAAGCTGATCGTTTTGTGTTCATTTTGTTTAGTTCTTTTTTCGTAACAGATTTAATGTTTAGTATAGAGCTTAGAATAAATTCGCAGTGTGAGATAGGCAAGAAGTAAGACATGTAGCAACATCAACACGGCAAAGGACACTCCTTTAAAGACAAGGAAGGGCAAAAATATTTTAAGTCAAGTGATAGCGATTGCTGTATGAGTCGTACGATTTTTGAATCAAACACGGGCAACGCCGGGCCATGCTGTTAGTTAACTATAAAAAAAGTGAACAAATTAAGCTCAGTGTGTCACATGACTTTATAGAAAAGACCACCATATTAGATAGGTTAATTATAAGTTAAGCGCCAAATTGTACTTTATTATTATTATTATTATTTATTATTAGTGATATTTAAAAATTTGTCATACTGATTAGATTGTGCAATATTAAGTAATAAATGAAACTATTGTCACCTTAGTTCCTTTAAAAAGAAAAGGTCCCTTGAAAGATTATTGGATGTCACCTCCTCATGCAATGTATTCTTCCGATAAGATTCACAGAATGTGACGAGTAGAAAAATATATATAAACTTCCAGAAACTGTGATGTTTATGAACTGATTCATAGATTGTTTCCAGATAGTTTTAAGGAGGCATAATTCTCACAGAAGTCAATTATCGAGAGTAACCTACGAGATTTATCGAGAATCCACGAGACTTAACGCGAAGTGATATACAATATCAGAGACAAAGAACCTCAAATATTTGACCGGTTCAAATATCTTTACACTTCAGGTAAAACAACAGAGGAATACAACAAAAATGAATGATAATAATTATGGTAATATTACAATTAGTAATAATAATAAAAATGTTATTGTCTTTGCTTGGAATAATTTAAATTTTAACTCACCTAAATGATCTACAGAAAATTCCCAACTGTTTCGTAATAAAGTTAACATGAAGGAATGTCAACTGATTTGATGGATGAAAGTTAATCTGATTTGGCTTGACTATATTTATAAAAACGCTTTCCTCCGTTTTCCGATTTCAAAACACTTTCACATATTAGGTATAATTATTCCTCTAATTCGGTTGACTGAATTCCTTTTCTTGAGAAAAAAGATTCCTAATAATAGAATAACAACAACGCATACGAACTTTTATCAGATAAGATGGGGATTAGGAACCCACCTTCAAAAACATGTAAGATAAATCTTTGTTGGTGGAAGATTGTGCAGCGACAATCAAATTCAAGTAAATAGATATTATTTAAAAGTACAAATAATGTATATTTTTATTAAAATATAGCAATGATTTTATGATGACTTTCATAAAGTTTTTTAATAGAATTTCGCCGTTTCTTCAAGTCGAGCAATTCACTGATCGGTACCTTAGAGATTCTTGCTAGTGTCACAAAATATTTAGTCGGTCTGGAAAAAAAAATTACAAAAAACACCTGAAGAAGACGGAAGAACACATCGGCCGAAATTATGTTAAATGTAACAAAGATAAGGATACCGTCTGGAACAAGGCTACATTTTTAGAGTGCTACTGAAATAATGAATTAAATATCGATGGGTCAAAAACCTCATCGCTCTTTTGACAACATTGCAAACGGACGCCGTTTGTGACGAAACTGGTTTAATTTGAACTCGTATCTTCATCTTAATTTTCATAATGTCAACGTTTCGGTCGTTGTACTCTCGGGCCTTCGTCAACATTCGATAACATTCTCGTAATGTTGTATTTGTCATGCCGCTTTTATTTATTCTACTGAATCAGAATATATGGATTTTACTGTTTGACACAAGGATTGAACTCATGGAAACCAGATAAACTGCACACACTTATACCCACTCCAGACTTATACCCACTCCAGACTTATATCCTAGATTAATATCTCATTGAATAATCTGATTGTGGAATTTTGGACCTAAAACCAAATGACTATTCTTGTCTGATTTGAGACTCGCATATGCCCGTCAACTCTCTACTAAGCCTGCTATAAAGATAATCTGAATCGTTGATTTTTCCAGTCGCCTGATTCCGATTGGACCCAGAACTTTCACGAATCGTGATAAACGGGCGATCCCTGGGAAAAAAAAGACCCGTGCCTTAAGCGCCTATTGGGACTGAAACTCAACCCAGACCTCAAGTGGCACTCATATATACGCTAAAAATGCTGGGAAAATGGTCGGTTTCCCGTACCGCTGCAGTAAGTACCTGACTCAACCTGCTATCTTTTACCTGTACAAGAGCCAGATCAAACCGAAAATGAAGTACTGTTGCCATATTTTTATGTCCATTGTTCTGAGGATCTGTTCTGCTTAGTGCTTCGTCTGCACGAGTTTAAGCGTAATACTAGATTAACAAGTAGATCACCGTTTTATCGTTGAACAATTTAGGTGCAACCACCAGTTCTATTCTAGTAGTTTTTTTCTCGCACTTCGCGTCTGTGAAACACCCTTCCGATTTCTTGCTTCTCCGCCACCTAAAATCTTCAAAAATTTAAATGCAAGGTCAATCGCCATCTTCTGTCTTCCTAAATCCTGTTCCGTTATTGATCTTTTGCTTGCTTCTCTTCACTAAAATATACTCATTCTCTTTCACTCCCTGTAACCCCCTGAGTCGCCTTGCTTGGGATGAAACAATTAATATATATATATATATATATATATATATATATATATATATATATATATATATATATATATAGGCAGGAGCTGTCCATATATATATATTAGGTTGGTGCAAAAATAATATCATTTTTTGAAGTTAAAAAATACGTCAAAAAACGATATTATTTTTGCACCAACCTAATATATATAGGCAGGAGCTGCCCAGTCTTCATTTTCGAGCTTGGATAGAATCTAAAAAGGCCTCCGCGTTCTTGTCAGTTAATACAATGGAATATGCGTACACCTGTGTTCGCCCCTCACTGGAATGTGATTGGCTGGGGCCCGTCATAAATACCGACGGACGTGTAGGAGAGTCGAGAGCCTTAGTCTGAGAGCTAAGTCTATAACGACGCCCATTGGACTACGCCATTGATCTACACTTCTTACCTGCAACTACGACGCGTACCAGTCGATAACTGCTACCGTATTCTACTTGGTTATAGTAGCCAAAACCACTTCGTTCAAATATATCCCTTTACGGGACACATCATCGGTGACGAATTATTTTCCACCCTACAACCATTTTCTCATTGATGAAACGTCGCAAGCTTCTCGCTACTCTGTCACTATTTCAATGGAAAGTATTCAGACGAATTACATTCCTTAGTTCCATCAGTTCTAATTCTCGCGGTTAATGCTCTCTATGCCACGCAAATGTTAGCGAACAATCCTCATAACTTTGGAATTCAAGAATGCGTTTGCCGTGCACAGCAAAGACGAACTGGCGATGGTATCTCGCTCTGTACAAGTTCCTTGTATTGGGATTAGTTTTAACAAAATAGTCGGTTCCCTGTACCGCTCCAGTAAGTATTTGACTTCTCGTGCTATCCTCTAATATTTCGAGGCCCAGATCTGGCCTAATATAAAGTATTACTGTCATATTAGGACAGGAACTTCCCACTCGTCACTTTCCAGTCTCGATAAAACCCCAAAACGTCTCCGCGTCCTTACGGCTGACAAACTATTCTCCGAAAAGGACCTCCAATCTGTGGTTGATTGGGCAGGAAATGGCTTGTAAACTTTAATGTCTCCAAAATGGAACTACTCTCCTTTACCCACCAGAGAGAAACTTCCCTGCCACCCATTAGAATGGCTGATTCCCATTTCCTCGAGAGCGCCTCGTTACGCCTGCTTGGTCTCACGCTGTTCACTGACATGATGTGGAATAAATACATTGAATCAATAGCTTCATCCATAGTAAGGAAAGTTGGTTCTCTGTGTCGTCCCAGAAAGTTAGCGAACAACTCTCATTACTTTGGTATTCAAGAATGCGTTTGCCGTGCAAGACGAACTGGCGATTGTATCTCTGTACAAGTTCCTTGAAATGGTCTTGGTTTTAACAAAATAGTTGGTCCCCTGTATCGCTCCAGTAAGTATTTGACTTCACGTGCTATCCTCTACATTTACAAGATCCAGATCAGGCCTAAAATTGAGTATTGCAGTTATATTAGGACAGGAGCTGCCCAGTTGGCACTTTCCAGTCTCGATAAAATCCAAAGGCGCCTACGCGTCCTTGCGGTTGACAAATTATTTTCCTCCCTACAACCCCTCTCTCGAAGATGAATCATCACAAGTCTCTCACTACTCTATCGCTATTTCCGTGGAAAGTGGCCAAACGGACTACATTCCTTAGTGCCACCAGTTCTAATCTTCACGGCTAAGATCCGCCATGCCACCCACGTTGTAGCGAACCACCTTCATTCCCTTCGTATTCCATTGGGGAAATGTAAGTTTCACTCAAACAGCTTCTTCCCTCTAATCGTTGCTTCGGAGAACCGACTCTCAAGAGAATGCCTTTCCAATCACTACAATCTTAACTATTATCTTCCTCACATCAGGTACAAACTATGCCTCTTAATCTGTCATCGTCTATCTCGAGTTACTCTTGGGCCTTGTACAGGATGACCATCATTATATAAAAATCTCTAATTTTACTCTTTTATTATTCTAACTTCGTTCCGTAGGATTCTATCACCCCCTTTTCCCCCTTCACATATTATCATCTATACTTGAATTTATAGACTCTTCACGGAGTTTGACATTTTGATGTTCTAATCGTAATGGATAGCGGCTTGGATTGAGAAATCGGAGAGCCGAGTTCGAATTCCAGTCGGATCCATTACATTCACTTACGTGTTAATACTCTTGGGAAGGGTATGAACCCCGCCCCCAGCTATGGGTAAATAGCAGGACAGACCAGGTTCTATAGACTTGGATGGCAACTGTCTACCGCAGAAAGAAATTGCAAACTACTGCCGGAAAGAAACCTGCCTCGTCAGTCATGTATCGAAAGATACATGATCGCCTAAGCGTGTATCACGTATGGCACATAACCGACTGAATCAGTTTTAACTTGAGCTATTCAGATCACTAACTTATTTGAATCCTGGTGACTTCGTTCTGAAGCTACAAGAGAATGTTTACAGCGAATCCAGAGCTAATAACAATATCACGCCTGTCATGTTACAATTCATCAATAAATGATAGATAAAGTGCTTGCTACAACTTCAGAGGAATTCTGTCAACTACGATTCTCTAGTTACCAGCCCCAGAAAAATAAAAGAAACAACGGAAAGTTGAGTGTTGCCACGAAGCTGGACTTCTTCTTTGTGTGACATAAATGATCATGGCTCTCCACAACTTCCTGTCTCTTGTAACTCTTAATAAACTTTGTGTTTCTGTTTTCCTCCTAAGCCCTATTCTGTCATCCATTTACTCAAGCTCACTGAGCATGTTATGCGTTGTTTTCCTATGTCCCTCTAGCCCTCTATATGTCCTGTGAGTATCAGATTTCCCAAATCTTCCTTCCTCATCATGTACCCAAGAAATCTCACCTGTCTCTTCCTGATGTTGAAGGACTACCCAGTAAGAAATTAACTCACTCCATTAATAGGAGCCTTTAAAACTAACTTTACTAAATTGTTCCAAGGCAAGGCAAACTATACTTAGGCTGAAACAAGATCTCCGACATGAGAGGCTCGAATTCTCTCCATTTACCATGTCCTGGAGGTACATAAGAAATCATGGATCTCCACAGCTTCTTGCCTTTTGTTGCTCTCAGCAATACTTGCACCTTTGTAAAATCTTTGTCTTTGTGATACTTAGTCCTCCCTCTGTTTGCTGAAACTTGCCAAATAGATTCTCTATGTTGCGAGTGTCTTCAACACATGAACGGTTATGGTTCTCCACATCTTCTTGTCTTTTTTTGCCCTCTTTATTACATCTTTGTCTTTGGGATACATGTTCCTCCCTTCGTTTGTTCAAACTTGTCAAATAATTCATCTGTTTCACTTGTCTTCGATGAGTTTTGTCGGTGTTAAATTCTCCAAGTTTTCTTTCCTCTTTATATGTCCCCAAAATTTCAGCTGTCACTTTAATCTAAAAGTTGATATATGCTTCCAGATTTGACAGCCACCATCAATTTCAGCAATATTACTGAACATCTGACAATTCTATTTACCCTCGTCTTCTCAGTTGTAAAATCGTTACCTGTCCCAAAATCGATAAAATCAATACTTCTATTTTCATTCATCTTTATTAACAACATCGATTTTGTATACTCTGTAATAAAGATTCTTTGATAGCAATCCTGACAATCTGTGTCAACACATTTAACCGGTCTTCAAAAATGTAAAAAAAAAAATGTGATAGCGATAAAACCAACGGGGGAAAATAAAGATAGATCTTTGAACCTTTATTTGTGATTGGAAATCAGTTAAAAAAAAATAAAAAAAAAATGTGATTCTCTATATAAATTTTATTTTATCTAAAGCTCCAACGAACATTGTCAGCCTTGTGAAATCCCATCAGAAATCGTTATTCTTCACGAATCACTGACCAAACAAAAGCTGACGGCTTTTACCGGTGACTCTAATGAAAACGGTTCTCGAAGTTGTTTCTTTTTTAATCGAATTACTGTTTGCCAAAAACAATTTTTAAAAAAATGCCGTCTGTCTTCGATTTGACCGATTTCAGAAAGCAACAAACCATATCTGCCGAGAAATGATCACAAAGTAAGGAAAGTTCTTAATTTAAAAATGCATGATTTAAATATCTGAACAGTGTAATAAAAAGCAAGTGAAAGCGTAATACAGAAATTTGAAGAGGCGTAAGAATAATGAAAGATGCCTTTCAGAAATGTATTAAGGTATTAAGAGATCGAAAAAATAACGCTATAAACGAAGAGGAAGCTGAACAGCTTTTTGACGGTGAAGCTGCAAAATTTGGGCGCAAATGGAGAAAAGCAATAAAGCGACTGAGATACGCTTCTATTAACAAATGTTGAGAATTTCATAAACAGAGAATGCGACAAATGAGGAATTCCTAAAGATAATAGGGACAACAAATCGTTGCTACCAGTCAGAAAAAGACAGTTGAAACTTTATGGCCATATGATGAGGAAAGAAAACTTGGAGAATTTAACACTCACGAGGTATATCAACGGCAAGAGAAACAGTAAAACAGCGAATAAGTTCAGTATCTGTCTAATAATTTAGTTGACAGATTTGTGCAAATGGATAAAGAAACAAATATAAAAGAGAGGAAACTGTGGAGAGTTATGATCTTCCATTTCCTGAATAAATATGGCACAAAATTTACTATCAATTTGTGTCGAAGTCTTTCAGATGAGACATTATCATTATTATATGCCTTTCTGTTCGGAGCAGCAGGCTCTTCTTGGTGTTATACTTCTAACGCTTCGGTAGTTATAAACATCGTCTTCTTCAGGAGTTTGTCGCACTCGTTAACCTTTCAAGAATTTTGAACCGAATCCACAGTGGGTAGTTGGTTTTCATTCCGCTTTCCATGTTTAGGAGATACCCTTATCTTTTAATCATGATGAGGCTGTCTGTCACTGAACCATTTCTTTCACTGAGATACCTATGTATTTATCTATCGTCCATTAATTCATCACATTCGTCTAAAGCAGAGGTTCCCAACCTTTTTTGCGTCATCGCCCACTTTCACATGGAAAAAATTTCCATTGCTCACCTGTATAGTAAATATCCAAAATTGTTGGTAAAAGTTTGTTACTGGTTCATAAACTGACTTTATGATGCAGTAAAAAATACTGAAGTGAGGTAACAAATAATGTTGACTTATGCGGCGGCTGCTGCTGCTGCTGCTGCTGCTGCTACTGCCATATTAAAGAACAAATGAATGCAATTTCATTGAAAACTATATATATATATAATTTAGTTTTATGGTCAGGTCAGTTTTATGGTTAGGATTAGCGTTCCAAGTGGTGACAAAAAATTAAACGATTTTTATTCATAATTATGAAATTAAGAAGAATATACACTATTGGCAACTAATCAAAATTCCACGAATATTTTTTTGTTAATCTTGGTCTATTTTTTTGTTTAAATCCGAAAAAAGATGTTATTTCGCCTGAAGAAGTATTTGGATGTTCTTCTTTCTTATGTGCCGTGTCCTTTCAAGACGTAGACTATCATGGCTCTCCACTTCCCCCTATCTCTTGTGGCTCTCAATAAGTTTTATGCCTCTGCCAGCTTCCACAGGCCACGTTCTGCCATCCACTTGCTCAAGCCAGCCAGCTATGTCATATGTTGCTTTCCCTTGTCTCTTTTCCCCTCTATTCCACCATGTGAGTATCAGATTCTCCAGGCCCTCCTTTCTCATCACGTGTTCTAGAAATTCCATCTGCCTCTTCCTTATGTTAAGTGTAAGCTTCCTCCTTGTTTGAATCCCTTCTAAGACCTGAAAGTTGCTCACACGTTCAGTTCATGATATCCTTAGCATCCTTCTGTAGAACCACATCTCCGCTTCATCTTTGAGGAGAGCGTCCAACATTCGCTGCCGTATAGGAGGACAGATGTCAGGTAGCAGCTCAGTACTCATTTCTTTGTCACCAAAGAAATCCTCCTGTCTCGCTATACTCTATCCAGCTTTTGGAATGCATCCTTGGAAGTTAATGACCTTAAAACTATAGAAAATACCAAAACATTAATTATTTGCGTGGCTATTTATATCTTATTTAGGGATGTGACATAGTCACTCCCACTTAACCTCCTGTTTTTTTTTGGGGGGGTGCAGATTATTTACATTGAATGTGTTTTCGGGTAGCAGATGTTGAATACCTTTTTAATACTCAAAATTCTCTACTGCTAACTAAAATTTCTTTGTTCTTGAAAAATGCAAATGCCATGTCAATCGTTATTTTCTTTCTTAATTCTTGTTCTTTTATTTTCTCTTTTTAATAGTGAATTTTTTCTCATATTCTCCTACACTCAGTTATCTTTTGCGTCTTAGTGGCTTTATTTCCTTGCTTGGTGTGAAATGAGAAAAAAAGACAGAAAGGTAAAGAATATCACCGACTCAGTAGAAGAGGGGGTCACAATTTTGAATTTCCACTACTGAGAGTCTTTTTCTCTAACCCTTGGGTTAGTTCACAGATGTAATCGTAAATTGAAAAACAAAATAGATTTTTCTTTCCTTTTCGCTTCTAAGCCAAGTTGAACAGACGTTATTTAATGATTTATCAGCCTCAAGGTTTCTGGTCTTGACGATCTCTTCCGAGTCCAGACCGAATTACGTCAAACTCGGATTCCCTTCATTTTCTGTCAATACAAAAGGCAAAATTATGTCCCACGGCAAATATAACTTATGAACTGTTCATATCCACGTTTCTACTTTCTGAAGAATTCCGAAAGCTTAAAATGTCATATATCGATATGTCACAGATTAGGATTAAGTAATGCCGGGGATAATCTCTTAATATTGTTTGCTTATAATCTATATCATAAACGAGGAACTGATTTATTCTCTGTCGCATACTACCTGCGTGTGACTTAGCATGCGCCAATGTAAGATATATGTATATATATATTAAGACATTTTTATGTTTATACATTCTTTTTATAGATACAAATATTTAAGTAAATGCACTGTTTATAATAAACAGTATTAAACAACATTTACCGGCCTGAATATCTGAGAAATTTTTACAGGATTTGAACCTGTAAGCTACATGGAACCGTCATTTAGCTTGACGTGCCTTTACCGATTCGGCCACAGAGGAGCGTTCGGTTAGCAAGGTTGAATTTACTGTATTTAACCTTCAATCTTCCATGAATCTCTCACGTATATTCATATCTGCTCATGGCGTATCAAATGTAAACAAATGACGTCACACATTATGAAATGGACAAAGTCCGACAATTATTTTTAAGACATATATATATATATATATATATATATAAAGAAAATTAAATTTGAAGCTTTTAGCTTCCATTTTTGAAACATGGTTATTACTGTGTAGTGAAAAACTATATTTTAAACTAGTTAATTTATTATATATATATATATATATATATATATATATATATATATATATATATATTAGATACAATGTAATGTATATAATTAGATAATGTAATGTATGTCTGTGTTGTGCGCGAGGGAATTACGTGTTCTTCAGGTATTTAAACTACACACAAACAGACACACATACATGCACAATTTGACTGAGTTTGAGATAAGACATTGAAATACTAGATTCCCTTCTCGCTGTCCGTACAACCCATATCCTGGGCTGAGCAATAAAATCATAAAGTTGGAAAAAACAAAAAAAATAACTTGATTTTTAAAACCCTAAAAGAAAAGGATAATGTTAGGATTTTATTAATCTTTTCAGAAATTATTCAAGCGCAAATAGAATTTTTTTAGTCCTTTGTTTAATCTTGTAGAAATATTTTTATGACTGTCTTTGAATTAAAATATACACAAACGTTCATAGATAATTTAAATGAAAATGAAACGGACATGAGTGTTGCGATTAATAATTTCACTTACTATCTAATAACAACCTCTGGGTAATAGGAAAAGTGTTTAAACCAAAAACAGCGGGTCTTGAAGTTGTTTTTTTATGATTGCTGAATTTTAAATAATCTTTTCTAATAAATATAGTGTTTTAAATGAAAAAAAAAATTTAGATTTGAAACGTGATTATCTTGCCATCAGCGAAATGTCAGGTACCTAATCACTACATCATAATAATTCTCATGGTAAAGTGAATGATTTATATTACCATCGCCAGTCCATAAATAAAATTTGAAACTAATTTATATTCCGCACTTTATATAAAGAAATTGCTATTATTGAAATGATATTAAGAAATTATTATTGAAGTTATTATTGTTGTTGTAGTATACCTACGGACGATAATGGATATGTCACCAATCACATAAATACAGTAGTAAATACTGTATGTTTGTATGCAGTTAGAGATTCGTCTCCAGCTGTGCTGGGAAACAGCTATCCGACCCCGTGTCATACGGGATCTACGGGAAATTTTTGGCCGAACCTACGGGTTCGGATACCCTACATTAAATTCGGCCTTGTACCACATTTGACTGCGTGGAGTGGCTGGTTGATATCCTGCAGTTGGAGATTCATTGTGGAATTCACTTGACTACTTCTTCTACGCGCCGCTGGCGAATCTTATATGTGTTGTTCGTGTCCTACGTATTAGCGTTCATTACCAACCTTCGTGTGATTATTCTGTTCAGTAACTTTCCCTAGGTTACAACAATTATAGAAGTTATATTATAGAAGTCATTATTGAAATTATATTAAGAAATATTTAAATTTATTTGAAATCTGATCATCTTGCCATCAGCGAAGACCTATTAAAATTTGAAACTTTTAGAGCAAGTTTTGAAAGCCCAAAAATTTTGAATGGAATTGTGTATTTCGCTACTTGCGATGTTGGTTTAACTTCCTCTTCTTCGATTATTATACACCACGCTCCGTCGGTCAGATAACCTACAACAGTTATCCAGTGAAGCCCAGTCTGAAAAGAGAAGAGGTAGATGCTGTGAAAATAAGATTTTCTGACACGTGGGTAAAACACAGCTTCTGGCAACCTGAACTGCTGGGCTTGTTAGCAAAGAGAGATTTGTGGTAATATCAACTAGCTTTCCTTTTCACAGTCGGGGAGAAAGCATTTAACATATTTTTTTACATTCTCTTTGCACGTCCTCTTTCTAGAAAATAAAAGTCTTATTGAGAACTACCAACATCAGCAACAATTAAAATGGATATCACATGTAACTCGTAGAGAAAATAATGGCATAATCAAGATGTTGACATTCCACGCTACTTCAAATAAAACGTTTGTAAGGAAATCCTGATCAATACTGGAAAAAGCGATGATGGCTTCTGGACTTGAGAAATCTGTTTTCATGAAAATTTGTTTTCAGGGAAAGATTTTATAAATTGCAACCAAAATCAGTTCTGGCTGCTCGGTCAATGAATACCAAATGTTTCGTTGTAGGGAAACGGCTATTGCCATGAGCATTACTATTTGACTTCTTCCTAGTCGTTTTTATTATTTTATTATAAATTTTTGGTGAATATCAGGTAAATGCAGGCACTACATTGGCCATTCACATATAGTTGGTAAAGCCAACAGAAACTTTGAATGTTATTTTTGACAGCTTTACGCTGCTAAATTTTGAATTTCGCTATTTGCGACTTCGGTACAATTTGCTAAAATAATCTTGGTTAACTTAATGAAAAGAAAGTCAATTCAAAATTGCGTAGCGCTGGGATTTCAAATATCGCCCAATTCACTATTTGTAATCCAATCTGATAACTCTGCCCCGATAACAAACACTGGGCCTAGAACTAACCCACGTTTTCTAACGTAATTTCCAATTTAAATAAAAATTTGATGACCGAAGTTTGTATATGTAACAATTTGATAAGCAGACGTGTATATGATAGAGGCCTGCCTGTCTAATAGCCAAGATGACTGACGATGATATAAAGTCTATTAAAATCTAGTTCAGTGACTTTTCTCACAATATAAGCACAAAATCGACACCAACAATTAAACCAGAATTCAAAGTCGAAACATTCGTTCCATATTATCCCTTGCACCATATTGCTTTCTCATGCCTCCATTAGTTTTTTTGTTTTTTGTTTTTTTTTATTTATTATAGGAGCAATCATCAATGATGAGCCCATATTAGTACCTTCGACCTTTTATACTTTTCTGTCTCCTCTCTACTTGTGTTAAACAAACAAATGCTAATCAAGGAATATTGTGGGCTTAATATATTCTGCCCTCGTTAGTTTTAAAGTCAATCACTTCTTATGCTTTTTCCATAACAATTGATTGTCCTGATTAACTGTGTTCAATTTTCAGAAATTAAATCGAATTCCAATAAGATTTTAGTTGCTGCAGGTAATACTCAAGCCGTAGAGACTACTTACTGGACACCATTAATTCTAAGCGCATTAATTTGCGGAACAGAAGAGAAGGTGAAAGGGAAATAAAATTAAACATTAGTATGCATCAATTTGGACCCACCGTTCACCTATTAAGTAATATTTTATGATTTTTGCAATTGGAAAATACATATCTATCTATCTATATATCTATATATATTTATATATATATATATATATATATATATATATATATATATATATATATATAAAGAGAGTGAGAGTTTGAAGTTATGCAGAATACTTAGTAACTCGAATTTGCTTTAAACAATTTTTATCAAATTTTAAACGATTAGTTTAAAAGTAAAAAAAAATATTTTAGTTTTTTTTTTTAATTTTTAGGTAGGTTCAACGTTCTTAAAGTTATTGAATTTATTATAAAAAACTGCATTTTGAATTTATGCAGATTAAACTAATATTAGTTTAAGACCATGATTTGTCTTGGGATTGAGAGAGGAGTGGGAAGGAACTTGTTGAGAGCTGCAAGGTATAGAAGGAGGTGGAGAGCCATGATCACCTACATCCTAAAAGGACATGGCACATAAAAGGAACGAAAGAAAAGATAAACAAGGGAATGACATACCTAGGAGACTTAAGCAAGTGGATGACAGAACGTGATCTGGGGAGAGGAAGCTGAGGGAAAGAACTTGTTGAGAGCTGCAAGGGATAGAAGGAGGTGGAGAGCCATGATCGCCTACATCCAGAAAGGACATGGCACATAAAAGGAAAGAAGGGAAAGATATACAAGGGAATGACATACCTAGGAGACTTAAGCAAGTGGATGACAGAATGTGGTCTAGGGGAGGAAGCTGAGGGAAGGAACTTGTTGAGAGCTGCAAGGGATAGAAGGAGGTTGAGAGCCATGATCACCTACATCCTGAAAGGACATGGCACATAAAAGGAAAGAAGGGAAAGATATACAAGGGAATGACATACCTAGGAGACTTAAGCAAGTGGATGACAGAATGTGGTCTAGGGGAGGAAGCAGAGGGAAGGAACTTGTTGAGAGCTTCAAGGGATAGAAGGAGGTGGAGAGCCATGATCGCCTACGTCCTGAAAGGACACAGCACATAGAAAGAAAAAGAAGTGTTTAACACCTGTGAAACCTAATAAATATTATTCTTATTCCATAATATATGTTGAAATATTGTTAATAAAATGATTTGACAAATGCTAAAAAACATAACAAAGTTATTGAGTGAGAGAATATCTACATTGGAGGTATCAAAGGAGATCCACAGTGATTATCAAACGATAAAAAGGACTGTTGAAATTATAACTAAGTTGAAAACCAGAAGCAAAGGAAAAGGAGTTAAGAATTTGTCTCCTCGAAGGAGACGTAACCTAAATAGAGTCATAGCGAAAACAACCACTTTTAACTATTGCTAAGATCCTTGAACTGGCTGGAAATGAGGGAGTCAAGAAGGACAAAAAGTGTAGAATCCTTCGCAAATTGAGATCTGTCAAGAAATCTCAGAGGAAAACTCCTTTCGGTAAAGCAAATATTTGAAAGCGTCAAAATTGGCCCAATAAATACTTTAAAACTGACTTTTTCTAAAGTAATTTTCACGGACAAATCTCAGGTGACACTCGATAGACCTGATGGGTAGGCCAAAGGATGGATCTTATCTTATGCAGACACGCCTGTGGTTAAAGGAGAGCAGCAATGATGCGGCACTGTGGTTATATGGGTTGGATTTGTTGACTAAACCATTATTGAACCATTCAAAGGACTTAAACTAAATAGTGCTCACTATTGCGATTTCAAGACTTTCTTTAAATGGTACAAGTACCAGCTTCGCAGTTTCAAAAGTAAATTGTGTTATTTATGCACGACAATGCTCCTTCTATTGTATCTAAGGTTAACCGTGAATTTATTGATCGTAAAATGTTTGCAGTAGAGAATATAAGAAAATAACCACCATCAAGAGTGAATCCTGAATCTTATCGAAAATATATGGTCAATTGTTGACGAGTACAGATAGATAGATAGATAGATAGATAGATAGATAGATAGATAGATAGATAGATAGATAAGAACAGACTGAGATAGATAAATAGATAAGAACAGACTGAGATAGACAGATACATACATACCAAAACCATTACATAGATAGACAAATATCAAAACGTTTAGATAGATAGATAGATAGATGAAACTGATTGACAACACTCTCGTCTCAAGTGTGAATCCTGAATCTGATCGAAAATCTATGGTCAATTGCTGACGAGTACAGATAGATAGATAGATAGATAGATAGATAAGAACAGACTGAGATAGATAGACAGATACATACATACCAAAACCATTACATAGATAGACAAATATCAAAACGTTTAGATAGATAGATAGATAGATAGATAGATAGATAGATAGATAGATAGATAGATAGATAGATAGATTAGACTGATTGACAACACTCTCGTCTCGCAGATCAATTATAGATTCTGGTGAATTTGATGCTTACACTACAGTGGCCTTCCGTCAAACTAAGGTAAGCTTAGTAAACATTCTAAATAATCTCACCATGGAGCAATGGTTAGCAAGCTAGTCACATTGACAATAATTACTGTTGTGACTTCTATCCTCATTGGATGCGCCACATTCGTATCTTGAGCCATACTAATCTAAATCCAACAAACTATTACTCTTCTAGCCAGACAGCAAATGCCTCAACAAACGAGATTCAAAGTTTTCTTTGTTAAAAAAAAAACTTGGGAACTTGGATAATGAGGTAAGTTGATATTTTTGTATTTAAAACGTATTCTTTTGTGACTTTTGAATACTTATTTGCGTGTTGGCTTTATTGCCACTTTGCATCTTGTTAATAAGTGAACAGTGGATCTTCATCTTCTTCTCTACAATAGGAGAGAATAGATCGATTGACCATCTGCAAGAATTCTCACCAGTGCCAATTCTTCTGTTTGTGTTCGTGCCATTCTCCGGATTACCATACTTCGTTTTCTTTTACCCTTTCCAAGTAGATGCTTCTCACAAAATGTCACGCCCCCTAAACAAAGGCTTGACTAAGAATCGGATTTTGTTTTGTCATTTACACCCTTCGGAGACAAGCCCATTTGTTTTCAATTGTGATTTCAGTCCTTATTTTGTGAAGATTCACGCATGCGCTTTTTATTGGATTTCTTTACTATATCAGAACGCTGTGTAGATCTGAATATCTTAGCAAAAAAAAAAAAGCGCCATGGCAACGAAAACTAGCTCACACGTTCGATTATTAGCAGAACAAGACCAACAATATGAGTCTACAACATGCAAAAGAAATATCGCCTTAAATGTGAGAGAACCTGCTGAAAGAAGGGAAAAAATAAATGAGTAAAAAAAACACTACCGATATGGCATTTACTGCTTGTAAGTGTTTGAGTGCGTGTAAGTGCATAATGAAATAAACTAAATCAAGGAAACTACAAGAAAACCTACAGAAAAAAGAAAGCGAGAAGAAAGGACTAAACATCAACTGCAAGGAGACAAAATACATGGTTGTTAGCAAAATGGACAGCCCAACATGCAAATTACAAATTGGAGACGCCAAATACAACAATTTAAAACAAGTACAACAATGGACGTGCGTTGTGGTGTAATGGCTATCAGCTCGGAATGACAAATCGGAGACTGGAGTTCGAATTCCAGTCGAGTTGATTACATTCATTTACGCGCCAGTTATGGGTTGAATAGCAAGACAAACTGGTTTCTATAGCCTTGGGTGGCAACTCGTCTACCACAGAAAGAAATGGCAACTACTGCGAGAAATGGTAATATACTACGAGAATATCTTCTGCCTAGTCAGTCATGAATCGAAAGAAACATGATTGCTCAACAATTTAAAGCATCTGGGAAGTGTTTTAACAGAGGACGGAAAGTGCGACACTGAAATCCGAAGCTACGCAAAGTATTAAGAGTATTGGATATCAGTAATGCTCTTATATGGCAGTGAATTCTTCTCACAGATGAAGAAGAGACTTGCGGTAACAGAAATTTGGTTCTACAGAAGGATGCTGAGAATACCAGGGACTGAACATATGATCAACGGAAATAGAAACGAAAAGGAAACTTATACTTAATATCAAGAAAAGAGAGTATGGCGCATAATGAGGAAGATGCACTTGGAAAATTTGATACTCACAGAACAGATTAAAGACAAAATGGACAGAGATAACGCATAACCTACCTAGAGAGCTTGAGTAAATGGATGGCGCCGCAAGTTTTAGGAGAAATAACAAAAAGACAACATTTATTAAGAGCTACAAATGACAGGGATTATGAATCGGTCAGTGGGAGAATGTTTGTATGGTGCCTTCTGTCGAAGAAGATGAATGAGGGAAAGGAGAATGGTGGTCAAGAATAAAACAAAGTGACATTTATTGATAAAAGGATCAAACCGGCGAAAATGATTAAGCGTACAAGAAGAAAATAATGAATGAGAGTTTGAGCATGTAATAAAATGTTCAAAATTTGGATCAACTGGCTTCGAAAGTTTGATTTCTATTTACTTTTGTTCGTCTTTGTATGCGTCTGTGGCTACCTGTTCGCCATTCTGGTTTTGTGGAGATTTACACGTCTTAAACCGAGGACGATTGGTGGTATTACATTCTTCCTAAAGCCAGATCATCTTCTCATTCATGCTACACTAACTTCCACCACTGGCCGGATGTGCCCGCTCCGAAACCCAAGACTGAACAAAAATTCTATTCAACTGCGCATAGGGTCCGCACATAGCTTCCGTTTTTTACTCACACACTCAAAGAAAAAATAAGCAATACAATCCAGAATTTTCACCCAATAGCACCTACTCCTGCCTTTTCTTTTTATGTGCCGTGTCCCTTCAGGACGAAGGCAATCATGGCTCTCCACTTCCCCCTATTCCTTGTATCTCTCAATAAGATTTGTCCTTTTGCTATTTCCCCCAGGCAATGTTCTGTCATCCAGTTGCTTAAGCCCGCTAGGTATGTACGTGTTACTTTACCTTGTCTCTCTTTCCCTCTATTCAACATGTGAGTATCAGATTCTCCAATCCCTCCTTTCTCATTACGTGTCCCAGAAATTTCAGCTGCCTCTTTCTGATGATAAGTATAAGCTTCCTCCTTGTCTGCATCCTCTCCAAAACTTCATCGTTGCTCAAACGCTCGGTCCATGATATCCTTAGCATCCTTCCGTAGAACCTTGGAGCCAATTTGAGTCTAATAAGGGACATCAAATCCCATCAAAACATTTTGAATTGCGTCATGGTGCACTTTTTCTCACAGACGGTGCTTAACTGACCCTACTACAGTGTGCAGTCAACAAAATCAAAAACAAACAAGGTGCATGTGTGAAATTAAAAATATAAAATAGCGACAATTTACCCATCGCAATATATATATATATATATATATATATATATATGTGTATGTATATATCTGTGAGCCAAAATCGAAACACTTTTTTAATGACAATGCATTTCAGCTTCATGTACAAGGTTGGCATCTTCAAGTCAGGATTAAAAACAAAATTGTGTATGTCTTTGCATTAAAGTCATTATTGTCTGTCGTCTTCTGGTTGAAATGAAAAAACAAAACTTTGTTGTGTGTGTGTGTGTGTGTGTGTGTGTGTGTGTGTGTTAAAGCTTTCTTACACACACACAACATAGTTTTGTTCTTTCATTTTATCCAGAAGACGCCAAACAATAATGACTTTAATGCAAAAAGATACACAATGTCTGTTAGATTTTAAAATATACACAATGTCTGTTGGATTTTAAATTAGCCCATTCTGAGTTATAGAGAGAATGTTATTAGCTCATATTGTGCATTGTGATGCAAATTACTTTTGAAATAATTGGTGAGATTATGTTTGAAGCTGGTCTTAGATATAGTGTCAAGAATTGTGAAGTCAGTGCACTTTCAATGCATTTTTTTCTTAGTGAATCCTTTTCTCCCCACATGAGACTGACATTTATAAATCAAAATTCTGGCCAGATGTGCTGCAGTGAACTAACAATACGTTCAAAGTGTTGCTATGCAGTATCTCTCTGCGATGCTCTTATAATCTTTTTTGAGATTTCTAATTGCTTTACCAATGTCATTAAAGAAGCTATTCCATTTTGTCTCATTTCTCCACTTTTGTTCAGATACTATTCTACACCATACTAACATACATATATATATATAATACATTCGTTGCTACTTCTTCATTTTATGTTTGTTGAAAATCCTCTTCTGTAGTTCCAATCTCTAAGAACCCAGGTGAACTTTCTGGTCTTCTATCGGCCTGTTAAGCTACTGTCTCTTTTTGGCAAAGTAGTAGAGTCTGTAATCAACTATGAATCAGTTAAACACCTCACTTTGCAGGGTTTTCTTTCAGATAAGTAATAGGACTTTCACTTCTCTCGATCAACTACTAATGTATTAACAATTATTGCTGAAAGAGTCTATCAAGCTTTAGATAAGAATGGCGAAGCTCAGCTGTTGCTTTAGATATCTTGAATGCATTTGACATAGTCTGGCAATCTTTCTTGTCAAATCGCGAAATAAAAGTTGTCTTGAACGGCCACTCTTCTAGATCTTTTTGCATCCATACAGGTGTCAACCAGGGCTCTATCCTTGAGTTTAGGTTGTTCTTAATTTTCATCAACGACCTCCTTGATGTCATTAGTTCTCAACTATTTACTCCTGTCTTAATTGTAAGTCAGATCGGTTCTATAAGGTGAAAATTGTAGTTGATCTAAAAATGGCCTACAATCGGTTGTTAAATGGGGCAAGGAATGTCTTGTTACTTTTAATGCCTCCAAAATGAAACTGCTATCTTTTAATTTCTTAAAAGAATTATTGTTTGCTTTCTTTCAGCATGTCTGATGCTAACTTCCAAGAGCGTGGCTCAGTGCACCTTCTCTGACTAACATTTTCCACTAACATGAAGTGGAAAGATTATATTGAATCAATTACTAGGTCTGTTGCAACTCTAGATACATACATAAAAATATATACATTCAGTTAAAAAAAATAAAAAATAAAAAACATCCTTGATAATGGCTAAAAGGATAGATGAAAGCACTCGGATATTCAGAACATTTGTACTAATTTTACACTTTATGTCCAGAAAAGAAACATATATACATACACGAGAAAAATTAAATAAAAAGTTTAATCGCAGCACCTTATCAGTTGTCTTTAATGGAACTTGTATATATATATATATATATAACCAAAGGAAAAATAATATTTATCTTGGGCACACTACAACTATGTTGTCTCAGTAGCTGAATTTTCTTTTGAATGATATATCCAACAATTCTAAACATTTATAACAGCATCCCTGTCCACATTCGCAATTCTGAAAAATTCTTGTTGAAAATACATCTATACTTTTTCCTGAAAATATTAAACACAAACTAAAAATTCTCAAAGCTATCTATATTAAAAAATTGAAACCAAACCTTAATAAAATTAATTATGAATATTGCACAAATGTTTTAGAAAGTGTACAATAGTTTCCACTAATAATTTTAATACTTATTTCTTAGAACACTATCAACACTCCATACTTTGTTACCCACCTGAAGCATGTCAAGGCATCACATACTCACTCAACATTCTTCACTTCACAAGTAAAAAAAATTTAACTTTCTGGCAAATACAGCAATTTTGTTTTTGAAAATGATGAACACTACAATATTTGTATTAAAATAAACAACACCCTGATGATGACATTGTGCTATGTCAAAAGTACTCAGAATAAAATAATATGTATCAACAGAGTGATTTTCTCTCTTCCTTTAATTATGACAGTAAAAAGCTTGTCCGTGAATATGAAAGGATCCAATTGAAAATAAATAGACAAAACTTGTCTAAATTATTCAATGAAACATGTCTCAATTGTGGAGAGTTTTTATAAAATAAGTAGTAGGAAAAAAGATTTGTAAAAACTCTCCAGAATATACCTAGTTACCTCCCCTTAATCTGTGTCTGCAGTCACGCCTGACTCAGCACTCCTCACTCCATATATAAGAAATTTAATTTTCAGATGATCATAACAATTTTTGTCTTTCACAACAATGAACACTGTAATATTTATCCTGTAACAAACAATACCCTGATGATAACATTGTGCTGTGTCGAAAGTAGTCAAAAATAAATATAAAATGTATCAACATGATTTCTTCTCATCTTTCAATAATGACACAAAAAAGCTTATCTGTGAATATAAAAGGATCCTATCGAAAATAAGTAAACAGAACATGTTTAAATTATTCAACAAATTATGTCTCAATCAATCAATATATATATATATATATATATATATATATATATATATATATATATATATATTGCTCACTTACAGCATTTTGATCCATAGCATTTCTTTTTCCAGTGTCTTGAACAAGGCTGCACTTTTATTTGGAGGCTTATTTCCAGTCAAATTCTGTTATGAGCTATCTTCATTAGAATTACAATTATAAACTTGATTATATGGCTCATTAAGCTGATTGTCCAAGATGTTTGCATTCATTTGCATCTAACTTTTTCAGTATCACTATGATGCTAGACCTACTGAGGAGTATGAAATGGCTATATTTTTTTTCACTGGATTTTTTTACCCTCTAGAGAGAGATGATCATAAGAGAATGAGAAAACTTAATAAGGTTTATTATTCATGAACATAATCTTAAAAGCAAAAGACACACAGAAGACACTGTGTTTATGGTAACCTTATGAAAATTAAACTAAACAAGATAGTAAAGGAAAGCAAGAAGAAAGGACTAACTATTAAATATAAATATGGAATGTATGGTTGTCAACAAAAGAGAAGCCCAAGTGAGTTGTGTATTGGAGACACCAAAATCAAGTAGGTGCAGAAATTGAATTATCTGGGTAGTGTATGTAAGCAATCTGGGATGGCAAAGGAAATGTTTGTCGCAGATTATTTCTACGTCACCAAGAATAAATCACTAAGTTCAGACTTGAACATCGGGGACAGAAAGAAAATGCTGAAAGCTCAATTCACAAGTACTATTTCACAAATCACAATGCACGCAACCAGTCAGAAAAATAATTCCCTCGCCAACCAATGTGGCAGCCAAAATCGCCGACTTTTTTCTCCCGATTCAAGAACACCAACTGCTTTTATTGGCCAAACATTTTTTTTTTTCATTCGTCGACAGCTGGGATAGGATGTTCAGTAATTTGCACAACAAAATACTTTTATAGCAACTCTTGTGATGACTTGTCTCTTAATTCAAATATTCCATTATCAGCATGTTATGCGGAATACGTGCTCTTTTGTTTGGTAAGTAATTTTATTTTTCGCCACTTTTTCCGTTGTAGAATACACGCGACACGCTGTTGCTTGGTTTGATGAGGTAAGTCGCTGTTTTCTTCACTATAGTGCATTAATAGACAATGGAAAATGTGACACAGAAATCAGAAGTTTGATTTTTTTTTTTTTTTTATGGCTTATCTAACTTTTTGCAGGATATTTAAATCTAGAAAACTATATAGATCACAGTAATTTTGGAGGAAGATAATAATGATTTACTGATACAAGTCCTACTAATTAACCCTTTGCTGAGGGAGAAGAAGTGGATTCCTACCTTTCCTAAGTGTATTTGCACACAAGTGAATATAACAAACCCAAATGTAATTGAGATACAGCTCAACAATTTCCAATTCTGAGCCATTATCCATTACATCACTTGCACATCCAATCTTACAGTACTTGGTATTCCCAAGAGGTCACCCATCTAAGTACTGACCAGGCTCACAGTTGCTTAACTTTGGGGATCATACAAGAATAAGTGTTTCAATGTGGTATCGCTATAAGCTTAAATTTGAAGGTGTATAGGCATAACAAAAGAGCCATTTCAGAAAATAAGTAAAAAATAAGAGATAGGAAAATGAAACAATAATATAAAAATAATGTAAGCAAAATAATATAAGCAAAGAATAATATAAGCAAAATAATATATGCAAAATAACATAGATATAAAGAATTAAGATATAGAAAATGTATTTAGAAACAAAGAAATGAGTGCTGAATGACAGTGAATACTTGACAATCTCTTCACAGATGAAAAGTGACAGATATTGTTTTACTGTCAAATGCTAAGAAAATCCTGCACATATGAGCAATAAGGAAGTTTATAAGAAGAATATGAACTATTAGGTTGGTGCAAAAATAATGACGTAATAATGTCGTTTTTTTGACGTTAAAAATACGTCAAAAAACGACATTAATACGTCATTATTTTTGCACCAACCTAATGCAAGGAAACTCATATTTACAGCCAAAGACACCTGGGGTAACATAATGAGGAAAGAGGACCTAGAGAATTTAGCACTCATATCATAAGAGAAGCAGAGATAAACAATAAGTAACCTGCTTAACATGCTTGTATGAATGGATGGGAAGACCAGGATCAAATGAGATGATAAAAATAAAGTTACTTAGAGCAACAAATGATAGGAAATTATGGAGAGTCATAATCACCCACGTCTTGATAGTATTTATCAGCAGAGAAAATGCAAACAGTTAACAGGATTCAAATTCTGGATTAAATTTTCTTCATATAAAAATTCCTTGCGAAAGTCATGAATCGATTTCTCCCTGCATTCTGTCTCATTAACAGTCGAGTCTGCTTATGTTCACAAACTTTATATTCCTGAAAAAGGCATATATATGCCAGATATATTTGACAAAAATCTCTGATATGTTGCAATGGTTGACAAAGAAATGATGAGTACTTGTGAAAGCCATTCTCCTATGACCACAGAGCCACAAGATGGTACTAACTATAAAAAGCTGTTGTATTTATTTTTAACTTTCAAAGGGATCATCATCTAAATCTAAATATTGACCCCCTCCTACATAAAAAAGACATTCTCTTGATTTCAGATTGATATTTTTTAATTCATTTACTCATGACTATTTTTCTAAATGTAGCTTAGATGTGGCACAAGGCCAAAATTATGGGGTACCTAGTGAGGTTCGAACTCACTTTTCAGTCATAACTGATCTAAAGAGACAAGCTTGCTAACCATTTCACCAGGCTGAGGTACCCTAATCCATTTACTTATGTAAGTCATTTCACAATATGGAATTTGACAAGTCTGGCACATGATTGCATCAATGCTGCTCCTAAAAAGGATTTTTTTTCTGAAAGCAATCATTTTCATGAACTGCAAGGGCACACAATCGCATTATAATTATGTCATAGCTCAAACAAATTTGAGTTATCGCCCCTTAACCATTCTCCTATGTGATGTGTCTCTTCAAGACATTTACAATCATGGCGCTCCACAATTTTCCATCCTTTGTAGCCCTTAATAATTTTTTTTTTTATTTCTTCTAAACTTTGTTCCACCATCCATTTACTCAACCTCGCTAGGTAGGTTATGCATTGTTTTGCTCTATCCTGCCATCAGTCTTTCCAAGCGTTTTTTCTTTATTATGTGCCCTAGAAATTTCGATTGTCTCTTCCTGATGTTAATTATAAGCGCCTTTTTTGTTTCCATTTTCTCTAAAACTTTGTTGTTGCTAACATGTTTTAGTTCATAGTATTCTCAGCATCCTTCTGTAGAACCACATTTTTGTTGCTTCAAGTCTCTTTCAGTATTCATTGCTATATTGGAGGACATATATCATGTAACAGTTCAGTATTCTTTTCTTCATTTCTGACAAAGTTTTGTTTCTTAATATTTTGTTTAGCTTCAAGCCTTCCTCCCTTCCTTATGGACCCTAGAAATTTGAACTGACTCTTCTTCATGTTAAGTATAATTGTCCTTTTTGTTTCCATTTTCTCTAGAACTTTATTCAGTCCAAAGTATTCTCAGAATTCTTCAATAGAAGCTCCTTAGCCAGATAAATAACAAAAAAGAACAATTAATACTTTTTTCCTTTTGTGCTCTCGTGGCTGAGGAATTTACTCTGATGTTATTCCATTTTGGAAAAGTCTTTATAAAAAGAAAAGTTGGGAGGATGTCTTTTGTTCTAGAATGTCACATAGTTGAAATATTTAAACTCATTTTTTTACTTTTAATCCAAACTATTTTGTTGATGAGAAAAAAAATAAAAAGATGCTCATTTCCTTTGTAAAAACTGAATAGTAAAATCTGAATGAAACCTCAGACATTAGTTAATGTACCTCACATATATATCATTAATCTGTAGGCACAAGCAGTAAGTTTGATCCTCACTGGGTGCTCCATACTTACGGCCTTGTGCCACATCTAAGTTATGCTTAGAAAATCATTGGGGCAAGAATAATGTAAGCATTAGCAAGAATAATATAATGGTTAGCAAGTTTGTGTAACTAAATCAATTACAACTGAGTATTGAGTTTGATCCTCACTGAGGGATCCAATCTTTTGGCATATCTAAGCTATGTTTAGAAAATCCCTATTTAGACCCTTCAGTGTGATGTAATGGTTAACAAGCTTGTTTTGCTAGATCAGTTATGAGTAAGTAGTGAGTTTGAACCTCACTAGGTACCCCATACTTTTAGCCTTGTGCCACATCTAAGCTATACTACGAAAATCATAAGTTCAGCTTTCTGCCATATCTAACCTAAGCTTAGGATGTCACTATATATCATTAATCCAACTAATATTATTTCAAAGACACACAGTACATAAAAGAAGTAGTAGTTTTAGTAGTTGTAATTAATTGGTGGCAAACATAGATGGGCTGGTTACTATTAGATTGGTGCAAAAATAATGTCGTTTTCTCACATAAAGTTAAACATCAAAAAACGACATTATTTTTGCACCAACATAATACTAGAGTGGCCAAAAGGACATCAGGGTAGTTGAAAAGAAAGAGAGCAGCCAAAGGCAAAGAGAGAGTGACAATCTGGCCGGATTCCTGAGCCCCACAGGGCCCACTCTGCTCAGAAATAGGAAGTGGTTGATGCCAACCAGTGCCTCCAAAAGGAGTTAGAAGGCACTGGATTTAGATCTGGAATTAATAGTATGGGTGAAGGGATAGTATTAGGTTGATGCAAAAAATAATGACGTAATAATGTCGTTTTTTGACGTATTTTTTAACGTCAAAAAACGACATTATTACGTCATTATTTTTGCACCAACCTAATATTAATAAAGGCCATATCAATATGATAACATTGATTTTTTGCAATCTGGAAGAATTAAGTAGCATAAATGATAGACAAGCGTTTCATACACAAACAGGTTTCTTGAGGTGGAAGGGACACAACTTCAAGTCCAGCTTGAAATTTATTCTTTATTTTTGATCTACATTTTTTAATGAGTGAAGACGGAATAGCTGCAATAAAAATCAACTAAAATTAAAATGGACAAAATACTAGTCGTAGATTTATAATGGTCAGCAAGGCTTCATCTAATAAAAATTCAATATTACTTCTAGAGTAAATAAAGCAACTAAAATTAAGATGAAAGAAATATTAGTCAAAGATTAATAAGATGAAAAATACCAACCTAAAATAAAATATTAGAAAATTAATATTATTAGAAAAATAACAAAAAACATCTTATTTTCAAAAACTTTTCTTTATTAGCATCCCCAAAAATACAAATTTTACCCAGTATAATTGCAGATTAATTTTTAAAAAGCCAATTAAAAATAGAAAACGAGAAAAGAAATAAAGAAATTCCTTTTCTTTCGAATTTTAATAAGTCCCCTAGTACATACATAAATCTTTATTCCCAAACTATACAAAATCATTATCTGTTTAGGCAAAAAATGAGGGATTTATTTGATGCAGTTATTAACAAGAAAACCATTTACAGTATCAATTGGCATGACATAATTATTCAAACCTTTATTATCAATTTGCAAAACAAAATAAAAATAAGAAAATTCTGAGAGATCATTCTTTTTTCCTTCACAAATAATTCAGATCAATATCCTTATCTTTGTTCTTTTTATTGCAAAGTTTTAATCAGTGTTTTTAACTTTCTACAAGCTAATGATACATTTGAGAAATCTTATCACTCTAAAACCTGACACATTCAAAAAATGTAGGATATAACAAGAATTTCTTTAGAAAATAAAATAAAAAAAGTATTATCTATAGACTGTATCATAAAATAATATGAAAAAACAGGCTGTCATCAGATAAATCTGAATTTTCAATTTTAATTGTATTAGTCTTCTGTAAGCGTTCTGAAAGCAAAGGAAGTATTTGTCGTAGATTACTTCCACAAGACAAAGAAGAATCACTGTAAGTCCAGACTCGAATATCGTGGGCAGAAAGAAATGCTGAAAACTCGATTCGCCGGTACTATCTCAAATCACAATGCATGTAACCAGTCAGAAAAATAACTCGCTCACTAACAAACGCCGAAACCAAAAATGCCCGAATTTTTCCTGCCAAATTGAGAACACCAACTGCTGTTATCGGCAGAACCTATTTTTTCCATTCGTCGACAGCTGGGATAGGATTTTCCGTAATTTGCATATCAAAATACTTTTATAGCGACTCCTGCGACTGACTTGTTTTTTCTTTAATTCAATTATTCCATTTTCAGCATGTTATGCGGAATACGTGCCCTTCTGTTTGGTAAGCAGTTTTCTTTTTTGCCACTTTTTCCGTCGTAGAATACACGCGACACGCTGTCGCTTGGTTTGACGAGGTAAGTTGCCGTTTTCTCCGCTATATCTTCCTATACCTAAACTGATCTATTAGTATTTTCAATTTTAACTGTATTAGTCTTCTTATACTGATCCTTTCCTAATACTTTGTAGCCTAGCAACATTGGTTTCCATGAAAAAATTATTAAAAAATCAAGCATCTCAATATATACAATTTTTATAAGTAACTTCACTACTGACATCAGTGAAGATTACACAATTAAAACCAAAAACGAGAAAAGAAAAGCATAAAATTAAAAAGAATGACTTATAAAATTTGTTAGTTTACATTATATTCAAGAATTCAACCAATTCTATTAGTTTAGTTACATTAGTTGCAAGCATAAAAACATTAAGCAAACATTTAATCAACTTCATGACGAATTGTTGAACAAAATTAAACAACCCATGTACTAGTAAACTCACAGTAAACTCAAGTATATATGGTATTAAACAGGATAGATATTCTATGTTGATTGAACTTATGCATTGAATTTACCAAACTTTGAATTATCTTACCTGGCTGCTACAGATGTAAAAAAATAACCAAAAACCAGACTGTGTCCAAGCTTTTGACTTGTATAAGTCATCTTCAGGAGTGTGAAAAAGTAAAATAATAAATACAATGATACTTTAAAAAAAAAAAAATGAGCTACTTAAAACACATCTGATTTTTCTTTACTTTACTCACTACACACCACAGAAGATAGACAATATAAGTTGAAAGCTTAGACACCTTGATTTCAGTTATTTTTTTTATACCTGCAGCAGCCAGAATTATGGAAAATGATTCAGTTGGACAAAGACAATGGATGAATTCAAAAGACACAAAATGTCAATGCCTTTGTATATATAAGAGAATAGTATATATCGACTTTTATATATCAAAACCATATTTGATAACTGAATAACAAATTGTAAAATTCTATGTAACATATTTTAACATACTTGTAAAGGACAAAATATATTACAGAAAATTTTTACATTTTGTCATTCAGTTACCCATATATATATATATATATATATATATATATATATATATTTACAGCAAAAGACCCAAAATTACCTCAACATGGGGATAGTCTATTTCAAGCCAGTCTGTAAGTGATGAGGCATTTAAACTTAAACCTTTTAAGATTAATGTAAATTAGTTGAATGATAGATTTATAGATTGGGTGCTCTGGTATTACCCACAATGTTTAAATCTATCATTAATAATATTGGACCCTTATAGTATAAAAACTATTTACTGCGAATCCCAGGAAAACACACTGGGGGCTTGTATAAGAAACTCCACATATAAGAAAATAATATTTAGTTACAAACAATGAAAGGCTCTAGCTATAAATAAACTCCAACCACAGACCATTTCACCAGAATAAGATACCTTATGCCCTCCACCAGTCGCTAACACAAGCCCCTTCTCATTAACAAGGCATCTACCAGAGGAGGACTGACATTGAAAATAAATTTAAAACAATGCATCAAGACAGACACTTAGTGGCTGATGATAGCTGTGTACAGACCGGCTTGAAATAGACTATCCCCATGTTGAGGTAATTTTGGGTCTTTTACTGCAAAAAAAATACATATGCTCTGTTATTATAAATACATCAAGCTCTCTGTGGATCAGTTTTAATAATTAATATTACTAGGATCCACCTGGATTATATACCAATGGATCAATAACCATATATATATATATATATATATATATATATATATATATATATATATATATATATATATAGTTTCAAAGGAACCTCATTATTTTCTGATTGGTTTGCATTCATTTATTCACCTAGTTCAGTTGTCGCTTTCCCTATCTCATGGTGCAATTTTTCTTGCAGTAGGTGTCCAAAAGCTTTCCAGACCTCACCAGACTCAGACATCAAATTGCCACACACACACACATATATATATATATATAGAGAGAGAGAGAGAGAGAGAGCACAAGAATAATTGTACTGTGAAATGGGAAAGCAACAACTAAACTCAATGAATAATTAAATGCAAACCATTCTGAAGAATAATGAGATTCCTTTGAAATTATATATATATATATATATATATATATATATACATACATACACTGGGTAATTGAATGACAAAATGTAAAAATTCTCTGTAATGCATTTCATCGTTTAAAAGGAAATTAAAATGCATTACATAGAATTTTTACATTTTGTTATTCAATTATCCAATATGGTTTTTATATATATATATATATATATATATATATATTGCTTGAGTGCGCTGTAAAACTGGAGTTACCTATAGTTTCCAGATCTTCATATGCAGCCATTGTTCTATGACTTGCCTAATTCCATATAGGCTTTTACAGTGATCAGTGGACATGGAAGAGAATGCCTTCCTAAATTTTTGTTTGTCCATTCAAGCCACAAAGATAAGAATATTAGTCTAAATAATTCATAAAATAATGACAATGCATCATGGTAAGATTTGAGCAAATATCTTATAGATTAGTTCTGTTTTTTTTTTTAAGATCTTTGGGTTTTTTTTTCGGGTTTTCTTTTACTGGTGTATAATCCAATGAATTTTGTGCTATGTCTCATTCTTTCATCTCAAAATAGCTATTAACTGTTTTTGCTGCTATAGTTAAATATAGAATTTTGAACAAAGCAATGTAATCAAAAATATATATCTGCATTAAAACTGTTTATTTGAACCCTGAAATTTTGCTTTAAAAATATTCACTTGTATATTTATCTCCATTCTAAAATAATGCACATTTTTTCCTTTGTAGGATAAATATATGCTTATTTTCATGATGTCTACCCAAGTGCCATTCAAGGTAGAGTATTACAGAGTACTGTATTGCAAAATATCAATGCTGATAAATAAATATTTTAAATATATTTTACATGTTCCACTCATCTAGAAGAAATCAACCTTTAGCATAATGGTGGTGATTTTGCTTGCAAAGCACATATTTTATCCTTCCACTGCAAATAACTCTGATGAATGAATGATAGCATGTCTGAATTTTACAGTTGTGTTGTCATATCCTGCTATGGCAACAGAAACTGAACATGACTGAAATTAAGTAGTGCAGTAGAGGTGCCTTGAAAAACAATGCAATGAAAAATATAGTAGTGTGTTAAAAGTTAAATGAAAACAAAACTCTTTATTTAGCTATCCTCTGTTTGGAAAGTGTGAAATATTTCACTGTTAAATAATATCTTATGTATAACAAAGGTATTTTAATATAAAACCTTTTTTTTTTCAAGTTACACCTTTTATATATGGTTACTCATTTCACCTGTGGTAGAAGAGGGACATTTTTATTAAGGAAAATATAAGGTTAAATAATTAGTCTTCTTTAACAGTAGTTTATAATTTTTAAAGATTATAAAATAAGAGACATGTGTAAAACTGTAATCAGTTTCAAGTTTGCTAAAGATAGTGCTTAATTAGTCAAATAATTAAGGTTGTATTAAACTACACTTAAATTTTTAAAACACAGAAAATCATATAAATATAAACAAAAATTTTTAAAACGGTATATATTTTAAAGACTTTTTTCAGTTTTTTAAGAAAAATACAATAATTTTTTTATGCATGTCATGGAAATTTTTCTATGAAAATAATATTTATAAAAAAAAAATAAATCTTTTAATTTTATTTTTTTACAAATTTTTACTGGAATACCAAATATTTTTATTGAAATTAAAATCAACATCTTTAAATTTTAATTTCTTGCAAGCATACATCAGAGGAAGAAATGAGTTTTAATATTTATTTTTTCAGTAATTATTAATGTCTCACAATTTAAAAAAAAAAAAAAAATCACAGTTCTCAGAATAAACAGTCTAAAAATGTCTCATAATTTAAAAAAAAAAAAAAAAAAAAAAAAAAGAGGGAATTGTTTTTTTTTCTTCACAGAAAACTATTCATCACAATGAAACTACTTTAACTTTGAATAGATAATAAAAAAGACATCTTTCCTTCAAAATGAATTGATGTATCATTATCAATTATACTATGTCTGTTCCATGTGCATGAAATTTGTCACAAAATAATTGTTATATTTGTAAATAAAAACAAAATAAAAGATGAACTCAATGAAAATTCAGCAACATATAAATCCACTGCTTGCAGCCACTTATTAAATAAAATTTAATTTAAATGACATGTAAACATATTTTTATCATCTTACATAATACCAGGCTTAAAATTAATACTATCTTGCATAGTACCAGGGTTAAAATTAATGTTATCTTGCATAGTACCAGGGTTAAAATTAATGTTATCTTGCATAGTACCAGGGTTAAAATTAATGCTATTTGGTAGCTGGTTTCCATGAGAATTTTTTTCTTTATTCAGACAACTAATCTTATAGAAATTATACCCATTTGAGTACAAATTTAAACACAGTACTAGATTGGCAGGTAGGTCTCATCATTTTACAGATGAAATGTCTAGATGTAATCGTAAGTTGTATGCTAACAGTTTCTTCTCTTTCTCGCTTGGACTTCTCTTCCGGCTTCTTCCTTTCCAATCAATTTTTATCTTCAAAAATTAATTCCTATTCATTTATCATTCTCTCTCCTTTATAATGTTTTCCTTTTTCCCATATCTTTCACGCTCAGTAACTTAATGAGTTTATTGCCTTGCTGGGGATGAAATGATTAAATAATGTTTGCAGTGCAAAGAAAATGTAATCTAATATTATCACTGATATATATATATATATATATATATATATATATATATATATATATATATATATATATATATATATATATATAATTATTTATTCAAAAATTATAACATAAATATGTTATAAAATCACTAAAAAAAACACCATCACTTGGTAAAACACCAGAAGTGTTGAAACAATATGGCTATTTTTGTAGTGATTTTATAACCTATTAATGTTATAATTTTTTAATAAATAATTATATTTGCTCTACCCTGTATTGAGCACTCATTTAAGAATGGTATTTGTTGGTTATTGGAATTTATTCTGTATACACATATCCTATACTTGTATTAGGTTGGTGCAAAAATAATGACGTAATAATGTCGTTTTTTGACGTATTTTTAACGTCAAAAAACGACATTATTATGTCATTATTTTTGCACCAACCTGATATATATATATATATATATATATATATATATATATATATATATATATATATAGACAAAAGAAAATTTCAGTTTTTTCCTATCTTTGAACAGTTTACTTTTAGACACCTCATATTATTATTTTAAGACACCTCCAATTATTTTAAAACACCTCATATGATTAGTTTAAAACACCTCATATTATTACTTTAAAACACTTCATATTATTACTTTAAGACACCTCATATTATTACTTTAAGACACCTCATATTATTACTTTAAGACATGTCACATTATTACTTTAAGACACCTCATATTATTTAGAAATTTTCCACTGACATATAAAAATGAAGATGGAATATAACAATTATTATGGAACAAAGGTAGCATCATCTTAGAAAATAATTGAGCAATTTTACTATGAAGAAACAATTATAAACTTTCATATTTTTATCTAGTGACAAGTCTGCATCAGATTTTCAAACTTCAATAAAATCAACAAATTTCTTCACCATTTAAAATTCTACCCAGCATCCTACTAAAATACATCATTTGAGAATGAGGCAATACTGTTTATAAAGTTCTTTTTGTATTTAAAAAGTATTTACTAAATTTTTTCTCTTATTTATTCTGTTAGGATAAACTGGTGAGTTTTGAAAAAAGATGAAATTTGCCACATCTCGATATTTCCAGAACATTTCCTGGGCCAGATATATAGTATCACCTGTAAGAGAAAACAAATACTTTAAATTCATGAAAAGAATAAGAAATTGGTTCAAATGAGCAAAAATGCAATGATTATGGAGTGTCATCTAAGATGGAAATTAATAATATTGCTTTTCTAGAATTTAAAGAAACTGAAAAATCCAAAGAACTTCATTTTCACTACTTTATTTTGTTCACACACAACTAATTGATGAAAATCTAAATTATCATAGCAAAAAAAAATTTTTAAATTGTCAGTTTTAAAAGACATGCTGACTCTAATTCTGAAAAAAATTGATAAGCAATCAACCAACAATGATTAACAAATAAGGAGTGAAGTTGATTTTGTTACTATTTCAATTTTCATTTGCATCTTACTCAGATTATTATTATTAGTGGAAATGTTTCATGTTGCTTGTTTATAGTGCAATATGTGATTAATGCCATGAAATCACAGAGGTATGAATTGATTTGAATGTCAGTGAGGAACCTTTGATCTAAGATGAGTTGATCTGTGGTGACCCCAATATGTAATGGGCTCACCCTAAGAGATACTAAAGTAAGCTTTGTACTTGGTGTTAGATCAGAACATCAAAAAAGTTGGGTGTTTCAATGGGTTAACCTATAAGGTAGCCACCAAGTATAGAATCAGGCTTCAAAAGATGTTAGTGGCTGCACTGTCATAAAACAGGAAGTTAACCTAGCTGAACTTAAGATATCTATGCACAAAACAACCAGATGATAAAGAGTTATATGAAGGCTCAATCTACACAGCCAACATTAATTTGACAAAGTGAATTAACAATTATTTTGCATATGAAAAATGTAGTCTCATATTCTTATCAGACATTGCTAACATAACATTACAATAGAAGTAAAGAAATAAAATGCAATGAAGTGTATTATAATTGTATGTATTTCATTATGATTTATTAATCTCTCATGAGCTCTGCAATTTTTTCCTATGACTTTTTATCTGTGACTTCTTTCATAGAATAGAAATATCTGCATGTATGCTTTGTGGATGTAGTGACACTGGCAAATTAATATGCCTAATTTGCATAAGTGCAAGAGAAAGCCTATATAACTGTTCACTGAGAATAACGTGGGAGGAAGACAAGCTTAGCGACTGACTAGTGCTAAAAGTTCTACGATAAAACAGATTCTAAGGGTTCTATTTTCCAGAAACGGCATATCAAAAACCCTGGTATCTGACAACACACCAGAATTTTGTGATGAAGATCTTAATTTATGGTTAGAAAAAATAGGATGTAAACCGTATAAGACACCCTCATATCACCCTCATTCGAACGGGTTAGCGGAAAGAATGGTGCAGACCGTAAAAACGGGACTAAAAGCATGCTCTCACCAAAAAGAAAAAGTAGAAGTTTTTCTACCGAGGCTGCTTTTAAGCTATTGCACAATACCACACGCTGGAAGGCTAGAAAGCCCATCAGCTTTAATGGGAAGACAGATTAGAGCTCCGCTAACGATGTCATATTCCACAAATGAAAAAATGTGGTACAAAAAGAACAAAGAAGCAAATCTGGAAAGGGCAGAATTTATCATGCAAAAAGGCCACAATACAGCTATAATAAATAGAGAAAACGGCAACAGTGTATTAGCCCATGCAGATCAAATAAGGACCCAGGGTGAATATGAAGAGCAAAATGATGAAGAAATGTCTACGATTCCATCCGTTAATGATTTATTAGAACAACCATTACAGAATGAAACATCAGAAGACGAAATAATGCAGGATCTAATGGGCCAGAATGAGTTTGAAAGTTCGAATGAAGATCAAATAATGAAAGAAGATGCCTATGATTACAGCTTAGGATAGATCTAGGTCTCCCAGAAAAAGAAATATGGGTGAGAGAGAAGTAGAGCAAATTAATGAAACTATCACGAGAAGAAGTACAAGAACTACTAGAGGTATAAAACCTATATGTTTCAGGGAGATGTAGTGACACTGGCAAATTAATATACCTAATTTGCATAAGTGCAAGAGAAAGCCTATATAACGTGTCACTGAGAATAACATGGGACGAAGACAAGCTTAGTGACTGACTAGTGCTAAACTTCGACTTCACATCAGTGGACTTACTTTTATTAGGTTTTAAAATTGCTTGAAGGACAATATCTTTCAATTAACAGAGAGATAAAATCAGACAGATGAAATTTAAATTTTTATTATTGCATTATTCCAAAATTTTAACACATCAGCAGATAGCTATTTAATCTCAACAACTGAGCACAAATAGTTATTAATTAAAAAAATTAGTAATTAATGTATAATATTATTCATAACTACACATACAAGAATGTCGTTTTTGATAAAAGTTAAAAAATAACTATAAATACGTAAAAATGTGTATAGTGTCAAAAATTCCCTTTTCCACAATATAGCTATTTGTGCTATGTTATAATGCTTATTACCTAAATAATAATAATGATGAATTAATTTTTATAAACATTAAGGTATATTTAATCACATCTCCCTAATAGCCATCGTGATCTGTAAATTGGTTGAAGAATGTGTAAATAAATATGCAAATATTAGCAAAATTAATAACGTTATTTTTTTTTTGGTTAATCAAATATTGATTACCATAAGCATACTTTTTACTACTGGTCAGAAAATTACTGCACATTGCACAACCTGTGCAAGTGTGTGTAACTGTCTAACTCTTTGATACTCTTTGAACTGAGACACACACTTTCTTTCTTTTTATGTGCCATGTCCCTTCAGGACGTAGGCAATCATAGCTCTCCACTTCCATCTATCCCTTGCAGCTCTCAACAACTTCCTTCCCTCTGCTTCCCCCCATGTTCTGTCATACATTTCCTTAAGCCCGCCAGGTATGTCATGCATTGTTTTCCCTTGTCTCTCTTCCCCACTATTCAACCAGTGAATATCAAGTTCTCCAGACCCTCCTTCCTCATTATGTGTCCCAGAAACTTCAGCTGCCTCTTTCTGATGTTAAGTATAAGCTTCCTTCTTGGAAGACCTCATCATTGCTCACATGCTCAGTCCATGATATCCTTTTGGAAATGATGACTCAGAAAAATCCAAAAATAACAACTCACCTTGTCCCATCTATATAGCCATTGTAAAAATCATGCACAACTGGAATGTGCAGCATGTCCCGCACTATATACAATGAAGCACTTCCTAATCAAATGTGGAGATCTTTCTCCCACTAGACAGCAATTTTATAGTGTGAGAGCTCTATTCAAAAACATCAATGTAGATGACCTGCTATCTTTAATAAAGGAATTTGGTTTAATTTGTTTTGTTTTATGGCATATCAACATCAATGGGTTATTTAATGCCAACAAGATTTTTATTGTTAATAATATTTTTTTCAAAAATGTATTTCTGGTATTTTTACAATAAAAATCTATCTTTACACTTTCATAGTGTTTTAACCCCAATTTAGGGGTTAACTGTTTGCCTGTAGTTGGTACCCTAACAGGTGCTACAACTCCGACTCAGGGTGGACCTGGGAACAACAGCAATTAAGAAGTGGTTCCATGCTCCTCAAAACCTCTAGATCAGAAGCCTTGCTGTCGGATGTAGTTGATTGTCATACCCAGGACAAAGGAAGTTGGTCTATACTCAGAAATATGAGAACTTGACTAGACATTTGTTGGTTAAGAATTGCTAGTACTGGATATATATATATATATATATATATATATATAAAGCTCATAGGAATATGCTTGAGAAAACTTTGTTCATTGTGGTTTGAATGAATGAATAAAGGAAAAAGTGTCACTTAGCTTGATACCAGCAGAGAAACTAATTCAGGTAGAGAGTTTTTATAGACAAATTCCAGAGTGGGTAACAAAGGGAGAAAGTTTTTATAGACATTGTGGGTAACAAATGTGGGGTGGGGGGGTACAATGTGTTTTTGTTTTTGTTTTTTTGAGACATACATAATCACTGCAATTGTCAGAATTAAAAGGAGGAGGAGGAAGAAATGTGATCAAGAATTATTAAAAAAAAAAGTTAACCCTTACAGCTGAAATATTTTCCCTCTATCTCATTTCAGTTGCAGGAATTTGTGAGTACAAGCACTTCTTCATTCTTGTTCACTTTATTCAAACCATATATATAAAAAGCTAGCATTGAAATTATTTATTCATATAAGATTCACTATATATATTCGCATAATGCACGATATCACATACCATGAAACCCCCAAATTTTTACTTATAAAAAAATTAGTTTGTCATGTATCATGTATCATGTGAGTTCCTTTTTTGAAAGACCAAATTACAATAGACTAACCTCTTTCCCTTTATCTCTTTATCCCATCTTCTAATTAAATAAGTGAAAAATGATTTTATCATGTATCATGTATCATGTGAGTTCCTTTTTTGAGAGACCAAATTACAATAGACTAACCTCTTTCCCTTTATCTCTTTATCCCATCTTCTAATAAGTGAAAAATGATTTTATCATGTATCATGTATCATGTGAGTTCCTTTTTTGAGAGACCAAATTACAATAGACTAACCTCTTTTCCTTTATCTCTTTATCCCATCTTCTAATTAAATAAGTGAAAAATGATTTTATCAGGTATCATGTATCATGTGAGTTCCTTTTTTGAAAGACCAATTTACAATAGACTAACCTCTTTCCCTTTATCTCTTTATCCCATCTTCTAATTAAATAAGTGAAAAATGGTTTTATCATGTATCATGTGAGTTCCTTTTTTGAGAGACCAAATTACAATAAACTAACCTCTTTCCCTTTATCTCTTTATCCCATCTTCTAATTAAATAAGTGAAAAATGATTTTATCATGTATCATGTGAGTTCCTTTTTTGAGAGACCAAATTACAATAGACTAACCTCTTTCCCTTTATCTCTTTATCCCATCTTCTAATTAAATAAGTGAAAAATGATTTTATCATGTATCATGTATCATGTGAGTTCCTTTTTTGAGAGACCAAATTACAATAGACTAACCTCTTTCCCTTTATCTCTTTATCCCATCTTCTAATTAAATAAGTGAAAAATGATTTTATCAGGTATCATGTATCATGTGAGTTCCTTTTTTGAGAGACCAAATTACAATAGACTAACCTCTTTCCCTTTATCTCTTTATCCCATCTTCTAATTAAATAAGTGAAAAATGATTTTATCATGTATCATGTATCATGTGAGTTCCTTTTTTGAGAGACCAAATTACAATAGACTAACCTCTTTCCCTTTATCTCTTTATCCCATCTTCTAATTAAATAAGTGAAAAATGATTTTATCATGTATCATGTATCATGTGAGTTCCTTTTTTGAGAGACCAAATTACAATAGACTAACCTCTTTCCCTTTATCTCTTTATCCCATCTTCTAATTAAATAAGTGAAAAATGATTTTATCATGTATCATGTATCATGTGAGTTCCTTTTTTGAGAGACCAAATTACAATAGACTAACCTCTTTCCCTTTATCTCTTTATCCCATCTTCTAATTAAATAAGTGAAAAATGATTTTATCATGTATCATGTATCATGTGAGTTCCTTTTTTGAGAGACCAAATTACAATAGACTAACCTCTTTCCCTTTATCTCTTTATCCCATCTTCTAATTAAATAAGTGAAAAATGATTTTATCATGTATCATGTGAGTTCCTTTTTTGAGAGACCAAATTACAATAGACTAACCTCTTTTCCTTTATCTCTTTATCCCATCTTCTAATTAAATAAGTGAAAAATGATTTTATCAGGTATCATGTATCATGTGAGTTCCTTTTTTGAAAGACCAATTTACAATAGACTAACCTCTTTCCCTTTATCTCTTTATCCCATCTTCTAATTAAATAAGTGAAAAATGGTTTTATCATGTATCATGTGAGTTCCTTTTTTGAGAGACCAAATTACAATAGACTAACCTCTTTCCCTTTATCTCTTTATCCCATCTTCTAATTAAATAAGTGAAAAATGATTTTATCATGTATCATGTATCATGTGAGTTCCTTTTTTGAGAGACCAAATTACAATAGACTAACCTCTTTTCCTTTATCTCTTTATCCCATCTTCTAATTAAATAAGTGAAAAATGGTTTTATCATGTATCATGTGAGTTCCTTTTTTGAGAGACCAAATTACAATAGACTAACCTCTTTCCCTTTATCTCTTTATCCCATCTTCTAATTAAATAAGTGAAAAATGATTTTATCATGTATCATGTGAGTTCCTTTTTTGAGAGACCAAATTACAATAGACTAACCTCTTTCCCTTTATCTCTTTATCCCATCTTCTAATTAAATAAGTGAAAAATGATTTTATCAGGTATCATGTATCATGTGAGTTCCTTTTTTGAGAGACCAAATTACAATAGACTAACCTCTTTCCCTTTATCTCTTTATCCCATCTTCTAATTAAATAAGTGAAAAATGATTTTATCAGGTATCATGTATCATGTGAGTTCCTTTTTTGAGAGACCAAATTACAATAGACTAACCTCTTTCCCTTTATCTCTTTATCCCATCTTCTAATTAAATAAGTGAAAAATGATTTTATCAGGTATCATGTATCATGTGAGTTCCTTTTTTGAGAGACCAAATTACAATAGACTAACCTCTTTCCCTTTATCTCTTTATCCCATCTTCTAATTAAATAAGTGAAAAATGATTTTATCATGTATCATGTATCATGTGAGTTCCTTTTTTGAGAGACCAAATTACAATAGACTAACCTCTTTCCCTTTATCTCTTTATCCCATCTTCTAATTAAATAAGTGAAAAATGATTTTATCATGTATCATGTATCATGTGAGTTCCTTTTTTGAGAGACCAAATTACAATAGACTAACCTCTTTCCCTTTATCTCTTTATCCCATCTTCTAATTAAATAAGTGAAAAATGATTTTATCATGTATCATGTATCATGTGAGTTCCTTTTTTGAGAGACCAAATTACAATAGACTAACCTCTTTCCCTTTATCTCTTTATCCCATCTTCTAATTAAATAAGTGAAAAATGATTTTATCAGGTATCATGTGAGTTCCTTTTTTGAGAGACCAAATTACAATAGACTAACCTCTTTCCCTTTATCTCTTTATCCCATCTTCTAATTAAATAAGTGAAAAATGATTTTATCATGTATCATGTGAGTTCCTTTTTTGAGAGACCAAATTACAATAGACTAACCTCTTTCCCTTTATCTCTTTATCCCATCTTCTAATTAAATAAGTGAAAAATGATTTTATCATGTATCATGTGAGTTCCTTTTTTGAGAGACCAAATTACAATAGACTAACCTCTTTCCCTTTATCTCTTTATCCCATCTTCTAATTAAATAAGTGAAAAATGATTTTATCATGTATCATGTATCATGTGAGTTCCTTTTTTGAGAGACCAAATTACAATAGACTAACCTCTTTCCCTTTATCTCTTTATCCCATCTTCTAATTAAATAAGTGAAAAATGATTTTATCATGTATCATGTATCATGTGAGTTCCTTTTTTGAGAGACCAAATTACAATAGACTAACCTCTTTCCCTTTATCTCTTTATCCCATCTTCTAATTAAATAAGTGAAAAATGATTTTATCATGTATCATGTATCATGTGAGTTCCTTTTTTGAGAGACCAAATTACAATAGACTAACCTCTTTCCCTTTATCTCTTTATCCCATCTTCTAATTAAATAAGTGAAAAATGATTTTATCAGGTATCATGTATCATGTGAGTTCCTTTTTTGAGAGACCAAATTACAATAGACTAACCTCTTTCCCTTTATCTCTTTATCCCATCTTCTAATTAAATAAGTGAAAAATGATTTTATCATGTATCATGTATCATGTGAGTTCCTTTTTTGAGAGACCAAATTACAATAGACTAACCTCTTTTCCTTTATCTCTTTATCCCATCTTCTAATAAGTGAAAAATGATTTTATCATGTATCATGTGAGTTCCTTTTTTGAGAGACCAAATTACAATAGACTAACCTCTTTTCCTTTATCTCTTTATCCCATCTTCTAATAAGTGAAAAATGATTTTATCATGTATCATGTGAGTTCCTTTTTTGAGAGACCAAATTACAATAGACTAACCTCTTTCCCTTTATCTCTTTATCCCATCTTCTAATAAGTGAAAAATGATTTTATCATGTATCATGTATCATGTGAGTTCCTTCTTTGAGAGACCAAATTACAATAGACTAACCTCTTTCCCTTTATCTCTTTATCCCATCTTCTAATAAGTGAAAAATGATTTTATCATGTATCATATGAGTTCCTTTTTTGAGAGACCAAATTACAATAGACTAACCTCTTTCCCTTTATCTCTTTATCCCATCTTCTAATAAGTGAAAAATGATTTTATCATGTATCATGTATCATGTGAGTTCCTTTTTTGAGAGACCAAATTACAATAGACTAACCTCTTTCCCTTTATCTCTTTATCCCATCTTCTAATAAGTGAAAAATGATTTTATCATGTATCATGTATCATGTGAGTTCCTTTTTTGAGAGACCAAATTACAATAGACTAACCTCTTTCCCTTTATCTCTTTATCCCATCTTCTAATAAGTGAAAAATGATTTTATCATGTATCATGTATCATGTGAGTTCCTTTTTTGAGAGACCAAATTACAATAGACTAACCTCTTTCCCTTTATCTCTTTATCCCATCTTCTAATAAGTGAAAAATGATTTTATCATGTATCATGTATCATGTGAGTTCCTTTTTTGAGAGACCAAATTACAATAGACTAACCTCTTTCCCTTTATCTCTTTATCCCATCTTCTAATAAGTGAAAAATGATTTTATCATGTATCATGTATCATGTGAGTTCCTTTTTTGAGAGACCAAATTACAATAGACTAACCTCTTTCCCTTTATCTCTTTATCCCATCTTCTAATAAGTGAAAAATGATTTTATCATGTATCATGTATCATGTGAGTTCCTTTTTTGAGAGACCAAATTACAATAGACTAACCTCTTTCCCTTTATCTCTTTATCCCATCTTCTAATAAGTGAAAAATGATTTTATCATGTATCATGTATCATGTGAGTTCCTTTTTTGAGAGACCAAATTACAATAGACTAACCTCTTTCCCTTTATCTCTTTATCCCATCTTCTAGTTAAATGTTAAAAAAGTAAAAGGGAATGATAAAAGTATCATAAGTAATGCTATACTTGTTGCATAAATGTTTACAGCCATAAATAACCAAACAAGAAACAACTAAATATCTTATAAATGTAAACAATGGAAAAGATGCATATTCGCTATGTTTGTATTTTATGATACGATACTAATAAGTGAATATTACATGCTCTATTATTGGATACAGTTAAGTAAAACATCAGTTTTATCAAAATCATGTTTATTTTAAATATAGCTGTACTTTTTGACTACAGTATATGGATATATAGTTTGGTCAATGGCATAGCCAGAGCCAGCAGTATATACATTAATTTTATATTTTGTGTATGATGTGACCCTCTTAAAATTAGCTTCAAAATTTGGTCTTCAAAAGTCACATGATACACAAGTATATATGGTATATATTTATTTCTGTGTTAAAAGAAAAGAAAATATAAAGTAAAAATTAAAGGATTACTTGATATAGATCGATCCAGCATAGATTGAAATGTCATTAAAGCTACTAACCTAATTAACCTTTTTAAATTACAAGCAACCATCTAATTCCAAAGGTCTGGTTAATAATTTATTCTAAAAAAATCTATTTGGAAATCAAATAAATGCAAAATGCTCACCTTCAGGTTGGGTAGGGAAAATGGATATATCAAAGGTGAAAGGTTGTTCGACTTCATAAAATACTTTGTAATCAAAGTCTTGTTGACTATATGGAATACCCTGGTAGATAAAATTAAAAAAAAAAGCACTATTTTAAAGACATTATTTTTTATTTAAAACACAAAAGAACGGAATAAAAACTTTAATAAATTTGCTCACTCAGTGTTTTCAGAAAATATGTTTGGCATTTAAATTATTGTTTAGATTCAAAGCATTTACCATTGCAAAGAAAACAAACATAGTTATAACTTTTTAAAATATTAATAATTTCCTTATTTCAAACATTCAACAAATTAGACATATCACTCTATTCTATCATTAATTTTTACCAGCAGTTATATTTCTGTGGTTATGTTTTTGGAAGTCATTATTTTCTTTTTATTCTTGGCTCCCATATGCAATTGTTATCTGTGCTTAACCAGCTGATCAAATGATCTGAACATTATGTGTGCAGGATCTTCCTTAAGATTTTTTATTCTTCAATAATATTCTTAATTTATTATTTTCACTTCATGTTGCTTCCCTGTACCTTTTCTATAAATACTTTCATGATAATTTTTTGGATAAACTCTTCACTATGGTACATAGACTTTACTAATTTAAGCAATGTCAATCATTATCTACTGACTTCCTGATTATTCTTCTATTGTTCTCGCTCCTTCATTTTTCTGTTTTCTAATTCTTTCACACCCAGTAACCGCTTGTGTCTTAGTGACTTTACTGTCTTACTTGGATAAATTCGATTAAAAAAAATTCAGACAAGAAACATTTTTGAATTTACTGCCTTGAAGCGGTTAACATTCTAAGGGGATTAACTCTAAATTTTAAATATTAACAAGAGTTACTTCCCTTGAGTAATTTTAGCTTAGAGACTTGCATAAGTTTTAAAAGTAATAACTAGACTGTATAGCATGCTGGCATTTCTCAATTGATCAAGACTTTCTATAATAACCACAAAACACTCTTAATATAGACATAATTTTATTATTAACAACAAATTGTTTTAAATTTGAATTAAATTTGGAATTTGAAATAGTTTAAGTTTTTTTTATACTAAATTTCACCAAATACAAGTCTTGACACCCACTCAACATAGAGGATTACAGTCAAAATAGTAATAGTGAATATGGTGTGTGAGATGAATGTAAAAGACGGTGTAGGAAATAAAGATTTAAGATTAACCCATGACCTGAAGAGGTCAAGACTGAAGTATTCAGGGAAGCACCCACACAGGAGTCTGTTCCACAAAGTGGCACTTCTTGGAAAAAAAACTGTCTGAATAGAACTTTCTTCTTATATTTGAAACATGGAGAAAATGAGGGAAATTAGCCATTAAACTTTTCTTTCAATAAGTAAACCAAATAGGATAGAAAACTATTGTAGTTCAACTTACAGTATGAAGTGAAGTCAGTAACATATTGGTGAATATATCCCATCTAGGGTAGTAATAACTGCAAAAAAAGTAAATGAAAACATGTTTAGAAATTATCCAATATTTTTCATTAAACTGTCATCTTCAACAATGAATTAGATATTCGTAAGCAGTTTTAAGCTTAATATCCTTTGCACAGCAGTATAAGGATACTCAAATCAGAAAAGGTAATTGGTAAAGGAAGTTTAAATTTAAATTGAGTTTGTATCACTTTCTCACTTCTTTTATGTGCTATCTCCCTTCAGGACTCTCCACAATTTCCTATTCTTTGTAGCTATTCATAATTTTTTTTCTTTTTGTTATCTCCCCCAAACCTTTTTTTTTAACATCCATTTACCTAAGTAATGATAAAATTTTGTTTTTGTCAAATTTGGCATCTTTTTCATCATGCTATGCTCTTTTTTTAGTGATCTCATGGATATATATATATATATATATATATATATATATATATATATATATATATATATAAATTTCCAAGAGGATAGAATCCAGGTAGAAGTCAATGTCCAGGACAGAGTAAGAATATAATATAAGAGGCTCAAACACTAATATTCCATGGTTATAACTTATTACATTGGAATCGTAATCACAATGCAATTCATCAGACCTACAAATTTGAGCCTTTTATATTATATTATATATATATATATATATATATATATATGGGTAAATGTGATGGGTAAATTGTCACCATTTTATATTTTTAATTTCACATATGCGTAGTGTTTGTTTTTGATTTAGTCAAATACACAGTACAGTAGGGTCAGTTGGGCACTTTCTGTGAGAAAAAGAGCACCATGATGCAATTCACTCTGACAGAAACTAGGAAACAGCACACTCTACTACTTGGTATTTGTGCTAGAAGCTCTAATATGAGCATTTCAGAGTGTTTGGGTGTCAACCTGCAGACATTGCAGAGGATTTGAAAAGAGTTGGATGAGCCTAATTGTGGTTACAAAGGTATGCCAGCTTGGAAAACTCACTGATTGTTCTGATAAGAAAAAAACTCTGGAATTTGTTAGTGAGGGCCTTAAACTCAATACAGAGGCCTACATCAAGTGCCTTGAGGAGGTAGTGCTGCCCTGGGTGAAGAGAATGGCTGCTGGAAGAACCTATATCTGGCAACAGGACTCACATGCAGAAGAACCCAGTGATAGCTGTCAGACAATTTTGGCAACCACAATACCTAACTCCCCAGACTGCAACCCCTTGATTATTACATGTGGGGTGCAAAACTCCTTGTAATACCAAAGATGAACTGAAGGCAATGATTATGACAGCATTCACCAACTTAAACAAGGAGACTTTCTAGAAGAGTTACAGGAGAGTCTGAAATCTTTTAGAGGCTGTGGTTGAAACTAATGGTGATTTTATTGAATAAATTTACTCTTTAGTATTTCAAGATAATTTTGTGTAATTTTGGTAAATAAATCTATTAAAATGAGATTTCAGTGTTATTTTCATTTTTGCATAATTTAGATGACAATCCATCACACCTTGTAATATATATATTATTATATATTTGGAAGCAATTATACACAAATACAGAATGCGATGGACAGGCCATGTTATTCATATGTCAGATGACAGAATGCCAAAACAATGTATGGAGAATTGGAAATAGGGAAAAAGACAGCAGCCAAAACTTTGTTACAAAGATTGCCTTAAAGAGTTACTATACAAGTGCAATATTGGTCTGGATACCTGGGAGACTCTAGCTCCTTGGAGAGCTGGTATTGCCGATGGTGTCAAGATCTTCCATGAGGCATCACAAAAATATGCAGAACTGAAGAGAGGAGTTCGGAAGGGATCCCTGAATTGCCATGAGGTGCCAACATGGCCATGTGCCCAATGCAATTGGATATGTCTGTCCAAGACAGGTCTGCTAAGTCACCAGAAATCACACCAACACCAACAGTCTATTGCATATGACAATTTCATATTGGCATGATCTGAATGCCCGACCTGCACTAGAGTGTGCAAGTTCAGGTTGGGCTTGACATGGTATATCAAAAGACACATTGGAAGTGATGATGTTCAAAGCCAACTTCGACCACTCAGAAATGATTTGACATGCTATATATGTAACAAGAAATGCAGATCAATGGCTGGCTTTATGAGCCACTGTTATTCATACATTAAATGAATGCAGTGTTGGGGGAAGCTTAACTGATGGACTGGACATGTCAATGATTGTTATACTTGCTTTGGGAGTTGACAGCCACTATATATATATATATATATATATATATGTATGTGCGTGTAAAAATATATAGAAAATAGGAAAGAACTCGTTAGGTAAATAATCCAAAGTTCTTTAGTATTTTTGTTATTATTTTAAAAAAATAATGCTCAATACAAAAGTAGAGCATAAATATAATTATTTATTTAAAAATATGATTCCATCACTACATAAGAGTTCTCATGTTTCAAAACAAGAGCCGAAAACTTCAATATAATTATTTGAATTAGAGCTTGGTACTTTAATTCAATTTAATTCAAATAATTATATTGAAGTTTTCAGCTCTTGTTTTGAAACACGAGAACTCTTATGTAGCGATGGAATCATATTTTTAAATTATATATATATATATATATATATATAAATTGGAAAAAGTTTTTGTGTGATCTGTTTCACCTCATTAGACTAGATTTGTTTATGCTCATGCAACTACACATGCTCATGAACAAGAGATACTGGGAATTTTAAATCTTGAAAATGAATTTTTTTTTATAATGTCTTTTGGTTACATAATCTAGCTAATTTCATTCAGATTCTTTTCTTTTCGTTTTCATTTTTTTGGTATTAAATTTGCATCCAGGTTTCACCATTCTTGGCAGATCTTCTATTATCACAATGTGTGATATTTAATAACAAAGATGATGGAAACAAAAACAAAAAAATCTAAATGAAATTGACTAGATTATAGATCCAAAAGGCATAAAAATTATACACCCAAAATATATTTAAAAAAAAAATTTTTAAATGTAAAATTCCCAGTGTCTCTTGTTCATGTGCATGTAGTGATTTTCCAAGTGTAGCTCAGATGTGGCACAAGGCCGAAAGTATGAGGCACCCAGTGAGAATCGAACTCACTATTCAGTCATAATATTTCTAGCGAGACAAGCTTGCTAACCATTACACCACCTCGAGGTGCCCCTGTTCATGTGCATGTATAATTGCATCAACATAAAAAAACCTTGTCCGATGTCGTCCTAAGAGATGAAATGCATCACACAAAATCTTTTTCCACTTTGTCACACATCTTTGCTCCAAAACTGTTCTTGATATATAAAAATTTATATATCGTTATGTATATATATATATATATATATATATATATATATATATATATATGGGATAACGATATATATTTATGCTCGGTCTATAAGTTAAACTTTGCTGAAACACTCTACACCAATTTTTTTATGCCCGGTCCAAAATTAAACTTTACTGAAGCCCTTTACAGTGGCTTTCTTTTTTTTTTGCTTGGGTTGAAGTTAAACTTTGCTGAAACACTCAACAGATTTTTTTTTGCCTAATCCAAAGTTAAACTTTGCCGAAACACTCTACACCATTTTTTATGTCCAGTCCAAAATTAAACTTTGCTGAAACACCTTACACCATTCTTTTTATGTCCAGTTCAAAATTAAACTTTGCTGAAATGCTCTACAGATTTTTTTTTTTGTTTTAGCCTGGTCCAAAGTTAAACTTTACTGAAACACTTTACACCATTTTTAATTTGTTTTGCATATCAAAACTGCCAGCATTACCAATCTTAAGTAAAATTCACAAATTGCTTATTTGTAGAATTGACTGTAGATCATTGAATCCATGATTAATTGGAGAGAACATGACCACCATAATGATTTCTTAATCATTTTTCTGAAGAAAAAAGAAGGATATTTTGTAAAATGGAAGTTCTTACTGTTTTATAAGTCCAGCCCACTGTTTGCTTGCATAATCAGCAATCTAAAACAGAACAAGAAAAGCTTCAAGTATGAACTGTAAATGAGTGAAGAAAACATCAGACATGCACAATCAGCTATACATAAAATGAACATTATATACAAGAGTTAACCAGAAAGTAAAAGCAATTTTGAAATTATGCATGAAAAGCAACAGGGAGGTGCTGACACCAGGCTAGCACATGGGATGGTGGATAGATAGCTGTGCAGAGCATTCCATCATTCAGTCAAATGGCAGAGAACAATGAGGTCAGATGTATGGTCATTCTACTCAGCAATTCCACTATCAAGAAACAATATGTTGTGCATTTTCTGTGGAAAGATGGAGTCAAACTTGCAGAAATCCATTGCCAAATGCTAGTGCAGTATCAAAATTCAAAAAAAATTAAATTAAACAGTACTACTTAATATCAGAAAGAGATAACTTAAATTTCTTGCACACATAATAAAGAAAGAGGGCTTGGAAAATTTAACACTCACAGAGCATATAGAAAGCAAGAGGGACAGAGGAAAACATTGCATAACCCATCTAGTGAGTTTGACTAAAATGGATAGCAGAACAGGGTTTAGGAGTGGTATCAAAAAGACAAAATTAATTATAAGCTACAAAGGATAGGAAATAGTAGAGAGCCATGATCACTAATGTTCTGAAGGGATGCAGCACATAAAAGGCAATCATGGCTAATAACAACAAAGATAACAACATTAGTTTGTATGTAAATAATATAAATAATGATAACTTCTCATATTAGAAATTTTTCCCACATCTTCAATAACAGATCATATATACATAATGCCTTTGTGGTTTGGATTGGGTTTATTTTGTTTTCAATGGGTTACTTAATGCCGATAAGATTTTTACAATAGATTTGTTTGGTTGTTTGTTTAGAGGCAAATCAACTCCTTATGAGTTATTTAATGCTGAAATTTAATTTTCTTGGGAGCATTAGTAATTTCTTCATAAAGGTATTGCTGGTAATTCTTTTTTTTTTTTCAAAAATGTATTACTGGCAATTATTTTTTTAAAAAATACCTTGCTGGTATAATGTTTTGACCCCAGTTTGGGGGTTTAACTATTTGCCCATAGATGGGACCCTACCTTGGGTCAGGGTGGAACTGGGAACAATAGTAATTAAGAGGTGGTTCCACATCACTTAGAAGCTCCTGATCAGAGGCCTTGCTGCCGAATGTAGTTTATTGTCATACTCAGAACGTTTTGTAGTTTGGAATGAACTTGAGTCCCAATAGACATTTAATCAGTAAACCAAATTCAAACTCGAGCCGAGACAGTTGGCAAAGTTTAACAAACATACCCACAAAAAACAGTGTGTCAAAAGGACATTTTTTCACAATGTAAAAATCAGGTTTCATATTTTGGGGTTTTATCAAAATTCTTAAAAATAGCTTTTAAAAACAATAAAACATTACCAAGTATATTGTAATGTTGATACCAGGAATTTCTAGAAGAAATTAGGAAAACCAAGATTAAAAAAAAGCCTTGTCCAATTGAATCAGTTCGATAGAAACTATGATAAAAGGCTATTTTGAAGCCTACATGAAACTAAAAAATAAGTTTGACATATTACCAATTATCATGCCAAACTGTGAAAGGAATGATAGTCTAATAAAAACTGATGTATTGAACATAAATTCAACAAAATTTGTAAACAGAATCAAGGCATAATAAACTGGAATGTTAAAAAACTCTAAAGCAAAGTTAAAACTAAAGGAAAATGTCCCCCCCCTCATATTTTCAAGCACGAAAAGTACCAGTCCATCTACTACCAATAGTTGTGGAAAAACCAAAAAGAAATACTAGAAAAAAATCTACTTGAATGAGTTCCACCAGTAGGAAGCAAATGGGTCTTCTTGCTAATAATTTTAAGAAAGAAGAATGGTGATCTCCACATTTGTGGTGACTACAAAATAAGTGTAAACTACATAATATTTGCAGACTCATATCCTATCCCCAATGTAGAATGTGCTTTGAACTCCGTTGCAGCTATGAAAACATTCTCTAAAATTGATCTAAAGTTAGCATACTATCAAATACCTATTGACAAAGACTTTAAAGAAGTGACAATAAACATGCCAATAGGTGTATTTTTTTTTTTTTTTTTTAAGCATTTCACCCTAAGCAAGGCGGGAAGCCACTAGGACACAAGGGGTTACAGAAAATTTAGAGCGAGATCAGATAGAAGTGATAGAAGAAAGGATGAGGAGGAGGGTAGTGGATAGATCAAGGCAACTGGAGATGTCGATTGACATTACACTTGAATAGCTGGAGATTATAGCTCTCAGGGAAACAGGAATAGGGAAGGGAGTTCCACAGGCGAGAAGTGCGAGACATGAAGCTATTGGAGTAGAAGAGACGACTACATTTAGGAGTTTCGACAGTGAAGGGGTGAAAGTGGTATGCCAGACTCGTAGGGCGCTTGAACTCATGACGACTGGGAACCAGCAAATGCAGCTCCTCGGAGAAATTTCCATGAAAATATTTGCAGAACAGACAGAGGGAGGCGACGGCGCATCTGTGAGAAAGTGACTGTAGACGAGATGCCAGAGCAGGGCCAACTACATTGCATATCTGCCTCTGGAGCCTATCAAGAACCCCGAGGCAAACAGAAGGGGCACCAGACCATATATGGCAGCAATACTCCATGCAAGGGCGAATTGTTGATTTGTAAATCTGGTGGATCGATTCCGGAGGGAAAAATTTCCTGGCGCGGCTCAGGGAGCCAACTTTCCTTGCGGTGGACGAAGCATTTGACTCGATGTATTTATTCCATCTCAGGTCAGCAGTCAACGTGAGACTGAGCAGCCGCAGAGAGTTGCTCTCGAGAAGTTGAGCATCAGACATTCTAATGGAGGGCAGGGAAGGATCTCTGTGGTGATTAATAGAGAGCAGTTTTATCTTAGAAGCGTTGAAGTTGACCAGCCAATTCTTGCCTCAGTTCACAATCGATTGTAGGTCCTTTTTGAGACGCACGGCCAGGTGAGTTTTGTCAGTGAGACTAGATTTGTTTTTGAGGCAGGAATAAATTATGGTGTCATCCGCATAGATGCTATGGTGTCAGGAAGGTCATTTATGTAGATAAGGAATAGAGTGGGGCCTAGGATGGAGCCTTGAGGAACACCTGCGTTTGTAGGATAGGAACTGGATCAGAATCTGTTGAGAACGACCTTCAATTCACGGTTTGACAGGAATGATTGTATTAGGTTATACAATCGACCCGTAATGCCATAACCCTGGAGCTTGCGAAGAAGGCTGGCATGCCAAACCCTATCAAATGTTTTGGAGATGTCTAGTGCCACGGCGCGGGCTTCCCCGTTATTTTGAAGAGCTCGGTAGAGTTTCAGTGATGGCCGTAAGCACATCAGCTGTAGATTGGGCAAAGCGGAAACCATATTGCTTGTCTGAGAGCAGATCATGGGATGTGAGGTGGTTAACCGCCTCGGTATTGATTAGGGCTTCGAAGACTTTGCCGAAGAGGGGAAGGAGACTGATAGGACGGTAGTTGGAAGCATCAGAGGGGTCGCCGGAGTTCTTAAAGACAGGAACAATCGAAGAGGACTTCCAGCAGTCAGGAAAACAAGATTCCTTGAGGCAGTAGTTGTATAGTTTAGAAAGGGCGGGCGCCAGTTCAGGCGCGCATTTCTTCAAGACAATGGCTGGTATCCCGTCTCCACCACTAGTCTTGTTGAGGTCTAAGTTGGAGATAACGCCCAATACCAAAGATGGGGTTATGTTTAACCCACTCAATAGGGCCTCAGTTCTAAGAGGGAAGTTGGGTATAGGTACACCCGAAGAGTCGAGCAAAGTATTCAGCCTTTTCGGTAGAGGAGGTCAGGACTTTGAACTGGTTGAATAAAGGAGGTATAGAGGGTTTGCAATTGTTCAATACGCTCTTACAGAGACGCCAATAATCTTTGGAGCCAAATTTGCAAGATGCAATACGTTCCTTCATCCGAGCCGCAAATAGTGACTTGGAATCGTTGAGGACACGCTTACACTCGTTACGAGCGGAGGCAAGGAGACGTCTATTGCAGTCAGACATGTTGCTAGGAATAGGTGGAAGTAGTGGTTCCTATGGGTGATGATGGCTGAGCAAGCAACGGAGAACCAGGGGGAGGAGCGCGACTTGACCCTATATTTCCTTGGTGGGATGAAAGCATCGATTCCAGCTTTAACCCAGAATGAGACCTCAGAAGCACATTCTTGGACGGGGAGCGCAAAGACTCCATCCCAGGGAACATCACAGAGGAAATCACGGAATGCGTCCCAGTCAGCTCATTGATAGTAGAATGAAGTTCTAGTGGTAGGAGGTTCTTTATAGGGGGTGGAGTTGAAGGAGATGTTAACAGATACTACCACATGATCAGAGTTACCAAGAGGGCAGAGTTGCGAGGTGCTGCAGGATTCAGGGATGGAGGTAAAGCACAGGTCGAGAAGAGAGGCTTTACCTTCCCGGTTGAAGGCAAAACAAGTGGGGAAGTTAACCATCTGTGTGAGGGAATGAGAGATTGAAAAATTGAGCGTTTGAATGCCTGCGTGGTCAGTAGTAGCATTCTTAAGCCACAAGGTATGATGGGCGTTAAAGTCACCAAACACAAATATGTGAGCAAACGGGTGGAGGGAGAGAGCCTTGTCTATGCTGTCCGAAATGCTATCGAGTATCGCACAGTCTTGAAAGGATGGAGAGCAGTAAAGGAAGAAGAGATAGCTTACCGCATTGAGGAGAGATAGTTGGAGACACATGTATGACTGGTCTGGCGATTCGAGAGAGAACTCTCTGGCCAGAGGGAGATGTTCCTTGACATAGACACCAAGACTGTGCATGTGGGTTAGAGAGTCTTTTCTGAGGAGAGGAAGGTAGCCGGGGATCAAGAGATCAAAAGAGGAGATAGACGAGACAAGGTTGGTCTTGCAGAGAGCCAGTATATCCGGGCAGTTTGCAGTGAGGAAAGATTCCATACTGCAGAAGTTTGTCCTAATGCCACGGATGTTGGAGAACGAAATGTTGAGGGGTTTAGGTGATTTTTGAGTGGCTGGTTTAGGGTTACTTTTACAGTTTTTGTAAGTCATGTGGAATTTTGTTTGTAAAATGAGAAGGCCCAAAGTAAAAGAAACAGACAGTTTCGACTGTGATGTGGGCAGAGAGGAATTGGCACAACCTGCATCATAATGTGGCCTCAGGGCTGCCCACCGGAGGTGACTGCAGGGACACCTTTCCATGCACGACATGGCACTACAAACACCCCGGTATTATACAACTGTTGATCAGAGCGGCCGCTCAAGACACTACGCAAGAGTTAGGGCTCCTAACTACCAGTCGGAAACAGCAACCAGAGAACTGTCAACCGGGTACCCTCAGAATGCAGAGGTGATGCCACAGACTGCACACATCACGGGAGAAACAGAGCTGCACTAATACAGAGGCCAGAGAGAGAAAGAGTACCGGGAACCCCTTCCTATACAAGAAACAAGGCGTAAGCCTCTACTCATGTCCAAGAGAATGGGGAGGAGTGTTAACTGGGCGGTAGGAGAGAGTACCTACTCTTATTACATATAACACAAACAAGGACAACAAAAACAGAGGGAAGGATGGTGGGGAGTAACAGGCAAAGAGTCCTGGTTGACACTTGGATATACCCTATCACAACATTAAGTTTTAACTTTAGTATAAGTCCCATTGTCTATTCTAAAAAGAAATTGAAGAAAATAAGGTTATCCAGATTTATTATCGCATTTAGCCAGAGACATTCAATTTTCCATTTTTCCTGATTTTTCTTTTGAACCGGGATTTCTTACTAAACTATCAAATAAGGGAGAATGATTGGGACAAAATGTCTTACTATGGTAGAGCACATTGACGAGTGGGGGGGGAGAGAAAATAAATTTAAAGATTAAAAAAAAGGAAAAATTAAAAATTAAAAAAAAGAAAAAAAAAGAAAAAAAAAGAAAAATGTAAATGGGTTTTTGCTAGAGTGAAACTATACTCACACGAGGCAGCAAGTGGTTGTCCGCTTTCTTCCTCATGATGGTAACTGAATGTATGGCTTACCTTATGTCCAAGCATCGACCTGGTGGGGGGGGGATCAATGGCCAAATAGTGGGCTTGGGAGATATGCTTTCAATAAAATTTACAACAGTAGAAAGAAATGGCGAGAACAATTCCAAGTTCAGACAATATATCAAGCAAAAAGATACAGTCACTACACCATTAGAATACTGACAAGACACTTTCACATCTAGCGAAAGACATTCAATTAAGGGAGAATGATTGGGACAAAATGTCTTACTACAGTAGAGCACATTGACGAGTGGTGGGAGAGAGAAAATAAATTTAAAGATTAAAATGGAAAAGAACACTGTATAGAATTAAAACCACAAGTGCAATTTTTCAAAGGGCTATAGAGCAAGTTATTGGTAGCGATATATAAAATACGATATACTACCAGGATAATATTTGTGTTGGTGTCATCAACGACAAAGAATTAAAATGGAAAACCAATATGGTACTGAATAAGCTAAAAAATAAAGGATTAACATTATTTACATTATTCGGACTATTGTCCTCATCTTTGTCACCATATTTATTACATTTCAGCTGTTGTACACTCCGACCTTCTTCAGGTGGTTGGAATGTCAAACTGAACCCTTTATTTCGCTCACTGGGGGAGACTGTTCTAGTTCTACATGCAAGGACACATCGCACAGTGGATAAAGGCATTGGTTAGATCCAGTGACAGGACCCAAAGAGTGTGAGTTCAATACCCAGTTAAGGCAGGGGAGAACTTTCAGAGGGAAATTGACAGGAGATAACTGATAACTGACATCCATTAAACATGGCATATGGAACTAGGACAGTCTACCCCAGTGAACGAAATAAAGGGTTCAGTTTGAAATTCCAACCACCTGAAGAAGGACAGAGCATACAATGGCTGAAACGTAATAAATATGGCGACAAAGATGAGGACAATAGTCCAAATAATGTAAATAAGTTTGTCATTGTTTTTGCTGGAAATAAACAACCCTCTGGCTGCTGGACATATACTTTGCAGTCAATCGGTGCATTTAAGTATGTGTTTTTTACATCCATCTGGTGGACAAATTATGCTGAATAGCAAATTGCATTAATGTCCTTGTAGTATCGTATGCAAATTAGATAGACAAGAATAAATAGGGAACAAATGGTGAACATCGGGGCTATGCATAGCAAACCCAGTTGCTATTCAGGACACGGAGAACTGTACTACAACTACTACTACACAGATATGCAAAATCTAACAGTTTTTACAGACAATAAACATGCTATAGAGGCAAAAAAGTTTCATTATAATCTATTTCAGCTTTTTGTAAATAATCTTTCACAACAAAACGAGCTTTGTACTGTTTGTCACAAGTTTTATTAATTTTAATAGTTTAGACCCACTTAGTTCTAACCAGAGTTTTACCTGTTGGCAGTGTAGTTAATTCATATGTATCATTCATTTTTAGAACATTTATCTCTTTTTTTATGGCCTCATTTTATAGTCATTTGAAGTAATAGTTTCAATATAAGTATTTTATGGAGTAACAATAGTCTCTATAGTAGGATTTTCCATGTTGTCCAAATTCTTAACAATGTAATCTTCTAAGCATTCAGGTATTTTTCATGACCTGCTGTGGTATCTTCTGTCGGATATTTCCACACGAGGCTTATCATCTGTGTTATTAGTTGGATTTTGATTATGTAATTTGACTTTCTTGTCTGTCTTCCCCATAAGGATTTTTCTCTAAATAGTTGGGAAGTAATATAGCATTTTCTTCAACTGAAAGTGAAGAACTGTCAGAGGAATTTACACACCTAACCCTTTTGATGTTTTTAATCTCTGGTATGTATGCTAGATAGGCTGGATTCGATTCATCATAGCCTATAAAAATTGCTCTTTCACATTTAGTGTCCAATTTCTTTGTACCTTGTATGTAGGCATAACAAACTGTACCAAATATATATATGAGGTTAGGTTTGTGATTCATAAACATTCTGGAGGCAGTTTTCTTGTTCTTTGAATGTAACAGCAATTTCTGATGTATGCAGTGGTTATAATAGCATATGACCACAAGAATTTTGTTAGTTTTGATTCAATTAACAGACATCTTCCCATTGCAAATAGAGATTGCCAAGATCTTTCTGCAATTCCATTTTGGTGGGGCAGAGTATGGAGCCAATTTCTCATGTTTAATATGATTATTGTGTTATGAATAATCAAGAGTGGTCTCCCCTTGTTTCATTACTCTCCTCTTTGAGAGAGCTATTTTTGTTTACTGGAACTATAAAAGGACACAATATGCGAACCTTGTATTCTCAGTTGAATAAAGCTTTCTTAAAGCTTACACCTGCGTACTTTTGTCATTATATATTGATTAGAAGAGTTTCAAAATTTTCAGAAATTAATTCTGTGCCATTATCGTTTCTGAGGCGTTTTACAGAGCCATACAGAGTGATGTCTGCCAAATATATTTTCGTAGCAAGAAACATTGTTTTTGTGTTTCAAAAAATAAACTGTGATTAGACCGGAATAGTCATCAACAAAACAGTATATATTTGAAGACATTCAAAGATCTCGATTCAATTGGGCCGGCCAGATTACATGAACATATTTTCAGGTGATTGGAATGTCAAACTGAACCCTTTATTTCGCCCACTGGGGGAGACTGTTCTAGTCCCACATGCCATGTTTTTTTTTTTGTTTTTGTTTAAATGGATGTCAGTTATCAGTTATTTCCTGTTAATTTCCCTCTGAAAGTTCTCCACTGCCTTAACCAGGTATTGAACTCACACTCTTTGGGTCCTGTCACTGGATCTAACCAACGCCTTTATCCACTGTGCCATGTGTCCTTGAGGACCTGAAGAAAGCAGGAGCGTACAACAGCCAAAACTTTGTAATAAATATGGCAACAAAGATGAGGATAATAGTCCAAATAATGTAAATAGTGTACATAATACCTCATCTCAGAAATATAGACAGATACTGAAGGATTAACAATTAAGAAAAAAAATTTGTGCACAACTCTAAAAATCATTTTGGGGATATTCCATATCTAACAAAAGCATATCATCAGACCAATCGTTAATTGACAAAATATTAAATTTGGAATACCTAAGAACAAAAAAGAATTGTAATCTTTCTTAGGAATTATAAATTTCTACAGAAGATATGTAGAGTGATACTCTGAATTGACAGAGTATTTTGCTGCTTTAAGAAAAAAGAATATGGAATTTATGTGGACAAAAGAACAACAAGTGGCATTTGAAAATTTAAAAGCTGTTCTGGCAAAGAAGTCAGTAGTAAAAATACTCAATCCTAGAAAGGAAATAGTATTAACAACTGACGCAAGTGAACACTCAATTTCAGGCATATTAACTCAGGAGGGTCCATCCTATTATGTATCTTTCAAGAGAATTGTCAAAAGCCGAAGTGAACTATTCAAATATTGAGAAAGAAGCATTGACCATAATATGGACAAATAGAGCTCATCAGCTTCTGATTGGAAAGAAATTCCTAATAAGGACAGACCATAGACCTTTAGAATTTATACTTCATCCTAGAAAGAAACTTCCTAAAGTAACATCATCTAGAATTCTAAAATGGGCCTTAATGTTAATGGCGTTTGACTTTGATATTGAGTATGTGAAAGACAATACCATTGTAAAAAGAGAAAGAGGAGAAAAATTCAAAGATACTTTTACACTGGGTCGAAACTGATATTTTGTCGATAGACAAATTAGCTGAAAAATATGAAGTGAGATCCTATATTGAACAGTATATTGTTCAGGAAAACAAATAATAAGTGGAATAATTGCCTACAGGAAGAAAGGCATTTTAAAGAGATTAAACACAAGTTAACTGTAGAAAAGAGTGTAATTTGTAATGGAGACATAGTAGTTCTGCCAGCAACGCAAAGGAGTCAAATTAAAAAAAGCATACATGATGATGTCCATTGTGAGATTAAGGCTAGAGGTATGGTGGCCATTCTATTCTACAGATGTAGAAAAATACATAAAAAAGTGTAAAATGTGCAATAAAAAAAAATTCAATCACATGAAATTTCACTGTACCATCTGCAATCAAATGAATTAAGGGAAAGGATGGAAGAAACTATAAAAAAACAAATTGAAAATATGTGTACAATAGAAAGAAAAGATACAAACATTTCTTTCTAGATTGTTGCTAAGCTATAGGACAATACCACGTCCTGGAAGATCAAAAAGCCAGTCCACTGTCATGGGTATACAAATTAGAGCCCCATTGACCATATTTTATGCCACCAATGAAAAACTGTGGTATAAAACGATCTAATCTATAAGAGGTAAGATTCTATAGCGAAGAAAACAGCGACTTACCTCGTCAAACCAAGCGACAACATGTCGCATGTATTCTACGATGGAAAAAGTGGCGAAAAAGAAAATTACTTACGAAACAAAAGGGCACGTATTCCACATAACATGCTGAAAATGGAATATTTGAATTAAAAACAAAAAACAAGTCCATCGCAGGAGTCGCTATAAAAGTATTTTGATATGCAAATTACTGAACATCCTATCCCAGCTGTCAACAAATGAAAAAAAAAATAGGTTCTGCCAATAAAAGCAGTTGGTGTTCTCAATTCAAGAGCAGAAAATTTGAGCATTTTTGGCTACGGCATTTGTTAGAGAGTGAGTTATCTTTCTGACTGGTTACACGCATTGTGATTTGAGATAGTACCGGCAAATTGAGTTTTCAGCATTTCTTTCAGCTCGTTGATATTCGAGTCTGTATTTACAGTGATTTTTCTTTGTGTTGTGGAAGTAATCTGCGACAACTACTTCCTTTGCTTTCAGAACACTTACAGATTCATAATGCAAAGTGGACAGAACACTTAAATTCATGCAGTCAAAGTTCTAAGATCAACTCATCAAAACAATTGCCATGAAAATATTTGTAGAAAAGACAAAGGGAAGCCATGTCACAACAGAGAGAAAGGGATGAGTCATGATGCCAGGTCAGGATTGTTTACATTACAGATCCTTCATTGAATTTCGTCAAGAATTTTGAAATATACTTACCTCTCCATTTGGCCCCCACAGAGTAATTTGGTTACGAGCATTATATTCATAGAGTTTCTTTTCTTGATCAGTGTATCCAAGACGTTTGGCTGCTTCTAGCCAATTACCCAGCAAAAAGTGAGAATCTGAAGCCAATAAAGTGTCCAGGTCATTTAATAAGGACAGCAATTTATGACGTGCTTTCCTGTAGATGGAAGAAAACAAAAGAGAAAAAGGAATATTAGATGTTTTTGGATCATTACTGGAATTTTTTTTTTTAATCATTTCACTCAAGCAAGGAAATAAAGCCACAAAGATGCAAGGGATTACTGTGTGTGAAAGAATAGGAGAAAAAGAAAAACATTTTTAAGAAGAGAGAGAACAATAAAAGAACAGGAATTAAGAGATAGAAGATAACAATTGACATTGCATTTAAATTTTTGAAGATCAAATCTGGCTGGAAAAGAAGCTGGAAGAGAGTTCTACAAGCAAGAAGTGTGAGAAAAGAAACTTTAAGCATAGAACTTAGTTACATCTAGGCATTTCAACTGTAAAATCATGAGATTTTGCTGCCAATCTAGCACAGCACTTAAATTCATAAATTCTAGGTACCAAAGAGAAAAACTCATCAGAACAATTGCCATGAAAATATTTATAGAAAAGTCACAGGGAAGCTATGCTATGGCAGTGGGCAAGTGACTAAAGCTGAGATGTCAGGTCTGGACAGGAGCAATAACATTGTAAATTCTTTTTTGTGTTTCATCAAGAATCTCTAAATTCATAGCAGAAGCTCTAGACCAGATGTGCCAGCAATATTCAAAGCATGAATGAATGGTAGACTTATAAATATGTAAGACAGATTCTAGGACAACACAATGAACCAACTTTCCTAGCAGCAGTCCTAGCTATTGATTCAATATAACCTTCCAACATGATGTCAGCAGTGTAAGGTAAATGGACAATGTTGATTGGACTTGACTTTTATCCGGGTGTTAGATTTATCATACATTAGCAGTAACTACAAAAATTTCAGTTTTTCCATTTGAATTTTTTGATGAATCATAAATTCTTAATTTAATAATTTCATAACGATGTGTTGGTGGTATAATGGTTAGTGGCTCGGAACATGAAATAGGTGAGCCGAGTTTGAATTTCAGTCAAGATTCGTTGCATCACTTTCAAACAAATACGCTCAGAAATAGAATAACTCCAACTCTTCTCACTCAAAGTTTTGGTTAAATAAAATGGCAGCCAGTCTAGAAGAAAAACAACTCTGAATTTACAAATCTATATTACTCCATCTTATTATTCTTGCTATTTATCACAACATTCTAGATCAAAACACTCTTCATTATTACTATTATTTTATTAAGAGTTTCACTCCAGCTTATTAGTTTCCTTATAAATAATGTAAAAGATGATAACTGCTCATCTGAGAAATTTAGATAAAAAACAACTCAGTATTGTTGTTTTTCATCATAACATATGATGCAGTTTTCTTTCTTATTATTTTATTACCAGTTTTATTCAATCATAATATTGTTTCTTTTTATCCAATATTCTGGATCACAGATACTTGGTGTCGGTACAGCAAACTGCAAAATTAGTAATAAAGTTGTTTCTAATGGAACAAAGTCACATACTAATCACATTGGATGCTCATCTTTCATAAAGACCGAATGTCACACTTTGTATTAACA
>OZ010604.1:56733784-56741284 GCA_963932145.1 Acanthosepion lycidas
ACCTGATAACATAATGGATGTTCCTAACAAACTAACACACAGAATTTTATATAAAACATTCTGATAAAAGATTTGCTACAAATCATAACAATAGTACATACCTGAAGAGTGTGGTGTTCACTATGTTTGAGGCGTAAATAAAAGAATCCCAGGCATAAAAAAGCTTTTCGGTATCATACCAAATCTAGAAAATCAAAGTGAAACTATGAAAAGCATTTCTGTTCAAATTTTATTAATTTTTCATAGCTAAAATATTCTTTATTACATACAGGGCATGTGTATGCCTTTCGTGGGCTCCCCACTGAATCTATATGTCCACCCCACTGAATCTATATGTCCACCGCACTCTACTACATCTCAATTTTCGTAAGGTAGTATTCATATAAAATAAAAATGTTATTATAATCTAATTATATACAATCAATCATCAGGTAAAGAATTCAATTAGAAAAATTAAAAATAAATACAATATATCTAAATTAGAGACATTTCATAATAGAACATTTCATTTTAAATAAGTCCACAATGTTTCACAGTAATTTTTTATATCAAATTGAGTTTTTTTTTTTATTACAGTGTAACCCGGATATAAGAGAGTTGTCGGGATCGGAGACGAAGTCTCTTATATCCGGGTTTCTCTTATATCCGGGTTTGGTCTATTTTGTTTAGGTAAGTATGGCTCTAGTTTTGGACCGGATAAAATCTCTCTTATATCCGGGTTTTCTCTTATATCCGGGTTACACTGTAAAATGTTGAATAATTTTAACACATTCAGCATTACGGATGGAAAATAGGGAATTTTATATAGTGTTTTTTTCGAGACTTAGCATGAACAAAAATTCATGGATTTGGTTGAAAAAAAAAGAATGCCAAAAGAATTTTGAGAAAGAAAAAACAAAGAATGTGCAAAACAATTTTCATCCTTTAATAGATAATTATACTTAGTTTAATTTATAATGTTTATAAATGTAGGTAGAAAAAGCAAATATTAATAAAATAGGATCACAAAGCACTACCAGGGCCCCTAATTAGGATTGCCCTCTCTGCCAGGGGTTTGGGATAGTAAACATCAGCTCTGCTTAGTATTATAGATAATTATTTCCAATGAAGTTGTAGGATGTCATGTCATGATTCCTATAACCCATTAGGGTAGTAGGGGCATCACATGTACTGCAGCCACTGGTGTGTCTAGAGCAAGATAGCTTAACAGAGCCTATCCATCCTCAGGCTGGCTTTGAATTCAGTATTTTCCTTCTCCTAAGCTGGTTGCCACCTCCATTTAACCCATAGCTCGGAGGAGAAGAGGTGAGCTATACCTTTCACAAGGGTATTTGTGTGAAAGGGAACAGAATGAACTCAAACGAAATTTGAAGTCAACTCACCAGTTTCTCTTTCTAAGTTACTAACTGTTGTGCATCTGTAACTTCTTGGACAATTCTTTTTATAAACTAACTTGTGGTCAACTTGATGTTGTCTAGGTACCTTCTTCACTAAGTTATGTGCCATGCGTGATACATGCTTAGGCGATCATGTATCTTTCAATACATGACTGATGAGGCAGATTTATTTCCCCACAGTAGGTTGCCATTAATTTCTGCAGTAGACCTGTTGCCATCCAAGGCTAGAGAACCTGGTCTGTCCTGCTATTTACCTAGGTACTTTCATGAGATCGCTAAAAATAGCGCATAGCATGATGAAAAAGACGCCAAAGTTGATGAAAACAAAATTTTAGTGTCTAAATGCTTATGTTATTATTGAGAGGAAAGATCAAAGTATTTTTTACTTATTTTTTAAAATTTTTCCTTCTTTTTTAGAACATTGTAAATTTTGATTAAAAAAAACTTTTTTCTCTTTTTATGAACTGGGCTGATAAAATAACATAACATTTTTAGCGCGTTTTTTTCCTGTTTCACACACATTAATTTCGAAAATCTTGCAAAAATAAAAATAATTGTCAAATTTTAGCGAAACTTTCAGAAACTATTCACAAATGATGGAACTTATTATAAATATCTTTTATTTTTAATAAAGTCATGACAGAAATTTTTTTTTTCATATGATTTACCCCCTCTAACTAATTCTAAGAAAACTCTATAATTTCAATTTTGAGGAGATTAGTGATTATATTAGTTAAAAGCACAATGCTTTGAGGAAACCAAATCATGTTTTTGTTTTTTTTAGTTGGGACCCCTCTACCTGAAAATCGTCTCTGAAGTGTAACATACAAAACTCAATAAAACAAAAATATTATTTAATTTCAAAAGCTTTTAATAACTTTTATTTATTTCAATGAACATGGACAATATTGTCTGAAAGCAAAAAGATATTTCGATGAAAAATGAATTTTTAAAACAATTACCTACAATTATTTGTTATTTCTGTAATATTTATTTTTATTTTTACATTATGTTGTTAATTCTTCTAAAATTATGGAAAAGCTTGTAGAACTTAACAAATGCTGTTTTTAAGTAGATATATATTTACAGATTATAATTTCTAAAGCTTATTACAAACTAACGAGCCCTCGTAATATAAAAAAAATTAATTTGTGTCAATGATTTTTACCAAATGAAATCTACGGAAGCCGGAAGTATCGTGTGTGCAATAAATAAAAAACGTCAGCAGTGGAGCACTTGTATCTTTTTTTTTTTTATAGTATTTATAATTTCTCCAGATAGTATCAACAAACTTATGGTACAGTACTTAAAAAAAAAAAAAAAAAAAAAAAACGGAATGGCGAAAGTTTTTTTACTTTAATTATTACAAGGTAGTACTTAAGCAGGTCCGCATAAAAAAATATGTCCATTCTGTCCGTCCGTAGGGGAACTCGAATCTCACGTCAGCTGTCAATAATTGATAGACAGCATCAATTCGCACTTGTCAATCCATGCGTGGTTCAAATCGGCTCTCTTTTATTTTAAAAAACATTTTTCTACGAAGAAAGTAAGTAAAAGTTTCTTTTAAATTATTTTAAATAAACTTCAAATTTAAATTTTTTAGAATAAATTTGAAATACGTATACTTAATTTTTAAACGAGTTTTAAACGAAGAATTTAACTTATTTTTAAAAATTTTAAAAATGGCTTAAATCGAGTTTTTTTTCGTTATTTGGTAAACAAGATTTGTAACTAAAATTTTGGACATGTTAAGTAAAAAATTTCAAAAAATATTCAAAAAATACTTTAGTGTTTCTTCTCAATAATGAAATATACATTTAACACGAGGAAATTTTTTTTTCATTAATTTTCAGACCGTTCTTGTCATGCTATCGATTTTCATGAAGGTACCTATTTACCCATAGCTGGGAGGAAAATAAAAGGATTCATACCTTTCCCAAGGGTATTAGCACATAAGTGAAGGTAATGGATTCAACTGGAATTGAACTCAGCTCTACAATTTCTCAATCCAAGCCACTATGCATTAGTCCACCGTGCCTCCTCACTCAGAGTAACAGTTTTTAACACCTTGTTAATTTCACAATTAACTGGAACAGCACAATTCTGAATTCTGCACGGGAAAAAAATTTGACCAGAAGAAACAATAACTCTCAAAATCTAAGATAAAAGGAAACAAAAAATATTTTTTCTCTTATATAAGTACATATAAAAATTATTTTAAAACTCAATATTTAATAAAATATTAATTCAGCCACACATATGTAAAATACAATGTATGTCCGTATCGATATATATTTTTGTGCATAACACTTTTCTACAACATCAACAGTTCACTACATAGATGGATGAATATATCATCATTATGCAATAGATGTGGTTTGAAAAGGATTCAGGACCCATAAATGTCACTTATTCCCCAATGAGAATGATGGACTTAAAGATGTGCAGGCAGTGTAATGGAGAGTGGTTCAAAATGAGAAATCAAAGGGCAGAGTTCAAATTCCAGTTGAGTTCATTACATTCACTTACATGCAAATACCCTTGGTCATAGTATAAATTCATTTCTTCTCCTAGCTATAGGTTAAACAGAAAGGTAGATTGGGCTCTCTAGCCATGGTTGCTAACCAGTCTAGAAGGAGACAATTCAAAACCTTAAGAATTGTCCATGGTCCCCCAAAAATGACAATGGAAAAAAGCAAGAAAAAAAAAAAAAAACAAATATAGTTGACATTTCCTATAATGAAGAAATTATTCTTCCAGTGATTTAAAACAATTTTAATTATACAAGGGTGACAAGAATGCTATTTGTTTCATTTAATATTCAGGAAATATTGAACATAAACAGGAAAAAACAGAGCAACATAGTTTTCAAAATTTTATAAGCACAATGCAATTACCAAATTATTTAAATATTGCCTCACACTTATTTTTTAAACTTTTTATATAAACTAATCAATTTTCTGTGCAAATTTGATATTTGCTAGATGCATAAACATTAAGTCAAATAATGATGTGATGCACAGTATTTACATTATGTGGTCTATTGTCTCCTCATCTTTGTTGCCATATTTATCACAACGTTTCGGCCGTTGTACGCTCCGGCCTTCTTCAGGTGGTTGGAATTTCGAACTGAACCCTTTATTTCGATCACTGGGGTAGACTGTTCTAGTTCCACTGTGCCATGTGTCCTTGTGGATAAAGGTGTTGGTTAGATCCAGTGACAGACCCAAAGAGTGCGAGTTCAAACCCCGGTTAAGGCAGTGGAGAACTTTCAGAGGGAAAATTAGCAGGAGATAACTGATAACTGACATCCATCAAACATGGCACGTGGAACTAGAACAGTCTACCCCAGTGATCGAAATAAAGGGTTCAATTCGAAATTCCAACCACCTGAAGAAGGCCGGAGCGTACAGCGGACGAAATGTTGTGATAAATATGGCGACAAAGACGAGGACATAATGTAAATAGTGTACATAATACCTCATCTCAGAAATATAGACAGACTATGATGTGATGCATATAACAAAACAGAATATTCAACAAAATTCAAGCAGAGAGATGCGCACAAGAAGTGAAAATAAATCAGTTGATAGCAAGAGAAGAAAAAGCAAATTTGAAAAGGCTTTAAACTTATTGCTTTCTATTTGCAGAATAGTTAATATGCACGGAACAACAGCAAAAGATACACAGACAATAAATGTTTGTATAAAAATTAGAATTAGAATAGACAGAAGCATTTCAACCGAGTTTGTTCAGACCGATATCCTCATCTTTCTTTAGTTGTTATTAGCTCATTATATAACTTTTATTATCATCATTATATATATGATTACATATATATATATATATATATATATATATATATATATATATGATTACATATGATTTTACTGACAAAAAGGAAAGTGAATAAATGCTCCCAAGAACTGAAGAACATGACTTTAATTTGAAACTTCTAACTTAACTTAGAATACTGCAAGACCCTGAGTATGGTAAAAATTATTCTTAGCAGACACATTTTGTTCTCAGAGGGACTTTACCAAGGCAATGTATGATAAAGTCCCTCGGAAGACTAAACATGTTAGCTAAGAATAGTTTTCCTCTTGTCTCTTTTTTATACATACATATATATATATATATATATATATATATATATATTCAAATGAAGCTCTGACGGCATCTAAATGGATATGGCTTAAAGGATCCGAGCAGTGGGGGAATAATTCAATAGAAAACAATCCCTAATCTGGATTTAAATTGCTTGCAAATAAATAAGTTTTTATAGGTTTTATTAGTTAAATTTAGCACACAAACTCTTGGTAGTTTTTTTTACCCCCTTTTTTTTTTTTTTTTTTTTTTTTTTTATAAAACAGAAATATTGTAACATAATGTAGAATTTATTCTTCTCATACGATAATGTTAGTTTTTAATGTAACATAATTTAAAATCAATCCACACAAATTAACATTAATAAAATTCATTTCTACCATACGCCACAATATCATCAATTTATTTTAACCGTTATAATTTAGAATTAATTTGTTTTTACCATATAAATTGTTAATTTATTCCAATCAATATTTCATCCGTCCCTATATAGTTTAATTTAATATTCCATCCGTCCCTACCGGTACCACTGATATATATATTTTAACTGTAAATACATAAAATCAATCCATTCCATACGATAATAAGAATTTTTAATGAAGTAGTATAAATTATTTTTGAAAAAGATTACATTTTTTTTTTTTTTTTTTTTAATTGGTGCGAAGCAAGCAATTTATATAATTCAGTTTGGAAGGGGGAAAAAAAAAAAAAAAAGAGGAGGGAAAGGTAAAAAAAACAAAAAAAAACAAAAGATGCCCCCATTTTAGTGAACAGCTAAATGTATCGTCAATATTTTGATTGGGACAGAGCAAGCAATTTTGGACGCTTCTGTTGGTTGTTATTTTATTTATTTATTTATTTATTATTTCATTTTATTTTTTTTTATCTTATTTATTTTTATTTTTTATTTTTTTTTTTTTTAAAGAGCAGAAAGTATAAATTCTGTCATGAGTACTAGCACAATCCTTTACACGGTGGCGACCTGTTGAATAAGATAACAGGTCGGGGGTGGCTGTCAGAGCTGATATGATGAATAAGAACCCCGAAATCAGCGAAGAAGACGGCTTTCATCACTGAGGACCACCTTCAAGCATTCAAATGTATTTTGTGATATGTATATGTATGTATGTATATGTATTTATGTATGTGTGTAGAGGGTGAGATGGATAAATTGTTGACTAAACTATGCAAAATTAAAAATAATACTGACATCTCATTTTAACATATGTTTATCAAATTTAACCAAAAACATCTTGAAATACTAAAGAGTAATTTTATTCAATAAAATCACCATTAGCTTCAACCACAGCATCCAGGTGACTTCAGAATTTCATGAAATGTCTCCTAGTTTATAGTAGTGAATGCTGCCATAATCCTTGCCTTCAGTTCATCTTTGGTATTACAAGGAGTTTTGTTGGTCTCTCACTCAACTGCATCTCACACATAATAATCAAGGGGGTTGCAGTCTGGAGAGTTAGGTGGCCAGATGTAAGGGGTGATGTGGTCACAAAAATTGTCTGACAACTATGACTGGGTTCTCCTGCTTGTGTAGCATGGTGCAGAGCCCTGTTGCCAGATATAGTGTCTTCCAGCAGCCACCATCTTGACCTAGGGCAGCACTACATCCTCAAGGGACTTGATGTAGGCCTCTGTATTGAGTCTAAGGCCCTCACCAACAAATGTGGGATTTCTTTTCTTATCAAAATGAGATTTCCAAGCTGCTATACCTTCATAACAACTATTACACTCATCCAACTCTTTCCAAATCCTTTGTACTGTCCTCATGTTGACACCCAAGCACTCTGAAATGTTCATATTGGAGCTTTCAGTGTGAATGCCAAGCAGTACAATATGCCATTTCCAAATTTCTAGCAGAGTGAATTGCATCATGGTGCTCTTTTTCTCACAGACAGTGCCCAACTTACTCTAATGTGGAGTCAACAAAATCAAAAACAAACAATGCATATGCATGAAATTAAAAATATAGAGACAATTT
>OZ010604.1:56743784-57176284 GCA_963932145.1 Acanthosepion lycidas
AAGTTCCACTGAGCAATACACTCATGTAATAAGTAACATAAATAAATCTTTTATTCTTGATTTAGGTATGTGTGTGTTCATATCAGTCATTATTTCTGATAGAACATTTATAGAATATCAAATAACAACAGTTAGGATAACATACAATCTATATTTCTAATTAAAATTCAATATCACTGTGATGATAAATAACAAGATTTAGTATAACATACAAACTTTATTTTTCAATAGCATACATTATACAGTATTTCTGTTAAGCAAAAAAAATTTAAGATGCTATAAAATATTTCTCATTATAGATTAAAAAAAACATAAGACACCTACATACATAATTAAAACCCTTCCAAATTAATATGATCATCACAATCTAATGCAAAGAGCTCATCATAAACGTCATTTACAGATTCCTCATATGGATCAGGTCAGTTGTCTTATATTATAGATATCAGATAAAATCATGAAAATTCACCTAGATTTTGGGTCTTGTCTTATATAAAGGCCACCCCATACATGGAAATATAGAGTAATAGAGGAAAAATTAGTAAAATGACTTACAGCTTCTTTACGCAAAGTTAGTTGAGGTCTCTCAGTAAATACTACATTCCAACCACCATCAGATAGTCCCAAAGTACAATTGTAAACTGTTGTCTATCCAATGCAATAGAATAAGGATGAGAAAAAATTTTGTTTTAATTTACTGACAAAGATCACATTTATCTGAGCACCAATTCACCAGTCATTAAATGACTCACATCTCATTGCACACCAGAGTTTGTTGCCAGAGCAACAACAAATGTCTTGCTACCATTTTTAGCACAAACAATTTTAACTGAATTTCACTCCAGTTCTATTTCAAACAACATTTAGCAAGTTATTTTCATGGTCTGCTGCTAACAAATTGAAACTTCACAGACCATGAAATAACTTGCTAAGCACAACTCAACCACATGATTTTTCTCTTAAAGTAGGTACCTCCAAAAATTTTCTAAAGAAGAGCATACCATGATGAAAAAATTTGATAAAAACAGTTTTATCACCAAAATGTTTGTTATTATTAAGAGGAAAGACTAAAGTATTTTTTTATTTTATTAAATTTTTTAATCTTTTCTAGCATGTTCAAAAAAATTTTGTTTTTCTTGTGTTGGCAAATGGGTCAAAGATTAATATAGGTATATTTTTTGGCGTTAAAAACACATTGTTTTGGAAATTCTTGCAAAAATCAAATAATTGACAGATTTTAATAAAAATTAAAATTTCAGCCTCTTCATATTTATATTAATTAAAAGCAGAACTTCTTGGAGAATTTAAATCAACAATTTGTTTTTGTAAAACAGAAACCCCATTTACCAAAAATCTGCTCTGAATTATAAACCAAAATATGCAATAAAACTATGACATTATTTAATTAGAAAAGTTTTTAATTGTTTTTATAAATAAGATATATAAAGTGCATTATTTTATTAAGAAAAAAAAAATTTTCAATGAATAATGAAATTTTACAAGAATTGTTTTCATTTTTTGTTTAATTTTAATTAGAAAAATTTATTAAGTTTTAAATCTTTTAAAATTCTGTATTGATTTCAAACTTTTAGCTGATATTATTATTAAGTGAAAACTATGTTTACTAATCATAAATGGAAAAGCTTAATAGAAATCATCAAACACCAATATTTTTAAAAGAATTTTCAATTTTTTTGTATGTGCATAAACATGCCAATTTTTGTAAATATGGACAATCATACATAACATTATCAGAAAATAAGAGCAATAACTATACTAAGTTTAAAATCAACATTCATAATATTTAATAAAATGTTAGATTATGGAGAACATTTTCCTAAAATTTTAGGATTACTGAATACTTAAAAATTATATAAAAAAGGTGCTCATGTCATTTTCTTAAATTATGTTTTACAGATAAAGTCTTGGTAGAACAATATTAGATCTGTCATCAGGCTGTCAAGACATCAAAACAGCTACTGTCAGGTTAGAAAATGCATTTCGGCAATATTTAAAACTTAAAGTAAATAATATTTGTTTCAAATCAGATTCTATTAGGTTGGTGCAAAAATAATGTCGTTTTCTCACATTCTAACATATGTGAGAAAACGACATTATTTTTGCACCAACCTAATGTTATACTTTAAATCAGCTGTTATTCCTCAAATAAAATTTCAGAAAAGTATATTTTATTTTTGAAAGATTTTTTAATAAAGAGAATTACATTGCGGTGAAAAATGACTAAAAACAATGGCACTAATTAGCTACTTTAGCAAAAAGAAAAAAAACTCCTTCCAGTCAATTTAAATTAGTTTTTGAAATACAGCAGAGTGTTTTACTTGTTGGAAATATTAAATTTAATCTATTAGCTTAAAATTAAAACTAAAATAAAAGCTTCAAGAAAGATTTTTCATTTTTAAAAATTCATTTTAAACCTTAGGTATCACATTTTTTGTGGAGGTCCCTATTTTAATGGAACATGAGAAGAGATAGATTCCTTACTCTCCCACAACCTACTTCCTCAGAAATAATTAATTTTATCCAGGTGATAGAAGCAATGACTGCTGTGCCACTTTAGAAATTCACTACCAAACAAAAACACCACCTATTGAAAACATATTATGGCATTAAGAATATATATTTAAGTCTATAAATGATTATTATGATTATTATATCATAATAATTATTAATAGCTACTAATAGCTACTGTAATTTCTCAAGAATTAATGGATTTTTATCTTAATCTGACATTTTTTATTACTTCAAATGTTATTTTTAATAGATTATTTGTTATTTGAGTAGACATGCCATTTTTAAACAGTCCAATAAATGCACATATGGTAGCTCAAGAGAACAAAACAGGCAATAAGTACCAACACTGAGGCAAAAAGAAAAGAAGACAAGAATTGTTAAGATAAAATTCTTTGTATTGCCGATACAGGGTATTGTAGCAGAATGTCTCTTTAGAGGTGAGGGAAGTAATTAATAAACAGAGAAAAAGTCAAATTATTAACAGAAAAATTGATTCGAAATGCAACACTTTCCATCAACACAGATACTGATTTACAATTTCTTTCTACAGTCATGTCTGCAGCCTTTTTAGTCAAAACTGCATTCCAAATACTAGTTGTTAGACTGTAGACTGGAAACAAACAAAATTTCATTGAAGAAAGATCTACTTAAATAATCTTGGAGAGATTTTTGATGATATGACAACCAAGAAAAAATGATTTTTTTCCATAACCTGGATCTGAATCCAAGACAATCAAAGAAGTAGAGTGATATTTGTCCTTTTATCTATTGTAATGGCAGTGAATACAAGACTATTTCCTCACATATGAAGAGAATGCTTGAAGCAATAGCGATACAATTCTAGACAAGAATGCTGAGAATACCATGGATGAAACATGTGAGCAATGAAGAAGTTTTAAAGAAAATGGAAACAGAAAAGACATTTGTACTTAGGATCAGAAAGAGACATTGAGAAAGGGAATGCAACCGATGTAAGAGAATTTGAACTAAGCTATAATTATATGATACACCACATAATGCCTGAATCATAGTTATATGATACACCACATAATGCCTGAATCATAGTTATATGATACACCACATAATGCCTGAATCATAGTTATATGATACACCACATAATGCCTGAATCATAGTTATATGATACATCATATAATGCATGCATCATAGTTGTATGATGCATCATATAATGCATGCATCATAGTTGTATGATGCATCATATGATGCATCATTTAATGCCTGCATCATAGTTATATGATACATTATATAATGCCTGCATCATAGTTATATATATCACATCATGCCTGCATCATAACTATATGATATTTCACATAATGCCAGATATATATAGTTTTATGATCCGCCAAATATTGACCTGAATCATAATTTTATGATACACCACATAATGCCAGAATCATAGTTTTATTACCCGTCATGTAATGCCTGAACCATAGTTTTATGATACATCCCATAACATCTGACTCATGAAACTACACCCAAAATCAAAACTACATTCTTTAAAAAATTATTTTGACTATTCTAATAATCTCAATTATCTGTCTTATCTATTAATACAAGATGATGAAAAGCTCTCAGCTTGACCAATGTAGAATTTAGAAAAATAAATTGATGTTTAGTTATTTGGTCAGATTTTGGGCAGTAGATTAGTCTGAAAACTTTTCAGCACCTCATCGTAGTTTACAATAGTTAGTATGATACAAAATTATGACAGAATCTGTTTAGTACATCTACGAATGTATTTACTCTACCATTATATAACAATGAAATAAACCAATACAACACTGATGAGAATAACAGTCTGAAAAAACTCTCCAGTTAGATCCAATGCAGCAAAAAAAAAAAAAAAATTGTTAGTAAAAGCTTTTAAAAAATTCTTAGACAAATTATAGAATAAATTAAAATATTTTTCAATTCCAATTATTCTATGACTTAATAGATACTATATTGGTCCCTTTCATTGCATTTCTTGAGTCAATGTGAGTTACTTTTAAATGCTTAACTAATTTCAAATAACAACTAACAGGTTTTATTAGGTTACATGTTAGCAGAAACAAATAATCCATGTCTTGGCCTTTTCAAGTGGTATATTCATGCCCTTCTCTATGGCATTTGCTTAAATTAGTTACAAACTGGCTGAAATTTAATCCACACTACTCTCCAGATTTGCAACAGGAGTAGATGTTTCCTGTTTGGGATTAGGTTTCCAGATGCTTCTAAAGTCTTCTCATTCTCTTTCGCTCCCAGTAACCTCTTACATCTTAATGGCATTATCACCTTGCATGGGGTGAATTGATTAAAAAAAAGAAAAATAATACAGCTAATTCCATTTTCATTGTCGTTACCAGGTTAGCTAATTCATCATCATCAGTCCCTGACAAAGTGTAGTCATAGGGCTGCTATGCATTTGAGCTCCTGGTCAGTTCCCACTACATATTACTAACTCAGCACCTACCTGCAAAGTTATATTTTTATGAAAACTAGATAAACTTTGATTTATACCTATTCCTAATTTACATTGTCCTCATTTTTATTGTCATATTCACAATGTTTTGGCCATTGTGTGCTCCAGCTTTCTTCAGGTGATACAGATTGGAATTTCAAACCGAACCCTTTATTTTGTCCACCGGGGTAGATTGTTCTAGTTCCACGTGCCATGCCTTTTCTGGATATCTCAGTTTCAGTTATCTCCATTTAGTAACTCAACTCTCCAAGTTTAGTGGCCAGGTATTGAAATCACAACTCTTTGGGTCAAATCACTGGATTTCTTCAACCAACACTTTTATCCACTGGGGCCATGTTCTTGGGGATGAAATAAAGGGTTCAGTTCGAAATTCCAACACATTTCACCCGAAGAAGACCAGAGCATACAACAGCCAAAACAACATGAATATGACAATAAAAATGAAGACAATAGTCCAAATAATGTAAATAGTTACAATACCCCATCTCAGAAATATAGAGAGATACCTATTTCCAGGACAACCACAGCCCTATTAGATCATAATAGATAATAGGTTGATATAAATAAACAAAATGACCCAAATATTATATTTATGTATAATGTCAACCTTCCCGACTAGAATGAGGTATCTCAAGCCTTGAATTGCAACCTTCCTAGAAATAGTGTCTCAATAAAAACACTCAGAGTACTTGGACTACAATGAGTGCCTGAGTTGGACATCAAGAAGAGCATCTGGCCTTGTAAAACCTTGCCTCAAATCATTATGACACATACTTTGTCAGGTAGGATCCACCTTGTTTTGTATAAGATAAATCCCAGTCCTGCCCCAATCAAAAAAACAAAGCTATGCATGTATGTTTAGTTTGGTTTGGTTTATTTTGTTTTACAGCACATCAACCTTAATGGGTTATTTAATGCCGACAACATTTTTAGGATAAATTTGTATGAATATAATATGTATTCTTTGGTTTAGATTGGTTTGGTTTATTTTGTTTTATGGCATATCAACCTCATGGGTTATTTAATGGCAACAAAATTTTTTATTGCTATTTTGTTTTGTCAAAAATCTGTTTCTGGTAATATCTTTCATTCAAAATTGTATTGCTGGTAATAATTTGTTTCAAAAAAGTATTGCTGGTAATAGTCAACTATTTGCCCATAGCTGGGATCCTAACAGGGGCTACCACCCCAGGTCAGAGTGGACCTGGGAACATCAGTAATTAAGAGGTGGTTCCATGCTCCTCAAAACCTCCTGATCAGAGGCCTTGCTGATGGACATAGTTTAACATCTTACCCATGAGGCAGATGTAGTTTAACATCTCACCCAGGACAGTATGTATGTTTAGATATAAAATTACTTGCATTAAATAAGTACAGTAATGATGTAAAAGTTAGTTGAACAGGGTTAGTTTATAGAAAAATTAATAATTAGATTATCAGTAAAAATCAAGTGTTTAGAGACTATCAACAGAACTATATATTTCAAGCTTTGGAATATTAGAAATGATTTGTAACAAAACTTACAGCTTCTTTCATGTTTAAGTGAGGCCTTCCAGTAAAGATCACATTACCATGACCATCATGAATTGTTTTATTGCAACTGTAGACAGTTCCCTAAAGTGTTAACAAATATTTCAGATAAGACTTTAAAAAAATGAATAGAAATCAGTGGAGAGTAAGGAGGTCAATTTATTTTTACCTCATCTCATATCCTGAATATTTCTTACTTAAAATATCTTAATAATCTTTTCATAATCATAAAAATATTAATGAAAGAAACAAAAAGGTGGAATAATGAACAAAATATATTTAATCCAAAGTAAATATGTTAAAATCAGTGAAAAAAATACACTGTTCCAAAACAAACCTGCAGTAAAATAAAGAGCCCAATGCTGATATCAGAGCAAAAATAAAATTACAAATAAAAAATAAAATATGATTTGTACACTTACTATAGTTTCTCCCAGCTGGGCTCTTCAGATAATAAACAAAAATAAAACCAAATTGTCAGATCACAAGAATTTATGCACTTTGAAATACTAAAAATTGCATAGTCTTATGTACTTTTAACCTATACTTTATGTACTCTGAATCCTTCAAACCCAGTATACAGGTCATTGTGTGAAATTACATATCAGTACTCATAAGGGATTTAGGGTTCAAAAGGTTAAACAGTTAATGAGTTAGGTGACATGTATGCCAACAAATATTTTCTCATATATATACTCAGTCATAATTTCTATTATTCAGCAGGTCTTTTTCCTACTTTTCCCAAGCAACAACTATTGTCACTATCTACAAATAAAAAGAACAAGATGGGATATCCCTAAACACAAACAGCTAAATGAGAACAATCTACACGGTAGATTAAATAAATGGTTCGGTTCAGAATTTCTTGAATGTTACCAAAATCAACACACACCTGAAGAAGACTGGAGAACAAAAAGGCTGAAATGTTGTGATAATAACAACGAAGATGAGGACATTAGCCCAAATGTAAATAATAAAGAGAGTTTTATTTAAAATTTCTAAATCCTGCAAATCTGAGGACAAATAAATGTCAATACCAATTTTGTCTTGCCAAAACACAGAGACCGCCCTCTGAATTTCAAAAAATCACCTAAAAATTGAAGGTTGCATGCTTTTTTCAAAACTAATTTACTAGCCCACTTCGGGCCAGAGGCATTTCTTCCTAAAGAGTTTTATCATATATTCAATAATAATAAAATGAAGTTTCCTCAAAATTTGAGGTTTTTTGGCCTATCACTTTTGCTGGCTAATAGTAATCTTGTGGCTGACAGATTTTAAATTTTAGATAACTGCCTGTATAAAAAAACTGGATGCTATGTACTAATGGGTTAAATAGTTTCAGCATCCTAGCTTAGTAGAAGTTAATTAAACCAAAGAAATAATGAAACTTACTAATTATTAAATTCAGAGGGTGGCCTAATTCTTTTAGACCTGTAGTGTATATGAACAAACATATCATCCTTCCTGGTTTATAAAAGAGAATCCATTATAGTTAATAAGGTTTAGCACTAGGGAAAAAGCTAATAGGCAAGAATTACAAAAACAATCTATCAAATGTTAATTGCATGCAAGAAACTCAATAAGAATTTCATGAAAATAATTACAAGAAGCAAAGTAAAGAATGTAATAACAGAAAATCCTGGGGAAACTACTTCAAGAGTTTGTGTTAGTAGGTGGCAAAACAAAAACAAAGAGGAGTAGTAAATGGGTAAGAGTTACTTAGAACAACAAAAGATAGGCTGTTGTGATGATCCATGGTCATTCACATCTAGAAAAGACATGGCATATGAAAAAGGTAAGATTTCTACAAGATAAGCATTAAAAAAATTTTAGAGTAACTGGAAAGAAACTAAATAAATACTACTAAAAAAAATACTAAAAGGTCAAGAGTTATTTAGAGAAACAAAAACAGGTAGTTGTGGAGAGCCATGATCGTTCACATCCTGAAAGGACATGCCATATGAAAGAGGAAAGACATTTACTAGATAAGCAGTGAAAAATTAGTTTGTGAAAGTTAATTTTAGAGTGAACCAATAGAAAAAAAATTGTCATTAAACACAACTAAAAAGAGAAACTACAGATGGCAACATTCCATTTTAATTCTGAAGACTTGCATAACTCTGTCAAAATAGACCTACATATTGCCTCATCTTTAATCTGGGGCGCTTCACAAAGCCAATATGGCCATGATGCTTTCGAGTGTCTGTACTATTGTAGACACTTCTCTGAAAAGGAAGGACAGAAGAGGAATTATGGGTAAAGAACAACAAAAGAAACTTAAAATAAGCAATCAGGTGAATTATACCTCACCTCTGAGTTTCCTTAAAAAGAAACTAAAATAAGTTTATAATTTCACATATTAACCTTTTTACTTCCAACTGTATAAAAATTACTTTATTTTGAATTCTCCTGAGATTTAAAAAAGTACCCATTTTGAAAAATTGCTAAGCAAGAAACAAGCTATTAATTGGTAAATAAATAAAAAAGATTATTTATGTGTATTAAAAACCTCTTATGAAAGTATTTAAAACAGAGCTCCCTTATCTATGTAAGAAAAAGAATATACAAATAATATGTATTTTTCTTTCAGTCAAATTTATAGGAATATTTAAAGTAAATGTAATTTGTACAGAGATATAAATTTTTTTGAAGACACGTGTAATGAAACGTGACACAGCACTCAATACATCTATACCAAAGATAAGAAACTAAAGGTAACTAGCTTTACTTTCTTTATTTATTTACTGACACTTTATTTACACTATTTACATTCAGACTATTGTCCTCATCTTTCTTCCTCATCAATGTTTCAGCCATTGTACCCTCCAGCCTTCCTCAGGCACATATCAATCTGTGTAACCCACAGGAAATTCTGAACTAAACCTTTCATTTAATCTATGGGGATAGATTGTTCTTGTTCCACTGCTCATGTCTTGGGATATCATCAATTTCTTATCTTTATTTAGTACTGTTCAGTTATGACTTGCCCATTTCCACTGAATGCAAGTACACACTGCCTGACCCAGGGATTGAACTCACAACTACTATATCACCAAATTCACAAACCAACACTTTTATCCACTAAGCCATTGTCCAAGAAATGTTGTGATAACAAATACAAAGATGATAGTTGTGGTAATAAAATAAGTACATCCCATCTCCCTTTTCACTTGTAACCATCCACTATAATAAAATAAACATTTTTAGTACTAAAGGTGAATTAGTCAAACAAAGCTTTATAACCTTGTATCTAGAGTTTTTACTATATTACAATAATCCAAATATAAACAGTGTAAATAATAACTCATCATCCCAGAAATTCAGACAAAAATTAATAAAACTTATTTATTACAACAGACACATGGCCTAGTGGCTTAAATTTTTTGTTAAATCATATCTGGTTCTCTGGCAGTTGTGAGTTAAATCTCTGGGTTAGGTAGTGCTGAAAGCTCTGGTTCAATGGAAGAAACGGACAAGCAACACAAAGGTGAATAAGACTGATGAGTATTAACCGAAATGAAATAAACTCGAAGCATGGGAAGCAGAATGAGAACAATTTGAATAAAAGGGTTCCATTGAAAATTCCAAGAAAGTTACCATGTACAAGGACAAAGTCTGGAGGTTACAACAGCCAAAATGTGAATATAACATCAAAGGTGAACATTCTGGTCTGAATAGCAAAACCCATAACAATTCCAATAAAAATGCTGAATTTAATGTGAATTTCTGTAAAACACTGACATAATAAACAAGAACATTAGTTACTTAATTATATTAAAACTAGTTAGCATTTCCTATTGCCATTATATGTAGAAGATATCTTTTAGAGCCTATATACTAAAGTATATGCCAAATTTGATTATTTACTGTTAGTCCAACTTCATTACTGTGAAAATAAAAAAATCTATGGCTCATGAAATTAATATTTTGTTTACACATCAGAAATTCTATGTTTTTATTTTCAGTGATGCAATGATGTCTTTACTCAGTGTCCTAACTGAATGGCAAGTGCTAAAGACCAAAAGGCATTTGATGAACTTTTAAATGCTAGTAATGTTCCAAGTAAGGTTGCAGGAGTTAAAATGGAGGATATTCCATGTATGGAATGTTTACAAAGTCCTGGTAAGTTGTCTAGTGAGTTTAATCTCTGGGTTTGGTAGTGCTGGTTCAGTGGAAGTAACAAACAAGCAACAGGTGAATAAGACTAGTAAGTATTATCTGATATGAAATAACCTTATTTACATTATTCAGACCATTGTCCTCATCTTTGTCGCCATATTTATCACAACGTTTCGGCTATTGTATGCTCCAGCCTTCTTCAGGTGGTTGGAATGTCAAACTGAACATTCAGTTCGACATTCCAACCACCTGAAGAAGGCCAGAGCGTACAACGGCCGAAACGTTGTGATAAATATGGCAACAAAGATGAGGACAATAGTCTGAATAATGTAAATAATGTACATAATACCTCATCTCAGAAGTATAGACAGACTATGAAATAACCTCTAAGTATGGGAAGCGGAATGAGAACAATTTATGCATTAAACAAAGGTTTCAGTTCAAAAGGTTACCAATTACAACAATAAACACCTGAAGAAGTCTGGAGGGTACAATAAGCAAAATATATAACAAAAAGTGAATAGGCTGGTTTGATTAACTTATTTATTAGTTTGGTATGGAACTTCACCAATAAGTTTAATGGTTGTCAAACTAGAATGTGCATATTGATAGCTAGCCACCCATAGTGAAGAATAAAGTGAATACTTACTATAGATATCCCAACATCAGCTTACAGCCAATGAAATTCTTAACTAAACACTAAAAAATGCATATATTCAACTTGCCATGTTATTTCATTCAATATCTCCATAAAAAACATAATGCATACCAAATAAAAGCTTATTTCATGAACTTTGTTTCTATCTTATTTATTTTTATATGTACTACAGTGTGCGAGGAACATTGCAGTTTGAAAATAGAGACATTTTGGTGATTTCGCAAAATTTTAGCCATTTTTTTCACTGACAGCAATTTAGACTTCCTCACATTTTGTAACTTGCGCACTCTGCAGGGTTTATTACAATTTTGGTAATACATTAGTTCAAAAGTTAACATTCTAAGTTTCATTTTCATATATTTTCTATTTTTTAATTTTAATAAGAAGTTTAATAAAAAAAATTTTCATCTGTGATACCTACTTACAAAAGAAAAAAAATGACTGGATCGTATTAACCATTTAGAATGTGGATATTTTTGTTAGTCTTTTTTCTTTTGTTGGTATTTTTTATGGGGGGATAAAATCTTCCGAACCAGAGAGAATACATTCCGAAATGAGGATGGTTGTTGCGCAAGCTCAATTTTTAGAGAGCTGAGAGAAGTGCTTCTACAAATTAAGATCTCAAGTTATCCCAATCAGCTATGGTGTATCAGTAGATTATCCTATGAAATGGTAGAGCTGAAGATGCCTTATATTGGTGAACTTCCACTCCATCTCCAAATTTAAATTTTAGTATCAGAAAATATTTAACAAGATTCTTTTCTTTATCTGTTAAGACATCAAGAAAGGCTTTTAACTGCATTTTACCGGTCACAGTTTCTCTACAAGCACTATCAAGTATTCCCATTCCAAGCAGCTCTTTAACCTTTAGCACACTGCATTATTAATATTACTTGCTTTTCTGCTGCATTCTTTTTCAAGGCCTCTCAATTGCAGTATCCTTATTGTTAATTTCACTCAAAGTTGCTTTTCTGTTGCCATAGCCAGATATGGCAACACAACTATGAAATTCAAACTCACTATTGTTCAGAGATCAGAGTTACCTTCAATGACAGGATAAAGTTTTTGTACATCAAATAAAGTCACATACAGAGTGACAAAGGTTAATTAACATTCACAACTGAGACTCAGTATTTAACAGTGTTGTGTTAATTCCATTTGCTTTCTTATTATCTTCATGACTGCAATAACAATCTTTTGCAGTGTTTCACAGAATTACAATTAAAACATCTCTAATATTTTCTTGTCTATCATTAGAATTAGAGATACTTCTCCAAAATCTTGATTGCACATGTTTAGTTTTTGTTTTAGAAGTTGTGACATGTTCACCTAAAAATATCAGCTCAAACTTAGATGTAATATTTTCATCAACCAGAAATATTTTTTATCATCAATTTCAGGTTTTCATATATCATAGGCAAGTTGCACAAGCCAACCTCTCATTTTCATCAGATACATTTATTGCTGTCAACAAAAAAGGTTTGCACTTCCCTCTGGCAAGTGATTAAAAATTACAAGTTTATGATATAAATATTCTAATTTTACAAAAAAAAAAATATCTGTTATATTCATACCTCAGAAACAAAAGTCATAAAACTCTTTAAAGGTCAAATATGCACTAGGTGCATTTTGGTCTTTCAAAAACAGTGTTTTCAGTTTTTTGGTAATATTTGTAATACCATTTTTGTGTAAAATATCCTCCAATATTAAATCTCTAACACAAGCTGCAGAATGAGTGGCCATTGTTAAATGTAAATAAATGGCAGAACTGGCCAACAAACATAACTGACAAAATTTACAATAAACAATAACAAGGAAAAGAAAAGAACAGGGGAAAAAATAATATAAAGCAAGCAAACAATATATGCAATGCAAATTAACAGTAATAAGGTAAAACAATAATAATATGGCTAAATTTCACAAACTAAGAATTGGGATTGACACACAAGAGCAAATTCGGAGAGACAAATGTAGCATTCTGATTTCAAGACAACACAGATTGAGACTGAGTCAGATGAAACCACGAGCTAGCCTATTTTATTGGCTTGGAAAGATTCCCAGCATGCATTTATGTGCTTCTGTCTATAAATTAGGGAGGGGACAGTGTTTTGCAGTCATTCCCACCAGGATTGAAACCAACAATATCTCTAGTATGTCCAATCAGGTTAAGACATTCCTGTCAAATCATGAAATGAAAGTCATCCTAAACTGGTTCTCCTCCAATTCCTTTCATACGAATGCTGGTGTTCCCCATGGCTCTATCCTGGGTTCTACACTATTTCTGATCTTCATCAATGATCTTCCTGATGTAATCAGTTCTCAAGTAGGCATCTACACAGACAACACCACCAGTTACTCCTGTCTCAATAGTAAATCTGGCTTTGCTGACAAAGTTAACCTGGCCATTGGTCTTAAAAATGACCTCCAATCTGTGGTTGACTGGGGCAGGAAATGGCTTGTAAACTTTAATGCTTCCAAAATGAAACTGTTCTCATTTACCCACCATAGAGAAACTTCCCTGCCTCCTATCGGCATGGCTGATGCTTACAAGGAAAGTTTGTTCTCTGTGTCATGCCAAAAGGTTTTTCTTGTCCGAGTCCATCCTTTAAATCTACAAATCTATCATTCGTCCTTGCATTGAATACTGTTGCCATATATTGCCTGGTGCCCCCCGCTGATCATCTCAAGGTCCTCGACAAAATCCAAAGACGGATATGCAATGTCATAGGGCCTGATCTGGCATCTCAACTCCAGTCACTTTCTCACAGATGTGATGTGGATTCCCTCTGTCTTTTCTACAAATATTTTCATGGCAACGACTCTGACAAGCTATTTTAACTGGTGCCCCAACTGCATGAATTTAAGTGTGCTACTAGGTTGGCATCTCAGTCCCATCCTTTTACTGTCAAAACAGTTAAATATAACCACCTCTTCTACTCCAACAGCTTCTTCTCGCACACTTCCCGACAGTGGAATTCCCTTCCTCTTACTTGCTTCCCTGATAACTATAATCTTCAAAAATTTAAATGTAATGTCAATCGACATCTTCTGATGCCTTGATCTTGATCCCCCATCCATCTCTTTATCCTTCATTCAAACACCCCTCTTTCTCTTACTTTCACTCTCTGTAACTCCCTGAATGCTAGTGGCTCTCCTGCCTTTCTTGGGGTGAAATGCTTTAAAAAAAAAAAATATATAAATAAATAAACTGAAGGTCCTTGTTTCATTGTTTCTAGATCCATAAACAATTGCCATATCTTTAAATAATTTTTCCATTTAACATATTATTCTTTGTTCTCTAAAACAAGATGTTTTTCAAGTTGAAGTCTTTTTTTTTTTTATGGGGATGCAACAACAAAAAAGTGTCAGTATATCATCATCATCAGTCCCTCAACTGCTTAGTAGACATATCAGGTGTCAAAGTTCAAATAACCAAAAGTCATTTACTAGTTTAAAAGATTGCAATTTTTGTTTTTAAAATGGCAACTACAAGATGACTATGAAACAGCAACTGCAAATCGTACATTTCTCCCCACCCTTATGCTTACTAAACTATGCTTATAATGATATATTCATAATTTGTAATAACTTCAGTGGATATACACAAATGTTTCCTGTTTATTATTTTGATTTTATAGAATACTAGCAGTAGAGCCTGGCGTTGCCTGGGGATGTAACAGTAAGGGATAGATCAAGTATTGACCATCATAAAAACTGAAAAATAAAATTGACAAAGATTATTGTTTAAGGTTGACAGACACGCATGTCTTAATTAGTTTTATTTTATTTTATTTTTTTTTTTTACGAATTGGTCAAAGCTAAACTCAAACAAAAACATTGTTTTCAATCGTCATGAGTCTACCGATTGAATAGAATTTTATTATAAACAATTGTCTTGTAAATGGAATTTTTAAAGCATTCTGAATGTAAAAATAAAGAAAAAAAGTGTGCAAGACAATAAGAAACACTTCCTGCCAAAAAAAAGTTAAGTTTTGTTGAAATCGATTGAAAAATGTAGGAAATCCGATCCCATGAACACACACACACACACACACACACACAGGATTTTTAAGTATAACTCGATATGAGTTGTCCCCCTTTCATTCTCGCGATGCCTCTTAATTGTGTTTTCAAATTAATTTTGTGCAAAAACAACTGTGTTTTTCCCATTTTTGGCGCTGTCAGAACCACCGCAAGGTAATTTTACGTAGTCCTGTGAAGTTTTTTGAAATCGGTTGATAAATGTAGGAAATCCGATCCAATATATAAATGTACAGACACACAAACACACACACACGCACAACCTGGGTTTTATAATAAGTATGATGACTTGAATTATAGAACACTTTTTGAAGATTAATTCTCACTTAAGAGATAACAATAAGTTTGATTCAATCAATAACATCAGATTGGCAGCTGATTTCAAAAGTGACCTGTTAACTGGGGCAACAAATAACTTGTTCATTTTAATGCCTCCAAAACAAAACTGCTTTCTATTAATCATCTAAGAGACTTCTTTCTGCCTTCTATCAGCATGGCTGATGCTAACCTCCAGGAGAGCAACTCAGACTAATGTTTTCTGCTGATATGAAGTGGAAAGATTTTATTGAATCAATTTCTATGTCTGCTGCTATAAAATTTGGTTCACTGTGTCGTGCTAGACAATTCTTCTCTCCAGAATCTATCTTACATATTTATCATTCATCCATGCTTTGAATATTGATTTCACATATAGTCTGGTGCTATATATTTAGATATTCTTGATAAAATCCAAAGAATCTGCAATGTTATCAGTCCTAACCTGGTATCTCAGCTTCAGTCATTTCCAACCACCATAATGTAGCTTCTATGTGCCTTTTTTATAAATAGTTCATGGTAATTGTTCTGATGAGCTTTCCTCTATGGTACCTAGTCTTTATTATTTTAAGCACAGTACAAGATTGGTGGCAAGGTCTCATCAGTTTACAGTTGAATTGGCTAGATGTAACTGCAAGTTCTATGTTAACAGTTTCTTCTCTTGCACTTCTCATCTGTGGAACTCTTTTCTGGCTATTTGCTTTCCAGCCAACTTAGATCTTCAAAAATTTAAATGCAATGTCAACTGTTACCTACTTTCTTCTTGGTACCTCTTCTTTTATTGTGTCCAGTCTTTAATAATTTCATTCTTTTTCTTATTCTTTCATACTCAGTAACTCCTTGTTTCATAGTGGCTTTATTGCCTTGCTTGCTCATGAAAATCTTTTTTCTCAAATATACAGGTGTGGTGAAAGGAGTTATTGTTATTTTCAATAAATGGTCCAAAAATAATGCATAGTAGGTCTACAACTACGTCTGTTAAGTATTTTGGTGGTATTTGCCCTAGTAATGATTGTTTATCCAACAAACCTTCTGATGGGATTTTATTGGTTGAAAAATATATATAGGATTTAATTCCTATACTGTTCTTTTTATGATTCTGTAGCACTAATCCACAAGGTTTGAAGTGTGGTTTTCACCAAAAACCAGAAGTTTCACTCATCTCTTTTAACCATTGATCTTAGAAAGTGGTTGTATTACAGTTGACGGTTTAAATATTTCTGAACAAGTTTGGCACCATGCATGACATTTGTATGAAAGTCTCAATTTGATGAAGCTATTTAATAACATGAATTTTCAGATTAATGTTTTGTAGCAATTTGTGGTATTAGGCAAAACTACCACTAGCGCAGCCTACTCTTTATTCAATTACCTTTTAATCCCTTATGCCAAATCTGTTATAATTGATCCATACACCAAGGTCCACTGCAAGGAAAGTTGGCTCCCTGTGCTGCGCCAGGAAATTTTTCTCCACGGAATCGATCCTTCAGATCTACAAATCAACAATTCTCCCTTGCATGGAGTACTGCTGCCATATATGGTCTGAAGCTCCTTCTGTTTGCCTCGGGGTTCTTGATAAGCTCCAGAGGCAGATATGCAATATCTGTTCTGGCATCTCGTCTACAGTCGCTCTCTCACAGACGCACTGTCGCCTCTCTCTGTCTTTTTTACAAATACTTTCATGGTAATTGCTCCAAGGAGCTGCATTCACTGGTTCCCAGACTTCATGAATTCAAGCACCCTACGAGGCTGGCATCCTGCTCTCACCCTTTCACTGTCGAAACTACTAAATGTAGCCATCTCTTCTACTCCAATAGCTTCATGTCTCACACTTCTCGCCTGTGGAAATCCATTCCCTATTCCAGTTTCCCGAGAGCTATAATCTCCAGCTATTCAAATGTAATGTCAATCGACATCTCCAGTTGCCTTGATCTATCCACTATCCTTCTCTTCATCCTTTCCTCTATCACTCCAATCTGATCTTGCTCCAAATCTTCTGTAACCCCTTGCGTCCTAGTGGCTTCCCGCCTTGCTTGAGGTGAAATGCTTAAAAAAATAAAATAAAATAAAAAAAATAAATAAATAAATCGAAATGTTTAATGTTTTACTAAATCCACATCCTGAATTTTTATAATGTATTCAGGGCAGGTTCCATCACTGCTTTCATTCAAATTCCAGATCATAATTTCTCTTTTGGAAAGGTTTATTTTGAGTCTATTGGAATACTTGGTAGAGGATGTTGATTTTCTGTTCAAGAAATATGAACACCTATGTTATCAGCATAGCTCTCATCATCATCATCATTACATTGGCCTCAGAAGGGAAAGCAGGATTGTTGTCTCCTATTAGTAGATTTATTTAGGATATGGTATAGAATGTTTAAATGATTAGTGCTCATCTTTCTACATTTGTGTTTGTAAATGCACAAGGGACATAATATTGCCTGAAAGAATTTGAGACCCTATATATATTAAGTGTAAGTAACCTTTCTTCTGTAAACAGAAGAAATGGCTGCTGAGCCTAAATGTAGTCTGTCTATGATTTATCTTGCTGATTCTTTGTTAGTATTTTTCCTCCTTCCGCCACCTTTTTTAGCCACTGTATACATATTTATGTTTTGTCCTTAGTTAAGCTCTGAAGAGTGATGAGTGATAACCAGTTGACCTTTTTTTGTGATATTTTTGATTCACCAACTTGCTCTTCCACCCACTTTGTTTTAATATATTTTTATATATTAATATATACTTTTAAAATGTCCATTTTTAAAGCTATAAAAAGAAAACTGCATACATTTGATTCAGTTTTTGCATAATTAGTTCTATTAAACATCTATGTCTTGGTGTTCTAGTTAACTTGAATTCACTGCTATATATTAATAATAGAATCATTTTATAACATAGCTTTGATGTTTTAAAAACCTATTGTCTTCTCACCTAAGCATTTTGCTTACCAAAATAATCTGTATTTGAAAAACTTTGAATAATGATAGGATCATTTAAAAAAGCAGTTTGATTGAAATAAATCCAAGCATCTAAAAAAAAAAAAAAATGAAGATATAAACACACAAAGCAAGACAGATAAAAATGTATTTCGTAATTTTACCGTGTTTTAGATTTTAAATATTAAAAAACAAAATCAAATCTGAAAGAATTAATACAAAATCCTGAAATTTTATACAAGATGGAATCTGACTCACCCGGAGGAGCTGCCATCCTATATCAATATAACGATTTTCAACCCCGTATCGTCTTTTTGCATAGCCAGAGATCCTGTTAAAAAGTGAAAATAATAATTATACAGTATTATATTGCAATAATTCTTTTACAGTGTAACCCGGATATAAGAGAGTTGTCGGGACCGGAAAAGAAGTCTTTTATATCCAGGTTTCTCTTATATCCGGGTTTGGTCTATTTTGTTTAGGTAAGTATGGCTCTAATTTGGGACCAGCTAAAATCTCTCTTATATCCGGGTCTCTTATATCCGGGTTTGGTCTATTTTGTTTAGGTAAGTATGGCTCTAATTTGGGACCAGCTAAAATCTCTCTTATATCCGGGTCTCTTATATCCGGGTTTGGTCTATTTTGTTTAGGTAAGTATGGCTCTAATTTGGGACCAGCTAAAATCTCTCTTATATCCGGGTCTCTTATATCCGGGTTTGGTCTATTTTGTTTAGGTAAGTATGGCTCTAATTTGGGACCAGAGAAAATATCTCTTATATCCGGGTCTCTTATATCCGGGTTACACTGTATGTACCATGGATTTTGTGGGTGAACATGGCTCTCCACAATTTCCTGTCTTCTGTTGTACCAAGTAATTTTTGACTCTTTACTATGACTTTTTATTTTGTTCTGTTGTCCATTCACTTTATCCTCTATGTGCCAAGTCACTTCCGGATGTAGATGGTCATGGCTCTCCACAATTTCTAGTCTTCTGTTGTTCCAAGTAATTTTTGACTCTTTATCATCACTTTTCTTAATCTATAGCCCATTCACTCAAACTTCATAAGTAGGTTACTTGCTGTTTCTCCTGCTAGTTACTTGTCCTGTGAGTTTTACATTCTCTGAGCCTTCTTTCCTCATTATGTTTCCAAGAAATTTCAGCTGTCTCTTTCTGATTGTAAGTATCAGGTTTCCTATTTTCCTTTAAAAATATTCTTTATATGTTGTGTTCATGGTATTCCAAGCATTTGTCAGTCGTATCATATCTGACATTTCAATTCTCTTCTTCAACTATGGGGAAATTGTCCAACATTCACTGCTATATAAGAGATTAGATATTACATACCTGTTCTTTATTTAATTCTTTTCAGTGAATGTGGATGCACTGTGGTTAGCAAAGGATATGAATTAAAAAAATATTGGTCTCTCTAGAATAATAGAATGTGAGCAAGATAGATGTCTGATGTGCATCAATAAAACTATTGTCCCATCTTTGTTGTTGTTATCACCTAATAACATTCTGTCTGAAATTCTGGGATGATGATTTATTATTATTTACATTCAGACTAATATCCTCATCTTTGTTGTTATTATCACCTGATCACCTTTTGTCTGAATTTCTGGAATGAGCAATTATTGTTTACATTCAGACTAATGTCCTCATCTTTGTTGTTATTATCACTTGATCGCCTTCTGTCTGTATTTCTGGAATGAGGAGTTATCATTATTTACATTCAGACTAATATCCTCATCTTTGTTGTTATTATCACCTGATCACCTTTTGTCTGAATTTCTGGAATGAGCAGTTATTGTTTACATTCAGACTAATGTCCTCATCTTTGTTGTTATTATCACTTGATCACCTTCTGTCTGTATTTCTGGAATGAGGAGTTATTGTTACTTACATTCAAATAAAAGGTGATCAGATGATAATAATAATAACGATAAAGATGAGGACATTAATCTGAATGTAAATTCAGAAAGAAAGACCGTTATTAATTATTTTTAGCTAATATTTTTTTCATCTTATTTCTCTTACTTTTTATTACAACTCTCAGGCTGTCATTTTATAGCAATTATTCTAATTAAAATAAATAAAATTTAAGCTACTGACAACATTCAAACTCTAAGAAATGAATAATCTATAATAATAATAATAACCTAAGTAATTAGTAGCTGACAATGCCTCAGCTAATGATAACTTCTGCTGTTATTACTAATAATACTGGTATATGTAGACATTAAAAACAAAAATGTTGGCAGAGGAAATAATGAACTGAAGCCATATGGTTAAAATTGAGCTTCAATAGCTAATTACCACTGTAGTCTAATCAGTAAGACAGCTGCCATGGATAAGCAGTTTTTCTAAAGCAAAAGAACGCAAGAAGCTTATTCTTAATTTCAAACTGTAGTTAAATGAGTCTATTTCCTGGACGTCATTCATACCATACACGATAACACTTGTTCAATCTACCGTTCTTGCATTCCACACACTTCACTAGAGTAAAACCGTTCTGCCTTCTCACTGCTTCAGCCTTCTTTTATCAAGCCAACACTACAGCTGACCAACCAATCAGCATTCTTCACTTTTGTTCTCATCCAGGAAAATAGCCTCTTCCAGTCTGACCAATCAGCACACAACTTGCTATTGGTCAAAGCATGCCAAACTATATAAAAAACCCCATTACAGCACAGTGCTGTAATAGGTAGATAGGAGAGTAATGCCATTTTCAAGAAGCAAAATGCCGATGCCACATTCCACACATTGAGGTAAGACACTTTGCACCAAATGCAAGCCACTCTGGCCCGCTTGCTTCTACGTGACTGTTCACCACACAAACTTATGTTGCAGGTCTGAAACTTACATCAAAAGCAACAGAAACACTATTCAAAAATTAATAATTGATAATTCTTCAACTAATAAAAAATTCTATGTAACTGAACAACTCTGTCCTATTGGCAAATCAGATCATGTTGTAGTACCTGTTGATATTTCTTTTCAGTTATCTACTAGAAACGAACCTCCTATTGACAAGACTTGGGATTTATTTCAAGGCTTTATTTGAGACACCCTTTGGATTGATATTCATAACATTCCAAATCAGAATTGTGCCACAGAGATTTTTTTCTCAGGTTAAAGTTGGTATCAATGCTTTTGTACCTTTTTAGAAATACCAGGTGAAATCACAGTCTTCTCTTTGTGCACACCAGCCTATTCAGGCACAACAGGCCACAGGAATAACTTTTCCCAGGTGTACCAGTGTGATAGCTACAATCACAACAGATGCCTATTTGTGTCTGCTCATAATAACTGTAAATGTAGACTCAAAGAAGCTAAGTATTTGTTTGCTGATAAAATGAGGCTCCATATAACCTCGAACAAGTTTGGTCTCATCACTACTGGTGGCTCTGTAATTGTTGTGGCCTTGTTAGAGCCAGAAATAAAGACACAAAAGAGGAATTGAGTTAAACAAATACATTAACAGTAATACAAACATATACAAACAAGAATGTTACAGCAAGAATGTTTGACCCGACTGTCAGAGCTGACTGCTGGAAACTTCACCCTCCAAAAAGCAGTATCTGCACCTATTTATAGCTGCGAGAGTCTATGTGTGCATGGATAAATTGCCATAGTAATAGTGTTTTAAATAAGAGTAAGTCTTCTATCCCTCCTCTCTTCACTCAATTTGGGGTGTTAACATCTACTGATAAAGCAGAATGTTTTACTTGTAAATTCTCATCAAATTCTACTCTTGATTCATCTGGACCATCATTGCCTTACTTTCCGCTTAAAACCAACAGACTTTACATTACTTCTTATAAATCTTGCAAACAAATAAAGAGTAAAGTAAAAAATTAAAAAACTTACCACTCTGCGATATTTTTGGATCCAGGCCCTATGCCCTGATCCAACATAAATTCATACATGACATAATTTTGGTTAATTCCCTCTGGACTTATACCAATACCAATCATTGAACTGTTTCGATATGAACGCGCTTTACTTGGTCCCTAAAAGCACACACAAAAAATAGGTAAACCTGTTGTGAATATATATATATACATTACTGAAATAATGATAATGGTGAATTTAGCCATTTTCATAGAGACTACATTCAACATTTATTGACCAAACAGATAGTGTTGCTTTTGGTTGGAATTTATGAAAGTTTTTCAAGAAAATAGGTTTCTGAAATTCATTAACTCTTATAACTCTTTCTAGTATTGCCGAGAGTTTTCTTCCTAACCTATTGTTTAGGATAGTGTGGAAAATCAACATATTTTTATAAATTTGTAAATGTAAAATTATTCTTATAAATAAACTACCAAGTAAAACATTATTTAATTCTTTTGTTGTTAATTCTCAAGAAAAATAAAAATGCATCAATCCAATTTCATATTTAAAATATTTTAAAACAATCAAAATTGATGATGGAATATGAAGTAATAGAAATTTTTAGAAAGAAAAAATCCTTTTGACATGACATTTTTTATGTATACTACTACTACTACACAGGTAAGCAAAAATCCTTAATTTTTATCAATGACCTTCCTGACAACATTAATTTCCAACTTGATATCTATGCTGATGACAAAACCATTTACTCCCGTCTTGATACTAAGTCTGATCAGTTTGATATGGTCAAATTGGCAGCTGATCTAAAAAATAAACTACAGTCTATTGTTAACAGGAGCAAGAAATGGCTTGCTAATTTTAACACCTCCAAAATGAAACTTCTCTCTATTAATCACCTGAAAGACCCCTTCTTGCCTCTCATGGCTGATGCTACCCTCTAGGAGAGTGACTTGTGGCACCTTCTTACGGTAACATTCCCAGTTGATATGAAGTGGAAATATACTGAATCCAGGTCTGCTGCTAAGAAATTTGGTTGACTGTGCCATGCTAGACATTTTTTTCCTCCAGAATCTATCTTACATATTTATAAAACTACTATCCATCCTTGGCTTGAATATTGCTACCATATATGGTCTGATGCTTTTGTTGTATATTTAGAGATTCTTGATAAAATCCAAAGAAGTATCTGCAATATTATTGATCCTGACCTGGCATCTTGCTTTCAGTCACTTTCCCATCACCATAATGTAGCTTTCCTGTGCTTTCCTACAAATTCTTTCATGGTAATTGTTCAGATGAACTCATCATTCTGGTACCTAAACTTTATGAATTTAAGTGCAGTACTAGATTGGGGGGGGGCACGGTGGAGTAATGGATAGCGGTTCGGAATGAGGAATCAGAGAGCCGAGTTTGAATTCCAGTCAAGTCCATTACATTCATTAATGTGCTAATACCTTTGGGAAAGGTATGAATCCTCTTCTTCTTCCTCCAGCTATGGGTAAATGGCAGAACAGACCAGGTTTTATAGCCTTAGATGGCAGCTGGTCTACCGCAGAAAGAAATGGCAACCTACTGTGGGAAAAAATCTGCCTCGCCAGCCATGTATCGAAAGATACATGATCACCTACACATGTATCATGCAAGGCACACAACTTGCTAGATTGGCAGTGGAGTATCCAGAAGTAATTGAGATTTCTTTTCGACCCTTGTTGAGAATGGAACAGTTGACTGTAGATATAAGCAGTTGATTTTTTTTTCAACATGTATTGATAAAGTGGAATAAAGCTTAGTGTTAAATTTATTCGGGCTTTCTGTTTTCCCTACAGGTGGCAAGGTCTTACCAATTAACAGTTGAATTGGCTAAATATAACCATAAATTCTATGCTAACAGTTTCTTTTCTCACACTTCTAGCGTGTGGAACTCTCTGCTGGGTCCATACTTTCCAGCCAACTTTGATCTTCAGAAATTTAAATACAATGTCAATTGTTATCTGTCTTCTCGATTACTCTTCTATTGTTCTCACTCCTTCGTGTTTCTCCTTTTTTTATTCCTCCTCATTCAGTAATTCCTTGCTTTACTGTCTTACATGGAGTGTTTTTTTTTAAAGCAAGGCAATAAAGCCACTAAGACACAAGGGATCACTGGGTGTGGAAGAATTAAAAAATAGAAACATTACAAAGGAGCAAGAACAATAAAAGAGTGATCAGGAAGACAGTAGTTAATGAATGATATCTCAAATGATTAATAGAGAGCAGTTTTATTTTGGGAGCATTAAAATTAACAAACCATTAGGGATTAGTAAAAGGGATATTTTATTTAAAAATAACTTTTATTGCTTCACAAAAAGAACAGTTTTCTTCCTTACCACATTAACACTTTCTATATCTCCATAAAGGTCCATAGTGCCACCATAGTTGTGTAACATACACCAGACAAATGGCTGACCAAAGAATGAATTATATTTCTGCCATAAAGGCCTTATTTCAGCAAATAAATCCAAAACAATCATTCTTCCCTGAAAAATAAAATATAAAAGTCATTCTTCCCTGAAAAATAAAATGACTAAAAATATTTTTTTTTTTTTAAAGTTAGAGTGAATAGAGTTACTCCCCTTGATATGAAGATGAGAAAAAATGTTAGTCAGGAACATGGATGAAAAGCAGATGTTACAGAATTAATTAACAAAATATCTTTTCTCTTTTTAAATTTCATGATTTCATTACAATTTTCTAAAGAAAACAAAAAAAAAAAATAGTATATTTGCAGTGAAGCAATCAAGACAGGCATCCCCTAGGGGTTCACTTCTCATTCCAACCCTCTTCCTACCTAAATAATCTGCCTAAGAATATATTCTGATCATTTGTGAATATCTATGCTGATGATACAATGGTATATGGGTGCACTTCCAAAACCCAACAGGACCAGAGCTTGATTGGTGATCTCTCCTATGACCAAGCTCTAACAGCTCAGTGGAGGGGAAAACTGCCCCACAAACTAAACTAGTGACATTCCACCATCATCGAACTCAGAACTTTCACCAATTGCCATGAGTGAATGTTTCTTTGAGACTTAAATTCAACACAGACATTAAGTGGGATTCATACATATGATCCATAGCTAAAGAGTCTGGAAAAATCGTTGGTTCCATGTACTGCTTCAGCAAGTACCTGACTCCTCGTGCTATCCTCTACTTTTACAAGAGCCAGATAAGACCAAAAAATGAAACACTGCTGCAATATGTGGGCAGCTGCCCAGTTTCCACTTTCAACTCTCAAAAGAGTTCAAAAGCATCTCCACATTTTTGCGGTTGACAAATTATTTTCTACTCTACAACCCCTTTCATATAGACCAAACCTTGCAAGTTTCTTACTGCCTTATCGATATTTCCATGGAAAATGTTCAAACAAACTACACTAATTATTTTCACCAGTCCTAACCTGTCATTAAGACACGTCATACCACACACATTGTATCAAACCACCTTCATTCTCTTTGTATTCCTTTGGTGAGATGTAAGTTACACTGGAGCAGCTTCTTCATATGAACCACTGTCTTACAGAACCAACTCTGATCACTTCAATCCTAACCTGTTCAAGTCCAGGGTTAAAAGTTATCTTCTAAATATATTCGAATAAGCTGTCCCTCTTACTCTGTAACCCTCTACCTTAAGTGGTCCTCATGCCTTGTACAAGGTGAATATTATTGTAAACAAAATAAGTCTATCAAGACTGACACTGGAGAAATCAACAATTCTGATGCTATTTAAGTAGTAACAGAAGAGCTAAAAATACACAGTCTTTCTTTGTCAATGAAGATAATATGAACAGAATAACAGGTAACAAAGAGAAAGCAAAAATTTATATTTTACGCAATATTTTCTAATACAATTCTCAAATTGTTCTTCATATTTTATATAAATAAATAAAGATTGTCTTTTGAAAAAATAAAGCCAAGCAGGATATTTAACCTATTTTATTATATTCAAAATTAAAAGTGAAAATATTTTTCAAATTGTAGGTAAATAAAATGTATTCTAACCTGAACACCCCCACAAAAATCTTTAAATATACAAATAGAAAAAATGCCATAAGAATTTTTGCCGTTAACAATAAGATTTTTTTAAAAATCCAGATGACATGCATTTAACGGATGTCAGATTTCATTGAAGAATACGTCCCTACCCCCTACCAAAACGTAACTAATAACGGATACATCAAAGTACAGACATAATGAACATGCAAACACAACTGTCTAGTGGAAGTGTATTTATCTGTAACCTTGGAAACATGAATTATGATTTTAGCTGTATCTTTAAAACCCAGTAATTTTAAAAGTTACTCCAAAATTCACTTAAGGATGAAATGGAACTAATGTCTTTAATTTAATTACAAAATTAAATTCGGACCTTCCATTTTTGAAACATGGTTAGAACTGTGTAGCGGAAAAACCATATTTTAAATCAATTAATTTATAATATATATATATATATATATATATATATATATATATATATATAGCTGGCCACTCGTATTTGAGGATACCCATCTACTAGGGCAGTTAGCCAATCCCAGCCACTTTCTCAAGCACATTTGTGTTTGACACCCACAGAGCCCACCTGTGGTTTATACTGCAATTATGCTGAACAGACCTTAGTTACAGTTTCTTGGAAAGAGCCTGTTATCTAGCATGATCAACAATCTGATCAAGGCCAGTACACTCAAACCCTCGGTCACAATGACTTGTCACTCTGTGCTAACACAGCTATCGGTGGGCCCCCAAGGGTACCATCTACCCAATTTCACTCACAACTTGCTTGGGTCAACCTGTGGTATAGTTTCCAGGCATTTTCCAAAGGTGCTGTATACTGGGATCACCCACTACAGACCAATAACATCAGGAAGCTTCTTTCCTTGCAAATCAACCATGGTCAGAACATTTTATATATATATATATATATATATATATATATAGTAAAAGTAACAAATCCATTGGTATGTAGATCCTAGTAACATAAGATATTAAAACTGATCCACAAAAAGAGCTCAATGTATTTATTATTACAGAGCAAATAATTAATAAACAATAAAATTCAAAACCACCTCATATGGGGAATAGTCTATTTCAGGAGACGAAAAATAGATATATATACATACACTACTGTTCAAAAGTGTGAGACCATCCCTGGTAATTTTTTTAAATTGTCCCCAAAAGTAATTGTTTTGTACTTTAAATAAAAGAAAATTATTATACATGGTTAAAAATGTCAGACACAAATTTTATTAGAAATTTTAATATGACAAAGAGAAAAAAAAGCATTTTACGATTAAATTTTGCTCCCATCAAAATATCCTCTTTTAGCCTTGATTACTGCAGCACAAATTTTTGGCATTCATTGCAAAAGTTTCTCAAAGTATGAGTTTGATAATTCAATACATTCTTTTTTCAATAACTCTAAGAGCTCTTTCTCATCTTTTTTCACACTTCTGTCTAGTTCATCCCATACTAATTCTGGAGGTGGCTTCAAACTTTTGAAGTGTAGTGTGTGTGTATATATATATATATATATATATATATATATATATATATATATATATATATATATATAAAATGGTGTATTTGGGAAGCAATTGCTCTTTTATACAAGTTTCATTAAAAATGACTGACAGAGTACTGTGGTTAAGTTTTTTGTTTATATTTTTATTATTATCTTCTTTTGTGGACATAAATTATATAGAAATTGTCCAAATATTTTGTATGTCTGACCGCTTTCAGCTATACTTTTGTCCATTATCAAGGATGATTTTATTTTTACTTTTAATTGAATGTGTGGATTGTTTTATGTATGTATCTAGAGGAATGTTTTATTTTTCACACATGGGCCACACAATTCACAGTTGATATCATTGAGTAATAGCTTTTTCTTTTTTATTAATAAGGCTTCCATTATTTTTAAGTTAAAGCAAAAGAAATATTATTAAGATGAGAATTTATCAGGATTTTACTGACCATTGGAACTGAAGTGAGAAGGGCTTTGGCTTGAGGAAGTTTCCAAAATGAAGAGTCTTGAAAAAGCCAACCTTGCATCACCCTAAAAGAAAATAAATCAAAATTATAAATAAAAAAGAAAGATTTGAAAAGCAAAAACAAATAAAAGTTTATTACAATTTTAGTGGCCAAGCTTATATATATATATATATATATATATATATATATATATATAGAGAGAGAGAGAGAGAGAGAGAGAGAGAGAAAGAAAGAAAGATACTAACTATATATATATATATATATATATATATATATATATTATATATAATGTAACAATATGATTTCTCACACATCCTTAGGAGATGAAGAGATAGGTTCTTTTTCCTTTGAAGTCAGTTTCTCAGGAACCTTGTCTACCGCCCATCTTTGAATTGGCAAACATAAAATATTGCTGGTGTTTTTAGATAGCCATAAAATTAGAATTTTTTTGAAAAACTGACCACTGAAAAGCTGATTGGGTGGTCCCCTTTTCTGGTTGGTTAACGGATAGGGATGGTGGGTCTCCCAGCCAGTATCAATATAATGAGTGGTCAGTGAAAGGACCAGCAGTCAGTCAGGGAAATGGCCTGCAGGGTGTGACGCAGCCAGTCAGTCACTGAGATGATCAGGCAGTGAGTGTGTAGGGGTCCTTTTTCCATGGCTGGAACTAAAAAATCATATTTCTTTTTGCTACTTCCTGATCAAAGAAGTGTCTTGAAAAGCATTAGTCATTATTGTTTGTTGATTTCAATCATGATCGTAATATTGAGACAAACCTCTGAACATAGTGTGTGACAGTGTATATTTTTCACATACTGCCGACCTTGGATGTCATTACAGCTTGTGCAGTGACATGCAGAATTGCATCATCATATATACACACACACACACACACATATATATTTTCTAAAGAAGCAATAGATTTTCTATTTATTCATCCAACAGATTTTTATCACTTTAAACATTATTTTAGTGGGTACTCATATTTGAGTAGACACTCCGTTTATTTATTAACAGTAGATAAAGCTTCTTCATGGCTGGGTCAGTTAAGGCACATTGGATTTAGCAACAGTTTCCCTCTGCTCAGAGGAATGCAGGTTCAAATCCTATTGAAGAGTGCATATTTTTCTTTAAAAAGATTTTTCAAATATTCTGGCCAGTAGACATAGACATATATATATATATATATATATATATATATATATATATATATATATATATATATATATATATATATACATACATACATATATATATATATATATATATATATATATATATATACTAGATGTAACTGTCAGAACTATGCTAAATTTTTTTTCTTACACATCTCTCTTATGCAACTCTCTTCTGGCTTCTTTCTTTCCATTTAACTTTGACCTTCAAAAATGTAAATGCAATGTCAATCATTATCATCTCTATTCTTAACCTTAATAATTTTTCTTTTTCTCATATTTTCTCACACTTAGTAACCCCTTGTATCTTAGTGGCTTTATTTCCTTGTATGGGCTGAAATGATTAAAAAAATATTGATTATGTTATATATTATGATAGATATAATATATTACAGAAACTATTAATTAAAATATTGTTATCTATTGATTATTTTAATCCCATGGTTTGAGTTCATGAACAAAAATTGGAAGAATTTTTCCCTCCTCTGATGCAGGCTTTCAGGTGGCTAGTGAGGTCTATATAGAAAACACATGCTTTTCCTTACTGATTGCAGGAGAAGTTCTGTCAGCCAGCAGAAGTTCTATCCTTCAGTCTTTTTGATTCCTGTTCTTTTATTGTTTCCTCACTTTAATAATGTTTTTTCTCATATTCTTTCACACTCAGTAACCCCTTGCATCTTAGTGGCTTTATTGTCTTGCTTGTAGTGGAATGATTAAAAAAATAAATAAATAACACAATTCACAAACAAAACGATAAGTAATTGATACATACCAAACAGCATCAGGGTCAGCAGAAACCATTCCTTTATAAATAGCAGCACCAGACATTTTCAGGTATGTAATATTACTATAAACAAAAGAAAACAAATTAAGAGATTTTATCATAATCTACTTACAAACCCATACAAATATTGCAAATGTTATATTTATTTGTCAAGAGCAGGATCATTATTGTAGCAAGAACAATCGACCTTTTTCTACTATGTGCCATGTCTCTTCATAATGTAGTCGATCATGACTCTCTACTATTTCCTATCCTTTATAGCAATGTTTGTCTTTTTGCTATCCTTACACATCCCTTTTCTATCATCCATTTACACTAGCTTATTAAATAGGTTATTTACTGTTCCCCTCTATCCCTCTTGCCTTCATTATGTCCAGTGAGTTTTAGTTTTTCCAAGCCCTCTTTCCTCATTATGTCTCAGAAATTTCTAGTGTCTCTTTCTGACTCCAAGTGTGCTTTATGGTTTGATTTCCCTTCATGCTCCATCTATGGTATTCACAGCATCCTTCTGCAGAACAACATTTCTGTTACCACAAGTCTCCTCTTCATTTGTGAGGAAATTATCCAGCATTTTTATAAAGTTTGAATTGATTGGCAATTAACAAATTCACTGCCAACCATTCCAATAAACAATCTAATAAATAAATAGTGTTTAATATTTCATGTGTTTAGGTTTTATCCAAACTCTGGTCATCGCTTTTGAAAACAAACATTACTAAGGAGTGAAGGTAGTTAAAATAATAGCGGTGTCAAGGAAAAAACAATCCTTTTGACACCCTGTTTTTTGCAGGCAGAAAGGTCCAAGATTGCCATATTTTCTTTCATTATGGTTAACTAAATGCAAAATTAGTTGACTTAAAAATATATATATATATATATATATATATATATATATATATATATATATATATATATATATATATATATATAGTGTAACCCGGATATAAGAGACCCTGATATAAGAGAAATCCGGATATAAGAGAGATTTTCTCTGGTCCCAAATTAGAGCCATACTTACCTAAACAAAATAGACCAAATCCGGATATAAGAGACTTCTTCTCCGGTCCCAACAACTCTCTTATATCCAGGTTACACTGTATGTATGTATATATATATATATATATATATATATATATATATATATATATGTATATATATATATATATATATATATTACAATGCTGTCTTTCAATCACTGGTTTCTGTAGTCAGTTGATTTTTTTTAGCAGCATATCAACATCTATGGATTATTTAATGCTAAAATCTAAATATTTTGAATGCAATTGTATGCCTTCAACTACAGATAAAATGTATTGTTAGTCACTTTCCTTTAATTTAATTGTTGGTAATTTTACAATAAATATATATGTACTGTTGGTAATTTTACTATAAATATGTACTGTTGGTAATTTTAGTATCAGGTTGGTGCAAAAATAATGACGTAATAATGTTGTTTTTGACGTTAAAAAATACGTCAAAAAACGACATTATTACCTCATTATTTTTGCACCAACCTAATATAAAAATGTATTTTTATACTTTCATAGAGTTTTATTTTTGTTTGGTGGTTCATTATTTGTCCATAGCTAGGATCCTAACAAGCTGTACCACCCTGGGTCAGGGTGGACTTGGGAACAACAGAGACAATTAAGAGGTGTTTTCTTTAGAGTGTCTAATAAATGCAATAAGGACACTATGCATGCAGGTTAACCATCTAGGCCCCTCTTCTGGAATATAGGCCCACAACTTCACTAAACCAAGATTTTGTTATTCTGATTTCCATAACAAGTAGGTTTTTACGAGGTGGAGTTGTTACCTTCACACACAATTGATTTGTGATTTAGACTTGTTCTTTTTTTTCTAGACTGGTTTACAATAAAAGCGAGAAAACACTATTAGCCCCTAGCTGTGTTGAAAAATGGATTCAAACCTTTTTAAGAGTATTTCCATGAAAACAAAAATGGCTAAAATTTGAATCAACAAATCCTAATAACTGATACACTACAGGTACAACCACAAATACTCTATACCTGTAATTATTCAATTACTTGTTTTTTTCTATCTCATTGTTAGAAAGTTTTGAAAATAACACTGACTTTTTCTCTAGTGAAAATCATTCAAAATGTGTGCAATGAAGTTGTTAACATGACTAATGAAATTACAAGGGTGAATTACATTTTGTTCAACAACTTTCATCAATTATTGTTAGTGTGTATGTGTGTGCAGCCCCTAAGCCCCACATTCAAATATAGACCTTACATTCTTGTGTGATGTCTGAAAGAGACTACTATTTTCTCTCTTGGGTGGGTGTTTATATATCTGCGGTTACAGTTCTTTCTCACATATGCATCGCAAGTGTAGCTGTGTCAATCAAGTAAGTCTGCATTGATCAGCCTGGAGGACATCATTCAACCCTCAACTTGACTTCCTTGATGATTTGGTGTGACAATGAGTCTATTCTAGCATCATTAGAAGTGAAATACATTGTACATGCAAATAGCTTTCACTAAGAAACATTATCATGTTCCGAGATATTAACTGTGGTAGCTAATAATTTTTGTTTTTTTACAAAAATAAACAAAACAGTATAGAATTTATTTCAATATACATTTTATGCTAAAATGGCAGAAATTTACCTGGATTTGGGTCGCATTTCATTGAATAAGTCAGTTGCATAAACATGATTTGTTCCAAGTTCTTTAATAGTCTAAAAGTAAAAATGGAATAATTACAGAACATATAAATTATACAAATAATACAGGGTTCTTAGCAAGAGCTATGGTACCTTGATTGTCACAATAGATAGTGGCTTGCTCATTTTCAGTTGAATTAATCATGGTGTTTAATAAATGAATAAGGAATTTTTCTTTTTGTATTGTGGATGCTAGCACCATACACTTGGCTTTACATGTTAAAACACTACTGTAGGCTGTTTTCTTGTTTTCTACAAAATCATTGAACTCTTTGGTAATAATTAGAAAATGTAACCTGTAATATTGTGGCAATATTTCAAATTTCCACAATCAACATCACAAAGGCCTCTTAAAGTTAACGGCTTATTTAATTTATTAATCACTAAACTGTGTGTTTTTGTGCCTTTTAAATAACATAAGACATATTTGACTCTTAACAAATGATCCATGGTTGGGTTCACTGAATATTGTGACAATTTTGTTATGCATTTTGACTCTTGTGGTGCCTGAAAGAAGCTTCAAAGAATGTAGCAGATCTTCCAATAATGGAATCCTGACTTTGCCACTCAAATAACACATTCCAGGAGTTTCTCCTTCAAACTTCTTGGTTTCATGTTTACCACAGACTTTAGACATACAGCCTATTTTCACTTTCTTTTCAGAAGTGTAGTCATGCTCTGGCTGATAGTTAAAGGCAGCACAGTGCCATTGCTCAAAAGTAAGAGCAGCTCTTCTCCATTCCTTAGTTCTACCAACCTGCTGCTTTTCTTGCCTTTGTTCAAAAGTTTCAGCTGATCTGTGAAGAGCACTCCAGGTTCTATCAGCTTGTAGTCTTTCATCTCTTTGCACAGGAGTCTCAACTACCCTGCTATCTGCAGACTTAGCTCTATTAGCTTCTAGTCTTTTGTCCCTTTGCTCAGTGATATCTCTTACTCTGCTAGCAGCAGACCTAGATCTATTAGGTTGGTGAAAAATAATGTCGTTTTCTCACATATGTTACTATGTGAGAAAACGACATTATTTTTGCACCAACCTAATATTAGCCTGCAGTCTTTCAAGTCTTTGCTCAGCCTTCTTAGTTCTAGCAGCCTGAAGCCTTTCTTGCCTTTGCTCAAGAGCCTCAGTTGCTCTGTGAGCAGCAAACCTAGCTCTTTCCTTCGGAAGCCTTTACAATCTCTGATTTTCTGGAGCTGTTCTGGTTTTTTCAAGTTTGCAGTCTTTCTTCTCTTTGTTCTGATGCTTCAACTGCATGATGTAAAGAATTTTGTGCACTTTCAGGCAGCAAATATGTTTCTCTCTGTGTTTCAGTATCCTCCATAGCTCTCCTTGGAGAACCCCTTGCTTTCTCTTCATTTACTAAAAGTCATGTTTGATGTTGTTCTATAGTGGCATGATACTTCAGGGTTAAAATGAACAATTGGTTTCCCATGCCAAGGAGATTAATGATGGGTGGTAATGACAAGGAATACTTAACTTTCTTGGTGAGTTGAAATAAAGTTCTTTGAAATGCCAAGCAATTTATTAAGGCCGATAATATAATAAGCAAATAATTTGACACGTGAAAATCTGAACGATGGATGTGTGAACAGAACTGAAACTTTGCCCATGACTTTGTACACTTTTCTCTTGTTGATTTAATTTTTCTCCTTATTTTATATCAAAAAGGATTCCGCATAAGATGGCTATTTTCTTTTTTTTCTTTTTCTAGGTACCACAGCTAATTCCTACAGTTTGCAGATTGTAATAAGGTTTTAGATTTATGATTAGTAAAAATAGTTTTACTTAAAAGTTTTAACAACTTTATAAATAATTGTATTTAAAATTGTAAAACAAAACAATTTTTCATTGGAAAATTTTTTTGGCTTCAAACAATATTATCCTTAAACTTAACATACATTATTCATAAAAGCAATTAAGAACTTTTCTAATTTAATAATCTCTTAGTTTTATTGGGTTTTGTATATTACGATTCAGAGTTGATTTTTGGTAGCTGGTCATTCGATTTTAGATTTTGTTTTTTCTTTTTTTGTTATTATGTTTTATCAATCTCTTCGAAGTTTTCTTTTAACTAAGGTGAGCAAATTTATTACCATCTTTTTCCACAGCTCGCCCAAATTTGGAAGGAGTGGGTAAAGTGAGTTATTATTAAAAAGATTTGCGCTCAGTCATTGTACAAACAAACATACATACAGACAAACCATCTTTTATATATATATATATATATAGAGAGAGATAGATAGATAGATAGATAGATAGATAGATGTACATTTTTCCTCACCAGCAACAAAACTCTGAGTTTCATACACAACATAATCATCAGATGCTGATTGAAAGCTGATCATTACATAATTTAAATATTGATATTTATACAATACTGATGACTACATTTTGCATGAAACTCAGAGTTGTGCTGCTGCTGAGGAAAAATGTATATTTATTATTAATATAAATTATTATTGTTATTGTTATTATACATCAAGTACTATTTTATATGGTGGACTCTCCCATCCTGTTCAATGTATGAAGGTCAAGCAGCTCAGTTCCTAGGAACTGACAGCCCAGACAACAGCACATATGATTTGACTATAGTGGTGAAGGCTTTGTGCAGAACCAACCACACTTTTTTGAAGGGCCAAATACCTGGTGCACTACGTCACCTCAAGGTCCCCAATTGACCCTCTGCAGGTTTTGAATTCAGAGTTGTCCTTCTCCTAGACCAGATGCCATCCAAGGCTATAGAACCCAGTCTGTCCTGCTATTTACTCATATCAGGGGAGAGAAGATTCATACCTTTCCCAAGGATATTAGCACATAAGTGAATGTAATGTATTTGACTGGAATTTGAACTCAGCTCTCTGATTCCTCAATGCGAGCCACTATCCACTATTCCACCATGCCTCCTATTTTATGTGTGTGTGTGTGTGTGTGTGTGTGTGTGTGTGTGTGTGTGTGTGTGAGTATATACTGTGATGAAAGTGATTTCTTTTTGTCGCATCTAAAACATTTTCAGCTCACCTCTTCAATAAACCTCCTACCAACTTCAGCAAAAAGTGGATCCTCAAAATTAATAATGGTGGTCCTGAAAATAAAATAAAATCCAGCTTAGAAAGAAAATAAATATTTAGTAAGCATTGATAACAATTAAAAGATAATATATGCTTCACTATTTGAACCAGCAAGCTCGTCTTGGTCATTTTACTCACAATATTTTGGCAGTTGCACCCACCTTGCTAATCAATAGTCAGGCCAATAAATTATGTAATATTATGTATATTATGTACATTATTTAGTAAGCATTGATAATAATTAAAAGATAATATATGCTTTGCTATTTGAACCAGCATGATTGTCTTTGCCATTTTAGCAGTTGTACCCACCATGCTAATCAATAATCAAGCCAAGGTTTTCCATATGATTGACTAACATTTCTTAGAGGCAGTCTTCTTTGTGGTTGGATTCAAACTATAGAGTAATTGGCCATGGTTAAATAAATGCAATTGGCAGAGATGCCCAACAAAACAGAATTGACAAAGTTCTCAATAACAGAGTTAGAAATAAAAAGGACATGGCAAAAATAATACTAGGCAAACAATATACACAAGGCAAAACAACAGCAATAATGCAAAGCCACAGTAATAAGGGAAAAAGTTCACAAACTAAGAATGGTATTTACACTCAAGATGCAATAGAGACAAGTGATCACAGAATTGAGTCAGATGAGACTGAGAAGTGGCTTATTTCATTGGCTAGGAAGAAATCTCGTGTGTGTTATATACAAATTTGTGGTGGGGGGAGATTTTTGTAGTCATTCCATACAGATTGGATCCAACACCTCCCTCAATCAAATGGATGATGTATTCTTTTCCCTGCCCTTCCTCACTTTTATAGGCCACTACATACAAACAAGATAAACAAATATTTACAATTGTTTTGGATTTTGAGGGATTTTTTTTAATATCTTAATATTTCAACCCATTTCATTTTATTGTTATAATATTTTTTTAAACTTTTTTTTCTTTAACTTTTATTTTTTTATATTTTTTTCTTTCTTCTTTTTAAGCAGTTTTTTTTTAAACAAAAGGGTTAAAAAATGTGGGGGGAATGGGCAAAAGAAAAAATAGCTGAAAGAAAAAAAATGAGGGAAAGAAAAAAGCATAAGCAAGAAGCTCCATTTAGAGCATTCAAAAATTTATTTAAATTTACTCTGCCAATAGATTTAGTAAATAAATTGGCAAAAATTTGGTCTGATGGAATATAGTCCAGCTTTATTGCACCATTTTGAATTTCAGTCCTTATAAAATGGTATTTTATGTCGACATGTTTTGAACATTGGTGATAGGGTTCATAGCAAGAGCCTGTGGTACCTTGATTATCACAATAAACAGTGGCTTGTTCATTTTCATTTGAATTAATCATGGTGTTTAATAACTGCTTCTTTATATTTTATTTTATTCATTTGTATTTTATGTAAATGCAACAGTCTGCTAAAAAGCAGGAGAAACCTTGAATAATTAAATATGTGTGTAAGACTTGGTTTCAATTCTGGACGCTTTGTTTCAGTCCATATAATGACTTTTTTTTAGTCACCATACAAGTTTATCATTATCTATCTATATTTCTGAGATGATGTATTATGTACACTATTTACATTATTCAGACTATTGTCCTCATCTTTGTCACCATATTTATTACAATGTTTTAGCCATTGTACGCTCCAGCCTTCTTCAGGTGGTTGGAATGTCGAACTGAACCCTTTATTTCGCTCACTGGGGGAGACTGTTCTAGTTCTACATGCAAGGACACATCGCACAGTGGATAAAGGCATTGGTTAGATCACAAAGAGTGTGAGTTCAATACCCAGTTAAGGCAGTGGAGAACTTTCAGAGGGAAATTGACAGGAGATAACTGATAACTGACATCCATTAAACATGGTACATGGAACTAGAACAGGATTTTTGTCTATAAAAGGTGAAGGGAAAAACTTTTGCAGTCATTCAGTACAGATTAGCAAGATCAATACCCTGGAGAGGCATACTCTGAGGTCAACTGAGGGCATGTGTGAAGCATTTCAGTGGCATTTCGAGAGCCATTTTACTAAGGAGCCTGGTCTCAATGGTGATAAGTTTCGCAGCTATTTGGCTGACTTTCCTTGACTGAAGTGGCTAGCTGCGAGGTGAGATCACAGAGGGTGATGTTCTCTTGGCATTGAAGAGGTACAGTAGTAGCAAGTCTTCATGCTACCTCTCAATGATATGGCTGAGCGGATTTGCCCATAATCAGTGTGACCTTGGTTTAGAGGAAATGGATTCACACGCCTTCTACCATTGTCCTCAGGTGCGCCCTTTCTGGGACTATGTCAGCAAGTTGACAGCTCATGTTGCTCCCAATTGGCTTGTGTCCATTGATCTCACATATGTCTGAAAATGTTTTGTCCCCGTTCTTTGGGGTGAAACAGATGGTGTTTCTTAAGTTGCTAGCCAGGGCAAGAATGGTGGTAGGGACATTGCGAATGGAGGGAATTTTGCGATATGAGCGTTATTCTCATCAGGACCTGGTTGGATTCTTTGGATATCAGCTCAGGATGATATCGAAAGGTGGGTATCTATGGTGAGCATGGTTCATGTGAACAGGATAGCCTTGATTTTCTCTTTTGAGTCTCCTTGAGAACAGTCGGGTGGTTACAAAATAAATATACATTCCATACAGATTGGAAATCAATAGTTCCTGTTAGAAATAGTATCTAGTTCAATTGAAAATAGGAATGAATTTTCAGTTTGTGAAAAATGTTCAACATTTTTTACAAAATTGGCATTTTGTCTGCTTCTACACTCAGTACCTTTATGTTCAGATTTACAACATGCATGACAAATATTTTTACTTGGTGGATTGGAATTATATCCTTTTGAGGTGGAATTATTTACCAAATAATTCCAAATGTTACTTTGGCAGTCATAACCTTTTTTATTATCAAAGGAAAACTGTCGTTTTGACACTTTTTTTTGTTTTTTGATATGAAGGTCCAAGACAGTTCAGTATCGATTAGTGTATATATATGATAAAAAGTTGAAGGACTTGGCAAAAAATTAGGTATTAGGAAAGTAACATTTTTATTGTCAAATTCACCTAAAGTTTGAGGAGAAAATTCAATGAATTATAATTTTAATAAATGAAATAATTGTTTTGTTTTTTTTATGCCATATACCAGGAGTTGGCAACTCATTCGACCCCGCGGGCTGGATCATGTTATAATGATGGGTCACAGGCCGGATGAAGGCCATTAATGAAAAAAAATCAAGGAAAATTACATATGCAGACCCCTGTCAACCTAAATATTTAAAACCATAATGAAAATAAACATTGAGAAATCAGAAAGACAAAAGAAAATCTAAAATTAAAAAACACCCAACCGAAATTACTTTTCCTCAAGGAACGTCAAACTCAAAATACTTCAAAGTGAAAAAAATCAACCGAAGTGAAAATGGATGAAATTATGACGTGTACGTTTGAAACTGTTATTGAAAATTGTTCCACAAACGAGCCACACACACACACACACACACATCAAACAAAAACGAAGCACATATACCCATACATACGAGTACAAATAGTTGCAAATATACACTTACGTACGTACACATGTGGTATCATCTACACATTCATGAGGCATGTATGTATAATGCGCGTATGTTTAACTGTCTTTAGATTTCTGCTACCTTGCATGTCAGTCCCTCCCTGGCCTCTTTCACTTTATCGTTCCTTTCGCTTCTGTTACCTTTTAACGTAGCCAAGGGTCATAACAAATATGTATCCATTATTTGACATTAAACGTAGGCAACGCAACTTGGTAAAATAAGTCTCATGAAAGATAACTGGCAGATAGTCTAATTCGAAAGCCTCATCTCTCATGTTAAAAATAGTCATGGGTAATCAGGCTTGCGGGCCATAGGTTGCCGACCCTTGCCATATATCGTCAAGATATTTGCAATCATGGCTTTCTTCAGATTCCTTTTTTGTAATATCTAAATTATCATGACTTCTTGGGAAGATAATGGAGTAGTTTCTTGTTGCCATTACCACAGTTTTGAATTCAGAGGAGTCCTTCTCCTAGACTGGATGCCATTCAAAGTTAGAGAGCCTGGTTAAACCTTCTATTTAACCCATGGCTGAGGGTAGATAAAATGAAATCATGTCTTTCTTAAGTGAATACGACAAACTAGACCAGAATTTGAACTCAGTTCACTAATTCCACTTTCTGTACTGATAACAAACTACCCATACATTTTTTTTTAATCATTTCAACCCAAGCAAGGCATTAATGCCACTAAAATGCAATGGGTTACTGGGAGTGAAAGAGAATGAGAAAACTTTAGTGAGGAGAAAAGACAATAAAAGAACAGGATTCATGAGGACAGAAGATTGCAATTGATGTTGCATTTAAATTTTTAAAGATTCTAGATGACAGAGAAGCAAGAAACCTAAAGAGTGCTTCACAAGTAAGAAGTGCAAGAAAAGAAATGATTAGAATAGAACTTATGGTTACAGCTAGCTAGTTCAACAGTAAAGCAGTGAAATCTGATTGCCAATCTAGTAGCACACTTAAATTTATGCCGTTGAGGCACTAAGGAATGAAATCTCATCAGAACAATTGCCATGAAAATATTTGTAGGAAAAACAGAGGGAATTCACATAATGTCAGTGAGAAAGTGACTGAAATCAAGATGCCAGGTCAGGATCGATTATATTACAGACCCTTCTTTGAATTTTGTCAAGAATCTCAAGATATATAGCAGGAGCATCAGACCAGATATGGTAGCAATATTCAATGCATAGACATATGGTAAATTTATAAATGTGCAAGATGGATTTGATGGTGATACTATACAGAATAAATATGTAATTGTAAAAGTTTCTGTCAGTTCTTACCCAGTGTATGGTGGTTTAAATTGACTCCAGTTTGTCAATGTAGACACTTTCACATTTGGGTACAATCTAAAAAGAAAAACAAACAGTTTATATATAAAGTCAGGAATATTCAAGCTGGTAGATTAAAATAAATGTGACAGATAAATATATTCTTAGATGAAGGTTGCTTCAAAAATAATGCTTCCTGTTTTATTATTTTCACCCATAAAATCCAAATTGGTGCTATGGCAGAAGAGGTTGAATCTTCCTACCAATAACCCATAATCTTTTTTTTTCACCTTGTTACAGCCTGGAAAAATAACATCTAAATGAATCATGAAATATTAGATTGAATAAAATATTATATAATGAAGATTCAAGTCTTGTGTAATCAATTAATCGGCATCTTCCACTTCATTACAGTGGACTTCATCAGTTTATCTTATTCCAGGTAACCTTCTGGAAATTTAAACTGAACCCTTTATTTAATCTTCAAATGGGTAGATTAAATAAAGGGTTCAATTTGATAACAGCAACAAAGATTGTAATATAGCAACAACTCTAAGTAGAAGCTTATAAAGCTTTGTGTTATAGTGGAACACATCTATTCTATAATTAATAGACTCTCCTACCTATAAGTAGGAGTCAGTCAGTCGGTGAGTCAGTCGATGTCGGATGACAGTTAGTTGAATACTAAAGTATCAGCGACCACAACTAGATTACTCTGCGTTATACCTATTATATCAAGTTCCTAACGTTTTGTACGTCGAACCTATTTTAGGGCCAACTTAGTACAAATACAAGCCTCCATTGTGAAATCACTCCACAACAATTTGACTAATACAAAAACGTGGTACAAGGCCAAAAGAGGGAGATATGGAAAACTGATCTTCAATCTGCCTTATCTTAAATTTAGCTACCCACAATTATTGACCCAAACATACCACAGTATTCCTTACACCAAAACAAAAATTCATACTTACCATTCTTACTAATGCCTCAAAGTTTCTATGAAGTCCTAACTAGTTCCCATATGTACAATTTATCTGGGTGGGGATAAAAATAACAATAAATAAATTTATATACAAGAAACTAAACAAGCTTTAATTCAGCTTTGGTGTTGAAAAAGAGTTATTTTATTATAGTGGATGTTTATAAGCAAGAGGGGAGATGGGATGTGCTTATTTTATTACCACAGGCCTTTAGATAAAATAAGCACAATGAAAAAAGTCCATAAATCTATTTTTAAATCAAGTCATCCAATGCAAGGCAATAAAGCCACTAAGACACAATGAGTTACAGAGTGTGAAAAAATATTAAAAATTCACTGTTGTAAAATCTTATCCCTAGCACTGTTAATCTTATAGATAGATATGAAGAGATAGCTAGATAAATAGATGAAATAAGAAAAAATTAGTCCAACTATGCTTCATAATGAATGTAAATATAGTAGACCTATGAAAAAAATCAAAAAAGAAACAACAATATCATGTATAATATTTTATTAGGCCATGTAAAGTACTGACAACTGTAGATAGAAGTTTATGAAGCTTTGTTTGACTAATTCATCTTTAGTACTGAAAATGTTTATTTTATTACAGTGCATGGTTGCAAGGGGTGATGGGATGTGCTTATTTTATTACCACAAAGACATTAGTCTAAATATAGATTTGGTAAATAATGATAACTCTTCATCCCAGAAATTCAGATTGAAGGCAAATGGGTGATGATAACAACAAAGATGAGGACATTAGTCTGAATGTAAATAATTATAACTCCTCATCCCAGAAATTCAGACAGAACATGATAATGTTATTACAACAATGATGAGGATATTAGTCTGAATGTAAATAATGATAATTCCACAATCTGAGAAATTCAACTCACTTTTTAATGTTTGCTGGCACATGACCTCCAAATCCAGCTAAAACAGGAATCATTCCCAAAGAACGCATTCTGCGAAGGATTCGGTGCTGCAATACCAACTGATCATTTATCCAAGATTGTGGAAGAGGACCACCCCATTTTTGAATATTTCCCATACGAAACCTGGAATGGAGAAGAAAAATGTATCAAAAAATATTGTTTGTAAAAAAAAAAAAAAATGGAAACTGACAAAAAAATGATTTTAATGCGGAAGTTTACAGGAATGACAATTTCTTTCTTGTCATTTGCAAATTTTGTAAGCACAATCATTTTTGTTGTCACTACACCCTAAAATAGCACTTGTCTCATAGGCGCTTAAAAAGAGTAATGACATTCATCATCACACCAGCACCAGCACAGGTATCATTAGCACATAGCAATCATTCTTGTTGTCAAGAAAGCTCTAAACCAGAACCAATCTTGTAGGCTTACAAAAAGTAAACAAATCTGTTAGGTCTACACTATATTGGAACATCTCATAGGTGGAAAGAGAGCAATCATTCTTGTTGTCATGCAAGCACTAAACTGGTACCAATCTCATAGGCCTGAAGATGGTAATCATATCTGTTATGTCTACACTATATTGGCATATGTCTCATAGTTGGAAAGAGGACAATCATTCTTGTTGCCATGCAAGCAATAAACTGGTACCAATCTCATAGGCCTGAAGATGGTAATCATATCTGTTATCATACCTGCATTATATTGGTACCTTCCTCAAAGTTTCTTTTAACTTTCTCTCATTTTTTTGCTATTCAATGAATATAATAAAATGAGGATTATATTGATCATTTTTCTTCTTCTTCTTCTATCTACCATGTCCATCCAGGATAATGGCTCTCCACTACTTACTGTCCTTTGTAGCCTTTAGGAAATTGTTTTTTTTTTGTTATCTCTCTTAAACCTTGATTTGCCATCCATTTACTCAAGCTTACTAGGTAGGCTGGTTTCCTCCGTCTCTCTTGCCTTCAATCTGTCCTGTGAGTATTAAATATTCCAACCCCTCTTTCCTCATTATATGCCTTAGAAATTTCTACTTTCTCACTGGTACTTATAGTCCAAATACAATTAAAAAAAACAAAAACAAAAAAACAATGGCAGCTGATTTACTGCAACATAAAATAATATCAATATAGAAAGACAACTAAGGAGGTTCTTGTTCACTCTATTACTAGCTGTGTACTGATTTGTCATTAACCTCATAAAACTAGTTCAATCTATATAATAAATGTGAATGTCACTGTGTCACACTTTTCAACTTTACTCCTAGAGGTTGTAGCTCAACATATCATATCATTTTGGAATCAGGCTGACTGTAAGCAAATTAAAAACATATGTGCCAGATCCGCACCCGCAATACTGAAATTTTGGATTCCCAAGTTTTCATTACTGCGATTGTTTTTTAGCGAGTTTTTTTTATGTGATTTTTTGCGACAAATTTTTTTATACAATAACAATTTTTATAACTTCGAAATAAATTTGGGAATAATCGAAATTAATTGCGAAATCCAGTGAAAGTCACCCATGGAAATAAAAATAATTGTTTATACAGAAAGTAAGAACCTACATACATCAAATTGTCTTTAAATTAAAGTGGTGACAGAAGAATTAACATTGAACCATTAAAAAGTAAGCTTAATGCAATACTTAAATGCAGCAATCAATTTTGAGTTCTTCTGTTGTTTATTGTTTCCTATTGCATCTATTCCTCACTACCAATTGTGAAGCAGGCCCAATCAAGAGTCTGCTGCAGGAGCTAGTTTAAATGCTGCCCAATAGGGCAACTTTTAAGCTAGTATGTTAAACACATATACAAGTAGTTTTTTTTTCACAATTTAACCTACAATTATTGAGAGTAACTCAAGTTAGAGGGCTACAGTCAAAATGTAATATGAATGGAAGAAAAGGGGGATAGATAATGATGGACATCTTAACTTGAAGAAATTGCGACTGAAGTGTTCAGGGAAGCATACAAGTGAGAGTCTATTCCACAAAGTGGATGTTTTGTGGGAAAAAATGAAGTTTCCTTTTTACATTTTCAATATGGAGAAAATCAGTTTCATTTCTGTAAATTTTGTAACCTAGGAAAGGTTACTGAATAGAATAATCGCACAAAGGTTGATAATGAATGATAATACTTAGGACAAGAACACATATAAGATTCACCAGCAGCAGGTAGAAGTAGTAGTCAACTGCTAGAAGTGAGTCAAGTGAATTCCACAATGAATCTCCAACTGCAGAAGATCTACCAACTGCCCCACACAGTCAGGTGTGGCACAAGGCCGAATTTAATGTAGGGTATCCGAGCCTGTAGGGCCGGCCAAAAATTCCCTGTAATCCCCGTATAAAACAAGGTCAGGTAGCTGTTTCCCGAGACAAAATTCTGCCCTTTGACATCACCTCATCTGGGGATCCTCTCTGCCCAGAGACAGAGAGTTTGACCGGCACAGCTGGAGACGAATCTCCAACTGCAGATCAAAATACAGTATTTACTACTGCATTTATGTGAATTGGGACATACCCATTATCGTCCGTAGGTATGCTACAACAGTAAAGTAAAAGTAAATAAATAAAAAACAAATGAAAGTAACAAGTTGAACAACCCAACCTCATGTGTAGAATAATTCTTACAGTATCAACATTTATAAAAGCTGAAAATATGAATGAATTAATATCAAAGACCTAAAGAAAACTTCAAATATTAAACTCTATTGGTGTTCTTTTCTTAAACCATAAATTTAATTCATGGTTGGTCTTGCAATTCATTAATGGATGCCAGGATTCTTTGAAGTTTGCAGTGACTTGTTGAACAATGGCATGCCAATACAATTGATTGGCAACACACTTTTCTAGCTCCTTTAATCTGATTGTGGCAGTTAGTTTTGTTTGGATCTTTGTATCACTTCTTTGATCAGCCTTGATGTTTTTTGCCATATAATTGCTCTCTGTATAATGTTGTTCCATATACAGGGTACAATGGGTAAACTGTCGCCATTTTATACTTTTAATTTCACACATGCACATTGTTTTTGATTTTGTCGACTGCACAGTATAGTAGGGTCAGTTGGGCACCATCTATGAGAAAAAGAGCACTATAAGGCAATTCACTCCACCAGAAATTTGTAAATGGCATGTTGTACTGCTTAGTATTCGCAACGGAAGCTCCAATATAAACATTTTAGTGTGTTTGTGTCTCAATCTGAGGACAGTGCAGAAGATTTAGGAAGAGTTGGGTGAGTCTAATGGTGATTACGAAGGTACGGCAGCTTGGAAAACTCACTGTGATAAGACAAGAACTTCTGAATTTGTTGTTGAGGGCCACAGACCCAACACAGAGACCTACATCAAGTGCCTTGAGGAGGTAGTGCTGCCCTGGGTGAAGAGGGTGGCTGCTGGAAGACCCTATGTCTGGCTGCACCGTGCCACACAAACAAGAGAACCCAAGGCAAGAATTATGGCAGCATTCACCATGTTAAACAAGAAGACCATTCAAAAGAGTTGCAGGAGATTCCGAAGTTGTCTGGAAGCTGTGGTTGAAGCCAATGGCAATTTTATAGAATAAATTTACTCTTTAGTATTTCAAGATAATTTTGTGTAATTTAAATAATTACATCTGTTAAAAAGAGATATCAGTGTTATTTGCATTTTTGCATAATTTAGACGACAATTTATCCATCGCACCCTGTAGATGATGTGGTTAGATTTGTGTATTGATGAGCATTGATCCAATGCTGGCCGTGCCTGAAGACCAAAATTTCAAATTTGCAGATGCAATCCAGCAATGTAATTCCATGTACAGAGCAAAGAACATGCATGTGGAACTTTTCAAATTTTTTGATGTGTCTGTTATACAAGGTCGACATTTCACACTGGTAGAGGATATAAATGCAGGCCACTGCTTTATACACTTAGTTTCATCTACAATGTCAATATTTACTAATTTTAGCTTAGTTTTGGTACAAAGCCAGATAGAGTGAAATAGGAGTAGGAAGATTGTATTATACCATTATGGGAAGTGTCTATCTACCCTGACAATCAACATTTAAAATTCTGATTTCCCTGTCACCTTCTTTTTTTAATCATTAATTACAATAAGCAAAGCAGGATGAACTCACATTATAGACATGATTTTTTCTCTTATTTTTATTAATTAATCATGCTCTAAGCAAAGCAATAAAGTAGATGAACTAATATCATAGACACATGAGTTTTGTCTTTTTAATTTGTTTTTAATAATTAATTGCCCTAAGCAAGGCAATAAAGTGGATGAACTGATATCATAGACATAAGATTTTTCTCCACTTTTTTTTAATCATTAATTGCCCTAAGCAAAGCAATAAAGTGGATGAACATAAATTTTTTTCCTTTATTTTTTTTATCATTAATCATCCTAAATAAGGTAATGATACCACTAAGGTACAAGGGGTTACTGAGAGTGAAAGAAAATGAGAAAATTTTTTTTGAGAAGAGAGGACACTAAAAGAACAGCATTCAAGGAAACAGAAGATGCATTTAAAATTTTGAAGTTCATAGTTGACAGTAACTATCTCAGCCACAAGTTCTTTGCATTCTCATTTCAATACATGAGGATAAACAGTTTAACAACTTTTTCATTTTGAGAAAATATTATATTTTACTGACACTCACCAAGCAAGAAAAGCTGGTCCAGTAAAAAAGTCATCAAGATCTTTTTGTGTGAAGTTCATGTTAGTAAAAACCTAAGAGAAAAAACAGAAAATTATATTAGAAACATGTAATCTATTTACAAAATTCATTAAAAAAATAAATAAATAAATAATTTTACAGTTAAGAAAATTATTGATATATTCTTCTTCTCCTTCCATGTGCTGTGTCCCTTCAGAATGGCTCTCCACTACTTCCTTTCCTTCTATGTGCTGTGTCTCTTCAGAATGGATCTCCACTACTTCCTTTCCTTCTATGTGCTGTCTCTTCAGAATGGCTCTCCACTACTTCCTTTCGTTCTATGTGCTGTGTCTCTTCAGAATGGCTCTCCACTACTTCCTCTCCTTCTATGTGCTGTGTCCCTTCAGAATGGCTCTCCACTACTTCCTCTCCTTCTATGTGCTGTGTCCCTTCAGAATGGCTCTCCACCACTTCCTCTCCTTCTATGTGCTGTGTCCCTTCAGAATGGCTCTCCACTACTTCCTCTCCTTCTATGTGCTGTGTCCCTTCAGAATGGCTCTCCACTACTTCCTCTCCTTCTATGTGCTGTGTCCCTTCAGAATGGCTCTCCACCACTTCCTCTCCTTCTATGTGCTGTGTCCCTTCAGAATGGTTCTCCACAATTTCCAGTCCTTTGTAGCTCTTAATAAATTTTCTCTTTTTGTTATCTCTTCTAAACCTTACCCTGCCACCTATTTACTAAAGCTTCCTAAGTAGGTTATGTACAGTTCTTCTCTATCTCTCAGGTCTTAAATCTGTCCAGTGAGTATCAAACTTTCCAAGCCCTTTGTCCTCATTATGTGCCCTAGAAATTTCAACTAACTCTTCCTGATGCTAACTATAAGTGTCCTTTTTGTTTTCATTTTTCCTAAAACTTCATCGTTGCTCACATTCAGTGTATTTTAAAAATTAATTAGGCAAAAATCATTAAGGCAGTCAAGTGTCATGCATGATACACACTTGGGTGATCATGTCTCTTTCGATTCATGACTGATTAGGTAGAGGATTTTCCACTAGGCTGTCATTTCTTTCTGCAGTAGACTGGTTGCCAACCAAGGCTATAGGGCTTTGTTATTTAACCCATAGCTGGGAGGAGAAGAGATGGATTCATACCTTTCTCAATGATATTTTACATGTAAGTGAATGTAACAAACTCAACTGGAATTCGAACTCTGCTCTCCAATTTTGCATTTTTAATTTTCTACAAGATGAAAATATTAGCAAGTTGGTAGATAAAACTACATCCATAAAAAACACTAAAATATATTTTCAAATATATATTCCATATTCTTGAATAAATAAGCGTTTCTTTTTAAAAAAATTCAAGTTTTATCTTTGTTAGTTTTTATACATGATACTCCCAACAATAAAAATATCGTACCAATCTATCTTTAAAAATGTGAAAATAAATGTTTAAAAAATTAGGGGTTTATTTGTTTCTTACAGATTATCAACCCTTTGTGAGTTATTTAAAGCTGAAACATATTTTGGATTGTAAGAATAAATCTTTATTATGAGCAAATATTGTACAGTGTAACCCTGATATAAGAGACCCTGATATAAGAGAAACCCGGATATAAGAGAGATTTTATCTGGTCCCAAATTAGAGCCTGTGTTAATGTATATAAAATAGACCAAACTCGGATATAAGAGACTTCTTCTCTGGTCCCGACAACTCTCTTATATCCAGGTTACACTGTATTAACAATTTTTTGAGAATAAAAATGATTTTTCCAAGTACAAGTTCTACTATTTAACCCATAGCTGAGGTAGGAGATGGCTTCATGCTTTTCCCAAGGGTATTTGCATGTAAGTGAATGCAACAAAACCAACTGGAATTCAAACTGGCTCATTCAAAGCCCATATCTATTACTGTTGTAACATACCTATGGATGATAATGGATATGTCCCCATTTACATAAGTGCAGTAGTGAATACTGTATGAGTTGGTCTGCGGTCTGCAGTTGGAGATCCATTGTGGAATTCACTTGACTCACTTCTAGCAGTTGACTACTTCTTCTACACACCGCTGGCAAATCTTATATGTATTGTTCTTGTCCTAAGTACTATCGTTCATTACCAAACTTCATGTGATTATTCTATTCAGTAACTTTCCCTAGGTTACAACAATTACACTAAACACACATTTACCTAAAAATTAGAGACCAACTTGCTCTATTTCCCTAAAAAGTAATGGTTAATGCAATTGATATCAGCATGGAATCAAGTTCAAATTCTGAACTACCACAGTGTATTTACTTTTGCACAAATGCCCTTAGGAAAGATATGAATTTATCTCTTCACCAACTAGCTATTGATTAAATCGTACGATACACTGGGATCTCTTGTCTTGGGTGGAAACCAGTCTAAGAGCAGGGAGACTGAATTGAAAACTGTAGAGGAGACAACAGGAAACCACTCCACTATATCTCCCAAGAATGCATGGCAATTCACAGATAATAAGGAAACAAAATCAAGGGTCATGATAGCCTACATACTGAAAAGACAAGAAATAGCAATTAAAAAAAAAAATGGTTAACAGGAATGTGTATCCCAAAAGATGAAAAAAGGAAGTTGTGAATAAAAGAAGCTTTAAATGAAATGTGGAAGCAAATTCACTGTAAGAGAAGCCGTAGATCCACGCAGGGCAATGAAACCCAAAAGATTCGGTGAGATGTAATGGGATTGGTTTAGCTAATAGGTAATTAGCATAAAGAGAGCTAAAACTATAGCTCACAGGCAACTTTTAATCAATGCACATAGAATATCTACAGCTACTAAGCAATACTGTTTGCTTCTTCTATATGCCATGTTCTTTCAGGACATTGATGATCATGGCTCTCCACAATTTCCAGTCCTTTGTAGCCCTTAATAAATTTTGTCTTTTTATTATTATCTCTCTTAAACCTTGGTCCACCATCCGCTTACTAAAGTTTTCTAGGTAGGTAATGCATTGTTTTCCTCTGTCCCTTTTGTCTTCAATCTGTCCTGTGACAATCAATTTTTCTAAACCCTCTTTCCCCATTATATGTCTTAGAAATTTCTTTCTGATGTTATGTGTTGTTTTGGTTTCCATTTTCTCTAAAACTGAACATCCTTCTGTAGAACCATATCTCTGTGGCTTCAAATCTCTTCTTCATCTGTGAGGATATTGTCCACTGCTATATATGAGGATTGATATTACATAACAGTTCAGTTCTTTGTTTCTAACGAAAGCTTTCTTTTTCTTAATGCTTAATGCATACAGTGAAAAAATATTTTTTTCTTTCATGGATGTATGATGCTGAAGTTTTGCATTTAAAATTATATGGCAGCACAATAAAATAAATTTTGTGCTGCTATGCTGGTCATCACATATTCTGGTCAAAAACTTATATTTGTTGCTTAAGTAAATAAATTTGCCATAAAACAAACATAGTAAATAAATTAGTTATTTTATGATTAATTTGTTTTAATTAATGCTGTAAATAACTTTCTAAAACGTATTTTACCTAATATAATAATAACAGAAACAAAGGAGTGTAAAACATACCCTTTGCATGATGGCTTCTTGCCCGTTGAAGGCCAAGGGAAGGTTAATACCATTCAGAGCCATCCAATCTATTTGTCTTTCCCAATCAGTCCAGTTGTACCAGACAAAAGAGTAACTGACTGTACACACGTTCTCATAGTAACGGAATCTGTCAAAAAAAAGTTTGGAATTAATAAAACTCAAAAGACAATTTTAATTAAATATTGCAAAATCAAACCTGTTAATTTAAAATAGATTTTTTATATATATAAAGGCTGTTCCAATAACTTGAACTGATTTTAAATGTGAATTAAGTTTAAGCATCTAATAATTTTTTTCTTTTTCTTTCAGATTTAACAACTTGGTAACTTCAACCATGAAAAGATTAACAATCAAACAATATGTTAAAGTTATTGAAGCCTATTACAAAAATGGACATTCAGACAGAATTTGAATGAGAAGTTTCCAGGTTGCATCATCTCTCATCAGAGCAAAATAACTTGGCCACCACGATCGTGCAACTTGACGCCTTTAGATTTCTTTCTTTGGGATCATCCCAAAAGTAAGATCTATGCCAACAAGCCAACAACAATTCAACAGCTGAAGGATGAGATAATAAGGCATATTGATGAGATCAAGGAGCAACTATACAAAGACATCATCAAAAATTTTGACCATAGAGTGGAGGTGTGCCGCTGAAGCCTTGGTGGACATTTGGGCGATATTATTTTTCACACATAATTGCCATGACTTAAATAACATGATCCAATAGAGAAATAAATTTTCACCAAGAACACCGATTTATTTACTGCTGACTTTGATCCATCTTAATGAAACTCCCTTTATATTTATTAGATACCTCCACTTGCTCACTGAAAAACAGCACAGCATGATGAAAAAAGGCTCCAAAGTTAATAAAAACAAAGTTTTATTGTCAAAATGTTTATGTTGTTTTTAAGAGGAAAGAACAAAGTATCTTTTTTATTATTTTATTAAATTTTGTAATCCTTTCTAGCACATTCAAAGTTTTGGTTAAAAATCTTGTTTTTTTTTTTTTTTGTTTTTTTACATGAGCAGTCACAGTTAATTTACAATTAGTGTTTTGCACTTATTCCTAGTGAAATACACATTGATTTGGAGATTCTTGCAAAAATCAAATAATTGTTGGATTTTAATGAAACCTTCAGAACTTATTCACAAATGGAGGAAATTATTAAAATATTCAACATTGTTTACTCTTCATGCTTGATCTAAGGGAAAAAAACAGCTAGGTAATAGATTATTGGTTTGATTTGGTTTATAACATATCAACCTTTTGTAGGTTATTTGATAAACAATAAATATGTAGACATAGGTTTGGTTTACAAAACAGTCATAAAATGTAGGCATAGGCATGATTTTCTCAAGAGATAAAAATGGTAGGCAGTGGCCTAGCTTGTACAAGAGACAAAATGGTAGACATAAACCCAGTTTACACAAGATCCAAAATAGCAGATGTGGGCCCTGCATGCACAACATTTGTAGATGTCTGAAATTGACAGTCACTATGTAGTGCTGATCTCTATGCCAATATATATATATATCTATATATATATATATATATATATATATATATATATATATATATATATATAGATAGATATAGATAGATATAGATAATATTAGTGGCAAATATACACCTACATATGCAATCATATATCTAAAATATATAAATATATATACATACATACATACACATATATTTGTATAAAAAATAATTCCAAGAGGATAGAATCCAGGTAGAACTCAATGTCCAGGACAGAATAAGGATATAATAAAAAGGCTTAAACACTAATATTCCATGGCCATAATTTATTCCATTGGAATCGTAAATACAATCCAATTCATCAAACCTACAAATTCAAAAAGAAAACAGAAAAAACAACTCTGGGAGTAAAAAATAAAATTTAGTGAGAGTGTATGTATGAGAGTGTGGGATGAATGTTAGAATAAATGAAAGCTATAGAGAGGGGTAACAGACAGGAGAAGAACAGGAAGGTCTAAAGACGAAGGGGGGGATTTAAAATTTAACAGAGAGAAGTTTTAAAGAGGGGAGTCAGACAGTTTAAGTGAGAGAAATAAAGATGTTCTTGGATGTCTAATACATTAAAGATGTAACCGGAAAGGATACATTTTGTGGTGACATACACACACAATAGACAATCTAATCTTAAAGATCAGAAGATGAGAGAGGGAGAGGAAAAGAAAAGAAAAAGGGGTGGGGGAGAGAGATGGGGCAGAGGGAACTAAAACCGAAGGACATAAAAGGGCTGCAGTGTAATGTTTTTATTATATATATATATATATATATATATATATATATATATATATATATATGTATGTATAAAATTAATTATTGTGCCTATGCCAAAAATGGACATTTCTGGAAGATGTTTTTTAAACCAGCAATATTTGTAATTATATTGCTCAATATTGAGAGAAAGAGTATTATTAATAAGTAAAATGTTTATTTATTTCCACTGAGAGTTTTTCAGATTCTGAAATCCACTTATAAAGTGGCAAAAGCATTTTTGATTTATTTTCATGTATCATATTTTTCTTAAAAACATTAAGTTATTTTAACGTCTTAAGAAAAATATGATATATGAAAATAAATAAAAAATACTTTTGATTCTTTATTTTTTATATATATATATATATATATATATATATATATACATACACACACACACATATATATATCACAGATTCCCCCCACATACACACACACACACACATACATACATATAAAACAAAGAAACGTACTGATCATTAGAAACCATCTTGTATCCTGGAGTTTCAATGACTGGAAGGGGTTTTGGAATGTTCAGCTGTTGTCCTCCCCAAGAAACATGACATCCACAGTGAAACTTAAGGAAATGATAGAAACCCCATGTTGCCACTACTCCAGCATTTGCAGTTATATTCATCTTTCCAGTGGCTTTATCAGTAACCAACTACAATAAAACAATTAAAAAAAAAGAAAAAAAGAATAGAAAAATCAACTTTTTAACTAAATTCAGATTTTCCTTTATTCCTGAAAGGAATTTCCTATTACTGCTGCCCCTGTAAAAATCTTAAGGAAGAAAAAAAAACTGTGTGTGAAACTCTGTAATATACTTTATTCTTTTTTAATAAAGTCACACAATTTGGAAAGCATTAGTTCTTATGTTAGTCTACATGCTTATCATTTTAAATTTTAAATACATTCCTTTCCTATGACAACAAACTAACAGTTAAAAGATTATCAGTTATGAATTACAATAAATTTTCTTTAAAAAAATGTTCAAAATTTAATTTATATATATATCTCCAAGTATAAAATTGGTGTATACAGAACAAATTACAATAACCAAAAAATACTATTCTTAAAAGAGTGCTCAATACAGAGTAGAGCAAATACAATTTATTTGAAAATTATAACATAAATATGTTATAAAATCACTACAAAAATAGCCATTTTGTTTCAACACTTCTGGTGTCTTATCAAGTGATGGTCACTATATATTTATATATATTATATCATATATATTTAGTCAAATGGATATGACTTTCTAACCTTGCATTTTATGCTTATGCAATCCTCAGACTAAATGTTAACTCTATCACTGATATTGTGCGCTTTCCAATAAGCACCACACATATATAAAATAGATATAGAAATTATATAACACATTTCATAAACAGAACTGACACACTGTTTTTAATTTTTGCTATATTTTTCCAATTTTCAAGTATTTTGCTTGAAATTGTCTGAAGTTCAGATTGTTATTTTTATACAAGTATTTTTGACTATCACAGTCATTATCAAGGACTGATGTGGTATCTGCACGGTAATTAGAATTCCTTTGTCTACATCCTACTATTCATCGGGAAGCTGGATGCTTGAAATGGTCAAGCATGACATCATGTGTATGGCTATTGGGAATGAGGTTGCACAAAAAGAATACAATTTATTCATTTATTTTTAATACCAATATATGTGCACATTAATTATATCACGTGCACTGCAAGATACCATCCCCTGTGATAAATGATATTTTATTTAATGTGGGCTGTTTATTTTGTATAATAATAGCTTGTAGGATTTTGAGTCTTTACTTACTAGAAACTATTATTATACAAAATAAGCAGCCCACATTATATAATAAAATATCATTCAGCACAGGAGATGATGTCTTAAAGTGCAATGGATATAATTAAAGTGCGCAAATATTTTATCAGTATTATAATAAAATAATAAATAAATCTCATTCTTTTCCTGCAGTCCTTTTCCAAATAACCATTACATATGACATCATGTTAAACCATTTCAAATGTCCAATTTCCCAAAGAATAGCAGAATTTAGACAAAGGAATTCTAACTAGCACACAGTATATTGGTTCTTGATAATCACTACAATAGTCAAAAGTACTGAAATAAAAATAACAAAATCTGAACTTCAGAGAGTTTATCCACAACTTCATGCACAAGACTCAACAAGACCTTATTTGAAAATTGGAAAAATATAATAAAAAGTCCAAAGAGCAGGTCCAAATTTTTGACCTATAATCTGTGCATATATATATATAACATTTTAATTAACTTACACCATAAACACTTTTCTAGTTCAATGGATTAAAAATTACAAAAGGTTAAACTGAAAAAATTTGTCTGCAGCATGTGATGAATAATCAATCAGTATAATTACCGTGAAGACATCTTTGTCTCCTTCTGCAAGTCGAGGATCAACATGAATATTGAACTCATCAGCACGATCTGGAATCAGTCGTCTGACAACATCTTGTGCAGCAGCAGCCTGTACAGAGGCAGTAGCTCGAGATTTCAATTTACGAAAATGTGGAAAATCTAGAAAGTTAGAAAAATAAAAATAAATTTATGAGCAATTACTTCCTTTAGTTGTTTCAATAATATATATATATATCAAATATTTATCTGCATTTAGACAAAATTAGTTCCCGAACAAAATAAACCATTTAATTAATCAATACCTTTACTTTACCCCTACATTTCTTAAATTACAGTCTTATTTGTTCAAGCCTTTTATGTGAAGCACTAAGATACCTACCTTTGTCTATTAAGAGATTGTCTTCCTTTTAATTGGTCTTGAAATAGACTTTGTTGTTGCTATCTTTTATTGTTCTGTTGCTAATCTTTTTTCTAAGAGATATTTCCATTTTACTCTTATATTAAACACATCAATTTTTAACATTGCTATACAGAAAGACGATCGACCTTGTCTACACTGATTGTTAAAACATGGACTCATCCATACCTGTCTGCTCATGGAACAGTGTTGCAAAGTGAGTTGCAAAGGTGTAGCATTGAGTTGTACACATTGCCATACTGAACTACAGTATTCTCTGTTCCTGTATTATAAATCCATGTTCCTCATGATTAAACCTTTCTTCAAATAACCTTCTGTTCCAGTATTTTCCTAACAATATTATTAACAGAAACTATAAGCGTTATACAAGCATTATAACAGTGGTAACGAATATTCCAAACTCATGTTTGAAAAAGAATAATAATTCTGACGTTGTAAAGATTTTTGAACTCACATCAACCAAGGATTTGAAATAGACACAATATGGAGGATTTAAAAATCATGGTAAAATAGTTATTGGAACAACAGCAACAACAAATGCTAAAAATACTGAAACACCAGACAAGAATGTTTGAAGCAATGTTGCAGAAATCAAATGAAACTAGTGCTAGATTTTTATTCATGCCTGATGCACTCATAAACTATTGATAAATTTTTATATAACCCTGAAGAAGGTTTTACATCACTTTACAGAAGTTATGAAATTTTCAAAAATGTTTGACAGAGCTGAGCAGGTAAAATTATAGGTAGATTTACTTCTAAGGAAATTGTATCTATCAGAGCATGAAAAATATTGTAATTACATTTTACCTGAAAAACCAGGAAATAATACGTTTAATGAAACTGTGTTAATTTTGTCTAAAACTTTTAGTGAAAGAAGCTCCCTATTTCATAATATTGGCAATGTTTAAATCTCAAAAAAGATTTTGTTACTTATGCTGGTGCTGTCAACTGGGAATGCAAAAAATTTAAACTGAACAAATTATCTCCAGATATGTTTAAATATTTAATTTTTGTGCAAGGGTTAACTTCAAGTAAAGTTGCAAAAATTCATTCACACGTTCTAACAAAACTTGAGCTGGACCAAAAATGAATTTTATAGACAGTGGCAGAAGAATGTCAAAGAATTCTAAATTTAAGACATGATAACTTAAAAATTCAAGTGTGTGGTGCGGAATTGGTTGGAGAAATATCAAAAATCTTTTAAAAACATTAAAATCATGTTAACATCTAAATTATCATTAATGCACTTTAATCCTGATTTAGAAATAGTGATAGCATCAGATGCTAGCAATTATGGAGCAGTTATTTTTCATAAACTCAAGGATGGTAAAATAAAAGTGGTTGCTCATGCATCTAGAACACTAACAACAGCTGAAAACATTTATAGCCAAATCAAGAGTTATTATTTTTGCAGTGAAAAAATTCCACAAAATGATACATAGTAAGAAATTTATTCTGCAAACAGATTACCAGACATTATTGACTATTTTTGGTTCTAAAAACATATTCCGACACATATTGCCAACAGGGTTGCAATGTTGAGGAACAGTTTTACTAAACTATGATTTTAATTTTTACCATCAGAGAAATTAGGACATGCAGATGGTTTGTCCATATTAATCCCAAAATTTAAAGAACCTTTAGAGGAGATGGTAATTGCTTCTTTATTTTCTGAAAATAAGATAGAAAGTGTTTTGTGTAAAACAATAAGGAAACTACTTGTGACTTTGGTTAAAATCAAAATACAATCCAAAAAGGAGGACATTTTAAGAATGATGAATTACATTAAATTGAGATGGAAAGAAAGTAAAAATAAACTAGGTATTACTGAAAATAATAATTCTTTTTCCAACTGCAATGAAGTACTTATGTATGCTGAAAGAGTAGTAATTCCTGCTTCCTTGAAAAAAAGAATTTTAAAGCAGTTTCATGTTAGACATTCTGGAATGTCAAGAATGAAATCCCTTACAAGAAGTTACGTATTTTAGCCTAAAGTGCACCAAAATATTTAAAATTTGGTTAAAATCATGCAGAAGTTCTGCTCTAGCACCAAAATTAACACCTGTAAATTATCAACCCTGGCATGTTGATTACATGGGGCCTTTTGGATGGCGTGTATTACTTGATTGTTGTAGACAGTTTTGCAAAATGGTCAGAAATATTTAAGTGTAGAATACCTACTTCCACCGTAACTGTAAATTTTATTCATGAACTGTTTTCAAGAATCAGAGCTCCAGACACTATAGTGTCTGATAATAGCATGCAATTTACATTGAGTGACTTTCAAAATTTTTGCATATACTATACAGTTGAACATATAACAACATCGCCATACCACCCAATATCAAATGGTCAGGCTCAACATTTTGCTGATACATTCAAAAGAGCATTAAAGAAACCAAACAGAGAAGACAGAAAAAGTAATGTTTCAACTGTTTTTAAGAATTTATAGACTGACCCCCTAAACCTAATACTGCATCGAGGATGTCACCAACAAAACTAATGTTTGCCAGGAAAATTAAATCAGTGTTTGAGAAATTACTATCTGAAAGAAAAATAAAATAGTATGAAATTAACTATAAAATCTTTCAAAACTGGATATGTTTTCTTCAAGATAGGAAAGTTGGGGACATGGTGAAATAGTAAATTATATTGACAGGATGATATTATATGGTACAAGGTTGAAATTCACAACATAAAAGGCATTTAAACTAATTAAAACCAAGATATGCCAATGAAATAAAAACTCAACAAACAGATTTACCCATGTAAGTGCTGTACGATACTTTTGACAACTCCAATTATAAATATCCAAACACACTGTGTTAGTAAAAGAAAAAGAAATCCAAAGGAAGTGTTGGGACTGAACCCCAAAAGAAGAAACTACATATTCAAAAGAGAACATATATCATAAAGTGGGGGGTATTTTGTAGAAAGACGAATGACCTTCTCTACACTAATTGTTGAAATATGGACTTTTCCATTCACTATCTGTTCATAGGAACAGAGTCGCAAGACATAGCATTGAGTTGTACACATTGGTATATTGAACTATAGCATTCGCTATTATTGTATTATTAATCCATGTCCCTCATATGATTAAACCTTTTCCTCACTAAACTTTTGTTCCAGTGTTTTCCTTACAGTATTATTAACAGCAACTACAAGCGTGATATGAGCTTTATATTAGACTAGCAGGAGAGCCCGGCATTACCCGGGGATGTAACAGTAAGAGATAGATCAAGTATCGACCATCATAAAGACTAAAAAATAAAATTGACAAAGATTATTGTTTAAGGTTGACGAACACGCATGTCTCAATTAGTTTTTTTTTTTTTCTTACGAATTGGTCAAACCCAAACTCAATCGTTATGAGTCTATCGATTGAATAAAATTTTATTATAAACAATTGTCTTGTAAATGGAATTTTTAAAGCATTCTGAATGTAAAAATAAAGAAAAAAGTGTGCAAGAAAGGTTGAAAAATGTAGGAAATCCGATCACATGTATAAACGAACACACACACACACAAACAACCTGGGTTTTATAATAAGTATAACTCGATATGAGTTGTCCCCCTTTCATTCTGGCGACAGAATCGTGTTTTACAGTGTTTTCAAATTGATTTTGTGCAAAAACAATTGTGTTTTTCCAATTTTTGGCGCTGTCAGAACCACCGCAAGCTAATTTTATGCAGTCCTGTGAAGTTTTGTTGAAATCGGTTGAAAAATGTAGGAAATCTGATCCAATATATAAACGTACAGACACACACACAATCTGCGTTTTATAATAAGTAAGATACTGGGCAAACAGTGATTTATATAATACCAAGAGTATAATCAATGACTCATAGATACTATTGAACATCTAACAAATATAAAGGGAGTGGATTAATTAAATAGTTCAGTGGCCTCTACTTTAGTTGTGAATTCTTTATCTCTGCTTTATTGGATTAATAATTTGTCTCTAGACTTGTCTTATTGCATGTGACTAGTAAAACGTTTTAACAATTGCCTTCATTTTTGACAGCACAGTACACTAGTCATTTATTACTACATGTATAGTTATAATTAATGTGTGTACTCAAAGTGTCTTTTAAAAGACTGTAGAGTTCAAGTCTCTAGATTTTTCTTTGAGTTGGTTAAACTCTGTCTATGTTAGTAGTGTATAAAAGACTGCATTTTGGGGTGTCAGTTCATATCGTAATATCATCTTCAGGTAGATTGTTCTTGTTCCACTATCTATATCTAAGAATATCTCATCTTGTTCTATTTAAGTACTGTCCAGTTACTGCTGTTTCCACCAAGTCTGAGTATGTACTAACAGGGCCAGGGATTGTCATCACAATTAGTTTTTCTATATGCTGTGCCTACTCAAGGCGTTGATGGCCACAACTTCCTATCCTTTGTAAATCTTAATTATGTCTTTTTGTTATCTCTCCTAAACCTTGCTCCACCATCCATTTATTCAAACTTACTAGGTAAGTTATGCTTTGTTTTCCTCTGTCCCTTCAAAATGTCTTGTGAGCATCAAATTTTCCAAGTCCTCTTTCCTTATTATGTGCCCTAGAAAATTCAAATACCTCTTTCTGATGTTAAGTATAAATATCCTTTTTGTTTTCATTTGCTCTATAACTTTGTCAGTGATCACATGTTTGGTCCATGGTATTCTCAGCATCCTCCTGTAGAATCACATTTCTGTTACTTCAGATCTCATCTTCATCTGTGAGAAGATTGTCCAGTTGATATTACGTAACAATTCAGTACTCTTTTCTTCTTAAAAAAACTTTTCTGTTTCTTTATACTTTGCTTAGGTTTAGAAAGGCACTTTAGCTATCCCAGTGCACTTCAGATCTGAGTGTTGCACTTTCTGTCCTCTGTTAAAACACTTCCCAGGTATTTAAATTGTTATACTTATTTGATTTTGATATCGCCAATTAGTAACTTGCATGTTGTGATGTTCCTTTTGCTAACAGCAATACATTCATATCATCTTGCATTATCAAGTAAGTATTGATATCATGGTTCCAATTGTTCTTTCCTTTTTTAACACTTCTAAAATGAAACTGCTCTCTTTTAATCTTCTGAGAGAACCCTTCTGCCTTCCATCAGCATGGCTCATGCTAACCTCCAAGAGAGTTGCATATTCTCAGGCTAACATTTTCTGCTGACATGAAGTGGAAAGATTATATCAAATCAGTTGCTAGATTTGCTGCTAAGAAAGTTGACTCTCTGCATCAAACGAGAATTTTTCTTACCCAAATCTGTCTTGGATATTTACAATTCTACCATTCATCTATGCTTAGAATACTGCTGCCACATATAGTCTGGTGCTCCTGCTATATATTTAGAGATCTTTGAAAAAAATCCAAAGAAGAATCTGCAATGTCACTAGTCCTGACCTGGCATCTTGGTTTCAGTCCCTTTCCTACCACCATAATGTAGCTTCCCTGTACCTTGTATAAATGTATAAATACTTTCTTGATAAATGTTCTGATGAACTCTCCTCTATAGCAATCATTGGGGTTTCATCTTTAAATACTATTATTTTTACCTACCAAAAGACAAATTGTACATATGGGAACTAGTTAAGATTCCATAGAGACTTTGAAGTATTATGGTGGCTGTAATAAAAATTATAAGAAAGAATGTGTTGTTTTCTTGTAAGGAATACTGTTTGGGTTAGTAATTGTGGCTAGCTAAGTTTAAGATTGAAGATTAACCTTTCCCTATTCCCCCTTTTGGCCTTGTGTCACATTTTTGTATTTGCAAAATAAATATTACTCTCCTCTATGGCACCTACACTCTGAATTTAAGCACAGTACTAGATTACCAGGAAGATCTCATTTTACAGTTAAAATGATTAGATGTAACTGTAATTTCTATGTCAACAGTTTCTTTTCTTGCACTTCCTGCTTGTGGAACTCTCTTTCGGCTTCTTGCTTTCTACTTAACTTTGATCTTCAAAAATTTAAATTCAATATCAATCATTATCTTCTATCTTCTTAATTCTTGTTCTTTTATTGTTCTTGATCCATAATAATGTTTTTCTTGTATACTTTCACATTTAGTAATCCACTGAGTGTTAGTGGCTTTACTGCCTTGCTTGAGGGTGAAAAGATTAAAAAAAAATTGAAAATATACACCCCCATTAGCCAGAAAGTTGTGTCATGTGCAAATTCCTTTAGAAGTAGACTTACTCCTCATTTTTGGAACATGAACAAACATCATTTTTTTTAATCCTGATTCACCTTCTCAATCACTGATAAAAAACAAAATTGATTACTCCTGGTCTTATATAAATCATTTATATATGATAAAATAGTTTTAATGTATGCCATATTCATGGGTTAAAGTGCTCAATATCAGGGATAGAGTGTATGTAAATATAAAAGTGGACATTGAAGTCAACACACAGAGGCAACAGTCTGTTTGATGATAAATGCAATCCTCAGGCCATAACTTGACGATTGTGTTTAGCATCAAACAGACCATCACATCTAGATATTGACTTCAATGTCCACTTATATACATTGCATCTACTTTTTCTGCTTGCCATGTTAGCAGACCTTAAAATACACAAACTGCATCCTCTCTAGAGGAGTGGTTCTCAAATGGTGTGATGTGCCTCATAGGTGCAGCAAAAGAGGATAGCAGGTGAGGCATAATGATTGAAAGACAATCAAAGATTTAAAAACAGTTTTAAAAATTCATATTCCAAAAATAAATATGATTTCAAAATTTAAAATATTATTATGGATTACTTGTAATTGAATGCATGAGTCCCAGTATAAATAGTTAAAAATAATTATTGACTAATTTTATCATTGTGATATTTTTGCATTATATCAAGTATTAAATCTTTACCATGCTTCTTATTGCACCCCTAGAATTCTTTCTAGAATTGTGCCCTCTGACACTGCATTTTTTTGAAGGTGCAACAACATGAACAATTACTGTTTTAAAATTGCTAAAATTTTCTTTGTATTGTGCATATAGATTTTAATTATTGTCCAATGAGTAATATTTTGGTGTAATGCATTATGTAATGCATTACGTTTTGCATGGATATTTTGACATTGAAAACAAAAAAGTTGAAATGCGAAATAAAAACACAAACTAAATAACAAATACATTAAAAAATACATAAACAATTCAATGTACTTTAACTTTAATTACTCCTTGTGAAGTTCTGTGAGTGCAATAAGAAGCAAAATCACCAAGAAGGCTTTCATTTTGTTAAAAACATGACGTGTTTCCTAGTGTTTACATACAAGACACCAGCATTTGTTTGATCTTTCTTTCACCTGACTATCATATTTATTTGTCTTGCTGACAAATGAAGTTATTATTTCATTGTTTATAAATAAACAAAATAATTCACCTTCAGAAAGGCTATCAGGTACATCGATGGTCACCAATAGCTTTCATAAAATTAGTCAGGCATGGATGATAGTAGCCACTAGTTATTGCTTTCCTCCACGTCACTAGCATGGTTATCATCTTTGACCCCTTCACTGACAATGTCCACTTGAGTAAAGCCTTCAAAATCATCATCAGAGTCCTAATCAAAGAAAAACTCCTGAATAAAGGATTCATTGAATGTTGATGTGGCTATTTTTGTTTACAAAATATTGCAAAACAATTAATGTGGGTTTAATCGATGTTACACCTCATATCTAGTCTAGAATTCGAAATGGCATTGGAAAACAGAAGTTTAATCTTGTTCCAAAGCAGTAGTAGGTGATTTCCAGCTTAAAATACAGGAAATAACAGTTGACAAGTGTTTATTTATACCAACTGTCTCAAGGCGACAGAATGCACCTAGAGCAGCAAATGAGAGAATTCTATGGCAACAATTTTCACCTCCAGCATGGTAAAAATAGTAAATAGGGTCCATAAATTAGAGGAGTGAGTTATCAATGATAATGTTCCTAGGTCAAATCCACAGTTATCTCTCTTTAACTTCCTCATTGTTTTTTATTTCTAAATGTACTTTTTATCATATTGGTGGGGCATACGAAAATTTTAATTAAAAAATGCAGCAGACAAAAAAAAAGTTTGGGAATTGCAACTCTAAAGTGATAAGATCTTTCCAAAAGGAAACGCTATCCAAATGGATATTTTTATATTTATATAACGTTTACCTATTTTACAATTTTATATTTTTTATAATTTTCATATATTGCAAACTGGACGTAGATACTAGTGTAAACCACTTCTAAATCTAGTTTTTTAACTCATATAAACTGGACTTATGGCTATCTTTTTGACTCTAGTATAAACTGTGCCTATATCTACATTTCTTGTTCCAGTGCAAACTGGACCTATAACTCCTTTCCTTTTGCTTCTATTGTAAACCCAACCTACCTATGTCTATCTTTTCTACTCCACTGTGAATCGGACCTATTTCTACCTTTTTGACCCTCTATGTCTAACTCTTTGAATCTAGTGTAATATAGTGTAGACCTATATCTACCTACATATTGATTTATTGTGATTATTTACCTATAAGACTTATCTTTGACAATAAATAACCCAACAAGAGCTGATATGTCATTAAATTAATGAACCTTCATAAAGGGCAATAACTGTAAAATTAATAGTTAAAAGATTTAACTCCCTTGCAATGACAAGCTCCGGTTGTATTGTATTTGTTATGGTAATAATAGACAGGGTGGAGTAATGGATAGCGGCTTGGATTGAGGAATCGGGAAGCCGAGTTTAAATTCTAGTTGAATCCATTACATTCACTTACGTGCCAATACACTTGGGAAAAGTATGAATCCTCTTCTTTCCCCCCTCCCCCGGGTCTGTCTTGCTATTTACCTATAGCTGGGTAAAGCTTTAATGGGTAAATAGGACAGACCAGGTTCTGTGGCTTTAGATGGCAACTGGTCTACCACAGAAAGAAATGGCAACCTACTGTGGGAAAAAAAAATCTGCCTCATCTGTTATGTATCGAAAGATACATGATCGCCGAAGCGTGTATCACACATGGCACATAACTGACTGAATAGGAGGCTGTTCTAAGATCTTTACTAAATCAGAAGAATTACTCCATGAAAAACTCGATTGCAACAAAAGACTATTTCAAGACTCACATGTAAAAACCTTCTAATACTAGTAAGGATTTAAGAAAAAATGCTGTTACTTGATTAACTTTTCTTCCTTTTCCCCAATTTGTATATGCTATGCTTGACAAGTAATGCAACTCAACAGGCAATGATTGGAGCCTTATCTTGACAGAGAGGAGAGTCTTTAGATAGATGCTACTAAGAGAAGATGTATGCCTGATGCATAGATAGATACAGCCTCTCATAAGATTTCATGCCAGACTTGTGAGTAAAGACAGCTTTTGTAACGTCCATTAGCTTTCATTTTCAGGGTTGGAGAGAAGAGATATAACGCATTGCAATACTTTGTTAGCATGTTCTCTTTGTAGAAAAAAAATCTTTTATGTTCTTCCAACTTTTCCCTAGTCATCTTTCATTTTTTTTTTTTACGTATAAATGTTTGGATATTTATCTAATTGCCACAGTCAGATACTACTAAGATTACACACTGGTTCCACTTCCCACATTCACATCTGTTACAGTAATTGCAAATATTTCAGTATTAAAAAGAAATTTTAATACTTAATATTTACAACAGTGTTTTTTATTTTATGCTTTTTTTAAATTTTTGTAGAAAATTTTCAGAGTTTTTTGTGTTTTTTTTTTGTTTTTTTTTCATGCACCAATTTCTAATTCTGAAAATATTCCTTACACAAAGCAAAAAAGAAAATTAAAACATCCAGGTGAGCAATTTGCTGGCATTTGTTATCCACTGTTTATTCTTTCCTGGAATCAGTGGTTATAAACTTGGCATTCTAAACATAAAAACAAATATATATCTATATCAGAATTGTAAGCTCCTTAGCAGACATTGATCCTCAATGCAAGTCTAAAAATTCTAGGCACATATATATTGTAAAAATAAATCAAACTTAGCATATACAAAAGTATGTGTATTATATAAAGGGCAAATGGTGGATAACATTCAAAGCAAGTATATAATATTATAAGTTCTTTTTTTAATGTTGCATCCCTTCAAAATGTAGGCAATCATGACTCTCCACAGATTCCTTTATTTTTATTGTTAGCAAATTGCCATAACTTAAGATAGTGGAGTGGTTTTCTATTGCCTTCTCTATGATTCTGAATTCAAAGTAGTCTTTTTATAATAGTTACCACTCAAGGCTAGAGAGACCAGTCTACCCTGCTGCTTAATCAATTGCTAGAAAGAGAAGAATTGGATTTATGCCTTTCCCAAGGGCATTAGTATGAAAGTGAATGCAGCAAATTGGCCTAGAGTTTGAACTCAGTGTCAATTCTACTTTCCTTACTGAAAACCATTACACTCTCTGCATATTTCTGATATCATAATAGCAACAGAATTTTCTGCAAGTGAAGACAATGGCTATAAATTTTAAAAATTCAAAGATTCTTTAGCTTTAAACAATTGAACTTTCCTACTAGTGTCATTTTTCTCTACAATTTAAGTTTTATATCATGTTTTAAGGCATATTGTTTTATTCTGTTTTTTTTAATTTTTCATGAATCTTAACTAAAAAATTAAATAACATATAGCAATGATTCTCAACATGGATGACAATACTCCTTTGTGGCCACTGCGGGTTCTCAAGGATGCAGTAAGCTTTCAGGAGAGTTATCAATATGGAGGAATGCTATAATTTTAAAAGAATAGTAAGAGGATTTAACTTGCTGACTCCAGATCAGAACAAGTCGTAAAATATATGTGCATTTGGTTACCTTTTTTACCTATATATTTGCATTTTTAAATATATTTAAAAAATTTGGCTGCAATTGCAATGTATGGATAGAGAAAAACCTACACACTAAAGTCAAATAACTTCTATAGATCAACCTAGTGACCACCACTTGGCTTTTCCCAAGACAGCTTACTTCCAGCAATTGGTGCTGCTATAATGAAATAAAACATAAGGTGACATTAAATCTGCTCCATTTACCAGTGCAATTTTAACATAGTGGATGCTTGCCTGTGCAAATATCTGCAAAGATGCACTGGAGGAGAAAAGGCTAAAAACCACTGTTATATCATGATATACAACAGAAAAATGTGCAAACATGGACCTTTGTGCCTGAAAAAAAAAATGAGTGTCAAAAGGACAGTTTTTCCATGACACCAGTTTTATTTTAACTACATTTACTCCCCCTTGGCAATATTTATTGTTTTAAAAGGCAATGATTAGATTTGTAATAAAACCTAAACATATGAAAGTGAATTTATACATTTTCATTTTAATTGAGAATTGACAACAAAAATAATAAACATTATTTATTAGGTTGTTTATTCGAATGATTGGCAAAACATCACCAATTCATTCAAACTTTATAAAATGGTAAATAATGAGGATTTCCTTATAGTTGGTTCACATATTTCAATAGTTCAGTAAATGTTTATAAGTTTATGAATAAAAAATTGTTTTCATATTTATTTCTTCATAAATTCGTAAGTGATAAATTTTGCATTGTGTTAATCTTAATATAATTCTACTAGGTTGGTGCAAAAATAATGACATAATAATGTCGTTTTTTTGACGCATTTTTTAATGTCAAAAAACGACATTATTACGTCATTATTTTTGCAGCAACCTAATATTAGCTTTTAGAATGTTGTAAACATAAAATTATTCTTGTATTGGGTTGTCCAGAAAGTTCATGCTGATTTTTCAGGGAAATTAAAACAAAATTATGCCATTAAATATTAATTCAACTAAATATGAACCATTTTGTTGCACAACCTTTCTCCATCTTTCTTTCAACTTCAAGATTTCATCTTCCTAGAATTTTGGTGGTTTCTCAGCAAAGAATTCATTAACATGATTTTTTTTATGTCATCGAAAGAAGTAAACTTATTACCATTGATATTATTTAGCAAGGATCTGAATAAATAAAAATCTGAAGGAGCAATGTCTGATGAATATGGCAGGTGGGGTAACACATCCCAGCCAAGCTGCAACAATTTTTGCCAGATCACCAAATACCACTTTTCCTGTTCACCAATTCTGGGTGTTTTTCTTGAATTGTTGTCTCTAATTCGTCCAGTTGCAAGCAGTATTTTTCAGAATCAACTGACTGGTTACTTGACAGAAATTCGTAGTACAAGATCCTTTCCAATCCTACCAGATGCACAGCATGACTTTCTTAGGATGAAGACCTACTTTTGTGGTGGCTAAAGTTGGCTCATGTCACTTACCCCAGGATTTTTTCCACTGAACATTGTTGTAAATGGTCCATTTCTCATCACCTGTCACAATTTGCTTCAAAAAGGGTCCATTTTCATTATGTTTATACAGAAAATCACAGATGAAATGCAACCCAAAAGATTCTTTTCACTCAGATCATGTCGTACCCAAACATCGTAGCAATTTGTGTATCCAAGCTTCACCAAGTGCAAATGGATGGTGGATTTTCATAATTTTAGTGTTTCTGTCAATTCCTGCATTGTGTAATGTGGGTTATTATCAATCAATGTTGTGATTTGGTTGTCATCTGTAGTGGGGGGGAGTATGCCTGAGTGTTCTTCATCAATAAGGCTACAATGACCAACTCTAAACTTAGTGAGCCACTTCTGTACAGTTCTGTCAAGTAAAGCACCTTCACCGTACACAGCACATATCTTTTTTGTTGATTGTGAGTCATTTTTGCCTTTATGGTAAAAAAAGTGTCTAAAATGCACCTTATAATCTTACATTTTCATAGGGATGCAAAATTGACATGAATTAATCAATTTTAAATTTGTTTTCTGAAGAGATAATCGGAAATGTAAGCATATTATATCAGTCAATAAATTTGACGTGTTCTGTCATGTTGGAGTATGAACTTTCTGGACAACCCAATAAATAAACAATCTAATGCATAAATCTAGGTTTTATTACAATTCTAATCATTGCTTTTTAAAACAATAAACATTGCCAAAAAATGAATGTAGTTAAAATAAAAGCAGTGTCAAGAGAAAAATCATCCTTTTGACACTGTTTTTTGGCAGGCACCAAGGTCCAAGTTTGTCTGAAAAATGTTTATTTATACAAAAATATAAAAATATGCATTTCTTACGATTGTTGCCTTCATTTCTTCCCACAAGGGTGATTAGCAGAAACTGCAAAATAAAATTCAGAGATAGATTTTTAAAAAAAAAAAAAAAAATTTCAAAATTTTTTTATAAAAGTTAAAAAAAAAAACAAGAATCAAAAATACTTTAGTAGATATTATAGCTAGGTATTAAGATTTCTTTTTAGTGCTTTTACTTTAACAGATATCAGTATGGATAGTGGAATCAGCATGCAGAGTTCAAATTCTGGGCTAGTCTCCCTTGGGAAAGGCATAAATTATCTCTTCTCCCCTCAGTTACGGATCAAATACCACGGTAGACTGGTCTCTCTAGCCTTGGGTGGTAACCAAAGAAAGGGGAAATTCTGAATTCCTAATAATAGAGAAAGCAATGTGAAACCACTCTACTATCTTTTCCAAGAATGTATAGCACTTCACAGATAAGAAAGAAAAACATCTGACAAGTCAGGATCGTAAGAAGGAAGAAGAAATATACAAGATATTTGCTACAAATCTCTGATACTACCAAGTCAGCTTAATAATATTGAAAACATATTTTTTTTATTTTAATTCCTATGCATCTAGTTGGTAACTCATCTTTTCATCATAAAACATTTCAGATTTAGTCATAGGAGTAAACAAGAAAATTTCAGAATTATATAGAACAAGTGAATGTCAATTAACATCTTCAGAAAAAAAAGATATATAAATCAAACTTTGATTTAAATAAACAGGCATTACTTCTAACAGTCAAGCTGTTAATTTTCAATACATTAGAACTATCAGCTCAGTGTCCGACACACTGCATTCTAGAATATTGCTGTATAAACCATTTTGACAGACCAAATAATGTCAAGTTAATACTAGTTGAATAACACTACTTTCTCTATTATTCTGTCATAAGTTGATTATGCCTTGTATCTTTTATGTTATTGCTCGCTGTTTCCCTCTGCCTCTTTCACCTTCAATGTCTTGTGTGTGCCAAATTCTCCAAACCCTTTTTCCTCATTACATGTCAGGTCCATTCAGAACATAAGTGATTATGGCTCTCCACTGATTCTTTTTCATTTTTATCTCTGAATTGCATTCTTGAGAAAGATATTGAAATGGTTTTCTGTTACCATCTCCACAATTTAGATTTCAGAGTTTTTCTTTTCTTAGACTGGTGGTCACCCAAGACTAGCTTGCTATTTAAGCCATAGCTGTGAAGAGCAGAGATATATCATTCATTCCATTTCCAAAGGCATTAGTGCAAAAGGGAACACAACAGACTAGCTGAGAATTTGAACTCTGCTTGCCAATTTTATTTTTTATGCCAATATCCATTAGTGAACCCACATATGATCTTCACCATCTGCTAAAAAAAAAAATCTATAAATTATACTGCTCTTATGTAAATGTAAAAAGGTCAAATCCTGCCTATTGCTTGATGTTCTAATGATAGAATTTGTTTCTATTAATGTACAACTCACATCAATATTAATCTTATTTTATTGATTCATGGGGAAAGTTAGAGGTCAACATTATTTTAAAAAAATAAAAGCTAAAGAGAAAAATTAATCTCCTTATAGATGTATATTTGTAAATGAACATAAAAAAGAAATCAATGTGTCCGAAGCACAAAGTTAATCTAATCTACCCTAAATGACTAACCATTTTTGTATTTATAAGTAAACTTATTTTCATGTTTTTCCTAAAAGTATTTTTCCAAATATTCAGTACTAGCTGTATTGTTCTGTAGAGAAGTCCTCCAAAATAATCCTTGTTGACGACATTCTCTATTAAAAGACATCTGCAAGTAGTCAACGTTCTCTGCAAGTAATCAGCTTTTCAAAGTAGTCGACGTTCTCTGCCTGAACTCACATTTTTAAAGTAGCCGACGTTCTCTGCCTGAAGTCACATTTTCAAAGTAGTCGACATTCACTGCCTAAAGTCACCTTTTCAAAGTAGTCAACGTTCTCTGCCTGAAGTCACCTTTTCAAAGTAGTCAACGTTCTCTGCCTGAAGTCACATTTTGAATATAGTAAACGTTCTCTGCCAGAAGTCAGCTTTTACAAGTATTTGACATTCTCTGTCAAAAGTCAACCTTTACAAGCAGTCTACATTCTCTGCTAGAAATCAGCCTTTACAAATAATCAACATTCTCTGATAAAAGTCAGCCTTTACAAGTAGTCAACATTCGCACAAATGTGTTTACCTCTGCTTCTCTTGCTTTCAATATGTTCTCCAAACTTCTTTCCTTATTATACAATCATGGCTCACCACAGTTTCCTCTCTTTTGTTGCTCGAAGTAACTTTTGACCGTTTATTATCCTCCTTCTTTATCTATGTTCTTCCATCCATTCATATAAACTTGTAATGTTGGTTACTCTGTTTCTCCCTGTTTATCTTGCCTTCAATATATCTTATGAGCATTTAATACTCCATGTCCACTTTCCTCATCATGTGTTCCAGAAATTTACAAATATCACTTTTTGATCTTAAGCATGTGTCAATTTTCCTTAAAATTCTGCAGTTACTAAGACTTATTCAACATTTAAAATTCAACAGACTTAACATCCAGCAGAAACATCAAACTTTTTATCTAAAGGTCAAGATAAAATAAAAACAGCAAGTAACGCAAATAACTATGTAAAAAGGAATATGTGAGATCCAGTTGGATATAGAAAATTTTTATTTTCTTGTTGACATTTCACTACTTTTACATGAGCATTATCAAAATATAACTGAAAATATCTAAAGAAGAGTTGTTACCCTATTACATAAAAATGCTGTAGTCATTTTGAAGAATGTTAACAATTAACCGAATTAAAAAATATATCCATGACCCAATCAATGGGCATTACACATAGGAAATATGTTAAAAATATAAATATGATGATTTCACATAGAGTAATAAAAATGAATGAAAGAAAGTTAGTGAGAAAAATAAAGTCTGTATTTCCAAAGTAAAGAGTAAGTACTAATAATTAAAAATATAAATTATGATTATATATTATTTAGGTATTAATGAAAGTATAAAATTGATTTAAAATTTCATGAAGACATTTAAGCAGTGATTACATCTACATTGCAAAATATTTGGGGTAATTTTGTTTGGTTATATTTTCCAAGATATATTGGATTAACACTTTCACAGAATGCTTTAGACGAATGTAATAAATTAATGGATGACAGATAAATACATAAGTATATGAAAGCAATTTCTAAAGAAGTAACAGATTTTTTATTTATTAATCCGACAGATTTTTATCACTTTAAACATTATTTTTAGTGGATGCCAATATTTGAGTAGATGCTCCATGTTTATTTTAAACAGTGTATTTATTTTTGTGTAGCAACCCAAATATTCAAGAAACCTTATTAAAGAAAAAAAATTTGCCCACCAGCAAAATTTGGCCTTGCTTGATTGGCAACACACTTTGTAGTTGCATTGGTTAAAAGCACATCAGATCTAATGATGGTTTCTCCTGCAAAAGGGGATGCAGGTTCAAATCCTGCCAGATTTGACATCTTTTTCTTTAAGAAGATTTCTCAAATATTCAGGCCAGCAAATGATCAAATACTATACAGTAAAGTTAGAAGATAAGACATATAATTCTATATTAAAAATTAATAGTAAGTGTTATGAAGTTGATATACACACAATAGTAGAAGTTGTCACAAGTGACACTCTCCCCCAGTCTATCTCAAGTTCTGCCTATATAGTGGTATGATTAAACTAATTAGTATTAGCCTAACCAATCCCACTACACCTCCCGGAACCTTTTAGGTTTAACTCCCTGATTTGACCTACTGCTTCTCCTACAGTAATAACAACTAGGAATCTGTCTAGAGATACCAATCTATAACTGCTAATCTGAGTTTAACACCAACTGTAATCATCAGATTAATAGTGAGTATAACAAAATGGGAAAAACTCATGCATTACGAGTTTTGTCCTTCGAAAAGCCTTCTTCAAATTAATGATGGCTAACTGAATGACAAAATGGTTTTCAATTTTGTCATTCAGTCTGAAGTCTTTTTGAAAGATAGAACTCGAGTTTTATCTTTCAAAAAAACTTCAGATTAATGATGGGTAATTGAATGGCAAAACAGAAAAAACTCCTGCTTTATGAGTTTTATCCTTCATAAAGACTTCTGATTAACATTAAGAGTGACAAAATGGAAAAAATCCTACATTATATGTTTTGCCCTTGAAAAGAACCTTTTTAGACAGATAATGGTTTTATCAATAGAATTGTATATATGTAGATAAGGAAGAAATATAACAAATGTATGTTATAATTCTACATTGATAAATCCTGAAGATGCTTTGGTCTAAATTTAAATTTGAAAATTTAAAGCTACATATCCCTATATCATCAGCACCTTTTTTTTTTTTTTTTTTTTTTTTTATACACTAAACTGTACCTCTTCCCTCCTATATATAGAAGATTCCATCAAGAAAATCATTGCATTTATATAGTTTGTCCTATAAAATATTGTCCTTAAAAAGTATAAAAATCTACTTGACCACTAAACTGCTTTTTATGATCATTTGTATAATGAAATACTTTCCTTCAATTTTGCAAATAGTTGCCAAATATCTGACATATTTATATTCATGTTTATATATTTAATTACAAAAAGATCACTCACGCATTGCTTTTCTTAGATGTTAGTAATTCTAGTATAATAACTAAAACTGGTTTTAATGACAATCAAATAATCAATTAGTACTGGTCATGAGCTGGTCTGCTTATTAAAACAAAGTATAATTCTTATATCAAGGTGAAACAAACTAACTTTTTGAACAATGTGCATTAAATGAAATGTAAGAGAAGGTGCTAGAAAGTTACTGACTTGACCAAGAAGCTACTCCACCAGTTTATCTAGTTGATATATATATATATATATATATATATATATATATATATATATATATATATATATATATATATGAATTTAACAGCCTGCAAAATTAATTTCGCTTGAGCTCTCTGGGGAAGAAAGTGTGGGTTTGTAAACAGTGACTATTATGGCTGATGTAGCGAGACTCTTCGGTAAAAGCGAATCGAGTCCTGTCGGTCACTGTGTGTTTATCTAAAAAATAAATATGCTTAAATTCACCTTCATCCCTGCTGTGTGCCAATGACTTAGTGGTAGAATCTCCGACTGATGCCGATTCAGTCAGGTTCGATCCTAGCTAGAGGCAGCCAGACGCCTAAGCACACTGAAGAGCTGTGATACTGCGAAACAGTCTGTCTGTGGATGACATTATATATATAATATATATACATTATATATATATAAGACACCGAGGGTGTTGAAACAAAATGGCTATTTTTGTAGTGATTTTATAACATATTTATGTTATAAATTTTTTTTCTTTAAAAATAAATAATTATATCTGCTCTACTTTGTATTGAGCACTCTTTTAAGAATAGTAATTGTTGGTTATTGGAATTCATTCCATATACACCAATCATATACTTGTATATTATATATATATATATATATATATATATATATATATATATATAAAATATATATATATATAAAATATATATATATATAAAATATATATATATATAAAATATATATATATATATATATATAATATATATATAATATATATAATTATTTTTTAAAAATATGATTCCATCGCTACATAAGAGTTCTCATGTTTCGAAAACAGAAGCTAGAAACTTCAATTTACTTATAAAAATTAAATTGAATTAAAGTACCCAGCTCCATTTCATCCTCAAGGGAATTTTGGAATAACTAATCTTGAAATTTACAGAGCTTTATAAGCATATACATTTGTAATATTAATTACTATGGAAACGGCAAAACCAACTATTTTAATAAGGTGCATAAGGGTTTACATTTTCACTGAGAACAATTGTATCAACAAATTAGTTACATTCAGAAAGAGGTTAAATCAAGGTAGGATCGGGCTGCCTATTTTCAAGCGAATGATGACATGCATTTGACGTATATCATCTGGTCTAGTTCAATGACAGAGAGCTATTGGCATTTTTGTTATGTCATTAAATTTGTATTTGTATACCTAAAGTTTTTTTTTTTATCTAAAAGGGTTGTTTGTATATAAATACGTTGTATTGAAGTACAATTTGTTTTTTTGACGATTTCATAAAGGGTTTATTTTATTTTATGATTGGGTTAAGTTTTTAAACTTATTGTGTTAATTGAAATTGTTTATAGACTGTGAAATTTAAAAAAATTTTTAAGCTAAATATTTAAGGCAAAAATTTGTTGATATCAGCAAAAAACCGTTAACTCATGTCTATGATTTAATAAATTTTTGTTTTTTAGAAACTTAATAATGTGTAGTTTTTCATGTTGGCATAAAGGGCATGGGTCATCCCAGGTTTTACAAGTTCTTGTTCAATTTATTATTTTACTTTTGGTGTTTTATTCATTTCTTTTAAATGCCAAAAAATATTTAGAAAGGGATGTCTGATTTCTATTACTAATATTGTTTCTATAATTGATGTTAGCATTTTTGTATCCACTATTTTTTTAGAGCTGTGTCGTAAAAATTACTGCGTTGTTGGAATATTTCTAAAAAACAAAAATTCTGACCATGAGACCTGATCTTGAAAGTAACAGCTGCTTTAATGATGAAATTATTGAATTTTTTTTTTTTTTCTCATAGGTGTAGAAATGTCAGATGGTTCTCTCTATTAATCAGCTGAGAAACCAATTTTCACCTCCCATCAACCTAACCGATGGTAACCTCCAGGAGAGTGACTCATTGTGCCTTCTCGTGCTAACATCTTCATATGAATTGGAAAGATTATATTGAATCAATTGCTAGGTCTGCTGCTAATAAAATTTGTTCACCATGTCGTACTAGACAATTTTTCTCAACAGAATCTATCTGACAGGCTTTTAATATTGCTGCTACATATGGTCTGGTGCTCTGCTATATATTTAGAGATTCTTGATAAAATCCAAAGAGTCTGCAATATTATTGGTCTTGACATGACATCTCAACTACAGCCACTTTCCAATTTCCGTAATATAACTTCCCTATGCCTTTTCTATAAATACTTTCATGGTAATTGTTCAGATGATCTTTTCATTATGGTATCTAGACTTTATGAATTTAAGCATAGTACTCATCAATTTACAGTTGAAATGGCTAGATGTAACTATAAATTCTATGCTAACAGTTTCTTCTATTGTACTTCTCACTTGTGGAACTCTCTTCCAGCTCCATACTTTCCAGCCAACTTTAATCTTACAAATTTAAAATGCAATTTTTATAGTGTTCTAGTTTACTCTTCTATTGTTCTCACTCCTTAATAATGTTTCTCTTTGTCTTATTCTTTCAAACTCAGTAATCCTTTGTGTCTTAGTGGCTTTACTGCCTTGCATGAGGTGAAATTATATATTTATATATAACCTGGACTAGTTACAGGAATCTACCTTAGAGCCCTTAGGATATGTCTCCCAGAATACCTAAAAGAAGCAATGAGATATATTGAGAAAACTTTCAAACTTCTCCACTACCCACAGCTCATTTTATCCTCAACACAAAAAAAAAATGAGCCTACAGAATCCACAGAGACCAAAAAAAACAGACACCACCAATAATACTCCTAACAAAAATTACACAAAATTCATAATCATGCCCTCCATCATTCTTTCTACTAAACTCATGAAGAAATTAGTCATCCCCAATACTAGGATTTTTACCACCACCTCCAAGACAATCAGAGGAAAAAAAATAGACCCAACACTGATTCAAATGCCGGGATTTATGAAATAAATTGTTTACAATGCAAAAATGTGTATGTTGGGGAGACATCACGTTATCTAAAAGCCTATATCTATGAACACAAGAGACTTGCATTTGGACAATCAATCTGACTCTCTCGTTTTGCATCAAAATGATGCTCAACATAACTTTGATTTGACTAACGCCACCCTAATTAAAGAAGAACATAATTCTTTAAGGAGAAGATACATTGAAAACTTAATAATAACATTGTTACCAACTATAAATACATGCCTAAAACGTTACATTACCATCTTTCTTTGAATCCATTCTTAAAGAATCCAACTTATATCTCTCTAATACAAAGAATATATTCTTAGAACCTTGAGATTTCCTACTGTGCAGGTTGACCACAAAATGGTGAATATAAAACACACAGACACATGTATGCAATTACAAATACATATTACCATCTATTGCCCACTTAGACTTACAAGAATCTTCACAAACCTACATACACATAGAATTATCCATGGTTTTAATACATGTGACATGTATCTGACCAATGAGAACAGACCTAAACTGTTATAGTGGAACACACCTATTCTATAGTTAATAGACTCTCCCACCTATAATAAGTAGGAGTAGTAAGAGTAATGAGGCAGTCATTCAGTGGGTCAGTCAGTCAATCGATGCCAGACGACCATTAGTCGGATACGAAAGTATCAGCGGCCACAACTAGATTTCCTTTTTTCATTACCTATTATATCAAGTTCATGACCCATCTGTTGTATATACAGGTCTTGACATGAGAAGAGCGAGTCGAGAAGGGGATCATTGTTATTGTCAGACATGGTGACTCGAAAATGAGCATCTGGTGACACGAAAATTTTAAGACACAAGAAAAATAAAGAATTTGTTTATCAAGTGAAAAACTATCACCCAGTTTGAAGGTTGACTAACAGTGATTAATGAGTCGGTGGGGATTCTGCTGAGTGGATTTTGGGTGGCTCAGGATAAGATAAAAATTTAATTATGGCCACATGGGATTCATAAGAATTCTGGCCGATAGAAAAGAAGGAAAGAAAAGAGAATTTTTTTTCTGGACGATAATTTTAAGAAGGCCAGGTCTAGCCTCACCCATCCTGCCGAGCAATCATTGGCTGAGTGGTGGCATGAGTGATAGGCGAAGGTGAATGTATGAGAAAGGCGGAGAAGTTGTTGACACCCACTAAGAGGGTTGGTATGAGATACCAATATGAGAAAGGAAGAGTCTAGGAGGATAATTCTCCCCCAACCTCTCCTCATGGACGAGGAGAAAACCCCCGAAGGGGAAAGTGATTAGCTTCCAAAAATGGGAAGTAATAAATTTTCCTATCCTGGAGACAAAGAAAATTTTTGTTGAGAATTGTCAAAGAAACTAAACCATGACAGGCCCCAACCCAGTTTTGGTCGGTGTCCATATAAAAGAAAGTCCCCGGGCGTTCAGGGTAGAGTTGAGTTGGGTTGGAGATCGGAAACGAAGACACAGATTGACAGAGAGCTGTTGGGCTTGGAGAATAGTGCTTCGCAGGAGCTGACTGAAAGATTTCCATGCCTTTTTGACTTCCTACCAAAAGCAAGTTTTTATTGACGAAGAACTTGCTGAAGAAACGCAAAAAGTATCATGAATCCATAGAAACGGGCCGGGAGAGAAACACACTCCCATATTCAACAGATAAAGATAATTGTTATTTCTCAACATATTTGAACCTTGTGAGTTGTTTTATTATTTTTCTTTTACTTATGCTTGTGCAGTATCACCTTTACCCCAGATTCGGCTTGCACTACGGCCCGACGCCTGATTGATTTTGTCTACCTAAGATCAAAGTCACAATGTGGGTAGGTTAGACTTGAGATCAAAACAGTTACTTCGGTGACCAGGCGTTAGAGGCGAGCTGAGAATGACAAAGTTGGTATCAAACCGGAAATGACCATTTCGACCGGAACACAGGCTGGTGGCGGCGACGAGTCAACTCCAAATGCTGGTGGAAGAAACCTTACAGCTTCGCGCCGCAACTGGGAGTTGACCACGGGCCAACGGCACAGCATCAGATATTGACGACGCGACGAGTGGACATCACATATTGGCGCTGGACTGCGACTGCCAGTGCATGTCACACAAGGTTCCACTGTATATGTGCGTGTGTTATGTGCACTATTTAGTAGAAAGTGCTCAATATTCATGATAGAACTAACATATGCAGTTGCATGGAAAGTTGTTTGTGACCTTAGGTAAATATATATATATATATATATATATATATATATATGTATATATATATATTAATGTATTTTCTGTTTATATGTAATTTTTATAGATACACTTATTTAAGTAAATGCTCTGTTTATAATAATCAGTATTAATTACATTTACCAGCCTGAATGTCTGAGAAATTTCATAGAAAATATGTGTCTTCCGACAGGAATCAAACCTGTATCCTGTACAGAACTGTCATTTGACTTGACATGCTATACCATTTAGCTACAGAGGAAATGTCTAGTTAGCAAAGTCCAAATTACTGTTTTAAAACAACAAATTTCCCACAGTCTTTCTCAGACAATCATATCTGCTCAAAATGTACCTTAACGTAAACAATTGACAACATACATATATAAATGGGCTAAGTTTCCCAGACATTCAGGCTAGTAAATGTAATTAATACTCTTTATTATAAACAGAGCATTTACATAATTGTGTCTATAAAAATAATGTATAAACAGGAAATATATTAAAATAATTGTTGGATTTAGTCCATTTTATATATATATATATATATATATATATATATATATATATATATACACACACACACACACCTTTGTCTTTGACATATGAGGATACACCAACTCAGTTCCTAGAACCAAACAGCCAGATTAGTTATACTTATAATTTAATTATTTTGGTGAAGGCTTGTGCAGAACCAATCACACTTTTCGGAAGAGCTTAATACAGAGTATTGGTGCACATAGTGTGCGACAAAGACTCTAAAAGACCCTCTTCAGGTTTTGAATTTAACATTGTCCTTCTCCTAAACCATTTTCGATGTAAGGCTATAAGATCCAGTTTGCCTTGCTATTTTACGCATAACTGGAGGGAGAAGAGATGGATTCATACTTTTACCAAGAGTAATTGCACATAAGTGAATGTAATAAACTCAGCTCTCTGATTCTTCAGCCCAACCCAACCTACTATCCATTACTCCACTGCCCATAGACGGTTTAATCAATTTATCAAGAAGGAGACTTCTTGATATTATCTGTCTGGAGGGGGCAATCCCAATGTGCAGCAGCTTTAAAAAGTTTCTGAAAACCATACCACAGGTTGACCAAACCTTGTGAGTCAGTGGGTAGACTTGGGGGCCGTCAACAGCTGTGCTAGCACAATGTCATAAATCATTGTGACCAAGGGTTTGAGCATGCTGGCCTTGTTCAGATTGTTCATCTCACTAGATAATACACTCTCTCCCAGAAACTGTAACTAAGGTCTGCTCAGCATTGTTGCAGTATAAGCCACAGGTGGGCTCCATGGGTGTTGAATAAATGCAAATGTTCTTGAGCAAGCATCTGCAATAAGAGTTGGCTAACTCCCCTAGTAGACAGGTATCCTCACATACAAGTGGATAGCTATTATTATATATATATATATTATTAGATATATAATAGGTGGGCTGGTCATGTTATGAGAATGGATGAGCATAAGCTTCCAAAAATGCTGCTGTATGGACAACAACCAAACTCCAAGAATTCAGTTAGATGTCCACACTTATGCTACAAAGACAAATTGAAAGACAACTTGAAACATCTCAACTTTGATCTGAAAACCAGAGAAGTCCAAACATCAAACCAAAAGGAGTGACGTAAGACATGTTTCATTAAGTTAAAGGGTTTTGAAGACAGTAGACTGAAGCATCTGATCAGCTTCATCAAGCTCCGAAGCAGAGATGCCATCAAAATCCTGCTTTAACAAATTTCATCTGTCAGTGTGGCTTTATCGCCCACAGCAAGGCTGGGCTAGTATCACACTTAAGAAAGCACAAATGAAATATGTCTTCCCCTTACCTGATTTTCTCCACAATAGCCCCTGCTAGCATGCATAAGTGTAAAACAAAAGGCACCATCCACTGCTGACCTTCATTTATCATTCACGATAGGAGAGTCCATTATCATTATATATATGTGTGTGTGTGTGTGTGTGTGTATTTAGGTAGCATATCTTCATTCAATCATGTTTCATTGAACAATATAAACATATTTTATCTTTTTATTTTTATACTGATCTTTTCCAGTTCTCTAATCAGTTTCTTGATGTTAAGATGAAATTCATCAAGGAATGAGAACTAGAGACTGAATACACAGTAGGCCATTTTTTAAATAAAAATGCTAGACACCTTTGCTGATATTAACCTGTTCAACCAATATACTTTAAATGTCAGGTCAAGTTTTAAAACAAATGTAGCTTATATTTTAAACAACTATCACTTCCAAATAAGCTGTTACTACCATGTGATAGTAAATCGGTTGGTTCTAATCAAGTGATTGTAGTGAGTCACTTGTTAACCTTCTTTCTATCATTGTTTGTTCTCTTTGTCGGAGATAAACAAACACACACTTGATCATAGCCCTCTGGTCTGTAAGTTGTTAGTGGATACCTAGTTATAAGTCTATGACATCATGAGATAAATTTTAAAATTTTATAGACATGATATCTGTGAGACTCTTTATTTGAAGTGTCAAAGATTTAAAAGATAAGAAAATCTTGTTAATTTCTGCTTGAATTTCTGGGGTTAGGATTTTTATCATTATTTAAAGATAAAAAACAGTAGAATTGTTGATGAAAACACCTAACTGATTGCTCACCCAAGAATTATGGGGTAACAGGCAAAGAAGGGAAAGAGATGGGTGGAAATGAATCAACACTGCCTCAGAAACCACAGTACTGCACATAACTTTATGAACAAATTGTCAATGGGAACAACTTCACAAAACACTGAATCTCGCCAACTATCCACTGCTTGTTTTCTAGTCACTTTTATTGACAAGAGATACTTGACAGAAACCCAGATCTAGACAAAGTGCAGAGAGGCCTGTATCTGGACATGCTAAGCTGTTCTGCAATTAACAGGGAAAACCAAGATGTAACTGGTTTGATAGACATGTCTGCACACAACAAGACCACTTTTGCATCTGTACTGACACATCTTCACCACAATTTTTAACATTTGGACTATTATCCTCATCCTTGTTGTTATCATCCCAACTTTTCATCTGTTGTGACTGTTGGCCTTCATCCAGTACCTGTCAATCTGGATAACCTTTGTGAGCAAGGAGTGTTCGAAAGCTTTCCTTGAGCTTTACTCCTCAATCTTGTGATCTTTAATGGCCTAAGAAGAGATTGTATCAGGAATTAGTGGAGGGGGCCATGTCAGACCTGTTCTGTGGCCACTTGTCAGTTTATGAGTTGCTCTCTTTCTGGTCCTGGGCACCGGTGGCAGATTATCTCAATAACTCTCAGTTTTTGCTTACCTGGTGAATGTGCAGCCTCTCAATGACATGGGTTTAAAGGCAGGCTTAGCAAACATGCCTGATTGCCATAGGTGTGATCGTGGGTTGGAGGAAACAGCCAAGCATGCCTTCTTCCACTGTCTGCTGGTGCTGTCAGAAAGTTGATGGTTCATATCAATCCCGAAAATCTTGTGTCTATCGACCTCATGTACGCATGCAACAATGTGTCACCCCTTGTGGTCTGGGGTGAAATGAATGGTGTTTCTCCTGCTGCTTGTCGTCGCAAGAATAGTGGTGTGGGTGATGAGAATGGAGGAGATTGTACAAAATGAACACTATTTTCATCAGGATCTGATTGAATTCTTTAAACATCAACTCAAGATAATAGAAAGCAATTGGTTTTGGCAGATTTTAGTGAAAGGTATTACAAGCCTAGTCTGTGTGAATTGGGCCAAAACTAGATTTGCTTTTTTAGCACCTTCAAGTCACAATGGGGCAAATCCCACCCTTGGTTAAGCTTGTCTATTTGTTCTCCTAGTTAATGTGAGTGACTGTCATTCTTGGCCCCCTCATTTGTTATGCTCCTTTTCAAGATTCTCTACCTACCTGGTTTATTTTGTCCCTGTCGTTTTATCTTTATTGGACCAGCCTTTTACACTTTCCCATTCCCATGTTTTTTTCTCTCCGCACTAATAGCAAGTGAGCTATCTTATTCTGTCTGACGGCAGAATACAACAACCATTCTCATTTATGCGGGACGGATGGTACCTTACTAATACTTATTTGATTTTATGGTTCCACCCTCTTTTCATATAATTGTATATATTTCATCATGTTGTAGCATACCTACAGGCAATAATGGGTATGTACCTATTCACATAAATACAGTAGTAAATACTGTATGTTGGTCTGCAGTTGGAGATTCATTGTGGAATTCACTTCTAGCAGTTGACTATGTGCCACTGGCAAATCTTATGTGTTGTTCTTGTCCTAAGTATTATTGTTCATTACCAATTTTTATCTGATTATTCTATTCAGTAACCTTCCCTAGGTTACAACACATCACTCATTCAAAATTTCTATATATTTTAATTAAAATAATAATAATAATAATTGTATATAAATATATTATGAGTGTATTATTAGGTGCATGTTCAAACCAAATGGTGAATGATGAGATCTTATGGTGTTTGTGTAAGTTGTTAAAATGGATGGGTTGTGAATTAAGCTAGTTAGGAGTAGGGTAGTTACTGATGGCCAACCTCTCCCCCACTCTCCCTTTGGCCTTGAGCTACAAATAATTTATATCATTAAATAAAATTCACTTCTCTGCCTTTTGGCTAAGATCAAAGTGTAGTATCTGTTCTTATCAGCTTAATTTGATTCACTCTCTCCACTTCTATCTTTATTTCTTCTTTTCATTTTCTCACTGAAACCAAGTAGTGTCTTTTCCCCTCTTTCCACACAATCAAAATGGAATAGTTCATTATTTATGAGATATTGACAAGGCATTACAGTTGTGCCAACTAACGAGAGGAACAAGCACAATTATAATCGATGGTCAGGCCACTATCATTCCAGTTATCGTTTGGGATGGGGGTGGCTGTATCACCAAACTTAAAGTCCTACATTGAGAAAATTCTAATAAAACTTATTATCCCATAGCTTCAAAAGTCTCCATTGCTTGACATCGCAAATGTTTTGCAAAATGTGCTATCTGATTTCATATGATTTGATCAAGGGTACCCATAATATAAGATCTGCAGAAGCAGGTGCAAATAATAACAATAAATAGTATTGGTATTGGTCTTGAATAAATAAAGTAACTAAATAAATAATAAATTAATGTCTTAATCTTTATTTTATAGATTTTCTGGGTAATTGTTTCATTTAACATATCCAAAATATTCTTTTTAATGATGTTTTTTAGAGTAGTGAATTAAACAACAAAGCCACGAAAAACAAATTCTAATCATGATAATTTCTTTTTTTTATTAAATTTAGAATGTAAGGGGTAATGGCTCACCACAGCTTCCTTTTTTAGGATTTGTGGATTGCTATGATTTCTTGGAAAAGATAGTGGAGTGGTTTTCCGTTACCTTTTCTTTCTTTTTCTTTAAAATTGGTATCACTCGAAGCAAAGCAGTACAGCCACTAACACGCAAGGGGTTACAAGATGTGGAAGAATTAGGAACAGAAGCATAAATAATGAGCAGAAAAAGAAAAGAGCAGTCAAATGACAGTAAATAGCGATTGACATTGCATTTAAATTTTTGCATATTAAAGTTGGTTGGAAAGCATGGAGCCAGAATGAAGTGCCATAAACGAGAAGTGCAAGAGAAGAAACTGTCAGCATAGAAGTTACAGCTACATCTAGCCATCTCAACTGAAAATTAATGAGATCTTAATGCCAGTTTAGTATTGCCCTTAAATTCATACAGTCTAGGTACCATAATAAAGATATCATCCAAACAATTACCATGAAAGTATTTATAAAAAAGGTACAGAGAGGCAAATTTACAACGGTGGGTAAGTGACTGATGCCAAACCACCAGATCAGGACCAATAATATTGCTGATTTTTCTTTGGATTTTATCAAGGAGCTCCAGGCAAATAGCAGGGGCACTGAACCATATATGGCAGCAATATTTTAAGCATGGACAAATGGTAGACTTATAGATATGCAAGACAGATTCAGGAGAGAAAAATTGTCTAGCCCAGCACAGTGAACCGACTCCGTGGTTTTTAATTCAAAGTCGTCCTTCTCCTAGATTGTCTATCATCTATGGCTACAGTGCCAATTCACACAGATGGGTGGGTGGAGAAAAAAAGTGTAAACAGACACAAACAGAATTCAGCACACCAATCCTACTTTTACGCATATTTTAATAATTCATATCAAATCATTTAACACAAGATTCTCCTCTCTATATTTTAAATATTCTTATAGTTTTTAATGTTTTGTAAAAGAAACAAGGCATCATATATAAAACCCTGAAAAATAACTATTGCCAAAAATTCACTCACATTCTTCAAATTTTTTCTGACAATTTTAGCTGACGTTTTTTGTTCTTTTACTTAACTAGAAAGATTATTTTTAAAGACGGTTTTAAAGTAATACACAGTTGTTGGGAATAAACTATTCTAAATTATTCATTTTCAAGAAAAAAATAATTACACACAATTAATTCATTATGTATCCGTCTAAAATTAAGACTCTAAATGACCCAACCAAAAATAAATATGTGAATTTAACATCCTGGTTGATGCTATATTTTTAATTGTCAACCTGTGTGGTAGGGGAGATATGCTGAAAAGTTCTCAGTCTAACCTACTTCCAAAGTGTGATCAAACATTAGACATTTTTTAGGAATAACTTCTTCGCATATATTCAAGAGCCACAAAATTGTAACAGTAATAATAAATACTTTAATACTTGTGAAATAATTTGATGCACAGTGGAGTAATGGATAGCAGCTCAGATTGAGGAATCAGAGAGCCAAGTTTAAATTCCAGTTGAGTTTGTTACATTCACTTACATGCAAATACCCTTGCTTGAGAAAGATATAAATCCATCTCTTCTTCCCACCCCCCAGCTATGGGTAAATAACAGGATAAATAAATAACAGAGTCCTATAGTTTTGGGTGGCAACCAATCTAGGAGAAAGACAACTATAGATTCAAAACATGAGGAGGGTTGTTTGGGGTACGGACAGAAGGCAATAAACGCCATATTCAGTGGGATTTAGTTGTCAGTCAAGTGCTTGGAGAGGAGATGGATGCCACCAAGCTATCTGAAAGCCCACTGAAAGGATCACAAGGAAGAACAATCAAATCAAAGCAACACCATGTTGGATCAACAGATCAGCTTGAAGGACGTTGTTTGTTTCTTCTACCTTAGGATACCCCCTATGATTGTAGAAATCAAGAGATTGATGATGATGATGATGATGATGATGATAATTGCAAATTTTTAAAAATTAAGAGTAATAATTTAATACTTGTCAAAAAGATTATAAAAATTAAAAAAATAATCTTTGAAAATTTATTTAAACTAGATACCACTAAAAAATGGATGCATTTTAAATCCAAAATGAAAAAAAAAAAATTCGCTACCCACTGTTTTAATTGCCAAAAATCAGAGAATTATCCAATTAAATTTTGAGCACTTATTCATTATTGAATGAATTGAATGATAAATAAGTTATTTTATTAGCAAAATTTGCAGAAATAATGGGCAGTCTTTTTCACACACACCCTTTCAATATCTTGTGTATATACTTTTTTTTTTTAACTTTTTAATTTGGAAGCTATCCGTCAAATTCTTTTACAGTTAAAGAAAAATCCTTGAAGATCTTATTTTGGTAAAAAAAATTAATGCAATATCAAGTATGATGAACATATGGAAAATTTGTCTTGAATTTTAAAAATAATTAAACTCAAAAAATGATTTTTTTTCTGACAGGGCTTGCATAAATAAGTTTTTTTAGAGACAGAAAAAAATCTTACACTTATAAATAATATTTGTTTTTACTTTTTCAATGCAATTTTGAAATTCATCCTGTTCATAAAAGGTTTCTTTTTTATTATGTTTGAAAAAGCAAAAAATGTAAAGTTTAATGCTATTTTCGACTATGGACCTTTTTTTAGATGATTTTTTATTTTTTGTATGGATGTTCAAAAAGAAAATAATTCTGAATTATAACTTTTGACTATTTTTTTCCCTATCAGAAATGAATGTATTGTAATAGAAAAAAAATGAAATTATTCAACCCACTAAGTTTCATAAAAATAAAATCGTATAAAATAAAAAAATGATATTCTTATTGGCCATAAAGTTAACAATAATTTATTTTTAAAACAAATACCAATGTTTTTATTGCTATTGTTGCACTGTTGGTGTTTTGTCGCGCGCTTTTCAAGTCAGGTGTGTAATTATACAGTTTTTTTTTCTTTTTAACACCTGACCGCACATGCTACTGCACATAAAATAAATGTTATTTTCATTAAGTTTTACTTTTAAGCAAAAAGCAAACATTCCTTTTACAAAATCCAATTAATCCTTAAATTTAGGAAATGACTTCGAAACAAATACTGAATTTTTACGATATTTTTTAAATTTGTTTACATTTTTCTTTTATAATGACTGTTCGATGAGTGACAACAATTGAATGTACAAATTTTTTTTTAAATGTCTCTAAAATTTTTATATACGGATTTTTTTCTTTTAATTCGGATTAACTTTCTTAGACTTTAAAGTTTAAGCGGCTATATCTGTCTTTCAAATAAAACCGAAATTTAAGTTCAAATTTAATAAGGTATTTAATTTAAAATATTTAACATTCGTTTTCAATTTTTTTTTTTTTTACTGGGTAGTCTGTGGTGGTTCGGGTTGGTTGTTTGAAACCATGATAAATTTTCTTAAATTTATGTTTGAAAATCGTTAAATTTTTATGCTTTAATAACAACTAGCTCTAGCATGAACAATGTGTTGATTACTTACACATGACTAGAGTGTTGTGAGCACCTGGTACTTCTTTAAAATAGGAAATAAACAACTTTTCTTTTATTTATTTACTTTTCAAATTTTCTAAGCTTGATCGCTGTTCCTATTTTTTGTTATGGTTTGACAAAAAAAGTTGATGACTTTGATTAAATTAAAACAAAAGATAAATTTAAAGAAATCATTTACTTACATATAACAATAGCTTCATGGTGAAACCTGCTCACTGCACATTAACAACTGCAGCTAGAAAAGAAAAATGTTTTTTTTTTTTTTTTGTGTAAAACAAAAGGGAAAAAAAACAACTCGTTAAATAAGAAGCCGTTGCCCTTGTGACTCTGGTGTTAGGAGTGTTCGGGAATAAACAATTCTGTTATTCTTTTTATACAAGAATTAAAGGTCCTGGTGAAAGAATGAAGTTCAATTTCTGTTTTATGTTTTTAAATGCGTTTTGTTTACTGTTTACGTTTTGGCTTTGTAAACTTTGTATGCATATGATATATTTATGATAAGATTAACTACGGATCATCTGACAACTAAGTTTGAATATTTTTTAATCGGGAATGTGATAAGCGCTTTCGCTTTCTTATATATCGCTAGCGCTAGAGAGAGATTCCTAAAAAATGAAATTTAATTTTTTTTTTTGCAAACGTGGTTCACCGAATTTGAATGGCGACAGCTGCAATTGGAGTGATTTGATTTCTTTATTGATGAAATCAGGAAATAAAATGATTTTTTTTAACACCTCACTTTACTGACAATTACAAACTGATTTATCCAGGCAATAAACAAAACATTTTAAGATAACTAACTTAACTTAGCTATTTTAAATTTTAAGACAAGTTTCTTTTTCATTGTCCATTAATCATGTTTGACGAAATAAAAAATAAAGTCATATGATCTTCTTGAGTCTATACTTTTTATCTGAACCTAATGTAATTTTTATATTTTTTTGTTTCCGTTTTTCTTTTTCTTTTTTTAATATATAGACATGTTATTTTTTGCTATTCACTTGTTTGTACTTATTTTCTGGAATGAAACCTAACTTAATAAAAGTTTAAAAAATTAAAATGTTTCAAAAAAAGTTTTATTTATTTTGAAAATATGTATTTGTAAACAAATGTAACTGCTCGACCCAATATCATCATGAGATGAATAATAAAATTAAAATCTATGACACTGTGAGGCCAAGAAAACAGATTTTTTAATCTTCTTGTTTAGTTTATTTTTACTTTTGTTTTAGTTTTAAGAAAACGTGAGAGGCCTGAAGCCCCCGATACACTCCAAATAATGAATGTTATTGTAACATTGTTTAGTTTATGTTAAAAAGTTAATTAATTCAATTGTTTAATAGTTCTTCTTTCGATATCGTAATTTAAATAACGAAAATCTTTTATTTTTATACATTACTTACACTAGATAGTGGGTTATCAGTTAGTGAAAAGTTGTTGCGGATGTGTGATGTGTGTTGGAGAGGAATAGGTTTGAATTATCAGGAGGTGTAGCGCCACGCCTACATTTTCTCCAATTCTAATTGGTCAATAAATACATACTTAAAAATAACAGGACAATTTATCTATCGCATTCCACCATAGTAAATTTGTTCCTACACTTTGTTCAAAACAGGCTTTGCTACAAAATCGCTGATTGGTCCATTTTCCGTCCAATAGGATATTTTTCATGTATATTCAAAAATGTATTAAAGCGTCTCTTTTTGGAGTCACTCCAGATAGTATAAATATTGGATGCATTCCAAAAAACCAGTAGTAGTAATTTCAGAACCACAGTCGAGGTACCCAGAGACAATAGTTCTCATTTACTCGCTCGTGTATTTCATCCTACTCACTCCGCACGTACATACACACTACAGAACTTTATGTGACACACCACCAGTTCTCAGTGGACACACCAAGTTAAATCAACTTTGTAAGTTGCAACTACTGAACAATTTTCTGAAAGAAATATTCTATTTTCAACATTGAACTCTGAACATTTACTCAGACAAATCTTCTTTAAGACATTTCCTTACAGTCAAGGGGAAGCTACTTTTTTCTCCCTTTTTCACTCATATTGCAACTACTTTGTATTATTGTTGAATTTAATATACATATTTCTTCGTTAAACAAAATTGGTTCTCATTGTTCTTTTTCCTTGATGTTTTAAGTATTATGTATGAATGTTGATTACCTTCTCAACACGCAGCCGCATTATCTATTTGACCCATTCAACATTGGTGACCACAACACTCGAGAAGCAGTACATTCTATAATTGATCAACCCGACGTACTAATCAACACTTTACAAAGGCTTAAAATTGTGTGTGTTCAATAATCTTCCATTCACAACAATTGATACAAGACAGAGAATAATGATTTATAAACATCTTGTTTCAAAACGTAACAATTGAATTTATTAGTGTTTGATATACATGCATGAATGAATACAGAGTGAAAAAGTTAGACAGAGTTGTGTCACTTAGACTAGGTAATATTTGTACCTAAGTTCATAAAGTGAAAATAATTATTAAACAGAAACTGTAGTTTAGAAGAATGAAGTTTCTTTAGCTAGCATGTTTGGAATTGTGTATTGTACAAGTTGATAAAAGTTCAGAAGAGATTTCAGAGTTCGTACTTGCGTGAATGCTGGTAATGGTCTTTTAACGTTTGACCGCAAAGGTTAAGACGGGAGTTATTGAAGATTACATCTTGGCAGCAAGGAATGAGACGCGAGAGAGACAAATGAAAAGAAACAACAGGGAGCTTACACGTGTTTTGTTTTTATAAAGTCGTGTATCACGTAGGAGGCTCCGAGCATATTGAGCGGGAAAACAGATTGGTCGCGTGCAGGATATCGGAACTGACCAATCAGCGAGCTAGTTTGAAGGTGATTAACCAGTGAATGCTTGTTATATATTTTGTAAGATTGTGATGGTGAAAATTACAACAGGAATAGTGCATTTCCTAGCAGGGGTTAACTGGTTTGTTGTGGAAGATTCCACAAAGTGTATGAGTGTGGAAACAGGTTAGAATTTGGCCTTGTTAGTTAGATAGCCCACCATAAGAGGGGCAAAACAAGAAAATCAAACTGTAAAGTGAAAACAAATTTATATACATATAAATCAATTAAGGTCTTTACAAATAAAATTAATGTATTTTGGTTGATATAAGGTCGTCAAAATGTTCGTAGTAGTCCTTGCAAGAATGAGTTTATGTGTACGTAGGCAAGAACGTATGTGTGGATGTATGTATGTAAGTATGTATGTATGAGCGTTATCATACGGTAGGAATCTCTTTGAAGTAAGCGCTCAATCTTAAATGTTCCTTTAGTTTATCAAGTATAAAAGAGGTGAGGGAGCAGGGTATAGATAATAATAACGCTCGCTTGACGTTGTCACAGGACTTGTTAATACGCTCGTATCCTCTCTGATGACAAGCGAACTTGCCCGTCTTTTATTTTGTTTTTTGGGGCTTGAAAAAGTCATCTAGGAATTCACTCCCGGATATGATTCAGGCCTTTTCATTGGAAAATTTTTGCGTCGGCTCGCGAAAAGGTCCGTGAAAGAATTTGTTTCTGAGAATTGAAGATTATTTGAATTTTGTTTTTAAATGTTTCCTAGTTTTCTCTTGTCCGAAAAATATTTCGCATCAAGGTGTGAAATTTTACGAGTTTTGTTTTGGATTCACTTTGCCGTGTGCGTTAAGTAAAGTTTGTAAATTCGAGTCTTTCTAACAAAATCAATAAGTCAGTGCTTAGCATTTGAATTTTATATCTAGATCTAGTTTTGTTCACTATAACTCCAAACTCGAAAATCACTTTTAAAGTGAGAGAAAATATTTTTAAAACTTTTCAAATAAAATAAAAATAACAATTTTTTTTTTTTAGTTCAAGCAAGGGCTTTATATTTGCTTAGAATGATTCAACTATGGAATCCTCCATACTTGCCGGTCACCCCTTCGGGAAGATGCACTCTTCCCCAAATTAACCTTTAACCAATCATCTCTTCACTTTTCCAAACACAACTTCCCATTGGTTAAAAGGACACAAAAATGTAGCAAGTTGAGACAAATCCTTTTTCCCGCGCAGCTGTCTGGAGCCTATTTGAAAACCCAAAAATCTATAAAAAAAAAAAAAAAAAAAAAGGACCGCTCGACTTAATTCAAGTTAGTCAGACACTGAGTTTCGAGAGATGCCAGCAGACTCTACACGTGCCAACACACTGACTCAATAACACTACCAGCCTCTCATCAACTCGACACAACTTGCACTACTATTGCTGCGTGAAGAAACTTAACTTACAATTTACTAAAAAAAGTGACATTATCACTACGAAATAGTAATTGTACATTTATTCAATTTTAGCATATCAGTCAAAGGCACGCAATTCTTCCTAACTTGAATCAACATTTACAATCGTCACACACATACATACTATTATTTGAAATCACACAATTGACATTTTACCTCGCAGAAATCAAAGTGTTTAATTTTCACAAACTTAAACCATCAACATTCATTCACTAAATCTCTGCATGGACACTCTTTGCAATCTTATCTCACTTGCCACATACATAAAGTGATGATAGGTTGCTTGTTAAAAGCAACCTATCATCACTTTGTGTATGTCAAATATATATATAAAAATTCATGCTATTGTTGAAATCTATAACTACGTTATTTTTTCTTGATTTCTTCAAGTTGTATTGTCTTCAAATGTTCGTTTAATTTATTTGTTGTGGATAAATGCATAATGTACACGCACATGTTAGGCCTTCACATAATTTCACCTTCTGACACATTTTACTTAGCATAAATTCTGCAACACAACAAACTAAGTCTCCAACTAAAAAAACTAAACTATCAATTATGTGTTTGAGAACAATAACCAATGGAGTATTTTTTTTTATTATTATTTGTGTGTGCGTGTGTGGTGACATTTATGAGCCACATGCCCACTTGAATGGAATGTGGCATATGGCTTGGTTTAAACTAAAGTCCTATTCGTACGAGACTAGAGACTCATTTCCATATTGGGACACCTGAGATTAATCCTAGCCCCTCGTCTATTATTAAGATTGAAGTGGTGCTGTCTTGGGAAACAGAATTTATATTTATTTGTACTTCTATTGAGGTTATGACTGAAGATAAGGAAGTTAAACAGTTATAATAGTATTCACGTGGTATGACATGAGTTTGAAAGCAGCGAAGTGTGTTTTTTTTTAGTCATGCTACTTACAAGGTAAATAACCAAGGCAAAGACTTGATCCTTTTTTTTTCTTTTTTTTTTTTTTGCCTCGTGTGTTTTTTTATTTATACACCCCAAGATATTTAATGACGAAAGTTTTAAAAATATGAAATAGTGTGAGAAAAATATGGAAGTACTTTTTTTTTATTTAAAAATAAAATCATTTTAAATTCGCGTACATACACATTATTATGTGGTGGACTTCAAAGCATTAATTTTTAACTTTAGATTAGGAAACAAAACTGACATGGAAAAGGATAAGCAAAAGACATCGTTAAACATAAAATATGTATTTAACAAGATGTACAATATCAAACAAAGCATGCATTTAAGTAAGGAAAGGTTGAATAAAACAAGAGTTGTCTCTCTTTAACTATTATTTTTAATATTCCAAAGTTCACTGGAAGAATGTTTATGAGAGTTGTTATAATGACTGTTCTCAGAAGATTTTGCTGTGTAAGAAAAGATTATGTGAATGTATAAGGAATGTTCAGAATGTGAGTAGTGGTGTGAGTGAGAAGGTTGGCGCATGGTTTCAACTGTCATGGATTCTTTTGGCAACTGAATTCTCACTAATTAGCTAAGAAACATTTTTGCTTAAATAAGTGTGTAGAATCTTCCACATTAGCCTTCCACCCATTTCGGAAATATGTATTCTTCCCTAAAAAAAAAGCCTTAACCAATCATCACTTCGTTTCTGTAAATTCAATCGTCTATTGGTTAAGAAACACTAAACTGTAGCAAAGTCGAAACAGATTCTTTTTCCTGTTGAGCTCCCCGGAGCCGAAATTTTAAACACCAAAGTCTATAAAAACAACAGCATAATTCAATTCAAGTCACTCACTCATCGAGTTGTCCACTACTTTATGCTTTGGCGTTGGAGCCTCTCCTTCACCTGCTGAGGGACAGGGCGTGCAGTTCGACCCTACGCGGAATCGCCGATCCTGGAGGGGCTCGAGCCTGGGTTTCTGCGTACGCCAATGACGTATCTGCTTTCGTATCGTCCCGCAGCGACATTGAGGCGGTACTGAAGGCGCTTGATCGGTACGAAAAGGTGACAGGGGCCAAGATTAACCGCGACAAGTCGTCCGGCTTGCGGTTAGGTGCCTGGAAGGGGGTCGATCTTCCGGGGCCCTTCCCGGTCCTGTCCGCATTCTTGGAATGTGGTTTGGACCCGACCTTCAGATGGAGAAAATTGGTCTGAAGTACGAGCAAATGTCGACGCTGCTGGTTAGACTTGGCGTCGACGGAGGTTGTCCGTGAAGGGCAGGGCGGAGGCGTGTGCCACTTACGTTTTCCCTCTGGTCCTTTATCGATTGTCCGTGCTTCCTCTCTGTGACGACCATAGGAAGCCGCTCGAGCGCTCGCTATCCTCCATTTTATGGAGGGGACGCGAGACAGACAAGTCTGTGCACAACGTCCGTGTCATGGTGGCGGGGACTGGGAATGCCACACTTGACGAGCCACAAATTCACATCGAGGTTGGCTTTCCTACGCCGTGCATTGACAGGAGATTCGATTATGGCGGGGATTGTTAGGCCCGCGTTCCCTTTCCTTACTATCAGTCCCCCCGTCTCGCGGGTTGAATGCCATCGTAAACCCCGGGATCAATCGAATTTCTTTCGCGAGTATCGGTTGGCTGTTCCTCGGTCCAGTGACTTTTCTCGGCCTAGGAAGGTCTTCTATCGTCTCCTAGTGGAGGGGGTCGCGAAAGATTCCCTACGTGAAGAGCTCGACTTGTTGGAGGAGGAGTTTCGCTCTTACTGGTCTTGGGCGCCAGCGGCGGATTATCTCAGTAACCCTGAGTTTTCACTTACCAGGCGATTGGCTTGGAATCGGCTGCCTCTCAATGACAAGGTCTTCATATCGGGATTGGCGGAATTGCCAGACTGTGAACGGTGTGGTCTTGGTTTAGAAGAAACAGCTTCGCACGCCTTCTACCATTGTCCCCGAGTCCACCCCTTATGGGACCATGTCGGCAAGTTGACGGCTCGTCTCGTTCCCGAAAAGCTCACGCCCATTGATCGCGCATACGCGTGTGACAATGTGTCGCCACCGTATTCCAGGGTAAAACGAATGGTGTTTCTGACACTGCTGGCCACGGCCCGAATGGTGATTTGGACGACGCGACAGAAGGAAGTCTTGCGAGGCATCCGTCTTTCACATCAGGATCTGATCCAATTCTTTGAGCTGAGGCTCAAGATGGAGTTTAGAACTGATAGAAAACGCATTCGACAGTCTTCAGCGAAAGCTGGGTGACTGAGACGAGCTTGGTACGTTTGAACGGGGCTAGCCTTGATTTTCTCTTTTAGGTCAACCTATGTCACATCGGGGTGGTTTCCTGTGTAGCTATCCCCCTGGTTAGGTTAGACATGTTTTTGTGTACCTAGTTAATGTGAGTAAATGTTGTTCCTAGCCTGTTCCCGGCTACATCTTTTGTTATGATCCAAGTTGAGATTCCCAACCTCCCCAGTTTGTTTTGACCCCTTTTTATCTCTATTGGGTCATCATTTTTTTCTTTTTCATGTCCATGTATATTTTCTCCTTTTCCCACTCCCTTAGCGAGAGAGCTTCTTCATTTTGTCCAAATGGGCAGAATACAGCGGCCTCTCATTTTGAGGGTTGGACAGGCCCTACTAACATCAGTTATGTTTAGTTTATTTTGTGTTTATATTTAGTTTGTTTTGGGGTTCACTCCCTCCTCTCTCATTTTTCATCATAAATTTTTAAGTATTTATTATCATTAATTTTTTATGTCATGGGGCGCGTTTTGTAGGTTCCCCTTGAGAAGATGCGGTATTATGGTGTATGAAGGATTGATTGGTGAAGGATGAGTTTTTGTGGTGAATGGGCAAATTATAATGAGTGAATAGGTCAGGAATCGGATTAGCTAGGTATAGGATATTTAGTTAAGACCAGCCTCAACACCTCCCCTTTTTCGGCCTTGTGCCATAATTGTATTTTTTAATACAATAAATAATGTCAGTCATCGAGTTTCGTGAGATGCTACCAAACTCCACGCGTGTCAATTCACTGACTCAGCATCACTTCAAAATTCTCAACAAACTCAACACAGCACTCAATCGACCATTGTCTGCGTGGTAATCAAATTACAATTGACTTTAAAGTGAACGTTTTCACTACACAAACAGTAATTGTACAATTCATCAATTTAGCCTATCAGTTAAAGGCAAACAACCCTTCACAACTTAAATTCTAACAAGTAACACACGTATACACACTAGTATTTGAACGAAAACATTTGAAATTTTTTCTTTGCAGAAACCAAACTATTTTAATTTTCTAACAAATCAAAAGCATTAACTTTTATTGACCAAATTTCTGCATGAACATTCTTCATAACCTTCTCAATTGCCACAATCAACAGACATTCTGTTATCCTTGCATGTATATCTATTGTATATATAAAAATCTCTTTATTGTTGGATCTCTAACCACTGTGTTTTTAGTAATTTGTTGCAATGCAAATTGTCCTTATATTCTTTATTTGATCTGCGTGTTGTGGGATAATGCATAATAAGCACGCATAATCTTTGCCTTACATAAATATTACCTTCTGATACATTTTCACTCAGCTACAACCCGCAACAAGTGACTATAGGCTCCAGATCGCTGCGTGGGAAGAATTATTCTTCATGTGCGGACGATCTGATTAGTTAGCATAGACCAATTAGCGAGTGTGTTTTGGGGAGACTTAAGAAAGCTTCTGGGATCCGTTTCTCCCAAAAGTGCATGAAATTGGCTACATGAAAATAGAGTGATTACAAAATTCTCGCATAGTTGCGATTTGTAAATTGTCTATTATAACGTAGTGGTGATTTATTAACCAATGAATGCTCGTCGTTGTATGTGATTTGTGTTTGTGTGTGTATGCATGTGTGTGCGATATAGATCGGCATAATTAGGAGTATGTGTACTTGTACTACTTGCTAACTTACTTTTTTTTTTCACTTATTTTTAACAATTGTGTAAAAACCTGACAGCCGCATGGACCAAGAAAACATCAATTAAAAACCTCCCAAAATAACTAAAACCATTAACGATTTAAAATTTAAATGGAAAATTAGCAATTCTATTAACTTTTATTTCATTTTTTATTAACTAGGATAATTTTTTGCTGTGCATGGAAAAACAATGCATAATAATTGTCACTTCTTTTGAATTGAGTAACAGTAAGCACATGAGTGTCTACTAATAAATGCCCGCTTAAATTTTGAAGGTTTTTCTGCATATATGTCATGAAATACTTCTTGTGCATGGTCTGCGAGCTTATCCAGTCCTTATCTATCCTTTTGAGCTGACTCTACTATTACATACTTCCTGAAACCAGACCTTCTTATAACAAAATTCTTTAATCTCTGGTGGGGTATTGTGCGAGTCTATCACGCACGAACATACATACATACATTCACAAATACAATTCACATACCACACCAAGCATTCATTGGTTAATTAATCACCACTACGTTATTATAGACAATTTACAAATCGCAGCAATGTGACAATTTTATAATCGCTCTATTTTCATGTAGTCAGTTTTGTGCAATTTTGGGAGAAACGGATCCCGGAAGCTTTCTTAAGTCTCCCCAAAGCTCGCTGGCTGATTGGTCTATATCAACCAATCAGATCGTCTGCACATGAAGAATAATTCTTCCCGCGCAGCGATCTGGAGCCTATAGTCACTTATTTAAGTAATAATTTTTCTTAGTTAATTAGTAAGAATTCAGCTGCCAAACAAATCCATGACAGTTGAAACCATGCGCCAGCCTTCTCACTCACACACACTACTCACATGCTGAACATACCTTGTATATACTCACATAATCTTTTCTAACACAGAAAATCTGTTAAGAACAGTCACTATAAGAGACTCTCATGAACATTATTTCAGTGAACTTTGAAATACTAAAATAACATTAAAGAGAGATAACTTTTGTTTATTTCAACCTTTTATTACTTAAATGCATGCTTTCTTTCACATTGTTGTTTGATATTGTACATATTGTTAAATACATATTTTATGTGTAACAATGTCTTTTGCTTATCCTTTCCTGCGTCAGCCCTGTTTCCCAATCTAAAGTTAAATTAATGTGGTGAAGTCCGCCTCATTCTGATTCACGCTACACTATACACTAATTTTCACCACTGCCCGTATGTGAACGCTCTAAACACTCAAAAACTGAACTAAAAATTCTATCAACTGTGCAAGGCGCCGCACATACCTTCTGTTTTTACTCACACAATCTCGCCTAAAAAAAACAAAATAAATTGATTTGAGCCTAAGAAAGATTATAAAAGCCCATCAAAGGGGCATTTTAGGCGTTTGGACGGCATCTTGGCCCGGGTCACAGATTTCCCATCTCCAAGAGAGAGAGAGAGCCAAAAGCCGTCGCCCCAGTAAGTTACAACTCATCCTCCCTCTCCTTCCGGACGCTTGTGCAGACACCTTTTACGACCCCACTTATCTCCTTTTTTCAACATTGTGGATTTAGGCAGCAATCCTTCATTTATACATGTTTCATTAAAGACGACAGACGAAGTACAGTGATTAAGCTTTTTATTTAATTTTTCTTGTATCCGAACAAGTGTTTTCTTTTCTGAACCCAGAGTGTGTAGAAAATGTCTAAGTGTTCTGTAATTCCGAACATTTTTGGCTATACTTTTTTTTTCAACAAGAGACAATCATCATTTGTTGCATTTTACGTTAATACAATTGTTTATTTCTTTAAGCCTACATTGTTTCTTCTGTTGCAGAATTAAGAATATTGATTTAAAAAAAATATTGTTGCGGAATTTGAGCTAATTGGATGTGTCAGAAGGTGAAATAGTGTGAAGGTTTAAAAATGTTCATGTTCGTTAAACATTCATCCACAACAAATAAAATAAACCAACATTTGAAGCCAATTCAATTGGAAGAAATCAAAGAGGAACAACGTAGTTATAGATTTCAACAAATAACATGCATTTATATACGTTTGATATACACAAAGTGAATTCAAGATTGCTTGTTCAGTGGGATAAGTGAGATAAAATTGTAAGGAGTGACCATGCAGTGATTTGGTGTATGAAAGCTTGTAGTTAAGGTTTTCTCTATGAAATTAAAACAGTTTGATTTCTGCAAGGTGAAATGTTGTTTGTGTGGGTTCAAATATTAGTGTGTATGTGTACGACAATTGTAAATATTGTTTAAAGTCATAAGGAGTCATGTGCCTTTGACTGATATGATGTAAGTTGATTAAATATACAATTACTACTTCGGTAGTGATAATGTTACTTTTTCTAGTAAATTGTAAGTTGAGTCAATTTGCACGGCAAGACTTTTTGAATTGTGTTGAGATGCTGAGAGAGAGTGGAGGTTGTTGAGTCAGCGTGCTGGCATGCGTGGAGTTTGTTGGCATCTCTCAAAGACTCGGTTCCTGAATGCTTGAATCAAGTGAAGCAATCCTATTTATTGATTTTTGGGGTTTCAAACCGGCTCCAGATAGGTGAGCTGGAAAACAGATTTGTTGCAACTATGGCTGGTTGTTCTGGTGGTCACGTCTCATGTTCCACGGTTTCTCTTGCTGTCCCTTCGTCATGTCTATCATAGAGTTGTCAGCTTATATCCTTCTGACCAGGCTCCCAAACTCTGGTGCAAACCTAAGTTTTGGCTAACATCAAAAGTCTCTTTGTGTTAATTTTTTTGATTGGCTCAAATTAATTTATTTTCCAGCATTCCTTTCTTTTTCATTTTTTATATAGCAGAAGTTGTGAGGAGCCGCCTTGATATTTTAGTAGTTTTCAGTCACAATTAAGTAGACTCTGGTCTTGCAAAATCTTGTCATTTTGTGACCTAGTTCAGTCTTTTCTTCTTCCTCTTTTTATTAGAGGGTTGTCAACTCATTAGTTGAGAGAGAAGTATATAGAGAGAATTTTAGAGAAAGAGAGAGAAGAACATAAGGGTTTTAAATAAAAGCAAATGCCTTATTTTAATATTGAATTCTTTTTTTTATTTAATTTTATTTTCATATCTTAAGTATCTGTCTTTTCTCTATCAAAGTCACAAAGGAAAGAGGATTGTAAAAGTTATCAATGATTAAATACTAATAAGACAAAAGTTATTTACCCTGGAAAAAACCTAAGTTGCATACATGGAATCTTCACTAATTATACATACATACATGGAGGTGAAAAGAGAGAAAAAAAGAAGGAAAAGGAATAGGAAGAAAGTATAAGGAGAAAGAAAATTATGAAAAGGAGAAATAACAACATTCTACACATGCACATACATACAGGCATACATGCACACAAAGAAAAAAAAAACAAAAAACAATCAACCTAACACCAATAAAAAGCACATAAACTATTTTTGAACTTAATATAAAAATAATGGAAATGAGAAAATTGACAGTCATTGCTGATACCTCCTGACAAGTGGACTGAACGTTTATAAAAAAAAGTTAGTCTACAGAAACCTAGAGTTGCAGTGCTGCATATAACATCAGTCAGCTAACCATACATACATACATACATACATACATATATATATATATATATATATATATATATATATATATATATATATATTTGTGTATTTAGGCAGCAATCCTTCTTTCATGCACATTTCATTGAAAACGACAGATAAGGTGCTTTAATTAATTTTTTATACAATTTCTCATGCAATCTAATAATTTTTTTTTTCTTTTAGGGTCTTCAGGGGTTCTGGTTCTGGTTTTAAACTGTATTTCCAATTTTATATTAATCTATTAATGGATTTAATGTTCTTTTCCACATTCATGAAATTTTTCTTTTCTTTACATCTTTCATTTTTTTCAGCTGTAGATTTTTCTTCCAGCTGTAAATTTTTTTCTTCAAAATTGAATTTTTTTTCTTCAAAAAATCCCTGAAGACTGGAAATTTTACCAAGAAACTTCAAAGTCGGGATAAAATTAATATTAACACTCTATTTTTAATATTATTTTAATATTTTTAATATTGAGCACTACATATAAAAATATCCACTGTTTCTTAAATCTTATATATATATATATATATATATATATATATATGATGTCTAGCCACACTGATGAGCTGGGATACAGTCAAACAGTCTTTCTGTGGATGACAATATTAGCTCTTGATAAAATAATTTAATCGGTCGAGCACGGTGGGGAGTAACAAATTTGTAAACAGTCACTATTACTGCTGATAATGCAAAACTCTCCTAGCAGTTGAATTCTCTGAGTGACTAGTGTATGTTTATGAAAAAATAAATACACAAAAATTTGCCTTTCTCTCTGCCAGATGTCAATGACCTAGGGTTTAGAATCTCCAACTGATACCAGATCAGTTGGGTTTTGGTCCCAGCCTGAAGCAATCGGATGTCTAGCTACATTGATGAGCTGTGATACAGCGAAACAGTCTGTCTGTGGATGACGATAGATAGATAGATAGATACTTTATATATATTACACATGTACTTATTGATTATAAGGGTATTAAATTCACTACATACACCCCTTTCATGATGACTCATATGAATCAAAAGCTTGGGCACAGCTTTGATTTGAGATATTTTGTGCATCTGCAATGGCTAGATTAATAAAAAATTATTTGCAATTGAAAAATGATGATGGTTAAAATTAATTGACATAGAATGTCTATACTTTCCAATAATATATATATATATATATATATATATATATAATTATTTATTTAAAAATTAAATTTTGAATAAATGATTATATTCACTCTACTCTGTATTAAGCACTTTTTTAAGAATAGTAATTGTTGGTTATTGGAATTTATTCCGTATACACCAATAACATTCTTGGATATATACACATATATATATATATATATATATATATATATATATATATATATATATAAATGAGAGAAACTGCAAACATCTTTGGTTATAATGTGTATTTGTTTTAGTGTATATATTTGTTATGGGACCTTACCCATAATAACATAATGGACTATTCCATACGTAATAAATACTGCGCTTCAAGAGGAAGCAGGAAGTTCAGTCTGAAGTCGGGCGACTGGCTGATCGGTTGAACTCTCTGCCTTTGGGCGAGGAGGAACCCGAACGAGGCTACACCGAAGGGCGGAGTCTCTTTCGGGGAGGTAAACCGACCCTGAACCCATTTATACAGGTTCAAAGGGCATATTTTTGGCCAAGTCCACGGGCTCGGAGATCCCACGTTAAACCGGCCTTGTGCCACATGATGCTCTCGTGGTTCAGTCTGAAGTCGGGTGACCGGCTGACTGGCTGATCGGTTGAACTCTCTGCCTACAGGCTGGGAGGAACCCAAAGGAGTCTACGCCGAAGGGCGGAGTTTCTTTCGGGGTGGTAGACCGACCCTGAACCTGTTTATACGGGTTCAAAGAGCATATTTTTGCCCGAGCCCACGGGCTCGGAAATCCCACATTAAACCAGCCTTGTGCCACATGATGCCCTCATGGGGGGGGTGACTAAATACTGTTCAGTCTGAAGTCTGGAGTGAGGTCCGTCAGGAGTCTGTCAGTCAGTCAGTCAAGTCAGAGACAGTCCGAAACAGATTCGCGTTCAGACAATTACTACTTAACCTGATTGTTCGTACTAACACTTTCTACTTCTCTGTATATATTCCTCTTTGTAATATACCTGTGTTATTCCATATCTGTATTTGAGTTCTTCTTTATTGGTTCTACCTTGGACTATCACCGTGGTACAAGGAACCAGACCATAACAATATTATATTTTATTCTTCATAATTTTGCTACACAAGTTTCCGGTCTCATTACCTTCTTCAGGCAAATTAAAGGAATCTGTTTTTAAAGGAATAAAATTTCCTTTTGTTCTTTTAATGTTTCATTGTTCATTTTCTGTATTTGTAGTGAGCCTTGATCTCATTTTTTCAACTGTTGGCAAAATTGAATTTCTACCTAAGTAGTAATAAAATTATTAGATTTGGTTTTAGTGGTGGCGATGACAGATGTGTTGATTATAGTAGCCCCCTATCCTCACATCACCCTTGAGACTGTAAAATCCATTTCCATTTTTGTGTAAGTGTGTGCATGCGTGTTCCCACTAGCTTGCACATGAATAAGCATACACATATATATACATGCATATATATTGTAGCGGTATTGATGGCCTGAATCAACCTGTACATTTTTTACTTTACGAATGTGTAAGCAAACACGAAAGCAAGAAGAGAAACAGCACAAAATGATTCTATAACAAAATAATATTTATATTTATGTAATGATGTACAATCATTAAGGGTTACTTCCCTTTGACTGGAATTAAAGTCTTTGCTAATGAAATATTTTTATCTGAGCTCATAAAAAGTTGAATGAACTTGCCACTCAAAATGTTCACTGTGAAAGAGTTGACAGAATTCTGTAAAGCTGAAAATATGCTGATAAACTTTTAGCTTCAGAAGAATTGAAGGTGTGAATGTTCTGTAATGTTTGTAGTTGAGTTTCTGTTACTTGTAGTTGAATATTCCTAATATGTTGATGCTTGTAATTGAGTTTCGGTTGCTTGTAGTTGAATATTCCTAATATGTTGATGCTTGTAATTGAGTTTCGGTTGCTTGTAGTGTCCATGATGTTTGTAATTAAGTTTTGTACATACATGTACGTGCATGTGTGTGAATATGTTTTCATAGCATCTGCCCACAAGGGGGTGAAACGTGATTTCTTTAACAGCTACATTTTTATAAGTGAGTGAAATCAAAAAGAAGTAGAGAAAAGAAAGATCAAACATGTTGTCATGTGATATGCTCCGAAGAAAGAAGCGCAAAATTTTGACTTGGTCATGTGCTGAAAAAAGACTTGTGCGTTGGTGAATTGCAATGCCCACTTGACCAATTAGAAGTTGAGGTTTTCTGAAAATATGTATGAAGCTGGATTAGCTCTGTGATCCACTTTTTGCATAGATTTGCACAAAAATCGACATTGATAAAAAAGTGGTAGCAGGGTGCTAAAATATATATATATATATATATATATATATATTAAGACATTGTTATGTTTATACATTCTTTTTATAGATACAAATATTTAAGTAAATGCTCTGTTTATAATAAACAGTATTAAACAACATTTACTGGCCTGAATGTCTGAGAAATTTTCACAGAAAATATTTGTCGTCCAACAGGATTTGAACCTGTATCCTATATGGAACCGTCATTTAGCTTGACATGCCTTTAACCGATTTGGCCACAGAGGAGCGTTCGGTTAGCAAGGTCGGATTTACTGTATTTGAACTTCAATCTTCTATGAATCTCTCACATACATTCATATCTGCTCATGGCATATCAAATGTAAAGGCACGTATATATATATATATATATATATATATATATATATATATATATATATATATATATGTACACACACACAGACATACATACCCCCCATACACACACATACACAAAATATACTATAAAACAAAAATAAAATTTCTAAAGACACTAGGGGATAAGAAATATAAAACAAAAATTCTAGAAGCACTAAGGGATAAGAAAAACACTAAGGGATAAGAACAACTACAAATTAATCAACACCAACATAGAAAAAAATATTATTAAAAAAATTACAAAACTCAGCATGACACAAAACAAAATGTTAACAAAAAGAAAAGGTTTCCCTAATAACTTTGCACCAAAAACAAGTAATTTCTATGGTCTACCAAAAATTTACAAATTGAATGAAATAAAAGCAGCTATCCAGACACAAAAATCTGAATACATTAACATCCCAAAACCTAGTGACATAACATTCAGACCCATAGTAGCAGGACCAGCCTGCCCAACTAGCAAACTCAGTAACTTAATGGACACAATGCTACAACCATTTACTAAGCAAATTAAAAGCTACATCATGATGATATCCACTTCCTTATCTCCATACCCGAAAAAGTTAATCCAGGAACACTTATGGCTACTTTTGACATCAGTAGATGATATAGCAATATACCCCATGAATTAGGTAAACAGACAATCTCATTCTGGATTGAAAAACATCCAGAAACACTATATCCCAGATTTATTAAGGAATTCATTATTGATAGTATAGACCTAATTCTAAACAATAACACCTTTGAATTAGACAACAAAAACTATATCCAAACCCTGGGTACTGCAATGGGAACAAAAATGTCACCAACATATGCTACCCTAACATTAGCTTACCTAGAGGAAAACCTATATGAACAGATAGAACAAATATATGGGGAAAATATAAAAACCCATTTCACTAAATCGTGGAAGTGATACTTAGATGATTGCTTCATTGGAACTCGTCATGGGGCGATATTAACCAATTCCCCACTTTACTTCAGAACTTACACCCAAAATTCAAATTCACCCAAGAACATAATTTTAACAAATTACCATTTTTAGATATACTCATTAGAAATAGAAACAATCACATAATCACAGATATCTACCACAAACCTACAGACACTCAGCAATATCTTCATTTCAAGAGCCATCACCCAAAAAGCTGTCTGAAATCCATCCCCTATTCCCAAGCATGTAGAGTTTGCACTATAGTAATGGACAAACACCTCAGAAAAACCCGCCTAGAAGAACTATAAAGAACTCTAAAAACATGAGGCTTCCATGCAACACTAATAAACAAAGGTTTTGAACTAGCAGAAAAAACACCTCTAGACCAACTACAAAATCCAAAATATGTAACATCGAACAAACCCTAGCATATGTCTCAATATACAATAAAAACAATCCAGTACTATTTATAGAAATTACAAGACCTATTTAACAAGAATGATAAAATGAAAAATATACTAAAAACAACCAAAATAATTAAAAGCAAAAGCCAATCTAAAAACCTAAAACATATATTAACCTCATCCAAATTTAACCAACACAATATCCAGGGGGTCGCAAAATGCAACAAAAAAAGATGTGGGGTTTATGATGTCATTATAGAAGGGAACTCCTACACCTTTGAAAACCCCACAACTACATTCAAAATAAATAAAAATTTAAACTGCAACTCCAAAAATGTGATCTATGCACTCAAATGCACAAAATACAAGAAGTCATATATAGGTATCAGCCAAGCACTTAACAACAGAGTTGTCCTTCACAAAAACAACATCAAATAACCTGACAACAGAAAACTCTTTATATCACAACACATCTACAAATGCAACCAAGGTAAATTTAAAATTATGCCAATATACCAAACAACTACTCTTGCAAATTCAAGAAAAAACTTCATAAACAAATTTAAACCAGCACTAAACAGAACCTCACGCACATGGACACACGGCATGCACATATGATGGCCAGATACACTGGTCAGACCACACACATACATACATGTACACACACACAAACATGGAGAACAAAAATATATATATATATATATATATATATATATATATATATATATATATATATATATATACACTGGCAAAAACAGATAGAATACTTATAGGCACACACGTGAGCCCTACACAACACAGGAAGAATGTGTGTGTGTGTGTGTGTGTGTGTGTGTGTGTGTGTGTGTGTGTGCAGGCATGAATGTGTGTGTGTGTATATATACTAGCAGTAAAGTCGGGCGTTGCCCGGGAGTAAACTTCCTCTGAATGGAAAGACATAACCGCCATATTCATTTTGTACACGCATGTAAGGCTGAAGTCTAATAGAACTGATGGCTGCCCACATAAAAAAACATAATGTACACAATTTGTCAGTATTCATCAGCACAACAAAAAAAAATTGTAAGGCTTAAAAGGAAGCAATGGACAATTTGTCAGACTTCAAGTCACTTTTACTAACAATATGGCTTCATTATAGCAGTGTGTCAAAAGGACTGTTTTTCCATTAACATCGCTATTATTTTAACTACCTCCCCTCAGCAATGTTTATGTATAAATTCACTTTCATACATTTAGGTTTTATTACAATTCTAATCATTACTTTTTAAAACAATAAACATTACCAAGGAGTGAAGGTAGTTAAAATAATAGTGGTATCAAAGGAAAAACCATCCTTTTGAGACTCAGTTTTTTTTTGTGGGCACTAAGGTCCAAGTTTATCACGCTTTCATTAGAATTTTCTGGTATATTTAAACAATGAAAGCGGTTAACTGTTTCTTATCATAAAATTTAAACAGAATCTTTCTTCTTTTGGGAAAATACTATACTAATTGCACTATATCATTTGGAAATCACTCCACAAAGGTAAATGAGATAACATTACAAAGATACATAAAGCTTACTTACATTAAAGTAAACTTGTTGTCTAAATACATAGCTAAATAAACTCCAACCTTGTCTCACAAGAGAATGTGACACAAGGTTGGATAGATAGATAGATAGATAGATAGATAGATAGATAGATAGATAGATAGATAGATAGATAGATAGATAGATAGATAGATATGAACAGACTTTGATAGATAGATTGATATGAACAGACTTTGATAGATAGATTGATATGAACAGACTTTGATAGATAAGAACAGAATATGATAGATAGAATTACATGCATACAAAAGAACATTTCTTCACATTTTTTCAAATCGTTATTTCGTTCTTCTATTTATTTGAGATGCATGTCTTATTATATTCCTTTGTATTTTTTAATTCATATTTCAGAAAAGTCATAATCTTTTACAACTACTATATAAACTACATAATTTTGTAATATTTTAAAAACTAAAAATCATTATACAGACAGAGTGATATTTGAAAAGTCATATATATTTATTCTGAAGGCCTTTGTAGATTTTACATGAACATCAATATATAAAAAGACTAAAAAGAGAGTTAAAAAAAATTGCCCATAAAACTTTTTAATTTCCAACTATTACTTACTACTAAGGAAAAAAGAAAAGAATAACGGCTTTACTGAGTCCGTCGCAAAAGTTATCGATTATTTACAATTATATTAATATTGTTATATTACTTGTATATTTATTTAATATATATTAATTACAATGTAATTTTATAGCAAAAATAGTTTATGTGTACTCAAATACAGTTTGCTCAGAAAGGAGGACAAGTTTTTGGTTTGCACCGTGAAAATGGCGTCTCTGTATAAACTTAGATGCACAATTGTTGGGCATGATAATGATGTCCGAGCTCTCGCTACTTGTCCCCAACTTGGTGATACAATTATCTCTGGATCCAGAGATAGAACATCTAGAATCTGGACTTCCAAAGAGTAAGAGTGGATAATTATTTAATCTAAAATCTGACACTTGCATTTCATTAGAAACTGTTTTAAACTGCTTCTTTTTTTTTTGTTTTCGCGAATTATGATCAAAATTATCATCATAGTTTTCTTTTCTCAGTTTTTTCTTATTATGATTTGTTGATATTAAACAAGAATTATTGACTTATAATTACCATTTAATTATCACATTTAGTCTAATTTGGGAAATTAATTTTTATTCTTACATTCACAGAAATGACGTGTGTAAAAAAAAATAAATAAAATAAAATCTTTTCTTTTGATTACTTTGTAGTTTGTAGTTGTACGATTTGGTCATTCTGATTTCTTTTTTTGTGTCATCGGAATGATTTACAAACATCATGTCTTTAACTTTAAAGTTAGTATTTTCAAATGCATTTTTAAAAGAGCTTTTCTGTTTTGAATACAAAAGAAGACTTTTTTTAGTAATTAGTTTGTTGTTCACTGGAAAATAAATTTAAAAAACTGGAATCGGAATTAAGTTTGTTAAAAAAAAAAAAAATTCCCCATACTCCAGAATGAAATTTTTCCCTTTTTAGTTTCATATTTAAAAAAAAAAGAAAAAAGATTTGTAGTAGAGGAAGTGAACACGGATGTGTACGACGGTTACACATAAATAAAATTTCTTAAACAAAGAACTAAAAATTGTCTACTCTACAAGAAGAGTTTTTTTTTTTTGCTTATTTCTTCTTCAGCGTTTGCATAAAAAATGTTAAAATTGTCTGTTTTTATTTTCAAAATTTTTCACATGTATATCAGTGATGTTACTCAGCTAGATTGTTTTAAAAAGGGTCAAAACGAGTTGGTAGATTTATTTTAAAAATATTTCTTTTCTTTAACTTTATTTTGGATCGATTCATTGCTTATTTTTTATTATTTTTCATTCAATTTTTTTATATTTCTCAAAAAGTGGGTGATTAGATTTTTTTTTTATTTAATTTTCATAAAATTTGTTAAGTCATGTGAAAATGGTTCTCTTCCTCTAACGCCTTTTCCTATAATCGACTTCTTTAAAAATATTCAATAAACAGAAATCGTTGTAAGTTAACTCTTTGTTCGATCTTCAATTTCATGAATTTGTTTTTGTGTCTGTCACCAAATCACGGAGTTGCAAAATTTGTTTAACGTGAAATAGGGTTTACCGTTTTAGTTTATTTGTTTCACATGTATATAGTATGCTGCAAACAGAAATAGCGCACCCAAGTCGCCCACATTTGGGGCGATGGCAAAGGTCAACACAACCGGAGTGCAATAGAAGGGCCTAGCTGATCACCGTTAACTGCGGCTGTCACGTCATCACATCAGATACAAAAAAAAAAAAAAGAAATATCCCTCTCCCTCCAGTGTTGAAACATTATATTCTAATTAATGATTTATTATTCTGCTTGTACCTCATTTACTCAGTTACCACGTTCGTTAAGCTTTGCACAATTAAGATAAAATAATGGACCATTTCATTTTAATTGCAAGAAAGGATGGAAGAAAAGGATCTGTGATGTTTCTTTTTCATAAAAAAAGGAAACCGTGCATAATAAGAAGAAGAAAGAAAGGAAAGATAAATGAATTGAATTTAATGAATTTAATATATGTTTCGGTGAAATGGAAAGCCTTGTTAATTTTTATCTTTTCACTTATACATTCTTTAAATAGTCCTGGGTATGATGATAAACTACATCTGACAGCAAGACCTCTGATTGGTACGTTGGAGGTTTTGAGGAGTGTGGAACCACCTTTTAATTGCTGTTGTTCTCAGATTCAACCCTGACCCGGGGTGGTAGCATCAATGCCGTTCCCAGCTATGGGCAAATAGTTAATATAAAACAGAAAGATCTTCCTGGATATGATGATAAACTACATCAGATAATAAGGCCTCTGATCAAGAGGTTTTGAGGAGTGTGGAACCACCTCTTAATTGCTGTTGTTTGTAATTCCACCCTGAACCACCAAACAAAAACAACGCTATGAAAGTATAAAAATACATTTTTATGGTAAAAATACCAGTAATACATTTTTATATTAAAAAAAATTTCCAAAAATACATTTTTAAAGCACAATGACCAACAATACATTTTATTTGTAGTTAAAGGCATACGATTACATTCAAAATATATTTAGTTGAAGCCATAAAATTATGTTTAAAATATTTAGATTTTGGTATTAAATAACCAATAGAGGTTGATATGCCGCTAAACAAAAATCAACCAAACGTCTTTAAATAATAACCGGAACTCATACTTTTGATTCTGATTGCAATATTTTGCTAAAGTTGTTAAACTCAAACATTTAACGATGCAATAGGGGAAATTCCGTGGGTATTTTATAGTCCTGGAATTCACAAGGAGCATATTCAGTTAAGAATTATGATTCATTAGAAAATTCAAAGGAAAATTGAAATTTTCAAGAGTACTGCTAGTTGTGTTAAATTTAAAATAAAGTTCAAGATATTTTATGTTTTTTTTTTAATTTTAGAATCAGGCATTAAAGTATGAAATTAAAATAAAATTAAGAATTTTTTGCTATTGATATGTAACCTAATACTAAACTAAGGCTTATGGCCACATCATGTTGAAATATTGGTTCCCATATGATCACTAAAGTTAAGCAGTTCAACACCAAACAAATAAGAATATGACCTATGCATGTCTTTTATGACAGACTCATTCATGGCTTGTGTATAGTTTGTAATAGAAAAATTGCAACCATGTAAATCCATATATATATATATATATAATGGCAATAAAGTCACTATACAGTTACTTAGAATAACAATTAAGATAAAGCAATTAATCAGCAGTCCAGAAATTTATTAAAAATAAAATGCTTCTGGTTAATAACAATAAAATGTTATGGTAAACAATAGTAAATTAATTTATGATACTGTTTGAACTGCAAGCCTCCTACTTCAATGCTTTACTTTTTATTATAAATAACTGTATAGTGACTTTATTGCCACTCTGGGTATGTTGTATGTATATATATATATATATATATATATATATATATATACACACACAACATAAAGTTGCAGAAGTTTGCAGTACCTGGCATGTGTATTTGTGGCAGGATTGCCATACTACATCAAGCATCTCCATCATACATGATCCATGTTAGATTCAATGACTGTAAGCAAACTACTGGCTAGATCCTGAGTATATTGAAAGATAAAACAGGATCTGGGGAACTAGACTTGGTGGTCACTTGACCAGTACTCATTAGAGATAAAACAAGGTATGTTAAACTTGTTGGAGGCAACACAAATCCCATTGATGTTGAAGTCTTAATTGTGGACAGAAAGATGTTGGGATTTGACTTTCTATTGGACTTAATGTGGTATCATTAATAATGACATTATTTGTCAATACCATAATATCACAGAATAAATCTATCCACAACGTGACATCAGCCCATATTGGCAACATTTTCATTAATGAGAATATGATGCTTGTGACACATTAAGAGTACATTTAGCAAAATTAGCACTAATGTGGAAAGGCCCAGGCCAACTGGAAGATGGTGTTTGACTGTGCAGCTGGATTCATGTGGCAATGGTGTTTATGAAATGCTGAGTGAATGTAATTATATCTGGTTGGAATAATGAAGTGAATGATGCCCCCTTTCCCCATCCTTTAAGAAGAGGATAATGGACACTGTCAATAGGGGTACATCAAAATGATCCTTTGCAAATTGATCGGGGTGTAAATGGATGCAAATTCAATGTGTGGGTTGATATGAGTTCTCTGATCATTAGTCTCACTTGTTTGGGTAAAGGCTACACACAGTTGATGTTATCTTCAAATTCAGGCTGGGACACAGTGACTTGGATTAACAATTCACATTCAGTATTGGTCAGCAGGATACCACATCATGTGAAAGAGCTTAATCCCATATTGGGGATGAGCACAATGACAAGTGAATGCAATTGCACACCATTTGGAGATCAATCAAGTTTGAATACAGTGTCTGACAATTCCTTAGAAGCAGATGATTCAGATTCTGACTCAAGTGCAAATGATGATTCCTCAGAAAACATTCATCTGAAAAAGAGGTAGGTACTCCTTCTTTGTAAAGGAGCCTCAAACAAAAGAGATCATCCCCACACTGGCACATTTGCGATTATGAAACCAGATGGGGAGTATAGTGGAAATGTCATGAATATAACAGAACAAGAATGAACTTACTGATCAGTGTCAAAAGAGATATTGAATAGGCTGTACATGGTTTGGCAACCACAATAAAAATAAAAAAAAAGAAAAGAGATGTATATTTGAATATTGATAGAATACTTCAGTATAAAAGAGAATGCTTATTTGGGAGAACATTGATTTTTTTTTTCTCCCCTTTACCTGCCATGAGAATGTATCCAGTTTGTTCATGAAAGCGAATCAAATCTTTATGTTGTAGATACAAGGCTTGTAGCTGAAAGAACAGTTGTCAGTGTCTTTTCCCCCCCTTTTTTTCTGTTATAAAGTGCTTCATAGTGCTAATGATATAAGTAATGCTTCAGATACTTGCTATGACAACTGTATCAGTCTGAAGACTGACTCCAAATGGCTTCTTCTTTTTACCTCTGACCTGGAGCTCTTTATAATTATGGACTAGTTCATATAGTCACTGGAGGGTGTACTATTTACTCCACAACCCCCCCTTTTGAGATTAATACTTTTTATCAATATTTTATTTTTTTATTAGTATCTCTCTCTCCTCTTTCTGGACACTTCACCAATGTATGTGACTTTGTAGCATTTCCGTCTTGGATCCACTTCCAGTTTTTCACTATGCTTCCTTTTTCTGGAATTTGTCCTTGTAGGTTCCATGACTTGTGGTGCTGGCATATCAAAAACATCATATAGCATTTTTATTGGTTCTTCCAATGTTCCAGGTCTTTTATCAATAAACATTTTTTCAGCTGATTATAGCGCCTTTTATATTCAAATCTTTTCCCTTTTACCATGTAAATCAACTTCTTGATTCTCGCTAATATTATGCTGTCTTCCCATGTTTCTTTGTCATCCTTATATGCTCTAAAGAATACTTTATCGTCAACCTTGAAACTTTTGGTGTTATTTTTGTTATCCATTTGAGTTTTTTGACTTGGTAATAACTTGTCAAACACCAATTTTACTTTTCTAGCAAACATTAATTCTACCGGCAACATGCCTGATGGTGTATAGGTGTTATCCAGTAAACTCTCAGAAAATTTTGAAGCGCTTCCTTATTTACTTTCTCAAGACTTGCTTTCTTCAATGCTCTTTTGAACATTCCCACAAACCATTCTGCTTGTCCTTTTGACTTGATACAGTGGGGTTGTAATATGCTCAATTTATAACATCTTACAAAAGTCTTTGAATTCTTTACCTCGGAATTGCATTCTGTTATCAGAGACTATGATATCTGGTATCCAATATATTGCAAACAGTTCATGCAAGAAATTCACTGTCACTGAGGATGTTAGATTTTTGCACTTATAAATTTCCAGCCATTTAGTGAAACTATCAACTACCACAAGATAATGTTATCCATTCATAGGACCTGCAAAATCTATATGCAGTTTTGACCATGGCGTGTCTGTCTTTGGCTAAGGTTCTATGTTTGTGATCGGTAGTTTTGCTGCCAGAGCATAATCTCTGCAAACTTTAACTATTTTTTCAATATCTTGGTCCATTCTGGTCCAATATACAAAATTTCTCATTAGAGATTTCATTCTTGAAATACTAGGATGTCCGCTATGAAAATCCTTCAATATTTGCTTCTGTAACACACTAGGTATTACAACCCTTTGCTTGAACATAAGAATTTTTTTTTTTTTTTTAGATAATGGTTTAGTGATACAAGTTTTACTAATTGCCCCATAGCTGAGGGGAGAAGAGATGAATTCATTTCTTTCCCAAGGATATTTGTGCATGAGTTAATATAATGAACCCAGCTGAAATTGTAACTCGGATCTCCGATTAACAATTCCAAGCCATTATCTATTACACCACCCATACATCCAAACTTACAGCACTTGGTATTTCCAAGCAGTCACCCATATAGGTACTGACCAGGCTCAACATTACTTAACTTTGGTGATCATACAAGAACCAGTGTTTCAATGTGATGTGGTCATAAGCTACCTGAAGTTGATTAAGGCCATGCCCAACTAGTTGGGTGTCGTGCATAAATAAATGGGTTAATATTTGAAATGTGTTTGAAAGTCATTATTAATTTTTGACTAGTATTTCTTTAATCTTAATTTCAATCATTTTTTTATTGCAACAATGTGGCTGTTACAATTAGAAATAGACACTCAGCAAGACTCAAATTCACATCCCTTTTACCATAGGAAACATATCTGACCATAATAGATAGATACTCTACAACAGGGGTTCTCAGCAGGGTTGAAATTCACCCCCAGGGGGTGAATTTGGGATTTTCATGGATGAATTGTGACCACAGTAAGTTTAGCGGGGAGAGGAGAGCAATTACAGAATTTGGCCTATCTGGCCTGTCACCTTGAAAAAAAGTCAGGAAATGGCATTCTGACAAATGGTGAAAGGGGTGCATGGGGCAAACAAGGTTGAAAACCCCTGCTCTACAACTTGCACTACAAGAGCTGTTACAGAATATAAAATTTAATCATAGAGACTTATTTTTTGCCTAAATGCCTGGTGCCATTATAATTGCTATTTTGTCTATATACATTAGTAGTGTTAGTAATAATATCTTGAATGTAACCATTTTTAATTTTTGACTAAGGTTCCTTTCATCTTAATTTCAGTTGCTTTTTATTACAACTACTCAGTCCATCATTCTTATTGTTTATTTTTGATATAGAATGATGATCTGAGTAGTTGTAATTAAATGCAACAGAAATTAAGATGAAAGAAAAAAAAAATTAATGGTTGACAATGCTTGGTCCAATAATACAAGCAATTTGAGGATTTAGAACTTTAGTTCCAATAAAAATTATTGAAATGTCTCATTTCAAATAATATACCAGTTTAGATTTTTGTTTTTTTTATGCATCATCTTAAGAATAAACAGCATTTTTAGCAAATTATTTATTTTAAAACTTGCATAGATGCCATCTGATTCAGTTTATTAAACTTGATACTGCATTTAACTGTTTTTCAGAATATGTAGAAAATTAACAAATAACTCTTGTTGTAAAAACATTTGTAAGGAAACAAACATAATGCATTCAAAAATTCCTATATGATTGTTTAAGAAAATTACTCTTTTAAATATAATTGCTCGTGTGTTTATAATATCAAATAACATGAAATATTGATTATTTCTTTTGTTTTAGAAATGATGTTGGATTTGATCAGGACCATGCAATGCGGGACCATAGTAATTTTGTGGCTTCTGTGTGTATTGTACAACCAACCAGCATATATGAACAAGGACTAATCTTAACTGGCAGTAATGATAATCTTATCATTGTCTACAATTTGCAAACATATGAGAAGCTTTACCACCTGACTGGGCATGAGGGAACTGGTAAGTACTAACAAATCCTAACTTCAAGGCCAAATCTACAAACCAAACTTTCATAAAGATTACATCTTGATTTTCAAGTAATTTAATGCAAATCAGTATATATGTAGTTTTATATATATATATATATATATATATATATATATATATATATATATATATATATATGGTTTGTTACTTAGCTGATTGATGTTCAGCATCCCAACTCCAGAGTTTCATGGACAAACCCTCCAAGAATTACACTGTCCCCCTGTCAGAAGGCATCAGCAATTGACTGCTTATTCTTCTCATTTTTTCTTTTTTATATGCACTTTTCACTGGCGAAAATTTTCCATAGAAAATGTGTGTGTTTGCACTCATCTGCACATGTGTGCATACATGTAGAATGTTGTGATTATTTGTCCTTGTCATTGCCCCCCTCCCCCTCACTTAACCTTTTCTCTCTTTTTCCTCTTTTCTTTCAACTGTTATCATTTGACTTTTGGTTTTCTAGGCAGATTGTTGCTGCTTTTATATATATATATATATATATATATAATAATGATAATTTATAATAAGAACCAACTGGAGAAGAACAGTCCATGTAAAAACAACATCCTACAAAAACACCAGAAGACAAATACAAGAAATGAAGAAAGCTCAAAGAGAAGCCAGAGATCTCCATCCCCAGAACTCTCCTACTCTCCCATGCAGTGATTGCAGACATCATTCAGATCCAACATAGGGCTCATTTCACACAAGGAAATGTTGATGAGCATCCCAGTAATTTACAACGAATTATGACAATGAGAAATATTTATTTGAAGTTTTATCAAAAAGTATCAGGACTGATGCTATAAAAAGAAAACTACAACACCTATCAATTCAGCATTTAATCTCCATCAAAGTAGTCTCTTTCTGAAGCCATACACTTCATCCAGTGTTGTTTTCATTGATGGAAGTATTCCTGGAACTCTTTTTTTAGGGGACAGTGTGCAGCTGCTTCATTGCATTCTCTTGGATTTCCTTGACATTTTGATATCTTGTTATTTTCAAATGGGATTTGATATTTGGAAAGAGGAAAATGTTGCAGGAGGAGAGATCTGGAGAATATGGTGGTTGTCAAACCTGGGGAATGTGTCCTTACACAAAACCTTCTGCATAAGCCATGGTCACTGATGGAACCTTTGTGGTATGGGAAACGACCACACTTCAAAGCACTACTATAAACAATGAAATTGAGCTAGACAATTATCACTTAGTGTGCATGCATGACAGAGTTCAAGGTCAATCTGTGCCAAGCAGCTTCACTCGTGTATATGTAAGCAACATATATTTGTCACTTACATATTTTCCACCATTTTCAATGATGGCCTGTCTATGTTTTGGTTTATCATGGCATGGAAAAATAACTTACCCACCTCCACCCTCTGAGCTTACTTTTCTATTTAGCACAGATCTGATATTTAATTTATTTATTTAATAATTTCAACATGTTTTTTATTATAATCTCTTATAATAAAAATAATAATAATATATTGCTCTACTTTGTATTGAGCACATTTTAAAAGTATATGCTATAAACAGTGGAATTTTACTCCATCTGTTCTTTCTCTCATTTGTGTGTGTGTGTGTGTATGTATGTATATAATTTATATTTTGCTATTTTTAAAATATGGTTTATCTGTCTGTAATATATTGATATAAAAGTGTGATCATCATGATAATGGTAATGCCAATAAGGTGCCATTAACCCCAGAGGATTTTCATTTTGTAGACGTATATATGAGATGCTTTGATGCAAGTGCTAAAATCAAGAAATTGAAAGACAACAAAACTAAAGAGTAAGAAAATGTGATAACAGAACTTTCTGTGATGATTGCAAAGTAGAGGTCATCAAAAAAGTTTCATTAATGGCCCATCCCCTGAAATTTGAAGACCTGACTTTTCAGGAAATAAAACATAATATTATAGAACATGTCATCAAAAAAGATTGCGATAAGAAATCAAATGAGAACAGAGACAAAAAATTTGAAGATACATTTCTACCCTGGGTAGTAATTGATATTTTATCATTGAAGAGACTGACTGAGAAAACTATTCAAGTAGAATAAAATGGAGAATAAGAAAGAACTGGCGGGGGTAATATTGTTCTTGAGCTAAAAGATCCTACAAGAAGGTAAGATACAAACTGATGACAGGGAGAGGAGTAATCCGCAGTGGTGATATGGTGGTACCTACAGAAACACAAAGAAGGATCTTAATAAAGTGTGTACATGATGACATATATTGTGGAATAGCAGCTGCACAATAAAAGGTCAGTGTTTGAAATGTGGTGGCTGAGATATTCAGAAGATGTGGAAAATATGTAAGAAGATGTCCAAGAAGTAAATGAATAAAACATCTTACACAAAGGAAATTACATTCATAGCCTAAAGAGTTAGAGCCATAGAGCAGGGTTCACATTGATCATGTATATGTTAGTGGAAGGGACTTTTCTTAATATTTAGTAGATATGTTTTGAGGATGGCCTTAAGTAATTTGTATGTCAAACAAAAGAAGTTCTATGGTGAAACACATATTGAGAGTTGTATTTTCAAGAAATGAAATTCAAAAAACTCTGGTATCTGACAATGCGCCAGAGTTTTGTGATGAAGAACTCAACTCACAGTTATAACAGGTATGATGAGCAGGCCTTACACAACACTTCTGTATCACTCTCAATTGTATGGTATAGCCAAAAAATGGTACAAACCATAAAAATGATCCTAAAAGCATTTTCACAGCAAAAAGAGAAAATTAAATGTTTTTATTGAGACTGCTTCTGAGTTACAGAACCATGCTGCACACTGAAAGACTAGAGAGTCCATCATCACTGATGGGAAGAACAATCAGAGATCCCCTAACAATGTCATATGTGGTAAAAGAAGAATAAGGAGTCAAGTCCAAAAAAGGCAAATTTTCTAATGCAAAAAAAGCCATAACAGAAAAAGAAGGGAGCTCTATACTAGACCATGCAAATCAAATAAGATCCTAAGATGAAAAAATGGAAGAACAAATGTCAAAGGGCATAAAGAATGATGATCAAGGGTATGCCAATGCAAACGGAAGCAAATGAAAATGAAGGGGACAAAGATCTATATCTCCAAAATAATTATGAAGGTTCTGACAAAGATCAATTGAAAGAAGATAGCCATGAAGATAAAAGTATGTGAGACAGATTGAGGTTTCCCAAAAATAGAAATATGATCAGATCTATAAAAGGAGAGGGAGAAATAGAGCAAGGAAATCCCCAAAATGGAACAGTGTGTAGAAGATGCAAAAGATTAACCAAGGACATAAAACCCCTATATTTCAGGGAGATGTAATGATATGTAAATGATCATTTGCATATGGACAAGAGACACTCTATATAAACTGGAGTAGTTACGACAGAGACAGATATTGTCAGTAGCAATTGCTTGTGATTTACTAATAATAATACAATCACAATACTATCATAGTCAAGGAATGGCTTAGCTGATTTTTTTCTCCAAAAAATCAGCTAAACAATTACATTAGAATTGTGGAATAGGGATTTTCTTATAGGCATTTTAAAAATTCTTTATTAAGAAAATATGAATATGGATACTTTAATGTTGTGAAATTTCTTGTTTCGCAACATTCCAATAGGGATTAAGAATCCATTTTCATATTTTCTTATACAAGCCTTATAAATATATTAAAGAGTTTTATATAATATTTATCATTGAAAATGAGCAGCATCATTTTAAGACTGTAAATGAGCCAAAATCACTTTTGTTCAAAAGAACAAGAATAATTTTAATAAGAACCATAAAAATAAAATCTCCTTACCAATAAATGCAAACGACATTCAATCAATAACCAGACACAAAAAGTAATTGTCTCTGGAGTCCATAAAAAAGCCATAAATAATGAATCTGGACTTTGTTCCTCAATTAACACCTGAACCACAGTATGACTTTTCATTACTTACAACAATACATCATCTTTTATCTCACACACATACACAACATTTTATGCCTAAGCATTTTTACCCTTTGATGAACTTTAAAAAATAGAGAAATTTACCATCTTTGATGGTTCCATTAAACCTCCTCAGGAAGATGGACCTTTAAACAAAAATAATCAAAGAGAAACATGATCTTCCCTTACATTTAAAATCTCATACAAGTTTTTGTAGTACTTAACACAGGTTATGATAGAAATTATAGACATGAAGAAGTTTATTCATGCAACCAAGGTAAAAAAGGTTTGTTCCTTTTTATTAAAAAGGAAATATGTAATTTGTTCTGTATATATGTAAAATCAAATTTAATACTATATACATTATTACAGGTTCACAATGTGGAAATACAAAAAGATAAAGATACAAAAGATACATGTGAAGATGCAAAAATGATTAAAGTTACTGGTCATGCAATACTATTATAGTTTGAATAAAGTCCTTAACATTACATCTGTTGATAGTGTGTTTTGATATGTTCTGTTTGTTCCAACTGGTTTTAAACTTCATTTCAATCATACAAAAAAAATGGATCCTGCTGGTTGTATTTTCTTTTCTCTTTTTGTTGTTGTTGACTACTACCCATAATTCCTTTGTTCACATCTAGTCTTGTGAATATTTTTGTCTCTCACCAAGAGACTCAAATAGTATGCACTTTTCTTAAGATAGTTTAGAATGAAGAAAAATAGAAATATAAGTGTAGTCATTGAATTCTGTTGTGTAAAGGCAATGTTTATAATAAATGACCTTGCTTGAAACATGAATTATGCAAAAGATAAAATTTTAAGAGGTGGGCATTTCAGGTTTTATCTCCAAAGAAGGACCACTACAAGAGAAAGATTTTTCATGTGTTTTACTTCATATCCCTCTACCATTGTCATGACAACAAGGGCTGGTAATTTTGAGTAAGAACTTTGCATTTTTGAGAACCTATGAATGTATCCATTAAATTTATCAACAGTACCTTCTTAACTATTTCGCATGTCAAATATTTCATAAACGATTACAAGCATTATGAAATGGACAAAGTCCGACAATTCATTTAAGACATCTTTATGTTTATACATTCTTTTTTATAGATACAAATATTTAAGTAAATGCTCTGTTTATAATAAACAGTATTAAACAACAATTACTGGCCTGAATTTCCGAGAAATTGTCATAGAAAATATGCGTCCTCTGACAGGAATCGAACCTGTATCCTATACGGAACCGTCATATAGCCTCATGTGCTTTTACTGATTTCGCCACAGAGGAGCATTTCAGTTAGCAAGGTCGATTTTACTGTTTTAAAACTATAATTCTCCATGATTTTCCTACGTACATTCATATCTGTTCGATGTGTATCCAAATGTAAACAAATGACGTCACACATTATGAAATGGATAAAGTCCGACAATTATTTCAAGACATTTTTATGTTTATTATAAACAGAGCATTTACTTAAATATTTGTATCTATAAAAAAGAATGTATAAACATAAAAATGTCTTAAAATATACAAGCATGTGTACAACCACAGTTTGATGCATTTTTTGTCACACAATACTTTAAAGGCAAAACACTATTTATGCACATTTCCTGCTTTTCTAAATGTATCAACTTGTATATAAACTTTCACTTGCTTTTACTATCATTAAAAACCTTATTCTTTTTCTGTTCTTTTTGAAAATGCTTTCAAATGGTCATTTATCTCTTGTTATATCAATCTATAAAATCTTACATGTCGGGCAAGGACCCTAATATGGAAACATTTTAAACCTCATCAGGAGTATGAAAAAGAAGAAATGAGAGCCCTAGTCTATTTAATCTTTTCCTAGACTACGCCCTGCACATTTACAAACACAGATGCAAAGAGATAGGTACTGATCATTTAAGCATTCCATACCACATCCCAAATGAATCTACCAATAGAAGACAATAATCCTGCCTGCTTTTCATCCAAGGCTAATGTACTAATGATGAAGTGGGCTATGCTGATGACAGTTATTCACAGTTGGCATAAGAATGATCATGAACAGAAAACCAACATCCTCTCCCAAGTGTTCCAAGAACTATGACTCAAGTTAAACCTTTCCTAAAGTCTATTGGAATGAAAGCAGTGATGGCACATACTCTCAATTCATCATAAAAAAAAAAGATTAACCTGAAAACTTGATTCATGTTCTTAAATAACCTCATCAAATTCAGACTTTCATATGTATGTCATATGTAACATCTATTCAGAAATATCTAAACTGTTAGTTATATAAAACCACTTTCTAAGATCAATGGTTAAAAAAGGCTTTAAGTGAGTGAAGCCTGAGTATCCTAACAAAGCCCATTGAATATTGCGAACTGGCACTACAGAATTATAAACAAAGAACTACTAAATAAAAGAAACTACATCACTTGAGGACTATCAACAGCAGTAACAACTAAAATGGATAGCATATTTAGTTTAAAGAGTAAATAATCACATAATCAAGATGTTGACATTCTACACCACTTCTAATAAAAGATTAGGAAGGAAACCCTCATCAATACTGGAAAAGTGATAACAACTACTGGACTTGAGAAACTTATTTTCCTGAAAAATTGTTTTAAGAAAAGGATTTTATAAATTTCAGCTTACAGCAGTACTAACTGCTCAGTCAATGAATGCCAAATGTTTCTGTGGCTGGAGAACTGAAGGAAAAAGCAAATAAAGAAAAAAAATGACTTAACACTTGCACAAAGACTTTCCATTGAATGAAAAGAAATCAAAAAAAAAAAGATGGCCACTTATAAGATAAATATTTAAGAACATTATATTCTTGCAAATACAAGGGTTTGCTGATCACATGACTGTTGAAAAGAATATAAAAAATCACATTACCAATGAGGGAAGGGACAATTGTTTTGGATCCTATGATCGTTGCATAGTCAAGTGTGGGTTTTCTGCGGTGGACGAATGGTAAGAGCACAAGAGATAAAGAAGAGAACAAGAAGAGGAGGAAAGAAGAAGAGATTTATTGTTGCCAAAGCAAACATCAAAGAACCGAGAAGAAATACAATGAAATTGATTCTCCCACACGTGAACACAAACTAGTTTCCTTGTAGGGAAATGACTAATATTGCTATTATATTACCATTCATTGATTTTTTTTTTCTAGCTGCTAATATAAAGAGAGAAAATCTAAAGAAACACTGCCAAAACCTTATCTCACCTACTTTGAACAAACTATGATTTTGCAGAACTATGTCACTCCTGATTGAATGTAATTATACTCTGTACTTTTTTTATAATTATAAGTAATGAACTTGAAAATATTCAATTATAATTGATTCTCCTGAGCAGGTTCTTCGAATCCTGTGCTCTATTTATTAGAACCTAGACAGAGTTCACTACAAATATTTTGAAAAACTTTTAAAGAATTGTTCTTTTTTTGCTTCCACTCAGTATAAATTAAATAATATTTTGTAACCTATAAGTTCTCAACAGTTTGTAGAGTAATTGGCCATGGTTAAATGTAATTGGTAGAAAATGCTCAACAAACAGAACTGAAAAAGTTTCCAATAAACAATAAGAAAAGAACAGGGTAAAAATAATACAAATCAAACAATATATATGCAAGACAAAAGTAGGCAAAACAACAGTAATATGGCAAAGTTCCCAAAGAATGGTGTTAACACACAAAAGGGGTACAGACTGAAGTGTTTTTTCTTCAAGACAAGGAAAAACAGAAACATGGTGGATGAGATAGAGAAGTGGTCTCCTTCATTGGCTGGGAAGAAATTCCAGTAAGCATCTGTACGATTTGTCTATAAATTTGGGGAAGGGGATGTTCTTGCAGTCAATCCTGATTCAATTGGAACCAACAGTTTTTCCTTTCTGCTAAATTTGTCATGCTACACATTATTGCTTAACCTTATATAAAATATCGGTTTCAAAGCAAACTTGCAGATTCTTTTGGAAAATGCATTTATAATAATGCCATTATTCCATCAAGTCTTTTGAGTCACAGCTCAAAATCCGTGTTTATAATTAACTCCCCAAATCTTTATATAAATTGCATTATAAATGTGTTTTTCTATGATTCAATGGTTAGCTAAAGCATTTTGGGCATTGATGATAAACTACATCCGGCAGTAAGGCCTCTGATTGGGAGGTTTTGAGGAGCGTGGAACCACCTTTTAATTGCTGTTGTTCCCAGGTCTCCCCCAACCTGGTGTGGTAGCACCTGTTAGGGTCCCAACTATGGGCAAATAATTAACCCCAAAACTATATATTTTCATAAAAGAAAAAAATGACCAGAAATACATTTTTGTAAAAGAAATTACTAATGCATCCAAGAAAATTAAATTTGGCATTAAATGACCCATAAGTAGTTAATATGTTGCTAAATAAACAAACAAACAAAAAGCTAGCAAAAGAAAATGTGTGAAAAAAAATTAAGAATTACCTGAGTAATCTAGTCATTACAGAATCAACATGAGAGTGAAGTTATCATGAGAAAAACTACAAATTTCAACTTCTTTAAAATTTACTTTATTTTCCTTTTAATTTATTTCTAGTTTGTACTCTGGCAGTTGGAAAAGCCGGCACCATCATCAGTGGATCCTGGGATAAGACTGCAAAAGTGTGGATCAAAGAGCGTTGTGTCATGACGCTTGTAGGTAAGAATAAGTTGAATCAAATACAGACATGTGTTTGAGTTGATATCCTAGTTATTTTAAAGAGTGAAATTAATGTCAACCAGTCTAGAAATCAAGACATCCATTCTAAAGATCATGGCCTTCTGCACTTTGTAAATACATCATAAATATTTGCCAAGTCTTTAATGTTAATTTTTCTTTTCACCTTGAATTTACAAATGTTTACTATTTTCATGCTGTTGAGGCAGAATCCAGTAGGAATTGTAGCTTGGGTATGAGGGATTTCGCTACACTATTTGACTTGATTACTGTTTGCCAAACCCACAGTCCTGTAGTCCTTTGGTAAAAGGAAGACAATGACTTAAATAAAACAGTTGATGAAATAGAATTGATAAACACATGTGCAGTGCTTATAATTACAGTGCCAAAGAATGAATTAAAAGGAAATTTAAGAATAACAACTAATAATTTAAATAATATAACCTTGCCTCTTAATGTGCTTGATAAGCAATTATATACAACCTAGTTACAATTAACGGTAGATAAAGTAGTTAAATTATGGTGATTCTATTGTTCAATGAGGCCTGAACTCTATTTATCAAAATATTGTGACAAGATTGCATTAGTATTTTAGTCAAATAGGCTTATTCCATTTAGTCAGATGTTTTATTCCAGTTGTTGTCTTCCTTCAGGATGGCGGATGTGCAGGTGATGTAATGGATAGTGACTCAGAATGAGAAATCAGAGAACCATGTTCAAATTCTACTTGGGTTAATTTCATTCACTTATGCATAAATACCCTTGGGAAAGGTATGAATCCACCTCCTCCCAGTTATAGGTTAAGTAGTAAAACATATATCTCGAAAAATCATTATTCTCGAAAAGAAAAATTATTAATGCAATATTCACTTGCTAAAAAATAAATAAATAAAAATACTCTTACAATTGAAAAAGTTTCAGCTTTAAATAAACCACAAAAGGTCAATAAGCCATAAAAACAAATTAATCAACATTTCTATAGTAAATAATATTTGAGCCCACTATTTTATTTGAAAGATACTGAAATTTGTTTTCTTTTCTACCTTCTTTCACTCTTTCTTTCTCTTGCAGGCCATGATGCTGCTGTGTGGGCTGTTTGTGTTCTTCCAGAACAAGGTCTTATGTTAACTGGTTCCGCTGATAAAACTATTCGTGTTTGGAAGGCTGGAAGATGTGAAACTGTAATAACTGGTAATCTATTTGTCTATCTTTGCATGGTGGTGTTACTGACAAATGTCTCAACTCGAGTACATTTGCATTTTGCTAGACAGCCTAAAAAGTACAGCAGCAGTTGAAGTTATAAGCCAGGCTCTCTTCAGGATACAAACCCAGATTACTAGAATATTTACTCCCAATTTCATTTGCCCTGTGTAATGACATTTCAAAAGAATCTGACAGAGGATAAGTTTGTTATGTATTCTCATAAAATTATAAATTTCTAAGAAAAACTGGGTACATTTTTTTATGTTTTGTGTTTCTTTCAAAAACAAATCCCAAAAGATCTATATATTCATATGCATATTTCTATCCAACTACATATAGTGTAGATCTGGCATTCTGAATTCAAGGAGAGATACCATGTTTTTCTGAAGCTCTAAAAAATTAACTGATTTTAAGTTTAACAGAAAAAAAAAAAAATATTGCTTAAAGGTAATATAATAATTTCATATAATTTGTAATTATTTATTTTATCTAATTTATTATATATATTATGATTATTATATTTATTTGAAGTTATTGTATTGTTTATTATTATTTCTTATCTGTATTACACTTCTTGGGTGTTAGTAAGACGTAGCAATACATTTAGCCTCTGTGTGCTAGATAAGTGACTACAGGCTGGAATGTGGCAAATAGTGAACCCCAAACACTATGAAAGTATAAAAATACACTTTTATAGTAGAATTCTCAATGATACATTTTTATAGTAGAATTACCAATGATAACAATTTTATAGTAGAATTACCGACGATAACAATTTTATAGTAGAATTACCAACGATAACAATTTTATAGTAGAATTGCCGATGATAACAGTTTTATATTAGAATTACCAACGATAACGGTTTTATAGTAGAATTACCAATGATGACAGTTTTAAAGCATAATTACCAACAATACATTTTATCTGTAGTTGAAGCCATAAAACTATGTTCAAAATATTTAGATTTTGGTATTAAATAACCCATAGAGGTTGATATGCCACTAAACAAAATCAATCAAACCAATTTGGGCCAGAACTAAAGACAAGGAAAGCCTAATAAATAACCTTATCAGGTACAACAACATTTTTTTTGTTCATATTTTAATGTCTGCTGGATTTGAAATTACTCCACTCTAAATAGATCTTTTGTTTTCTCTATTAATCCATTTTTGCATGTTGTGCTACTATTGATACTACACAATAGTACTGATTATCGTAAAAGCAATAGTACACGATGTGCAGTATGCAAACTAAAAAGAGAAATAAACTGAAATCAAAGTGGGATAATTTCAGATCCAGAAGAAGTTAACAGCTTCGCTACAACCAAAAAAATAAAAACAAAAGCACTTTCTGCTTCTCAGATCTGATAAGGTTATTTATTAACTTTTCATCAAAAATTCCAACACACTTTTCTTATACACAGATTTGTCTTTCATTCCAAGCTGAAGAGGCCTACCTAGCATGCAGTGACAAAATGTATTGTGTGTAAAAAGCTTTTCCATATTTCTCATTATCTTCAATAATCTTATAATTTTAACATGTACTCAATTTAACAAGTTTATAATGCACAGATATTTCATACCCACTCTGCACCTAAAAATTAAACATTTTTTTTTCTTTCTTTTTACATTAATACTGTGTGAGATTTGACAAAATGGTTCTAATGCATCCAAACAACCAGAGAATGTTAACAAAAAGAATTCATTCTGCCTGAACAACACACAATAAATTTTCTTTCAAACTTTTTTGGTAACACTCCCTGGATGTTTGCATTCATAAAAAAACATTGCATCAAATTCTCAGACAGTATTAATGTAAATGAAAGAAAGACAAAACAAGAAGGCATTTAATTTCTAGGTGTACCTGAGTTAGTGCAAAATGCCTGCATTAAAAACTCTGTAAATTGAGTACACTAAAACTGTAGGTAATATAGATAAGAATGTGTTTCAGTTGATAAATATTAGTTGTTTTTTTTTTTCTTTAAAAAATATAAGCTTAGCTAATAACACACTAATGCAGTGAAAAGGTACAGCTTGCTAATCCCTATAATACCCACTACTAATTGCCCTTTTTAATTTTTTTATCTAAAGCAGACAAGTAAAATAAAACTTTCTCTTACATTTAGGTCATACTGATTGTGTACGAGATCTTGCTATCCTGAGTAATGGTCAATTTTTGTCCTGTTCCAATGATTGTACAATCCGTCGGTGGCTCACAACTGGAGAGTGTCTTCACGTTTATCATGGCCATGACAGCTTTGTATACAGCTTGTCTGTCCTTCCAAATGATGATGGTTTTGTGTCCACAGGAGAGGATAAAACTCTACGTGTTTGGCACAATACAACTTGCATTCAAACTATTAACCATCCCTGCCATTCAGTTTGGACTGTCTGTGTCCTACATAATGGTGACCTTGTGACTGGAGGAAGGTAAGTTTTTAACCTGTAAAATGGAAATTATGACACAGTATCCTGGTATCAATATACAGTACATAAATAATTTCACAACCTTAGACCTGGCAAGCAATTATTCCACTGCCAGTTTTGCCACCATTGAAGCGTTAAAAGACTTTTCAGAACTGAAAAATCTCTATAAGACGTTTAATACACTGATACCCTCAGTAGCATCTGTTGAGAGACTTTTCAACCTTGGAGGAGGTATTTTCATAAAAAATAGACTTTTGAAAAACTTTTGCTAAAGTTGAACTTTAATTTTTATAAAATAAAATTTAACAATGCTGAATTTGATTCTTGGTTCAATGTCTCTGTAATAAGTTCAGATGACATCATAGTGATTTTTGTTTCTGTAGGAATATCTACGTATTAACTATCAACCATGCCTTATTTTAAACTGTAAATTTTCAAATTTTTCTTACTTTTGATGGAACTTAAAAAATTGGAAAAGTGTCAAATATGTCCAAAATACATTAAATTTATGTGGGGGTAGGGAGAAATATAGACTTAAGCAGTTTTCAATTAACAAGGGCCAACGAGGTTCTTAACACCCCCCCCCCACACACACACAATGATTTGTATTTCCATCTTGTAACAAATATTATTCTATATACATAACAAGCAACTTGCAACAGTTAAAAAAATAAATTACAAACAGAAAACGTTTTTCATTAACTATTCTAAAAAAAAAAAATATTCACAGTAAGTTACTCAAAAAATCATTTATTTTGCATGCATGAAAATATTGTTTATCTAAATTAAATTTCTAAAAAATTTTCTATCCCAATCATTTTACACATTTTTCATCAGCACACATAAGAATATAGAAATATATTTTAAGGCAGATATTTGTGTTAAATGGGGGACAATAAATTGTGGATTAGGTGAAAATACAGTTGAAAATTTATTGATGTAATATTACAATGTATCGATGGAGTGGGAAAAGGAGCACACTTCTTTTTTCAGGAGCTGGAGCGGCTCTGTCTTTTTTATGAAAAGTGTTAGATGGGAAGAATGCTCTATTTGGGGGTATATGCAGAATTTGATGAGTACATAAATCCCTGGTTTCTTTTGCTGGCAACCAAACATTCTGTCTTCTTGCAATTGATATTTAGTCCTTTCTTCTCGCTTTTCTTCACTACATTCTTCCTTTCTATGTCTGCTATCAACACTGTCGTCTGCATATCTAATGTTATGATTTTAGCCACCAATAATGAATCCAGGTAGGAGATTCAATTCTTTCAAAATTACTTCACTGTAAAGTTTGAATAAGTCTTGTGAGAAGACACATCCTTGTCTTACACCTCTTTCTATTTTTGTATATTTATTGAATTCATTTTCTATCTGTATGCTGGTGGTTTACTGCCAGTATAAGTTCTGGATTATTCTAATATTCTTCCCAAATATATTAAACTTACTTAGCAGTTCCAACAGTTCTATGGGATGTTACTTTATCAAACTCTTTTGCATAATCTATAAAACATAGGTTATACATGTGTTGCTCTTTCTGATATCATTCTGATTATAATTATCATGTTCCTTGTATGTATGTATATATTTATCTAGGCACCATATCTTCATTCAGACATGTTTCATTGGATAATATAGACATATTATGTCTATTTTTATAATAACCCTTTCTAGTTCTCTAATTAGCTTTTTGATGTTAAGTAGAAAGGAAGGCATATTCTATCATACAACAAGGAAGGCATATTCTATCACACAACAAGGAAGGCATATTCTATCACACAACAAGGAAGGCATATTCTATCACACAACAAGGAAGGCATATTCTATCACACAACAAGGAAGGCATATTCTATCACACAACAAGGAAGGCATATTCTATCACACAACAAGGAAGGCATATTCTATCACACAACAAGGAAGGCATATTCTATCACACAACAAGGAAGGCATATTCTATCACACAACAAGGAAGGCATATTCTATCACACAACAAGGAAGGCATATTCTATCACACAACAAGGAAGGCATATTCTATCACACAACAAGGAAGGCATATTCTATCACACAACAAGGAAGGCATATTCTATCACACAACAAGGAAGGCATATTCTATCACACAACAAGGAAGGCATATTCTATCACACAACAAGGAAGGCATATTCTATCACACAACATTTAAAAACACATTCCTGTCCACCTTCACAATACTGTAACAATAATAGTTTATTAGGGAGGTTTACCATTTTTTCCTCATTCATTTTTGTGCATGTGAATTGTTTTTCTTTTTTTATACTGTCTAAGCTACTTACATATAAAAGCTAATATTTACTCTTATGACTTGAGTAAATATTGGCATTTTTGGATTGTTATTTTATAACGGCTCCTTGCCTCAAGGAGCTCCCAAACAAGAATAAATGCGAGGTACTAAAGAGGAAATAAAAAGTAGGGTGTCGATATATGTTTACCATTTTTATTAACTGTAACAATAAAACATGACATAAACATATTACAATAGGCGATGGTTTTACTCTAAAAAATTACTACTTTTAAGTTAAGGTGAAGTCGTGGGTGACCATCTAGGAATATCTTTTGTTCCCCATTCATGTGAGTCTGGATGTTGGTCGTGGTACGTTTTGTTCCAACCCTTTCTTGGGACTAATTTTCTGTGCCAAGGCCACTAATTAACTTTGGTTGTCTGCTAACTCACCTCAGTTATCTGCTCGCTGGACAAGGAGTTCTATCTAAAATCCTATAACATGTATATTGATCCAATTTATGTGTGTGTATGGGGGAGGGGTTACAACAAAAATGACACCTTGTTAAATGATTTTTGTTTGAACAGTACTGTTAAAATACCTTAACTTGAATAGTAAAGTAATTTTCAGTTCCATTTCCAACATTAATGATAGTATAGGGTCTGTGTTCATGCTGAATCTTATAATAATGATCTGATTTCTGATATATATTTTCCTACAAAGGCTGAAAAGAAAATCATCAACATTGGGGAAAAGAAATGCAAAGATTACTACATACATTGATTTTGTTAAAGAAATAACTTTATTACATATTTTTATGTAGAAATAATTGTTTTATACAAAATAAATGTATCATTACAAGTGAATGCTGAAAAGTTCTCAGCCCAAGCTACTTCACAAAATCTGACCAAATAACCAAACCCAAAAAATTTCTTTTGAATACCTTCTAGATTGAGTGAGATCTTTTCAATATCCCCTTATCTTTAACATAAAAATTATTAATATTTTGATTTCTTTTGCTTTTCTTTTTATTATTACATCATGAACATTTTCACAATTTATTAAAAATAATTACAAACACATATGTTGAAAAATCATTTAACAGTAGATGCTTGCTGATTAGGAATTGTACAAATAAAGCTTACTTTAAATTTTAAATGGAGTTGGATTTTGGTTAGTTAATAACAGAGTACTTCAACTTAATATTCACAAAAAAATTGATATAAGTTTAATGGTCAACTTTGGTGTTCTTTTAAGTGTGGGAATTAAAAATATAAATATCTTTTGAACATTTTCAGTGATTAAGATACTAAATTTATTATATACTTTGCTGTTCGAATCAGACGCATGGCCTAGTGGATTAAAACATTGGTTAAAATATATCTGGTTCCCTGGCAGTTGTGAGTTCAATACTTGGGTTTGGTAGTGCTGAAAAGTAACATACTCTGGTTCTATGGAAGAAACAAACACACAACAACAAAGCTGAATAAAACTGGTGAATATTAACTGAAATTAAATAAATTCTCAGCATGGGAAGCAAAATAAGACTAATTTGAATAAAGGGTTCCATTCAAAATTTCAAGAAGGTTACCATGTAAAAGGACAAATACCTGAAGAAGGCTGGAGGTTGCAACAACCAAAACGTGAATATAACATCAAGGATGAGCATCCTGGTCTGAATAGCAAAGCATATAATAATTCCGATAAAAATGTGCATTTCTGTAAAACACTGACATAATAAACAACAACAACATTGGTGGTGAGAGTCACTATAATATATTAAAAGTACCTAGCAATTCCTGCTGCCATTATATATAGTATATATACCAAATTTAAATATTTGCTATGTTAGTCCAACTTCATTACTGTGAAAATAAAAAAAAAAAAACATGGTTCATGGAATTAATATTTTGTTTACACATCAGTAATTCTGTGTGTTTTGTTTTCAGTGATGCAATGATCCGTGTCTTTACTCAGTGTCCTGACCGAATGGCAAGTGCTGAAGACCAAAAGGCATTTGATGAACTTGTAAATGCTAGTAATGTTCCAAGTAAAATTGCAGGAGTTAAATTGGAGGATGTTCCTGGTATGGAATGTTTACAAAACCCTGGTGAGTTGTCTTTCTTTTCTTTCTCCCTTTTTTTGTGCAGTTAAAGAGTATATTGATCCATAGTATTGTGATAAAAACAATAAGTATAAAATAAAATAAAATTAGTAATAAAATAAAAACTAGAAAAAATATGCAGTTCTGTTGATTGATTGGTTTGTTTTTTTACAACTTATCAACTTTTTGCAGGTTTTTTTAAAGCCAGAACATATTTTTAGAGTGTAAGAATTTTTGTGGGGAGATAATAATGACTTACTGATACAAGTCCTACTAATCAACCCACAGCTGGGTGAAGAGAGATGGATTCATAGCTTTCCCAAAGATATTTGTGCATAAGTGAATATAAGAAATCCAACTGGAATTGGAGCTCGGCTCCCTGATTCCCAATTCCAAGCCATTATCCAATACCCACACCTGGTATTCCCAAGTGGGTTGCCTATCTAAGCTCTGATCAGGCTCAACATTGCTTAACTTCAATGATCGTATGAGAACCAGTCTTTCAATATGATATGGCTGTAAACTGCAGCTCTGTTTAAATTTCACTTAAATCAGAACTGTCTAAAATAGCATGAAAGTTATTGATAGTAGTCTTGATATTAAAATCTAAAAGATAAATAAAATGAAACAAAAAGAAATTGAGAAAGCTGATAAGAGATTGCAGCAAGTAACAGAAAATAAAAAAACTGTCAGGATTTATTATCATACATATAAAAACATTTGTGTAAACAATAAAAAATGTATTGAAGTAAAATTGAGTAACATACATACATACATATATATATATATATATATATATATATATATATATATATATATATATAGGTAATAAATCTGTTGATATATAATCCAGGTGGATCCTACTAATATTAAAACTGATCCATAGAGAGAGCTCAATGTATATATTATAACAGAGCATATATATTTTTTATGGATGCAGCTTAGTATTCCTAATATTTTAACTGATCCAGAATGGTGTAATTGAATAGCACATATGTATATATGTGTGTATATATACAGGTGTATGTATGTGTGGGTATACATGTGTGTATGATTCCATATTTGTAGATGTATCATTGTTGGCATAGAGTAGCATCACATAGCAGGAACTGAAATCCATTTACATACAACTAAAGGCTAGGGTCATAAATAAACTCCAACCCCAGACCACTTTCCCTTAAAGAGATACCTTACAACCTCCCCTTGTCACCAATACAATCTCCTTCTCAAAAACAAGGTGTCCCTTTGAATAGTATTGCTATCTCTATAAAAGCAGGATGTGTGTGTGTGTGTGTGTGTAACGAATGCACGGCCGCAATTTTCGACGGATTTTCACCAAAATTTACATGCACATGCTCCAAGTTAGTGGGAAGGCCAAGACCAACTTTGTATTTCTCAACTCCCATCGATAGTGGAAATAATCGATTTTTTTCATGCTTCTATGGCAGTTTTCATGTAGTTTGCAGCCATTTTCTAATGGCCAGAGTGAGAGCCAATAGCTGGCAGCCATGAATAGGCAGGAAGATTCTATTGGCCAGCGTGAGAGCCAACAGCTGACTGACACAAATGTTAACTAGCATGCTAGCATGCAAAAAAAAATCAATAGCTGCATTCATCACAAGTGGAAAAATTTTAAATCTGCATGGCTTTACTCCAATTGGCTCATTCGCTTGCTTAACTCAACGTTGATTCTGATTCTGCAGAACTGGGTTGGGTGTGAAAAAGTATTTGTTGTTAACATTCTTTTTTCATTCGGTTTTTCCAGTTATGATCGTTTTGTGCTCATTTTGTTTAGTTCTTTTTTCGTAACAGATTTAATGTTTAGTATACAGCTTAGAAAAAATTTGCAATGTGAGATAGGCAAGAAGTAAGGCATGTAGCAACATCAGCACGGCAAAGGGCACTCCTTTAAAGGCAAGGAAGGGCTAAAATATTTTAAGTCAAGTGATAGCGATTGCTGTATGAGTTGTACAATTTTTGAATCAAACATGGGCAACGCCGGGCCATGCTGCTAGTCTAACAAATTCAAGGCCACAAGTCCAGACAGACATTCCAAAAGGCATTCAGGACCAATGAAGATTGGCATTGTTATGCCGAACTGAAATAGACTATACTCACATGAGGTAATTTTGGACTTTTGCTGTAAAAATATATATATAATTAATACAAGTAAAAGGTTTGTCACTTAGCTGATTGGTGTTATCTTCATCATCCCAACTCCAGAGTTTCATAGACTCACTCCCCTGTAATCACTCTATCCACTCGTCAGAGGTGTGAACAATTGACTGTTTATACTTCTTGATTTTTCATTTTTATATGCACTTTTCATTGATGTAAATTTTTTTTTCTTTTTCATAGTATATTTGTGTATGTGTTCATGCGTGTACATCCATCTGTGTGTGCGCATGCACACACACACACTCTATTGGCAAAAAGTTTTGGGTTACTCTCTGGATTTTGAAAAATCTCCTAAAAATTGAAGATTGCATGTCTTTTTCAAAACAAATTTCACGTAGGAAGAACTTTATCTTACTGAAGGAGTTTATCATATATACAATAATAATAATAATAATGGTAATGAAACTATTTTCTTATGCATAAAGTTTCTTTAAAATCTTAACTCTATTTTTTTTTTTTGGTAATCTTGAGTTTGGAGGATTTAAAACTTTAGGTAACCCCATCTCTAAAAAATTGTGCACCATGCACTAATGGGTTAAAGAGTTTCAGTATTCTAGCTTAGTAGGAATTAATTAAAATAAAAGAATGTTTTCAATAGCTTCATATCTCGCACCTCTCGCCTGTGGAATTCCCTTCCCTATTCCTGTTTCCATGATAGCTATAATCTCCAACTATTCAAATGTAATGTCAATTGACATCTCCAGTTGCCTTGATCTATCCACTATCCTTCTCCTCATCCTTTCCTCTATCATTCCTATCTGCTCGCGCTCCAAATCCTCTATAACCCCTTGCATGCTAGTGGCTTCCCGCCTTGCTAGGGATGAAATGCTTAAAAAAAAAAATTTGATCGAGCTAGCTTAGACATTCATAAGTCTATCACTTCAACCATCATGGTCCTGCATCAAGTTCAGATAGTCATTAGGGTGACATTCTGTGTTATAACATAGTTGGTCAATGTAAGTGGTTGCTGGATGATCAAGCTGTCTTGCTCCATAACTAGGTGTCTTTTAAAACTTAGTAATTATGAAATCTAGAGGGTGGCATCAAACTTGTATATATCCATGCATGTGTGATGTAATTATTATAAGATGCAGAAATGAAAATAATAAATTTTGTAAAATTTATACTGCAGTTATTTTTATTATTGCATAAGAAGGGAATATCTTTTAGGAAGCTCCTTGTATAGAACAATTTGATGCCATTAATGGTAACAGTAATATTAGCCATTTCCCTATGAGGAAACATTTGGCATTCATTGACCAAGAGAGTCTTGTTTTGGTTGAAATTTATAAAATCTTTCGCTTAAAACACGGGTTTCTCAAGACCAATAGCTGTTATCAATATTTCCAGTATTGAAGGGGTTTTACTTCCAAACCTTCTATTTGAATTGGGGTGGAATGTTAATATTATTTTCTGAGTTACATGTGCTATCCATTTTTAGTTGTTACTGCTTTTAGTAGTCCTCAAATGATGTGGTTTCTGTTCTTTGGTACAGTTCTTTGTGATTCTGTAACACCACTCCAGAATATTCAAAGCAGGATGATCTTTGCTAAGACCCTCAGGCTTCAATCACTCAAAGCCTTTTTTTTCACCATTGATCATAGGAAGCAGTTGTATACAGCTGACAGTTTACATATTTCTGAACAAGTTTGGCACCATGCATGACATCCATATGAAACTTGATTTTTCAGAATGATATTTTGGTTTTGTAGCAATTTGCAGTGTTGGATGAAACTACCTCTGGCACAGTGTATTCTGTGGTCAATTTCCTTTTCTCCTATACTAAATTTGCTATAACTGATCCATACACCAAGTATCTGAAATGTTTAAGATTTTCTAATTCCACATCCTGTATTTTTATGATGGATTCAAGCTTAGGTGCCATCGCTGCTTTCATCCTAATTATAGATCATAGTTTCTGTTTGGGGAAGGCTTTTCTTGAGTTTCATTTCTTGGAACACTTGATGAAGGATGCTGATTTTCTGTTCAAGATCATTCTTATCCTAATTATGAACACCTATGTCATCAGCACAGCCCATCATCAGCACATTGGCTTCAAGAGAAAAAGCAGGATCATTGTTTTATATTGGTAGACTTGTCTGGTATACAGTATAGAATGTTTAAGTTGTCAGTGCCCATGTCATCACATCTGTGTTTGTAAATAAAGAGATTAGGACTGTCATGTTTCTGTATTGGGATCCTTACTAGAAATGTAAGATTTGGTAAATTGATATAGTTCCTCTATAAATTAGTTATTCAGTGATACAGCAAATAGAATTTGTAATATAATATGGGAAAAAGAATTGGAAATGTCTTGGAGTCAAAATTTGGCAATTTAAGTATGGATGTTTCACAAAACTTTCTAGAAAAGATTCAACACAGAAATAGCTGACTCCCTAATTAGAAGCATATTTAAATCTCACTCAAAACGGCCATTTTACCTAGTATTTCATTCTTTTATTTAAACCTGTTTATGTTACTGGGGATTTGTTTTTTAATTAGTCTTTTTAATTTCCTCTTTTATCTTACACTGAGATTAACAATAATCAAAAAGAAACAATTGAAATTTCTGGGACATATAATGTGGAAAGAAGCCTTGGAGAATTTGATGCTCACAGGGCATACTGAAAGCAAAAGTGACAGAAGGAAATATCAAGTAACCTACCTCTTGAGCTTGTGTAAATGGATGGAAGAACAGGGGGTGGGAGGCATAGGAAAAAGACAAACCTTGCTAAGAGCTACATAAGAATAAGAAGTTGTGGAGAGCCATGATCACCCATGCCTCAAACATACACAACACATAGAAGATTCATTTTTTTTTTTTAAATATCTGACCTTGAGCCTATATTCAGTAGATTATTGTTTATAATCACAGATATTTGGTCAGTATGCACATTTTAGATTGCCACTGCAAAATAGAAATTTCCTTAAATTATTAAATATGAATCACATGCTTCATTTTTGTGAATAAGGGCTGTGTTAATTTTTTAAAGTATTTTGTCAAAATAAAGACTGGCAGTTTCAGCCCATCTTCTCAAGATGTAAGTTTGCCCTTTAAAGAGAAAAGAGATTTAAACCAAAAAAAAATTAAAACTTGAGAATAATTTAATCTTTTCTTTGTCCTCTTGACAAATTACTCAAAAGTAATTTGCAGGTAACAATTGTGGTGAATGCTATAAAATTTTAGTCAATTCTTTTACAATAAAATTTGAACAGATTCATATTATCAAAAGACATTGAACTATATTTTAATTCAAAAATTTAAATACAATGTCTTCTTGATTACTCTTCTTCTATTGTTCTCGCTCCTTAAATTTTTTTCTCATTCTTTCACAATGAGTAACCCATTATGTCATAGTGGCTTTACTACCTTGTATGGGTGAAATGATTTTAAAAAAAAAATAGTAATAACCTTGAAAATATATTTATGAAAAAAAATGTAATTGATATTTTCTTAAATATTGTATTAATGATGAACTTTTAAAAGCTTGTTTTACACTATGTATACCAACATCCTTTAAGATTTTAGGAACCATCTTTGTAATTCCTTGTCCTGCTTTAGCAAAGTTGGCAGTAATATTCAATTGTTTGTAATATGTTGAATGGTTCTTTAACAACTAAGTTTGTGTTTTATTCTTTATTACAGGTGTTCCCGGTCAGCAACGAATGGTTAGATCAGGTGAAAAAGTGATGATGTACAATTGGAACAGTGAAACTAATCAGTGGGACCTGTTGGGAGATGTGACTGGTTCCGGTTCTGATTCACATTCCTCAACAGGAAAGACTTTGTACCGAGGGAAGGTTAGTATGACCTGTTGCTGTTTGTTTCTCTATTAAGTCTTTGAATAAAGTATTTTCAGTTTTCCTGTTTATTATACAATACTAGAAAGAACCTCATGTTGCATGAGATGTGTGTGTTTTATGGCAAGGATATCAAACTCGGGGCATATAAAGGGCCACATCGGCCATATCTGCCTCCTCGAGGGCTACACCTGCTTACAGTCTTACATTAATCACAGCTAGTGGTAACTAAACTTTAAATATAAGATACTTACAGTACAAGGTAGTACAATTTACTCATTTTTATGTTGTCCTGATGATTGACATCAATTTAGACAAACTTTTCTTGATATATCAGGTTAGAATGTCTGTGTAGATCCCACTTTGATCAAAGATGTCAAATGTTCATCAGTTAATCTGGTTCTATGAGATGTTTTTATGGCCTTCATAAACAAAATAACTGCTCACAGACATATGTGGAACCAAACATCATCTTAATCTTTGTGACAAACTTTCTGAAGTTCTTAAATGTCTGATGAAGGTATGAAAAAAAAGTCTGGGTATCCCTACTTCTAGGTACTCTCCCTTGAGTGTTGAGTCAGTCTGCATTGCTAGTAGTTCCATCTGTAGACTTTCCTCTGTCTGAGCAACATGAAAAGTGGACAGTTCTGAGAATAATGCAAACTGATCTTCACAAGATGAAAAATCATAAAATCTTTGCTGAAATTCCTTTGACAGCAATTCCAGGTAGCTGTCATACTTAGCAAAGATAAATACAGAATCAGTATTGCCAGTTTTTTCAACTCCTTGCACATAGGAAAATGAATCAAGTTTTCATGTGAAAACTGGGAAAAAGCTAATTGTGGCTGGGAAAAGCTAATTTTGCAATGAAACATTTGATATCGTTGTATAACTGAGTGATGAGCTTATTTTTATCTTGTAATTTCAAATTAAAGTCACTTAATTGGGTAGTAATATCCACTGAAAAGGTTAGATCTTGGAGCCAACTTTCATCTTTCAATTCATCTGTGCTTTGACATTTCATTACCAAAAACATAATTTCGTGTAACAAAAAAAAAAATCTTTTCAGTACCTTGTGCCATGAAAGCTACCAAACTTCTATGTAGAATGGGACTTTTGTTCACGTCTTTCAATAACTGGCTAAACTGACAGTGATGCAGAGCATGACATCTGATATAGTTCACTGTTTTTATGACAAAACTCAACACATAATCTAATTTTAAAATCTTAGAATATAAGTTCTGTTGATGAATTATAGTGAAAATGCTTGAATATTGAATTTGGATAGATGTTTTCTATTTTTGTACCTAACTTGGTAGCAATACCATTATGTCTCCCAACCATATTGGCAGCACGATCAGTAGATAAACACATGTTTACTCAAATCAAGGCCATACTCATGGAGAAGCAGTTCAACTTTCTCAAAAATGTCCTGGCTTGTTGTAGTATCATGCATTGGGACCAGTTCAAAAAGTTCTTCATAAATTTGAAATTGATTGTCACAAGCCCTGATGAAAACGGCAAGCTGTTCTATTCCAGCTATGTCAACAGTCCAGAGCAATAGAAAAAATGTTCAAAACTTGATGATAAAGTCTTCAACTGTCAACTCAAATCATCTGCTATTTCATCAATCTGTTCAGCAACAGTGTTTCTGCTTAATGAAATGTCTTGAAATAAGTGACAATTTCAGCTGTTTTTACAAGATATCACTTTATGAAATCTCCTTCTCTGTAAGATTTTCCACTGATGGCAATCATTTTGCAGAGTTCAAAGCTTGTAGTAACAGAACTAACGTTGCCTTTCTGAACTTTTGTTAAAGCAACTCTGTTGCTGCGTTAACTTAACCTTGAATTCCTTCACTTTTGAAACACGCATATCTTCTACATATTTATCATAAGATTGATGGTTTGTTTCATTATGTATTTTCACATTATATTCTTTTGGCATCACAGTGCAATGTTTGCAAATCAAACAGTTTATCTTTCCATTAACAGTGATACAAAAGTACTTTAATTCCTACTTTTCTTGAAACACACGTCCTTCTTCAGATAATTTTCTCTTTTTACAAGATGGAGTAGAATTCAACATTTTTAAGGCAAAATATTACAAAATTATGAATGCTTTCACTTTACATTTGTTCTTATTTAGTTGTCAAGGATGATCACATGATTAACGAGAAGTTAAAAATAGTCACTGACATTCGAAAACAAAAAAAACATTGAGATAGAATAAGCAATCTAAACACACTAATTGAAAAAAAATCTCGTTTTTAATAATTTGCATTACCAACATAGACAAAGGCCACTAGTTTGACACACCTGTTTTAAGGTATGCTATATTTATGGGTTAAAGTACTGAATATTGATGATAGAGCATATGTAAATATAAAATGTGGACACTGAAGTCAACACCTAGAGGCAACAGTCTGTTTCATGCTAAATGCAGTCATCAGGCCTGAAACAAACTGTCACCTCTGGGTGTTCAATGTTCAATGACCAAGGTATCTGATGAGACTTACTGGTCAAAATCATGATTTATTACCAAATTATTTATTCAAATTATATTATTATTCATTGATGAGACTTACTGGTTGAAATAAATCATGATTTCTTACTATATTTTCATGATGTGTTAAGTTTTTCCTTGAGATATATATATATATATATATAGGCAGTATGTCATTATTCAGGCATGTGTTGTTGAAAACTACAGAACTTCCATTTTATGATCTTTTTTTCAGTTTCTTCTTGCTTTCTCACAATTTTTTTAATTTTGGGGTCTAAGTTGTTAAAGTAGGACCCCAGTCAATGGTTTTCTGCCGAACCCTTTTGGTTATTTTTAACCATCATTATGGCATATGTTTTGGTTTGAAAATCATTTGTATCTGTTTTTCTTTTTTCTTTCTTTTAGGAATATGATTATGTGTTTAGTGTAGATATTGACCCCAACCTCCCAGCTTTAAAACTGCCTTATAATTTGAATGAGGATCCATGGATGGCTGCTCACAACTTCCTGCAGACAAATGACCTTAGTCCTATGTTTCTTGACCAAGTGGCAAATTTCATTATCAATAACATCAAAGGAGCCAAATTGCAACAAGGAGATACCTCAGCCTTTTGTGATCCATTCACTGGTCTGTACTTATTAATATATTTTACTTTGTTTTTCCATGTAAATTGCAATGACTCACTTTCAGGTTCTATTTAATTCTTTACAGAAACATTTGTCTCTTAATATTTACTATGTCAAGCTCTCTTTACAATATGCTTAGATTCATTTCTACCAAATTTATCTTAGCATTACAAAATCCTCTTTTAACTTAAAAATATGGATATTTATGCATTCCTCTTTCAAGTTACCAAGAAACCTGAAAAAGAACTACTGAGTAAATGAAATATCTTGAATATTGGACACTCTTGCCTTGCTGTTTCAAATAAGTTTGTAATAAATTATAGACATATATATGTGATCTCTGAGATGTGGAATTTGTTAGTAAACTTGTATGATTAATTTGAACTATTATTCTCATCTTTGATTATTGTAAATGTTGTTTTATTTTTATATATATAATATATATGACATTTCAGCTAGAAACCCTCTATCTTCAGGTATACTTTATTTTGGCAGATATGAGGACATCTTGTATATGCTATTATTTTTATCCATTTCATATCATTTGTTTTTCATTTCTGGATCAGGTAGTGAAATCCATATACTCTGGTTTGTAAGAACAAACAAGAAATAACATAAAAGAAACAAAATTATCTCTTATCAGCTATTAGGTTGGTGCAAAAATAATGACAGTTTTTGACGTTAAAAATACGTCAAAAACCGTCATTATTTTTGCACCAACCTAATAAAATAATGGACACCTGAAGATGGCCAGAGGAAATTTGGCTGAAACTTCTATAACATTTTTAACAATCAAAGATTGGAACAATAATTCACATAAATCAAATATCTATTGAGAATTTCTTTTTAATATCTAGTTTGATGTTGTCTAACTGTTGGGGTTGAGATGCTAAAAGCCTACATGTATTGATTTATTTGAATCTAATTAGATAACAACTATAAAATTTAAATCCTATATCTATGAAGATATATATATTTTTAACTATAATAACTGAATATTTAGAGAAAAATGTGCTGTCAATTAGTTTTAGACCATAAGTACATGAAAGAAAATATCTGTAATATTTAATTGATGAATTTGATGTCTTATTTATTAATAAATTTTTTTTTTTAATTTCAAATCCCTAAAAATAGTTGCTAGGTAATCTATCTCTACTGATCTTATTTACAGGAATATAAGGTATTTTGGATAATGTTATTGCATTATTATGATATTTTTTTATATTCATTTTGCCCCAAGTAAGGTGGGAATGCCACTAGTACATAAGGGATTACAGAAAGTGAAAGTAAGAGAAAAGACTGGGTATAGTGGGGATTAAGGAAAGGATAAAAAGAATGGAGAAAAATAAAAAGAATAATGGTGATCAAAGCATCAGAAGATGTCAATTGACATTACATTTAAATTTTTGAAGATTATAGTTGTCAGGAAAACAAATAAGAGGAAGGGAGTTCCACTGTCAGGAAGTGCAAAAGAAGCTGTTGGAGTAGGAGATGCAGTTACATTTAACTGTTTCGTCAGTAAAAGTGTGGGACCAAGTTGCCAACCTAGTAGCATGCTTAAATTCATGCAGTCGAGGCACCAGTGAAAATACCTCATTAGAGCAGATGCCAAGAAAATATTTGTAGAAAAGACAGAGGGAAGCCATATCATGTCTGTGAGAAAGTAACTGGAGTTGAGATCCCAAGTCAGGACCGATCACATTGCATATCCTATCTTTGGATTTTGTCAAGAACCTAAAGATGAACAGTGGGGGCACCAGACCATATTGTATAAATGAAAGCTTTGTAGGAAATTAGTGTTGTAAACATGCATTTTGCTATTATCAAACTTTTACTTTTTGAAATGAATCTTTTCAAAAAGCTGAAACTATCAATTATATTCTTTAGACATGCATCTTTCTTTGTTTTTCATTTGTACCCCGAAATTGAACCACAAGCTTCTAAAAGAAAACCCATTTTTTGTTTTTTGACATATGGGGAACACTCCAAACTCCTTTTATTTACTTCCATGGAAATTACAACAGATACAGCAATCACAATAACAGTGTTGGATAGAACAAGTTTTCAGCTGTAAAATACTGTTTTCCCACATAATCATTACCACTGACTCTATAGTTTCATCTTCAGCAATGAAAAAGAGTTCTTCCTTTCATAGACTGACAGCTGTGCAAGGCCATTTGGAATGTAAGTTGTCACACATATCACTGTTACCACTTCTAAAACACATTATCTGATGTCTAACTCTTTGATCTTTTTAAACATTCAGCAAACATCAATGAATGGGTGCAATTTTTTCCACATGGAGGAATTCAATTCAAGCACTTCTGCTTGATATGAACGTGCACTTTCATATCAGACAACATTTTGAAAGTTTGCTATTCAGTTACTATCTGTAATAAAACAAAAAAGAAAAGTGTTATTTGCAGGAAGGTTTCAGCTACTTAGCTCAATACCACCAGTATCTGCCTCTGATATTGCAGGTAAACTTAATAAAACAAAAGGCATTACTTTCAAGGCAACTGATATAATAATAATTTTTATATTCTTATTTATTATAATTACCATTTTTATATTTTTATTTGTCTTGCCTTTCAGGAACTTCACGTTACATACCAGGTAACCAACCTGTGAATACTGATTCTAATAATACAGCTACTCAGAATGAATACACTTCTAAGCCTACAGCTAATGAACCCACCGGTATGTTGACTGAATTTTGTTTTTTTATGCTAGTGCTAACAATTAATGCTGTGGGCAATGATCAGAATCACTTGTCCCTTGTCATGATGAACTAGCAAAGTACCCAACAAAAATAAGATTATAAAATAAGATCAGCACTTTTTTTTCCATCTTTTTAATCATTTCAACCCAAGCAAGGCAATAAAACCACTAAGATACAAGGAGATTACTGGGTGTGAGAAAATAAGAGAAAAACATTAAGAAGAAAGAACAATAAAAGTACAAGAATTAAGAAAACACAAGATAATGATTGGTATTGCATTTAAATTTTTGAATATCAAAGTTGACTAGAAAGCAAAAAATCAGAAGAGTTCCACAAGTGAGAAGTATGATAGAAAAAACTGTTACCATAGAACTTACAGTTACATCTAGCCATTTTAACTGTAAAATGATGAGACCTGGCTACTAATCTGCTACTTTGTTTAAATTCATAAAGCCTAGGTACCATAGAGGAAAATTTATCAAAACAATTACCTTGAAAATATTTATAGAAAAGGCACAGGAAAGCTACATTAGAGCAGTAGGAAATTGATTGAAACCGAGATGCCAGGTCAGGACCAATAATATTGCAGATTCTTCTTTATATTTTATCAAGAGTCTCTAAATACATAGCAGACCAGATGTGGCAGCAATATACAATGCATCGATGAATGGTAGACTTATAAATGTATAAGATAGATTCTGGAGAGGAAAATTGTCTAACACGGCACAAAGAACTGACTTCCCTAGCAGAAAAACTAGCAGTTGATTCAATATATTCTTTCCACTTAATGTCAGTGGAAAACATTAACTGGAGAAGGTACAGTGAGTCACTTGCCTGAAGGTGAGCATCAGCCATGATGACTAGGCTATCTGTGCTCTCTGCCTGATATCAGAGTATCATTTCAGTAATTTTGCTGAGGACCAGTTAATATTTCTTCTTTTGGTGCATGACTCTCACTTGACAGAGATAGTCAGGTAGAAACTAGTATTAATACACTAATATATCAAAAGTCATGGGATAAGTGCTTAGTATCATTTATGATCACCACTCCTGGCAAAGTGCAGCAATTAGAAGTGGCATCAATTATACAAATGATTGAAAGTATCCAGAATATTTCTCTAACCTATTCTATCTTCTTATCTTTCTGAAATAACACATCATTTTAGGATATATATATATATATATATATATATATATATATGAGAGAGAGAGAGAGCAGTCACTAGTAAATGACAAATATATAAGTGCACCAGGAGGCCCAACCCATGCTATGTAAACACTTTCTCCATTATTATAGATTCAGCCTTAACAGTGCTTTGTTGACAACTAGATTCATGATTTCATGGAATCTGTGCCACATCTGAACTGTACCATCAGTCTGAAATGACTGAAACCATGACTCATTAGACCACATCATATATTACTAGTCCTCTAGAGACCAATTAGTAATGTCTTGAGCCCGGGTAAGCACTGTGGTCAATGCAGTGGTGCTAAAAATCACCTTGGTGAGTTTTCTGTTCTTATATCCCATAAAAGCTAAGGAACATGGAACTGATCTGTTGAATATGCATGTGGTACTTTCTGCATCTTCTTTGTTCATAATTATTAAAGACCTGTGTTCAGTTGCTAATATATTGCATTTCATTATGTATTCCTGGTACACATGTACTATCATAGATTGAGAGATACCAAATGTTCCTACAATTTCAGGAATGGAATGTCCCATTTGTCTCTAAATGGAACAGCCCTGTTCAAACTCTAATAATTCATGTCACCTCACATTGAGCAGCATAGCAAATGTTCAACTGGTTCACCACATCTCAGTTTATGGTCACATCATGTTAAAACAGAGGTTCCTGTACGATTACCGAAGTTAAGCAATAACAAGCCTGGTCAGTACCTAGATGGATAACCACTTAGGACTACCAGCTTGGATGTGTGGGTGGTGTAAAGGACAATGGCTCAGAATTGTTAATCAGAGAGCAGAGTTCCAATTCTTGTTGGGCTTATTATATTTCACTTACATGCAAATACCCTTAGGAAAGGTATGAATACACTTCTCTCCCCCAGCTATGGGTTAATTAGTAAGATGTGTCAGTAAACCACTGTGATCTCTAAAAAAAATTCTTACAATCTAAAAATATTTTCTGGCTTTAAATAACCTGCAAAGGGTTGATAAGCCATAGAAAACAAATCAAATCACCAGATGTCAGAGTACCAATGATATATGTCTAGGCATTTTCATGACATCAGGGCATGGTGACACTACCTACCATTACCCTTATGTACTATAACTTTACATACTTTTGGCATGTCAGTGTAGATAGATCCTGAATCAATTATTGTTGACTAGGAAAATAACTCATTTTCTGGGAGTTAATAAATAATAGATTGTACAAACTTTTCCCATTATATGTTTTTTCAAACTTTACTAAAGTAACCAAACTTTATAATATCACAATGGCTAAATGAAGTTGAAGACATTACCACTTCTCATTTAAATTTATTTGATAATCTTAATTTAATACTATTCATTTATTGTTTGTTTTTCAAAGTGTATATTTAACTACTGCTATGTTTTTTCCATTTCTACAAATACTTTTTGAAATCAGTTTAATGAGTTTGTTGAGGCTTGCAACTGACAAGAGATGTAACATATCTATTTTCAATTTCCAGTTCACTGCATTTCATGACTGAACCAAACTCACCAGGTGTAAATATACCACAATATATTAGGTTGGTGCAAAAATAATTACATAATAATGTCGTTTTTTGACGTATTTCTTAATGTCAAAAAATGACATTATTACGTCATTATTTTTGTACCAACCTAATAAAACCAAAATGGAAATAATGATATTTGTGGGAACCATGAAAATTTCACAGCTTTTCAATTATGACATTTATAAATATTTATAGTTAGCCGTAATAATTTTGTTAAAGTGATTCATTACGAAAAGAATGTATGTATGTATAAGCATGCATAAACATTTTAGTTTGAAAAATGTCAATGTTAAATATAAAACTAAACATTAGAACTACAAATTAGGTTTTCTGTTTTCAGAAGCTGTGATGTAAAACATGTAAGCTTTGGCATACATGGACAAACATGCTCACAATAAGACATAGTTTCAAAAGGATGTTTTTTCACATGATATTGCTTTTTTAACTACCTTCACTCTTTGGCAATGTTTATTGTTTTAAAAAGTAATGATTAGAATTGTCTCCGCTAAAGATTTTATCATTTTGAATTTCATAAAATAAGTGCTTTTTTTTCATAAGATTCAAACCTATAACCATCTGTATTTAACAGATATCACTTTCTATGATGATAACCATTCCGGATAATGGAAATAAATTATAGATTTCAGAACAGTCTATCTCATTCAATTTCAAGGCAGGATGCTTTATTCCCCAAATTGCTGTTACATTAATTTTTTTTTTTTTTTTTATCTTCAGCTAAACCTGAGGCTGCTTGCTACTTCCCTATGCTAACCTACCTCACTATAGATACTGCAAATGTAAAACAAATTATAGGTAAGTATGATATGTGACTTTGTTATATTCATTCTTTCAATTACAATCATAGAAGCTTCTTTTTTAAAATGTAAAACTAAGAATTATCTTTTCAATAATATATCTCAGTTTACCTCTGGCTTTCTTTAGATCTCAACTGAAAGAAAAAAATCTGTACATCTCTTTCCACAGTTTTTTAGTTAGTTTTACAGTTACTCTGGAATCATTGAGATGTTAAAAACCTTGAGCCTAAAAGATCAATATAGATAATGATTTTCTGTAAGACTTCAAATTTCTTCACTGATTATTTTATTATAAAGGAATGGAGAATAATTGTTAGAAATGTTGAGATTCTAAATTAGAAATGAATCCTATTGCATACTTGATGAAGTTCTTTGTTTTATTGATTACTTTTTTCTTTTTTATCTTTTCACCCCAAGTAAGGCAAAAAAGCCACTAACATACTATTGAATATGAAAGAATATAAAAAAAAACATTAAGGGCCAAGAACAGTAAAAGAACAGAAATTAAGAAGACAGAAGATAACAATTGACATTGCATTTAAATTTTTGAAAATCAAAGTTAACTGGGAAGCAAGAAGCCAGATGAGAGTCCTACAAGTGAGAAGTGCAATAGAAGAAACTATTTACATAGAAGTTACATTTAGCCATTTCATCTATAAAATGATGAGATCATGCTGCAAATCTAGTACAGTGCTTAAATTCATAGTCTCAGTACCTAAAAACCCAACTTGAATAACTATTTGTCAGAAAAGACCTGCCATTATTTGACAGTACTTTATAGTTGGTCTAGTTTCATTTTTACTTCTTTGACTTTAGATGACTGACAACTGAAGTGATATTCTTGTTTTGCAACTAGGTTTTAAGCCAAGATTATTCTTCACTTGGTACATGTTCATTTGTGGATTTGTGTTTGCATGGCTAAGGATTTTTAGTTTTATGCCTTTCTCAGAGACATTATAGAGCTTATACAACTGATGGTTAGGTTTGAAATACAACCATTAAGAATCAGGGTTCTAAAATCTTCATAAGCCCCAACTATTTCCTTCTCATTAATTATGTTTAACAATAATTTTACTTGTGTTTGAATGAGAATACAATATAATTGATCACTAGTGTTTATGTACTTCAGGCATCTATTGAGGTTTGTTAATATCTATCTAAATTTGTTGATATTGTTGCGGGGCCAATAAAGGATGTCAACCCCACAAGCTAATTTGTGTTCGAAGAAAGGTGTGAATAGCCGAGACAATGATGTGACAAAAGCCGAAGGTTTATATGTTAACCAAATGTCAGTTTTTATTACATTAAAACGACATGCATTTTTTAGACATCGAAAACAGGAAAAGATTAGCTGGATCAAATGTCAGGTTTGGTTAGACTGGTCAGGTAATCTTCAGTGAAGCCATTGGTAGGTAAGTTGATCATCAGTTGGTCAGTTGGTTGATTGGCTGGGTTTCAGGGCCAGGTAATGGAAGTGTGGACAGACTGGACGTGTCGATGACGAGAAGTCAGTGTGTGGTTGTTCCAGTCAAGTTGATGGTCAGACTGGACATGTTGATGATGAGACGTTGAGGTGCGATCATTCTGGTCGTGTCGACGGTCAGACTGGATATGTCAATGATGAGAAGTTGATGTGCAGGTGTTCTGATCATGTTGACAACAGGACATTGAGGTACAGGCGTTCCATATGTGTCAATGGTCAGACGGGATTCGTCAACAACTGGGCATTGATGTGCGGGCGTTCCAGTCATGTCGAGAGTCGGACTGGGTGTGTTGATGACGGGAAATTGAGGTGTGGTCATTCCAGTCATGTCGGCAATATCTATTTATCTATCTAAATTTGTCTATATCTATGAGTTCTATATCTCTCTACATTTGTTCATATGTGTCTTGTTCATGTGTGTCTGTCTGTCTGTCTCTACTTTTGTTCATATCTATCTATTTTTGTCTATATATATATCTATCATGAGATGTTGAATGATATTTTTGCTTTTTTAAAATTCTCATAACAATACATGGTATCAGGTTATCATACAAGTACCATTCAGAATTTGATAGCGATAGGTTGGATGATATTTTTGCTATTCTAAAATCCCTAATTCATAACAATATGTACTCCCAGGTCATCCATAAGGAATGTCTGAAAACTGATAACAATAAATTGATATTTTTATTTTTCTAAGAGACCTAAATGACAACAATGCATACCAATACATGTAGGCACATTTTTAAGTAAGTATTTTAAATCATTACAGACTTTTGGTATGTGATTGGATTGCATTTGTATGGTCCGCTTTGAGCTGCTACCAGTCATTGTTATCATTGAAGCTGTTGGTGCATTTCAACAATCCTTTGAAAGAAAAGATGTAGCAACTGATACAATACTTTGTCTGATTTGCTGTACAGAAAAGTCCAAAATGAATTTCACTATTGTCTTTATCTTTTCATAGATAATAAATTATTCCTATTGTATTCAGATGTTACTCTGTGACTGTTTATTTGTAGGTCAGAATCAGTGCAGCCATATCTAAATATATATGTGAGAAAGATAAGCAAGAGAATACAATTGCTCAACCTGTACCTTTACTTACTTAACCTGATAACATAATGTAAATAGATAATGGTTTTATTCATTATATTGAGAGAACTCTTGTATTTCTTTTAATCTAACATTTTAATTTCTTCAAAATGAAGTTGATTTATAAGCATTTAAAACAAGTAGTGTCATTTAAATTATACTGCATTTGTTTCTCTTTAGATAAATTATCAGAATTCAACCAGAAAGTTGGTGCCCCTTTTCAAGTCCATACGACTGTCTTTCCGGGACTATCCGAATTAATTGCTGGAAAGGAAACTGTAAGCAGTATGTCAACTTTGAAGCAACTGCTAAAATGGCCCAAAGGTATGTATTCTAATAACAGTAATAAAATAAAAAAAATTAAAAATAAACAAAAGTGAATTAATTTTGCTTCAAGGTCTTTATACATCTTTTGGTATTGATAGACATTTGCCCACTAAAACCAAAACATTTCTCAAAGAATTCACTAGATCAAAACCAATTACTTGTCTTATTGATGGATTATAGTTCTCTTAAGTCACCAATCGTATATTTGGTTACTTCCCTGAGTGTCATTATACAAATTAGCTATGATTTCAAAGTAAGCTCAAACTACATCTCTCTCTCTCTTTTTCTTTTTGTGTTTAATTATGAGGTAGGTATATTTTAACTATATTTGAGGTTATTTTCTGTATTGGAATTAAATTTTGGTCAGGAATTCCTTTGTATAAAATGGGTTACAACTATAGCAGATTTTTTGCTGAAAAAAATGTATCAATCTAAATAAGGTGGAAATTACCTTTTATTATTCTCCCACTTGAAGAAAAAAGTGTTAAATTCATAAATGTAGAAAAAAAAAATTAAAAAATTGAAAAAAGATGTTTTAAGCAAATAACATTATTATAACTTTCCAGTTGTACAAAAAAAAATCGCTGAAATGTAATGAAGTTGTTGCAAAAATTCCCAGCATCACCTTTTGCACAAATTGGGAACATCTTAAAGGTGTCTTTGAAATTTACTGATCACTTTATTACTTGTGTAATTACTCAACTGTAGTATGTCATTTATCAACCGTAGGAATAATACTGAAGCTGATGGGTTCTACATGAATTTTGGGGAACAAACATTGATTAGCATTATAGTACTTGTCATCTTCTTACTGCTTGACACAGAAAACATTTTTAGATAGTCACTTGTGATGAAAGATGGATTTATTATGAAAATATAACATTAATAAAATCCTGGCTACACCAAGGACAGTACCTTAACTTAAATGGAATTTACTGGAGATAAAAAAAAGAGTTTCTTTCTTATGCTTGGTGGTATTCAAAAAGAATTCTTTAGGACAAATTAAGGAACAAGGACAAACTAAAACTCCACAGCTTTATAGTGAACAATTTACTTATTTGAAGCAATAGAAGAGAAAAGGCTTTGTACTGATCAAGAAAGTTGACTGGTGATTTTACTGTATATCATTTGCCAAGTTGCAAATGCAACAGACAAATTATCCTGAAGCAGTAGATTCTCAAAACTTGTCACTTTGATACTCTCATTTGTTTCATTCTATACAACACTTTATCAGCATTTCCACCAAGTTGAAAATATTTTAAAATTTCTCAAAGAATTCACTAGATCAAAACCAGTCATTCTTTTATGAGTGGAGTAAGGTCAGGAAACATACTTTGACAACTGAATAACGATGCTATGAATTTATATGAATAAAAGCTTTAGTCAAAAAAAAAAAAAATGCAAGAAACTTGCACTTGCCTAATATTAATATACTAGCTTAAAAACTGCACTCTGTGTGGACTTTGAAGCTAGCTCCTGCAAAGAGCTAATTGGCCCTCTGGCTCAAAAATAAAGAGACCTCTTAAAATACAGCAATGATAATTTTGAAGAAATAACTTTTAATTCCCTAATTTATTCTGTGGAACTTTAACTCAGATTTGAACTATAAGTCCTATTCCAGCCAAAAGATTGATTTCAGACTGAAATTCCAATTCAAGGCGAAAATTGAGTTCTTCAAATCACAAACTCTACAGAACTTCAAAACCTCATGTCACGAAACCTCTCACTTTAACTGTGATTTCTTGGCATTTTGAAGAAATAAAATTGATTTCCTCAATTCACAAAGTTCTGGAAATATTTTAAACTAAATAAAAAAAAAATCAACTTACCAAAGTTTTTTATGTCACTTTAAACTCAGTATAAATTAAAAATTTATAATAATTTTTTTCAATTATTTTAAAATTTGAATTTTTAACTGTTCCCTTCTCATCTGGGAACAAATCCCGATGCTGGATGTTCAAGCACCAGATGGAGGGCAAATTTTCAATCCCAGGATAATCCTGATTCCCAAAATGTCTATGTAGAGCAAGTGTGGCCTGAGTTAGAGGACAGATAGAATTTACCGTATATTTAGAAGATGAAGTAATGAGTTTTGTTGAAGACTAAGGAATAGAGAAGAGATGGCAAAAAAATGTTTAAAAATATTAAATTGGCCAAATGGAAAGAAACAAATCAAGAAAATAACTTCACAAAGTCTTATACTTAAAGAGGGTAAGAATTATCACATTTCAAAAATGAGCATAGGTAGACTAAAACTGGTGTCAAATACTTGCAAAATCCTAATTGCACTTTTAACTGTGTAGTCATGAAGTGAACAATTCACTAATGGAGGAAAGAAATTGTCTAGGTCTTATTTAGATTTAACCTGAACCATCAGAAAATCACTTTTTAATCACAACGCTCAGAGAAAGCAACAGGCAACTGAAATGGCATGTTTGTGTGTAAATATTGACATGCCATAAGTTTAGTATCTTAGTGGCAACTCCTTAGCCTGACAAAGTGCAGCAATACAACATGGTATTGATTCCACAAATGGTCAGAACACACTAATTCAGCAGGAACAAACAATAACTGATACCATAGGGACAAACTATCACAATAATCAACAGATATTCTATATCAGCCAATCAATGGACACCTGATGATGACCAGAGGGTACTTGGCTGAAGCATTGTGTCTATAATAACATCTGTATCAACCAAGCTAAGAACAATAGTTTGAAATAATACAAGAATATTGACAAGTACTCATCTCAGAAATGAAATACTAAGAGACACCAGATGAATCTGATTTGTGCTCAGCAAAAATGGAACACCAGTTTGAAAACCTCTTTAGATTCTCAACAGAGAATGGTAAGTTCTTTGTTGTAATAAAATGTAATATATGTGATTAACACCTTGGTGACAGTTATACAGTTTAAGACTAACATTAAAACTAACAACAGAACAGTATGCTGTGTACAAAGCATTTGCTATAATCTCATGTAAGTGCTTTATGACAAAGTTGTAGCAAGCAAGTTCAGTCCTTCATCTCTGAATGTTATCCTTTTTAATTTTACTAGTCTTTAAACATACTAATAAAATAATTATAATCATCACTGATTTCTTATCGTTAAGAAGGGTAATGTCCCCACTATGGTATATATCCCCTTTTTCTATTGTTGAGTGTTTTTGTACACTAGTATTTAATGCTCTTGACAAGAAAGCCCATTGATCTACCAATTTGATTTAAGCTTGCAGTGATGGCATGATCAGATGCATCTGTCTCTACAACAAGAATTGTTTCACCAATAGAATGTACTATGGCATTTTCCACCTCAGCATTCCAATGCCTTTTTCCATCTCGGCACTCCAATGACTTTTTTCAGCCATGTTGAGTAGTGGATATGTTTTAACTTAAATAATAGGTGAAATCTCTTCAGTCATCGGCAATCCAATAGGAACAATAAGAGAACCTATCTATAGCACAACATAATGAATTTATGTCCTGAAGAAGACAAAGTTGTTTTAGTCTTTTAGGACCAAGTTTTATCCTCAGGAATAGTATAACTCAGGAGGTGCATGGATGTTGCAGAGGGCCATGTACATTTATCATGATTTCATGCCAAGTTAAATTTCTAAACAATCTCATTAAATCACCTGAGATTAATGTTATGTTCTTTCTTACTTTTCTCATAAACAGTTTTATATTATAAGCAAACCTATCAGAAAGAGTTTGTCAATAATAAATTTGTCTAGAATGTACTGAAAGCAATCAATACCATTGGTTACTCCAAATGGAATCCAGCAGAATTGCTACAGCTGAATTCAGAACTCAAAAGCCATGTGAGGCTTGTCTTTATCAAATATTAGGATTTAATGGAAGGCAGATTTCAAGTCAGTTATACTAAAGAATTGATGTGCTACAATGTTTATGAAATTGTCAATATTTAATAGGGAGTTAAGCATCTACCAGTGTAAAATCGTTTACAACAATATCTCGAAGCAAAAAAAAAGAAAACACAGCTAGAAGCCACAAACCCCACCCCAAAAAACTGTTTTGCTATAACCAATAAAATCATCCGATTGAAGTTCTTATCAAAAGAACTCCTTTCCCTTTTAAATCATTCTTCACAAGTTTAAATCACTTTACTTGATGGTCAACATAAGTAGACTCTGAATGTTCCTTTCTGTTACTTTGACTGCTGATACTTTTAAGGAACATTTACTATGACATTTGTTGTTCTAGCAAGAGTTATCTTCTCCTTATTAACAAAGAAACGTTTTAAAGATGACATTTCTACCTGTTGAAGCTAATTCTTAAACTTTAGAAATGTTATTTTTTATCTTTATATTTAAATTCTACTTTTTAAATTGAAAAAATATTTGGGGATTATATAAAACATTGATAATTAATATAAATAAGCTAACATTAAAACTTTTAATTTATGATTTTTTTCTTATATATTTCTGAATATTATGAAAAAAGGATTGATTTTGAGATGGAATAAGCCAACAAGAGTTATTTAATCTCATAAAATAAACCAACTAAATCGTTCATGTAGGTTTGCTTGAAGATCAACAAAAGTTTCTTATTTAAAATGTTTTATTTAATTTTTCTTTGCTTTGAACCATTTTCCTAGTTTCTGGATGGACAGAATTTGAAAATAAACTGTCTAATGTCTTCTGAGCACTTTCATCAGCCATTATGAAAGATTGTTTTGCAGGTCAATAAGGTTATGTCTATAGATATAATAGATAGATATAGATATGCATTGTACTCCATTGCTGGGTTTCAAATATCATATTTTCATGCAGGGTGGTTGTGTCAGGTGTTTTTCAAGTATGATTTTTTATATCAGTTTATGGTGTCCTATGTGTTTGTTTTTTTTAATATATTTAAGATGTTGCTTCCTAAACTGAATGAAGCTATATTGATGCTAAATTGTTTTTCTTTTATAGTTTAGTTTCTAATATTGGTAGTCTTTTTTTCCTTTTCATTTTTTTTTTTTTTTTTTTCACAATTTGTATATAAATACATCTGCTTCAGGATGAGTTTAGTATCAGTTGTGTTCTGTTTATTTCACTTAAAATTTCTTCTTTTTTTTTTTTTCCAGAATTCCATAAACTATTTTTGAAATTCATCTTTTTGCATTTTTTTAATTTTAGAATACGTCTTTCCTGCTTTGGATGTTTTAAGGATTTCAATCAAGTATCCACAAACCAATGACTACTTCTGTTCTCATGGAAATAGTAAAGAACTTCTTGACTTTCTAATGGGATTCATCTGCGATCCGACAGCTACCACTGCCAACAAATTGCTCTCCTTGCGTATCCTCTGCAATATGTTCGCCCAAAAGGACAGTGAAGAAGCTTGCATTGGTGAAAAGGATTCCATCTTGTCAGGAATAAGAAACTGCAGCAAAGGTGCTACCAAGAGCATTCAGGTGGCCATGGCAACACTGCTCTTGAATTATTCTGTTGTGTTCTGCCAAAAAAATGATACTGAAGGTAAATCTCAATGCATGACCATTACAAAAGAACTACTTGAAAAAGGGAATCTGGATCAGGAGGCTATATTCCGCCTGTTAGTGATGCTTGGAAATTTGGTTCATAATGATGAAGTTGCTGTAGCAATTGGACAGTCTTTAGGGTTGGAAAAATACATCAAGGATTCCATGGATGGCACCACAAATATTGAAAAGGTCAGCACTTGTGCCAATTCTTTAATGAATGTCATGAAGGTTTCCTGAAATATCTTCTTCATGTCATATATCATATTTGTTCTTTTTTTTCTGCTCCGGATGCAAAATTAAAAAGAAATAGTTAAAGTCCTTATATTTATTGCTATTGGCATATATTAAAGAATTAAACAATATTTTGCAAAAAAAAATGAAATAAATAAAATGTAAGCTGCTCAATATTTGATTAGTAAACTTTTGTTTTGTTTTTATATTTGTCTATTCTGATTGAGTAAAAAGAAAATTCTCTTTATTACCTCCCTTAGGTTGTCTCACTGTAAGCGAGTTTGTTAATTGTGCTTTTACATTTTTCTTTCTAGCACTCATTTTCATGATATTGGAACAAAGAAATCATTAAGTCATGATAAAACATTTTCTCACAACTAAAACTTAAACATGTGAGCATGTTCTAAATTAAAAATAAATAAAATTAATTTAATATTTTGCTACTCTCCAGTACAAACTTATAATTTTACCTTGTGGAATATTAAAAACATTTGGTTTAAAATATTTTTTTTTATTTCTGACATTATAAAATATTCCATGTTAACAGCAGAAAATTCATCTCTCTACGAATTTAAACTACAATAGCTTCAGCATTTCTAATTTAGCTATTATTGTACAATGCAATATGAAACTAGGTACTTCCAAAGATTCATTAAAAATGAGCATATATGATGAAAAAATTCCCCAAATCTAATAAAAACAAAATTTTATCAAAATTTGTTTTATTACCAAACAGAAAGACCAAAAGATTTTTTATTATTAAATTATATTTTTAAATCCATTTTAGACCTTTCAAAATTTTGATTAAAATTTTTTTTTTCTTGCCTCAGTGACCATAAATCAGTATAGGAAATTTTAGCATCTTTTGTGGTGAAAAAAACGTGTTTGGAAATTCTTGCAAAAATCAAATTCAGATTTTAATGAAACTTCCAGAGTTTTTTCACAAATGAATTAAATTATTTTACGATTTTTTTTATTTATTTTTTTTTTTTTAGAAAATCTTGGTAAAAATATTTCCTTTTACATCTGCTACTCCCCACTTACTTAATCTTATGAAATTTCAAGAAATTCATTTTTGTACATCTTAATGTTTATATTAATTATAAGCAGAAGTTTTTGGAGGATTTAAATCCTAAATTATTTTTTTTTTCTAAAACAGGATCCTCAGTTACCAAAAATCTTTTCTGAATCATAAAATAAAAAATGCAATAAAACTAAAACATTTTTTAATGAAAAAGGCTTTTAATTACTTTTATGAATAAGATATATTATAGACACTATTGTCTTAAGAAAAAAATTTTTTTCAATGAACAATAAATTTTTACAACAATTTTCATTTTTTTAAATTTTAATTAGAATAATTTATAAAGTTTTAAAGCTTTTAAAATTTTGTATTAATTTATACCAGTTAGTAAAAAAAAAACTATATTTACTAATCATAAATAGAAAAGCACCCCCCATCCCCATGCTCCATGTATTTTTAAAAGAATTTTGAATTTTTTTTTGTGTGTGTGTGTGTACAAATGTGCCAATTTTTCTAAATATAGATGTCCATAGACAACATTATCAGAAAATAAGAGTAGTAACTAAAGTAAATTTAAAAGCCCATGTACCTAAAATTCAATAAAACATAATCTAATGTTTTATTGAATTTTAGGTACATTGGCTCTTAAATTTACTTTAGTTACTACTCTTATTTTCACAAATTTTTAAGATTACTGGGTAATTAAAAAAAAAATATGGAGAAAAAGCACTCTCGTTATATTCATCAAGTAATTTTTATGGATATATCACCTGTTGAAAAAGAATGAGTTAAATTTCCTAAACATCAGGCTGACAATAGACCTGTCAACACCTCATAAAAACACCTACCTCTGAGTTAAAAAGTGCTTTTCTACATTATTTTAAACTAAGTCATATTTGTTTCAAAGATTGATTAAACTTTAAATTAGCTAATCTTCCTAAAATAAAGTTCCAGAAAAATATATTTTATTTTTAATAGATTTTTTAATAAAGAGAATTACGTTGTACTCAGAGAATTGTAAATATGGCTAAAATTAGCGATTTTGTTTTTTCGTATTTTTTTTAATTCTTTCCAATCAATTTAAATTCATTTTGAAATACATCAAAGTATTTATTGCTTATTGGAAATATTAAATTTAATCTATTAGCTTGAAATTAAAATTAAATAAAAGCTTTTAATTCCTGAAAATTCATTTTAAACCTTAAACATTTTTATACAATAAAGATACTATGCATTATGGGATCGCATGAAGACACAAGGGATTATGGGTATATGGACAAATATAAAAGTAACCAATTTTTCCCAGTGCAGGGTGCTTGGAGTGACGTTCACGGTTGGCGGCTAGAAAAGTCTGTTAGTGTGATTTTGAGACAGAACTCAAGGAATGACTCGAAGTTGGAATACCAGCTGGGAGAGCTTGAATTTACTCACTGGTTGCTGTTTTCTTTTTTTTTTTTTTTTTTATTATTATCCACAAGCTATTTCGGCCTATTAATTCTTCAAAATGGAAGGCAAGATCTTTGACTTCCGTTTGATTCCAGAATTCAGCGGCGCCCCAACGGATATGCCCATTGTTGAATGAATAGAGAATGTGGAATTGGTATTAGAACTTTGCGCCATGGACAAGATAGAGCGCATCCTGCCTCTATGACTACGAGGCGGTGCCCTTGCTGTGTATAGACAACTTAGTGGAGAGCAGAGGGCAGACGCGGAACAAATTAAACAGGCCCTTATGACTGCATACGCGACTGACAGATTTTATGCGTTCGACCAATTTATGGGACGTTGTCTTCGTCCAGGGGAAATGGTGGATGAATTTCTGGCTGAAATGCATCGTTTGGCGCGGCTAATAGGAGATCCGCTGCCTGATCGGTGGATGGCATGTGCATTTGTGTCAGGGTTGCCACATCATGTTAGGCAGCTTCTCAAAACTTCGTCCAGGATGGATGACATGAATCTAGAACAGATTCTGACCTGAGCAAGGGCCATTATGACAGATGACGAAGGGTGCCAGGTATTGGCCGCAGCATCCGTAGAACTACCACGCTCAGAAGCTGAGGTTCCTCCTGCCAAACCTGTTAGCAGAACGATCACCTGCTACAAGTGCTCTGGACCCAACCATATGTCGAAGGATTGTACACAAGGACGTCAGGAGAGGTCAAACAGAACGCAGAGGTCTGGCCGTGATAAGCGGTGTTTTCGATGCAATGGCATTGGACACATTTCCTCAGAATGCCAGGGAAACACCCAAGGGGAGAAGGTGTCAGCGCCAGCCTTCTCCCCGAGCAAGTAAAAACCCGAAAGTTGCTCACCGTACAAGTATTTGTAAATGGAGTAGAGTGCACAGCGCTAATGGATTCAGGATGCTCACAGACGCTGGTGAGCAAGGCTGTGTGTCGCTGCTGGAGACAGGAAGAGGTGGGAGTGTTAACTGCCGACGGTAGGACCCTGAAGTGCCATGGATACGGCAAAATTAAGTTGAGCGTCGAGCAGAATCAGCCTGTGACTGTTGAGGTTCTGGTCGTGGATGGACAGTTGCTAGGGTTCGATCTCCTTCCCGGGATTGATGCAATCAAATTGCTTGGAGGTGTACACCTGACCAAATCAGGTGAAGCGCGTTTCAGAAACCTGAACACATGTGCCGCCATTCTTATCAACAAGCCTGACTTTAGATTTACGTTTAACCCGAGCACGAAAACGTGGACTGCATTGTGGAAGTGGCCAAGTGATCATTCACCTAGCAAGTTGGTCAATAAAGTACAGGAGTACACAGTACCTGGCCACATCCGGGATGCATATGAGAAAGAACTAGCACGGTGGCAGCGAGATGGATGGCTACTGCCATATCCTGAGAAAGAGCTTGGCCCACCCAAGGGATTAATTCCCTTAATGGCAGTCGTACAAGAACACAAACAGAAGGTCCGACTGGTACTTGACTATCGGGAGTTAAACGGCTTTGTAGACACATTCACAGCTGACGCAGAGGTGTGTGTGCAGAAATTACGAGAATGGTGACGACAAGGAGCTGATGTATCGTTGTTGCATTTGAGAAATGCGTACCTGCAGATCCACATTGACAAATCGCTATGGCCTTTTCAAACAGTGGTCATTAAGGGTAAGCGGTTTTGCCTTACGCGTTTGAGTTTTGGCCTGAGTGTGGCGCCACTTATGAAGTCGGTGATCGACACGATAACGTCCCAGGATCAGGACATTAAGAGTGCCACGTCAGCATACGTCGACGATATCTTCATAAATGAAGGCTTAATTTCTGCAGCACGCATAAGACAGCACTTTGCAGATTACGGGCTAGTCTGTAAAGATCCGGAGCGATTGAGAGACGGAACTAAGGTCCTGGGTCTGCAAGTCTGGGAAGAAAGCAACTCCCTTCGATGGAAGTGGGGAGGTCAGGTTCCAGAAATTGCTGAAATAGTGACCCACCGAAGCGTGTTTTCCTTGTGCGGGAAACTCGTGGGTCATTTCCCTGTGTGCGGTTGGCTTAGGGTGGCAACTGCATTTATTAAGCGTTATGCAAGTACACTAACCAAAGTATGGGACGACGAGATAAAGAATGCCCCTCTTGAATGTATGCTGGAGGAAATGGTGGCCAAAGTGTGGGAATCAGATCCTGTCGGTGGAGACTGGTGTGTGAATGGCAATGAAATGACAGTTTGGGTGGATGCAAGTTCTGTGGCCACGGGAGTGGCACTAGAGGTGAATGGGAGCATCGTGGAAGATGCTTGCTGGTTACGTCCAACTAATGATGCCAGGCACATTAATCTTGCTGAACTTGAAGCGGTGATCAAGGGCGTGAATCTTGCCCTGCAGTGGCAGGCACCAGTTATGCATGTGGTCACCGATTCAGCATGTGTGCATCGGAGGGTGTCTGACACCATGACAGGAACACGAAGGTGGCAGGTGAAATGCTGATGAGGCGGCGCTTAGAGACACTGCAAGCTTTGGTGGAGGAGTACGCACTGACTATGACTGTGACGCTGGTAAAATCTTGTCAGAACCGTGCTGACAGCCTCACCAGAGTGCCGCAACACTGGTTAGAGATGCACAAGAAAGAGAGAGAACTGGTGCAAGTGAGTTATGCCACTGCAACGAGCCAGTTGAACAAACGTCAGGTGAACCCCATCCACCAGCAGAGTGGGCACCCGGGTGTTAAAAGAACAATGTACTTTGCTAGGACTGTAGATCCAACGGTGTCTGAGGAACTGATAAAATCTGTTGTTAGAACCTGCGAAGCCTGCTAATCAATCAATCCAGCACCAGTGCATTGGAAAAAAGGAAATTTAAGTGTGAGGAGAAACTGGAGCAGGTTAGCAATAGACATGACCCATTACAATGGTAGCCATTTTCTTACACTCATTGATTGTGGTCCCTCCCGTTTTGCAGTATGGCGGCCACTGAGACGGCAGGACTCTGCTAGTGTCATTCGTCAGCTGGAGACAGTTTTCTACGAACGAGGCCCGCTGACTGAAATACTGACTGACAATGACACCACGTTCACTTGCAGACAATTTAAGGAATTTGTAAGCAGCTGGGGCGTGCATTTTAGGTTCCTGTGCACTTATGTGCTGTCTGGAAATGGTATTGTGGAACGTTGCGTCAAAACCATAGCGGCCGGGAAAAATTGTTCAGTCTTGGAGGCAGTCTACTGGCATAACGTCACACCCAAGGACAACCTTTCACCTTCCACGGCACCAGCTGATGTACTGCATACGTACCACGTCCGGGTGAGAGGCATTGACGCGATGCCCCCGCCTGAGTCACAAATAACCGAAGGAGAATACAAGAAAGGGGACATTGTCTGGGTTAAGACTCCACGTGGTAAATGCACGACCAAATTTGGAACCAGACGTGTGACCGAGGTGGTGAGTCGGCAGTCAGTGCGGGTCAATGGAATGCCTCGTCATGTTAGAGACCTGCGCCCTTTTTTGGGCTCAAATCCCACAACTGACGAAGAAGACACGGAGGATAGTGAACAGCCAATATATGTAGAGTTGGGTTCAACAACGGAACACTCCGATATCAGTAGTTCGCCAATAGATTGGGTCGTGTCTAATGAGAGCTCCGATGAAGAAGCTCAACCAATCCCTCTTCAGAGGAGCACCCGGAACAAAAGACCGCACCTGCACTGTCATCTGTGTGATCAGGAGATCAGGGGGAGTGTGGCAGGTGTGATGAGACAGGACCTGGGACAAGCACAACTGGTTGTCCCCGCCAAAAAAGAGCCTGTATTTGCTTAGCATGCAGTTGAAATGAGGGAGAAAAAAGCACTTACCACTCTGCCGTAATCCGTCTTCGGCCAGACAACATAAAAGAATGAGAAGGGACTTGCATTGCATTTTTATACAATAAAGATACAATGCATTATGGGACAGGGACGCAATGAATTATGGGATCGCATGAAGACGCAAGGGATTATGGGTATATGGACAAATATAAAAGTAACCAATTTTTCCCAGTGCGGGGTGCTTGGAGTGACGTTCACGGTTGGCGGCTAGAAAAGTCTGTTAGTGTGATTTTGAGACAGAACTCAAGGAATGACTCGAAGTTGGAATACCAGCTGGGAGAGCTTGAATTTACTCACTGGTTGCTGTTTTCTTTTTCCCTCATTTCAACTGCAGTAGCTTTACATGCTAAGCAAATACGGGCTCTTTTTTGGTGGAGACAAGGCAAGTGGCAACCAGTTGTGCTCGTCCCAGGTCCTGTCTCATCACGTCTGCCACAACCTTAGGTATCATTTTTCTTTGGAGGTACCATATATAACAATAATAGCCTGATTTTTCTTTGGATTTTTTTAATCATTTCACCCCAAGCAAAGCAATAATACCACTAAGATACAAGAGGTTACTGGAAGTGAAAGAAAATGAAAAGGAACCAGAAACCCAATCCTAAACAGGAAACAAGGGATAAACTTGTTCAAACGATGGGAAGAAGTATGAACCAGGTGATAGGTTAACTCTGCAAGGACAAGAAAGGAGATCCGTGGACAGCAAAGACTTTTTTATGGGTGACGTGCAACTTATAAGCGCTTATAAGTAACTTATAGGCCGATCATTAAATAAATTGATTCAATAAACTATTTCATAGATTTGATATACTAATATAATTTGTATCTTAAATTGATAAAGATAATGGTTTCTATTCATGCAGAGAAGGAACCAAAGGATTTGAATTTTGGATCTATTTTGCGATTTCCGGCTTTCTCATTGGCTGTTAGGCGTTTGCATTAATGCAAAATTATATGTTATATTCAGCAAATATTTATGTATAAATTTCATAAGCATTTATAAGGGGGTCCCCTAAGGTAAAGCCTGAAATATAAATGGGTCCGCAAGTCAAAAAGTTTGAAAACCCCTGGGTTAAGCTATCTACTCCTATTTGAACCTAGCTGTTAATTGAAAACATGTCTGCTGTTGCTAATTTAAATTTCAAAGAAGCATAATGTTAGTAAACACAGAATGGGAGAGGGCAATCTTTACAAATCACTTATAGATTTTACAAACATTGAAATTAGGTGCCTGCTGCAGAGAGATAATTAATAAGCTAGTCTCAATAGACCATTGTTAGTGTTGTAGATTCAATTCTATTTTGAACTTGTATCAAATAAATTAGGCTTAATATATCTCAGCAGTTTATGAACATATTTTTCTAATATCTGTCAAACACCATTGATAATTTTTGGGGCAATGTTTAACCTTTGTACCCACAAAAAAAACGGAGCATCAAAAAGATAGTTTTTTTTCCTTGACCCTGCAATTATTTTAAATACCTTCACTCCTTACCAATGTTTATCATTTTAAAAAGTGATGATTAGAATTGTGATAAAAACTGAACATATGATGAAAGTGAATTTATACGTTTTTGTTCTTGAGAATTTACATAATTTCATAATTCATTAGATTGTAAATTTACAAGAATAATTTTATATTTACAACATTCTAAAAACTTATACAATTGTATAAAAAAAATAATGTAATGCAATATTTATCATTTATCAATGTATAAAGAAATAAATATGAAAAATATTTTTTCTTCATAAATTTATAAACATTTAATAACCAACAATAAGGTAATATTTATTATTTACCATTTTATAAAGTTAAAATCAATTGGCAATTAATTGATGTTTTAGCAATCATCCCAATAAACAATAGTGTAAATAAACAATCTAATAAATAAATAATGTTTAATATTTTTGTTGTAAATTCTCAAGAACAAAAAAAAATGTATTAATTCATTTTCATATGTTTAGGTATTATTATAATTCAAATTTATTGCTTTTAAAAACAAACATTGCTGAGGAGTGAAGATAATTAAAATAATGGCTGTGTCAAGAGAAAAAAAAAACATTCTTTTAGCACTCCATTTTTCATGGACAAGAAGGATTGCCATATTTTGTTTTCTTTCTATGCTTGAGATTGTAAAATATACTGATTTTTTTTTTTTTATTATTAAAACATTATGCATAGCTATAACACTTTGTTATTTTGCCTTTGATGATTATGCAATATTTTAGAATATTTTGAAGCATCATGATTTCATATTTTTTATTTATTTTTTTGCATTCATTATTTTCAATATTATATGTAATCTTCTAATACCTCAATCACACTGGTCTTGTAGTAGACAGTGTTAAGGACTGTAGTTGTAAGTGTTGAAAACCTTCAGAATAAATGAATTCAACAAATGGAGGATTTTTTATACATATATTCATATATAAAGAACAATATAGCTCAATAAAGGAAAGAAAAATATACTTGTGCATTTACAGATAGACAAAAGATTGAAAACATGGAAAGAAAAAAATTATGGGATTAGTGGTAGTGTGTGCGAGTCTGCTACATGGTTTGGTGAAATTAAGAAGTTGGTTTTCCAAGATATAGCTCCAGTGGCAGAGATTACTATCATATTGTTGCCTACTACATTACAGAGCAAAAAGAGGAATGAGAATGATTTCTTTCCTTATACAATAGATCGTTATGCCACCTAGTGGCATTAAGTGAAGTCCATTGGAAAACACTGTGAAGTAATCTCACTATCTCCTTCAATCAAGGTTGATATTGGATATGACATTATTTTTTTTTACACCTGGCAGATGGAATTGTGTATATACTCTTGAACTTGTTCTTTTCTCTTTTCCATCATAGTGTCAAACCAGTAGCAAGAACATTATCAAGATGACTTTCTCAAAAACATTAGCACAGTGCATTAAGATCAATGTATAGTATATGCTTTTATACTGTGAAGTTTTTATTCCATGTCTAAATATATTTTTGTTCCATTTTCTAAGTCACTGCAACTTTCACTACAATATAAACAGGTAATAAACATAAATTCCCATATTTATTTCTTGTGAAAAAGACTCAAAAGCTGTTAATGTTTTACAATGTCTATATATACTCAGCACTCTAATCAGTAATATGATAATATATGAAGCATTTGGCACTACTTAAATAGACTGGTCCACTTGTAAAAAAAATTAGGAAAAAATTCTCTGGGTAATAACTTTTGTAGATTAGCATTCTTTGGACCTTTCTCAAGTCGTGAAATTTGTCAGAATTGAAAAATACTGATATTTTTTTATCGATTTTGTCCATAATATTGATACAGTGTCAAATTGATCCTTGACTTTTACAGTGATCCACACTGTTATTTTATTTACAAAGGTTGTGCTTTGAAAATGTACTTACACCATTGATATCTGTATATTTTTAGACTTTTGTTAATTTATGTAAATTTTTGTTCTTTAATTAAAAATGTTGAGCTACTTTAAAAACAGTGTGTCTCTTCTTTAATGACAAAATGTTTTTGTAAAAAAAAAAAATCAAAAAAATTGATTTTGCCTAACAATTGCTTTTTAAATATTTTCATAAAACTGTACAAATCTTTTTTTTTTTTTTTTTTTTTTTTTATTGAAAATTTTTTTTTTGTAAAATAATAAAATGTTTGTTTCCATACAGATATTAATAATGTAAACACTTGACATTTGTAAACAAACTGCTAATCCTGGTAACTTTGTGAAAATCAGGGAACGATTTTACACTGTATTACTATTATGAACAGGACCCCCACCTCTAAAATGATAAATTAATATTTTTCAATTCTGGTCAAGCTCTAATGAATGCTAATCTACAAAAATTATTTCCCAAAAACTTTTTCTCTAGTTTTTTTTTTTTTTTTTTTATATACAAGTGGGACCAGTTTATTCAAGTAGTGTCAATTATTTTTTATTTATTCATTTCTTATCACTCAGCAGTCCCCCAGGTGCAGCAACACATAATGCCTCCAAGAGAAATTTTGCAAGGCAGTACAAGATCCCTTTGGTGCCTCAATGCAGGCAAAGATTTTTCTCAAAATTGAGGATTTGATTTCCAGTAAATCTACATGTAAACTCTCATAAATGCTTCATTTCCTGATCAGATATAACATAATGTAAGAAACATTCAATTAATGCAGTAACATAAATCAGTATTTACAGTTACATTCACCAATTGCCGTTTAGGTTTGTCATAGTTTGTCATTTCATAAAAATTTCTTTCAAAGGAAAATACCTTTCTTAAAAAAAAAAACAGATTTAACATTTAACTAGAATACTAATTAAAATGTACTTTTCTTGCTTTTTTTTTTCAAAATTTCTAAAAATCAATTTGTCTAACAATGCCAGATTCAATACTCAGCTGTGCTAGATCAACATAGTAGACCTCAAAAGTTTGAATTTACTAAAAGATCTTTCAGCTGATGCTACTGTAGCTGGAATTGTCAACAGTATCCTCAAACTCATATAAACATTTGGAAATATTTCACACAATTTGTAGTCTGTTAACAAATTTAACAATTCTAGAGGCTTTAGTTCTGGTTTTCCAAAATTAACTTTATGTACTGCTGGCAAATATTGCATTTCTTCTAAAAAATCTTTATCATTGAGATCTTCGGGGTATTGATGTTTTTTTTGTTTTTTTTGCTAGCTCACTTTCAAACATTTTGGGATATTTCAATAAAAAAGTCAAAATTTTCAGCCGACTTCATTTAACCAGCATTACAACGTACTATTAATCCTGCAACATTATCAATTAAAACATAAAATACAGTTTTTCTGAAAAAAGACTCTTTTGTGGAGTCATCTATGTCAGTCATTTTATACAACTAGGCCTACAATAATTAACAATAAATACTAATAAAAAAAATAGAAGTGTGGTGTGATAAATATAGTGATGTTTGAGTATGTGAATGTAAGTGTATATCGGGCTGGGGGTAATAGAAAGTGTTTGTTCTTGAGGGAGGATGGGTGTTGCATGGTTGCTGTGGTGGGGCCTTTGAGTGTTTGACCCAATTAGTTCATTCAGTTTATTAAGGTAAATTGTTTGATTGAACAACATATTTATCACTTTGTTCAACTATTTTCTGCCATTTTTATAATTTCATCCTCTCAGAATTTATCTTTCTTAGTAAAGAATTGACTTAGATGATTTTTGCAATCATCTAGAGCAGGGGTCAGCAATCTTTTGGAAAGAGTGGGCCTGAAAGCTATGCAATGTTTTGGAGGAGAGCCATGATATCAAATGTACTATAATAAATTGTCTTGGCCTCAGACTGCTCCATCCAGAAAGCTGCTTTAGTCTGCAGGTTTAAAGAAAAACAATGAATTTAATGTTATATTATATAAACAAGATTCTTTATTTTACTGCAGGAATAACATTACAACTAACACAAGCAACAAAACATGCAAATTTCTTACTACAAATGAAATACAGTTAGAAATGGCAATTTATTTGATGAGACACTTGTTTCTGAATATTGTTCAATAACTTCTCCACATCAGGTGAAATATTTTTCAATGACAGAAGCAAAACATCACCCCACCTTATTCTTAAACAACTTTTAATAAGTCATTTTCTGAAAAAGTTGTTCACAAGGATATGTACTTCCAAATAATGACACCATCACTTTCACATTCAATTCCGCTGGGCAAAACATATTTCTTGTAGATTCAATTAATGTTAGAGTCAATTAATGCAAAGTTAAGTTGGTTATAATTCAGGGATTTCTAGCCACTTTTACCCCATTGAGCTGCAGAAGGAGTCTATTTAATGGAATGGTATACGGAACTGACCATTTTTCTAGCATCTTAAGTGATTGACCGTATATACGAATTCCACTTTAGGTTTCAGGAGAGTTTAAGTCTCCATAGGCATTCAAGTTAAGAAAACTCCTTCAAATAACACCCATTCATTGCGATAGATGAAAATTCAGGGTCTGCTCAGTGATGTGGATTGTTTGGATTTTGTGGTATTGAATATGACTTGCCAGTTATTTTCCCCATAATGCAGTTAAAGCTAAATCATATGAGAGATCAGCTGTCAGGCTCTGATTTTCTAGAGCAGGGGTCAGTAATCTTTTAGATAGAGTGGTCCAGAAAGCTGTACAGTGTTTTGGAGAAGGGACATGATATCAAATGTACTATGATAAATAACACAGGAATGACAAATAACATAATCAACAAAAATGAAAATTCCTTACTACATATGAAATACAGTTAGAAATGGCAAATTATTTCATGAGACATTTGTTTCTGTTCATTGTTATAATAAACAGAAATAAGAAATAAGTTATATTATTGTTATAGATAATTTCTTCATATCAGGTGAAATATTTGTTGGTGACAGGAGCAAAACCTTATCCAGGTACTCACCACCCAACCTTGTTCTTGAACAACTTTTAGTATATGTCATTTTCTGAAAAAGTGTTCAAAAAGCATACATACATTCAAATAATGACCCCATCATTTTTGCATTGTTCAATAGGCTTTTATATTTTCTGCTGGACAAAACATGTAGATGCCAGCAGTGGACTCAAAATTAAATTTTGATTTTAAAAATTTGTTGCATTATAACTCCAACTGATATTTTTCTGCCATTTGCTCCATGAACTAATTCGATCGTGTTAAATGAGCAAGCAGGACAAAACTCTTTCATGGGTCAAGGGTTGTGAACCAATGATCTAGAGAATGAAAATATTTTTAATTCAGAGAATTCTGTAAAAACTGAAATTAATGGTAATCTGAGAGAAATTTACAGTCTGGAATTATGAAGATAAAATACTATGTCCATTCTTAATTAAATCCAAATAATCTTTATCAATTTCTGTTTTCATTTATTATTGCTTAGAGCAACATTTGTTCAAATCAATTATTTGTCTCTCTGGAAAGATCTCATAATAGAGGATTCCCTTCCAATCCCACCATATACAGCATCATCATCTGGCTGAAGAGCAGCCTTTCATGAGGTGGTTTGTTTCATTTTTTACCAACTTTTCATCACCCATAACAATTTGTTTCAAAAACAAAATATTTTCATTGTTTAAACATTAGTGTGAATGTGTTGTATCAAAACCACTGACATAACTAAACTGCAAGTTTCACCATGTGATTTGAATATTTTACCTATGTTGGTTCTCTCTTATGTTCATAACATTGATTATTCTCAAATAATATCTTGATTTGAACTCTATCAACCTTAACTGTTCTGCCCAAACATGGAATATTATTCAGCTTTGCAAACCACTTTTGACATGATTGATTATTCACAGTACCATCTTCATAAACTGCCCAACCTATTTTTTTTTTTTTTTTTTGCATTTGACCTTTTTTGTATTTCTTAAAAAAGCCTAATATCCAGAAAATCTTGCTTCAATGTTAGAAATCAATAAACAAAAATCTGCCAGTTCTGACATTTTTTTTTTAAATGCTGGTATGACAGCTGTTACAAGGTAGCAAAATTGATCTTTTTGAATTAAATGCTAAATGCTCCTAATTCCATTTAATGAGAAAAACTAAAACTTTTGTGATTATCTCAGTTCTTTTCATTATTTCCAAATAACCCTTTATTGAAGTGCTCACGAGTTTTTTTTTTGTTTTTTTTAATGCCATATCCCTTCATAATGCCGGGGATCATGGCTCAATAGAGATTCCTTTATTATTCATGAATTACAATGAATTCTTTCTTGAGAAACATAATGGAATTCCCTATTGCCTTCTCTACATTTTGGAATTCCGTGTTGTCTTTCTCCTAGATTGGCTGCCACCCAAGGCTAGAGTCTACTCTGCTATTTAATCCATAGTGTGGGAGAAGAAAAATGGATTCATGACTTTCTCCACAGGTGTTAATGTGAAGTGAATCCATCAGGCTAGCCCAGAACTTGATCTCAGCTCATAGATTTCATTTTCCACACTGATAACTGTTATGCTGGCTGCACATCCATAGTTCTATGTTAGTGTTTTTTTATAATAGAAGAGTTATCATAAATGAATTTTATCAGTGGAAACCAGTTTATTTAATAATTTAGTCTTTTAGCCCATATCCTCTTGGATAAACTGACAGATTGTTACCATTTTGCTAATAAACTGACATAGACTTATAACCAACTTGCTTAAAATTTGTATTTTTTTGATTTCAGATGAAAACCTGGAAATTTCAGTAAAATTTTCACCTTCTAAATTTATAATTATATTTTATAAGGCAAAATGGTGTCAATTTAAACTGATGTCATTAACCTGATATCTGCTTTTTTTCAATATATTGTTAACATTTTGCTTAAAGTTCATATTTTCTTGATTTCAGATGAAAACTTGGACATTTTCCAACATATTTCAGTTAAATTTTCACTTTCCAAAATTACAGTTTATAATTATAGTTTATATGTAAAGAAAAAGGGCATTAATTTAAACTGATACTAGGAGAATATGGGTTAAACTGACAACTTCTTTTTTTCCATACATTATGACCATTTCACTTTCCAAAATTACAGTTTATAATTATAGGTATACAGAAAAAAAGACATCAGTTTAAACTGATGCCAGGAAGATATTACTTAAATTCCAATATCAGGTATGCAAAGATTTATAAAAAAAATAAACACAATTTTAATGGTAACATCCTTTTCCTTATAGGGAAACATTCAGCATTCATTTATCAAGCAAGCAGTACTGCTTTTGGTTGAAATTTATAAAATCTTTCTCTTAAAAGAATTTTTCTAGAAAATAGGTTTCTCAATTCCAATAGTTGTTATCACTCTTTCCAGTATTGATCGGGGCTTCCTTCCTAACCTTTTGTTTGAAGTAGTGTGGAATGTCAACATCATGATTATGTCATTATTTTCTCTTCGAGTTACACATGCTAGCCATTTTAGTTGTTGCTGCTGTTGATAGTCCTCAAGTGATGTGGTTTCTGTTATTTGATACAATTCTTTGTAGTCATGTAGCACCAGTCCACAATGTTCAAAGAAAGTTGGTTTTGGTCAAAAACTACCGGCTTCACTCACTCAAAGCCATTTTTAACTAGTGATCTTAGAAAGCAGTTACTGACATTAATGTATACAAAATATTGATATATAATCATTTGATTTTTTTTTATTTTTAAGTGTAATGTGCTTTCTTTGATTATTTATTTTTTACAAGTTTGCACTTAAAATGTTGCTCTATGATTCTCAACTGCCATTCCGTAGCACACTAGTTTGCTGTGAAATACTTCATGTGCATATGTGTGGAAGTAGTAATGGTACAGCATTAGTATTTTCTACTTGTTATTTATGTGAATTAGCCTTCTTAACCCTAAATAACATCAAAAATAAGAAACGAGAAAGACTATGCTCAACTAAAGAAGAAATAAGGGTCTGCTTATCACACATTCGACAAAAACATTGAAGAAATCATGAAAAACACCAAACCCAAATAGCTAAATAGAAACATTGAAATAAGGTAAATTCATATATGTGGGTGTATTTTTTTTAAATCCATGGCTTTACTTCATAACATTTAGATATATACCTTTTAAATCTTTTGCTAAGTGTGCCATGATATTTTCATTTGCTCCTAGGTGGTGCCGTTGATTAAAGAAAAGTTGAGGAACGCTGGTATAATGCACAAGAACAGCAATAATATGGTGAGAAGTCCTTAAGATCAAAAAATGGTTAAGGAGCTAATAATAGTCTGTTACAGCTAATGAATGATGATTTTAATCTTCATTGGGTATTCCATACCTATGGCTTTTAGCTAAACATGGTAATTATCAATATTGAAGCAAAAAGCATATTATGGCCACTATGGAAATTACAGTAATGTTAATTATTAAAATTAATATTGTCTTTTAAATTTATACTGTATTTACAGGCCTGTAAAATACATTTCACATTGATGATTTTTGTTTTAAGTGATTCTTTGTCAGCAAATATGACAGCATCCTAATTTTTTCGTCTAATTTGTTATCAAGTGTTATATATATATATATATATATATATATATACATACATACATACACACCATTAAACAAAACTTCTTTTTCTTGTCATGGTCTAAAACAGTGGTTCCTAAACAGTGCAGCATGCCTCATAGGTGTGACAGAAGAGGATAGCAGGTGAGGAGGAATGATTGAAAGACAAAGATTTAGAAACAGTTTTAAAAAATTCATATGCCAAAAATAAATATGTTTTCAAAATTTAAAATATTATTATGGATTACTTGTAATTGCATGCATGAGTTCCAGTATAGAGAGTTATAAATAATTATTGACTGATTTTATCACTGTGATATTTTTGCCTTATATCAAATATTAAGAATATAGTAACTAGGATCTGCAAATTGGAGGAGAGAGTTATCAGTGATAATGTTCTGACTTTGAATTCCCAGTTATCTCCCCTTAACCCTCTCTGCGTTTTTTATTTTTAAATGTACTTTTTACCATATAAAAATTGGTGGAGACACAAGCAAATTTTCATTCTGAAAATGAAGCACAGAAAAAAAAATTGGGGAATCACTGGTCTGAAGTCTTTGTTGTTTTACCATAATTTGTGATATTCTCAACTATTTCTCCAGTTTATATAACATTTGGTAATTATTCTTATTCACAAATGTCTTCTTTTTTTTTTTTTTTTTTTTTACTTTTACCAGTATTTCAATTAGAATAATTCTTCACTTAAAATATCTTACTTAAAAAAACAAGATTGTACACGCAGAAAATAATATTTAAAGTGTTGTATATTTGATCTTTTTTATGTGAATTAGTTCTAGTTATGTTTATTTTGTTTTGTGATAATTTTAAATTCTAGTGTGGCTATAAAAAAATTGTTATTTATAAAATTTAAATCCATATTTTAAAAGACCAATAAAATCTATTAAAGGAGAAGGAAGAAAATTAATTATTATTTTATCTTCAATTTCTATTCTTTTATCTTTTAAAAAAAAATGTCATATTATTTCATCTAATGCGGTCAGCCTTTTGACAATGATTGACTTTCAAAATGATGTCTCTGGCTGGAAAGAATGTTCTCACAGTTTGTAGAACATACATTTTTTTTTTTTAATCATTTCACCCTCAAGCAAGGTGATAATGCCTCTAGGAAACAAGGGGTTATAGAGCATGAAAAAGAATGAGAAGATTTTAGTGAGGAAAGGACAATAAAGAAACAGGATTCAGGAAGACAGAAGATGGCAATTGACGTTGCATTTAAATTTTTGAAGAATGTAGATACCAAGGAAACAGGAAATCAGAATGTAGTTCCACAGACAAGAAAAGAAACTGCTAGAAGAGACAGTTGCATCTAGCTAGTTCAACAGTAAAACAAGACCTACTTGCCAATCTAGTAGTAGGCTTAAATTCATGCAGTCAAGGCATTAAAGAAAAAGTATAATCAGGACAGATGCCATGAAAATATCTGTAGAAGAGACAGATTATGTTTTATTTAAAAACTACATAACTTTCCTTCCAACCATATTTATTATTTATCATTTTTTCTGATTTATAATCAGTCAGAATTAATTCTTATTAGCTGTCTTAATTGTTCAGCTATGACTGCAATGGTGATGAATCATCTCATTGCCATCTGTTTATGCTAATGAAATGGCCAAAAGAAATCATTCTGGTTACAAAGATATTGTGATTATGGCACCATCTCCCATACATTGTCAGCGCTATATGAGGAAGACTGCGTTGTTTCTTCACCAGCTGTATACCATATTGGATTGTGCTACATTTGCTATTTCTCAGTTGTGTCATTTTTTGGGGAACTTTTGCCCTTCATTATGGTTCCCAAGTGTAAGGCAGACTTGTGGGTGCTAACGTAGGTGAGTTACAACCTACGTTGAAAATCAGATTATGTTGCACTGTAGGAACGGATGTCCGACGTAAGTCGAGGACCCCACGTATTCCCATCAGGTCATTAGCACTTATTGTTATGTAATATCAAAATATAAACAAATATCTTTTTTCTTTTTTTAAGCACACACCTTACAATAAAAATATTCTTAGAATTGTTTGTGAATATTTTTTCAGGAGACTAATAGTATTTACTGAAATAGGTTATTTCCCTTGGACTTGAGCATGAACACAGTCTCATTTTTTTTTTAAATTTTTTAATGTTTACCTAATACAAAGCCCAAGAGCCACTCATGGTAGAGGGTTAGTGTATGGTGTTGTATGAGAGTAAAGAAAGGCAAGAAGTGCATTTTAAACTCTATAAGCCTGTATTTAGGGTAGTGATCTTGTAAAGTAGAAATTGTTAGTGTATTTACCACTGGTTGTTCCTAAAATAAGTTATTTAAAAATAGTAGATTATACATTTAAAAAACTATTTTATTTTTTTACTAATTTTTTATAAGAATAAAAGCATATATAAATTGGCTGGTTGCACAGTAGACTTCAACCCAAGCTTTTGAAAAAAAAAATTGAGAGAGGGTTTGAATTTATCCCTATATGATATGTCCTTAATGCTATAAAGCAATATTTAACAATCTCATCTCAAAAAATCATTAATAATGATTTCATTTCTTATTGGATATTCAATGAATGATGTCATGTGTCAAAGTTGGCTTGGTCCCAAAATATCTAAAAACAGATCAGGATATTCCTTGGTGCTTACTGTCTACTTTTTTTTTTTATATTCATTTCACCCCCGCCCCAAAACAAGGCAATGAAACCACTAGGATGCAAGGAGTTACTGAGTGTTGGAGAATATGAGAAAAAACATTATTAAGGAGAGAGAACAATAAAAGAACAGGAATTAAGAATATGGAAGATAATGATTGACATTGCATTTAAATTTTTGAAAATTAAAGTTGGCAGGGCAGGAGATAGTTCCACAAGTGAGAAGTGTGAGTGAAGAAACTGTTAGCAAGTCATTTCAACTGTAAAATGATGAGACCTAGTCGCCAGTCTAGTACTATGCTTAAATTCATAGTCTAGGTACCATAGAGGAGAGTTCATCAGAACTATTACTATGAAAGTATTTATTATAGAAAAGGCACAGCGAAGTTACATTACAATGGTGGGAAAATGACTGAAGTCTAGATGCCAGGTTAGGACCAATAACATTGCAGATTATTCTTTGTATTTTATCAAGAATCTTTGTTTTATATTGGATGGTTGGGATCATGTATTGGTACTCAAAAGGTGCTACTCAAAGACTTTGAGAAATTTAACCATTTAAAAAACAGCTTACTTTCCTTAATGTCTACTTTCTACCATTTCCTTTGAAGTAGCCCCTTGAGAGCTCTTTGCACACTGGTTCATAAAGAACTTAATACTCATAGGGTACATTGAAGGCAAGAGAAGCAGAGGGAAACAAGAGGTAATCAATTGATAAGTATGAGCAAATGGATAAAGGAATGAGTACCACAAAAAATAAAAAAGGGTTATAAAGGTGCAAATATGCCTGAAAACAGCAAAAGAAAGCAAGCTAGAGGGAGCTATGATTTCCCACATCCTGAGGGGAACACACCATGTAGAGAGATAGAAGCCTTCTTGACCTGTTTATTTTGAACTGAACCATTTTAGAATTAAATCACTCTATAGGAATAGATTGTTCTTTACTGTCAAACTGTTAAAGGATAGCTGGTACTTCCTGTTAATTCATCCAATTTTGCTTTTTCCAATGAACCAGACAGTATATGACTGTGAGTTCAATACGTGGATTAAACAATCACCCTACATAAACCAGTGCTTATATTCATTAGGTCATTCAGATAGTGAAATTTTTAAACCTTAAACCTAATATCTGTTCTTCTCTAATTTTGCAATTTCAAGAAGGTTATCAAATAAAACTGGCACCTGATAAAGGCCTCAAGTTAAACAGATGAAAGCCTGGGACCTAACAACCAAGATGAGGATACCCATTTGTACAAATCAGTCTTTCTCTTTGTAAGTAGCAGCTTCAGTATAGGATTCAGCTTACTAAATTGGGTTTTTGAGCATAACATATCAGGAAAAAAAAACTAGAAGTTGACACCTGTGTTCCCAAATGTTTATGGAATGATAATACAAGAAAAAAAGTGGGGCAAATTGAAAGAGTATTATTGAGAAATTCCTCCCATTCAACAAATGACACCAAGTCCAATATGGAGGTTAACAATGTAAACAAAAACAGCAAAGGAAATAAATGACAAAAACCCTCAATGTTTATAGAAAAAAAAAAGATAAAAACTTTATTTACAATATAAACAATTGTTCGATGTAGACATAAAGGAATGATTCTTGATTGCACTAATAGTTGGTTTAAATGCTATGGGATTATTCCCAGCCATTTAACATCAAACATGTAAAATGAAACAATTTTTTATACTTACAAGCAGAATGAAAAGGATGCCTCAGCTCCTTGGATGGAGCTGTATTTTTTTTTTAAATATTTCATGTGACCACTAAGGGTCTTAATAATGAGTTTTATATTTAACCCTTTAAAAATCTTGGCTTACTCTGCCGGATATGTTAAAATGGATTATTTTGATTCACACAAGGATTGCCATGAAAAGTACAGAAATTTTCTCCTTTGCAGAACATCTAGGTGTTGTTGTAGTAGTATTTCAGCATGGTAAAATCTTTCACTTGGTTCTGAAAATGTTGGTTGTCATGGAGATGTTTATGGCTTCTGCTGCTGCTCAATAAACCTTCTTGAGTTGAAGGAGAAAAGGACAATGACATCACTAACCCTTGTGGCTAAAGACACAGCCCAAAAGTCCCATCCAAAAGGCACTGGCCAATGAGTCTCATCAAAGCACCGGCCAAAAAGCATCCAAAAGATGTGAACTCGCTCTTTTATGAGCATCTCAAAGATGTGGCTAAATTCAAACAAGTCAATTTGCATAAGCACAATAAGATCCTATTGTCGGAGTTAGCTCCTCCTTAATTTCCTAATTGTTCACTAGGGCACACTCTCCCTACACTATATATACTGGGTGATTTCTTACCTCATCCTCTTTTTCATTTCTTTGTTTTGAGTGAACACATCTACAATGTAAGCTCTCAAAGAAGATTGCGCCTTCCCATTTGTGGGAGACGCCATGAATATTATACACACATACACGTACGTACAAACATTCACCAAAATACAAACTCTTTACATTCACACACAGACACAAATATTAATGTATGTCCATTGTAAATTTTGTTGTTTAATACATATATTTGTTGATATATATATCAGCCTTGTTGGTTTTCTTTACACTTCTTTATGGTGGATTCAATCTCTGAGTCTGCCATGTTCTTGTAGTGGACCTTTTAATATTCTAACAGGAATAAACAATTTCCTAATTTAACAACACGTAAACCCACTGTCCGCTATACTATATTGGCAAAATAAACTGATCAGTTACTTTTTATTTCCCTTTCCAACTAGTATTAAAAAAAGCCTTACTTTAGCACAGTGATTGGGATTTGAAATCTCTTCATAAATCTTCCTTCTAATGTTGGACTTCAGTTATGCAAAGAAGTATTGGCCACCATTTCAAGTGATCAAGGGATCAAAATAAAACATTCAATGGTACTCACTGATACATTTTGAATTTCAATACAAAAGGAATATCCCACATTAGCTAAAAAGGCTTTATTAGTTTCATTGCAATTTTCTACTTCTTATTTATGTGAATTTGGCTTCTCAACCCTAAATAACATTAAAAATAAGAAGCAAGAAAGACTACACTTAAACAAAGAAGAAATGAGGGTCTGCTTATTGCACATTCAACCAAACACTGAAGAAATCACGAAAATAAAAATCACCAAGTACAGGTTTCACACTAAATAAGCTGCACAAATAGTTGAATAGAAGCATTGAAATAAAGTAATTTCATATCTTTATGTATTTTTTTTATGGTTTTATTTCATAGCATTTAAGTATATACCCTTTAAAAATTTTGCAAGTGTGCCATGATATTTTCATTTGCTCCTACATGTGCTGTTACTTAAAAAGGTTGAGAAACATTGCTTTAGCAGATGTTAACACGTCTGCTAATAGTTTGATACTTGGATACATTTTTTTTTCTTAATTTTAAAATAAAATACAATGTACCACAAAATATGTGTACATACAAAAAAATTAACGAAATACAGTGTAACCCGGATATAAGAGAGTTGTCGGGAACGGAGAAGAAGTATCTTATATCCGGGTCTCTTATATCCAGGTTACACTGTATGTTTTTTTTTAATCATTTTAATTGCCTAGCGGACATGAATCAATTTTTATTACAAACGTCTGCTTTATATATACTGCTTTCCTTCTATTTGTCTTGCTTTCAGTACCCCCAATGAGTATTAAGTTCTCCAAGCAGAAGAATTTTTTTCAAGCTCTGGAAGTTATAAATTCAATCACTTGGCTTGGCAGCGTGTAAATAAAATTGCTTCATGGAAAAACAAAACAGCATTCATCAGAAGTAAAATTGACACCTCTAGATTCTTGGTAACTTGGAAATGGACAGAATGGGATAAATCAGCTTGAGATGAAAACAATTTACCTGCTGAACATTACAAAACCATACATAGACCTAAGAAAGATTAAAAACAACAAATATGAGGATATGATTTTTTTTTTTTTTTTTTTTTTTTTTGGAAAATCAATATGTATAACCTCCAATAATCAGAAAAAAAATAGAGGGTAAGTTCCAGCTTCCTTGTAGCTCAGTCAGCAGAGCAGCTGGTTTGGTTAACCAGATTTTCACAAGGCAAAGGGATACAAGTCTCACTAATTACTTGTTCTTTATTTTGAATCCATGTCATCTACTGATGATCATAAACTGACATTCTGAATAGTAGCAACAGAAAGCAACTATAATCAAAATGAAAGAACTGCTAGTCAATAATTAATGAGAATACAATCTAGAAAAAAGATTTCAGTATTTGCTTGAAATCCTAACCAAAAAATTAATACATTCAAAATGTTTCATGTTTTGTTAATATTTATATAAAGGGATGACTAGAAATTCTGAAAAAAGCCATAAGGTTCACTCCACTCATTTGCAGCCACCAAAGAGAGGTTTCCTATTAACTCATGGCAGAAAAATTTGCAGTTCTTAAAGCAGTTTAGTCCTACTTGCAATTGGACATGAGTTAAATGGATTTGTATGTTCATTGACCTACAAAACTGGCAGCTTCCTCCAACAGAGGACATTTTTTTCTTTTTTTTTTAAACAAAAATAGCATGCAACTAAGGAGTATTTTGACTGATGAGGTAAGTTGCCATTTTTTTTCTGTACAATTTACTAAGCCAGCTTAGCCTATAATAATAATAATAATAATAATGATAATGATAATAATAATAATAATAATAATGCTGCTGCTGCTGCTGCTCTGGAGTGGCTTGTTATTACTGGATCACTGATAGTACCCACAAGAGAAGAATATAGTGATTAATAACATTAGTGAAACATCCTGTGAGGATTTAACTCAGCAGCCATGGTTTATGCTATGGGATTGTTAACAATTATAATAGGTACCCCATAAGTTCAAATAATATTTTAAACATAAACTCAAAATTATCCAAACTTGTCCTTAACACTAACAGGTGATATTTACTAAACTTAGCCAAGACAATAAAAATCATATCCTCATATTTGCTTTGAATATTGCTGCCACATCTGGTTTGATGTTCCTGCTATATATTTAGGTATTGATAAAATCCAAAGAGGATTCTACAATGTCATTGGTCCTGACATGGCATCTTGGAGTCACTTTCCCACCATAACAAATGCCTTGTTTATAAATTACTTTCATGGTAATTGATCTAATGCACTTTTCTCTATGGTACCTAGACTCTATGAATTTAAGCACAGTACTAGATTGACAGCAAGGTCTCATCATTTTACAGTTGAAATGGTTAGATATAACTATAAGTTCTATGCTAACAGTTTCTTCTATCACACTTCTTGCTTGTGGAATTCTCTTCTGTCTTATTGCTTCCTAGTCAACTTTGAAATCCAATATTTGAAAACTTAAATCCAATGTCAATGGTTATCTTGTCTTTTTTATTCCTGTTCTTTAATTGTTCTCTCTCCTTAAATGTTTTTTTTTCTCATATTCTCTAACACTCAGTAACACCTTGCATCTTAGTGGCTTTATTGCCTTGCTTGGGGGTGAAATGATTAAAACAAGTCTGGAATAAGGTCACAATGAAAACTGAACTCCTTAGCAATAGTTTATGAAACCAACTTATCACTAGTCTACAAGAGGCATTTCAAAAGATTTACTGAGCAAAGCTACAATAAAAGTGCTCTCAATGAGAATTGAACTTCCTAACAATGGTTTATGTGACCAACTTACTCTTTGTCTACAAGAAATATTTACAGTATTTACATTCAAACAAATGTCCTCATCACAATGTCTCAGTTGTTGTGCTCTCTAGCCTCCTTCAGATATCTATCAATCCAGATAACCTCCAGGAAGTTTCGAACTGGAACCTTTATTCAATCTACTGTGTAGATTGTTCTTGTTCCACTTATAAATGTCTAGGAATACCTGGTATTTTTTTTGAGTGTTTGTTTAATATATTATTGCTATGTTGCAATATATAATTATCAATGTTTTTAGTACAGCTATAGCTCACCTTAATGTTATTTTTGTTGAAAATCTTTTTTAGTTTGGAGAATGACTAAGGTGTTTGTGAATTAAATTTAGAAAAATTCTACCAACATTAGTTTGGGCATTACTATTGTAAGATGGGTTGATGTTATGTTTGCATTGTTTTAGCTTATTCTTATATTTATTATTGTTTCTTTCTACATACTCTAATTTCACTTTGTCATTGTTTTTTCTACTGTATTGGTATATTTAGTATTATTATTGTCAAATATTTTTTTTGTTACTGGAGTTGGTCAATAACCTAAATTGTACTGATTTGTGTAAGTTGTCAAGTATCCTTTTATGGTGGTTAGATTTTCTGTTGATGTACCTGTGGTTGTATGAATCTTTATTGTATGGTTTATACAGGCCTTTATTCAGGTCTTATGTAATGTCTAGGAAATTGATCAGTTTAGTGTTAATATTGGTGGTAACATTCAGTTTATGGCCCTTAATGAATTTAGTCAGGTCCTTTCTCATCCAGTCCACTTGTCTTGGTTTCAATTTACGAAGGAGAATTACCCCATCATCTCTGTATATTCCATTGTTTTATGTCAGCGATAAGCCTGAGTCTCCATAGTAACAGTATTCCTACAAGTTTGCATGCTTCTGCAGAATCATGTGCTCCCATGGATATGCAAATGTTTGTGTTATTTCTCTTAGTTCATAGACTTCCATCATAGAATAGTATTGCTTTCTGTGCCTGTCTTATTATTTTTACTTCTTGGTCAGAAATATGGCAGTAGTTCTTTGCTAAATTAATAGCAGCCATCACTAGATTTTCTTAGATACCAAACTGCAAAAATGTTCATTCCTCTTTCATTTTTATATTATTGAACCATTCAATAGCTTTGGCTGTATTTCACCACTGATTGAAACCTAAAGCCTTTTTAGTATACTTGCATGTTCTTTTCATAAGGGTTTGGTTGATAATACTGATTTTTATTTTTGGATGGATTGAGCAGTCAGTATTGGGGGTTATTTTGAAAATTCTCTTTGTTGTCTTTAATCATGATGAATGCTTGTTTGTGTAATTTTGGTATTCTATCATCTATTTTCAGCTAGGCCACTATTGCCTTGACATCGCAGTTGATAGCTTTTCCCAGTTGTCAGCCGGCGTTTTATAAAATTTATTGACTTCTGTATTGATGGCTTTGTAGTATAATTCTGTGTTAATGTAATAGTGGTTACCAGTCTTATCCAATTTGATAATTATCTTATCAGATTTCTTGATCTTATCAATATCTTTTCACATTTTATGTTGTAGGTCATCAGCGTGGGTATTAAATTTAATATTATTTATCTTTGAGAATAACTCTTTTTCTAATAGTAGTTTGTTACATGGTGAAGTTTTTTGGGACTTGAAACCATACGCTTCTTGGAAGTTTTCTTGTATCGGTTTAGAGAAGGATAGTTTCCATCTCATCCTTTTTATAACACTCACAATCTTCTTTAATAGGGTCAGTTTGTATTGTCTATTTACCAGGGTCCATGATGTTTTTAGTGGAATAGTCCAGGTTCATTATCTCTATGTTCCAGTGGCAATTAGAGTATTAGGACAGATGTCCAACCAACTTACTTCTCATGATGTTGATTTAAAATTCTAAAAATTTTATTTTAAAATACGCCTGTCATAGTGCTCAACTAGAAAGTAGCTAAATGTAGATATGAGCATGATAAAAAAAAAAACAAAAAAAAACATATGCATACGCCCATATACTTTCACGTACATTTAATAATAATAAAACTAAATATACTAAAGCACAAGAAAAAACAATCATAAAGTGAAATTAGAGTATGTAGAAAGAAACAACAATAAAGCTAAAACAATGCAAACATAACATCATACAATAGTAACGTTCAAGCTAACAGGGAGAATTTTTCTAAAATTTAATTCATAAACACTTTAGTCATTCTCCAATAGTAAAAGTTTTCAACAAAAATAATATTAAGGCAAGCTATAACTATACTAAAAACATTGATATTTATATATCGCAACATAACAATACTATATTAAACAAACACACAAAATACTAAATAATAATCCTACTAAAAGTCAATGTAACTGCAGTAAAAACATAACATGCCCACTAAATGGCCAGTGCATGACTGAAGGCATAATCTACAGAGCTAGGATCAATTCAGACCACAATATTAAATACTACTTTGGTTCCACCAAGAACAAATGGAAATTGCATTTTTACCATTACCAAATGTTGCTAAACAATAAATACAAAATGTGTATAACACTCTCAAAGTATTTTTGGCAATTAAAAAACAATTAAAAGAACCCATCCATTTGCTGGCAGATAATTGCAAAAGCTAAACCATACTCTGAAAAAGGAGACAGATGTAACTTATGTCTGTTAGAAAATTTATCTTAAAACACTTAAATAACTCTAACTTACTGAACAAAAGAAGTGAATTGATCACTACATGTATACATAAAAGTAAGCACCTGTTCAAGCACAATGAGCCTGATTAAAATAGATTTTAAAATATTAATATATGTAACACCTATTAATATTCATAGCACCCCTCATTAATAGCATTTTTATATATCTATACCCATATATAATTCCATATTATAGATTGTATTTGATTATTTTATTACATGTGTATATGTAATTTCACCTTTGTAAATATAAGAATAGGTTCCAAATACATTATATATATCGTCTTAATTTATAATTAAGTTAACATTGTGAAAGCTAAGATTATTCCATAAGACATTACTTTAATATATTTTAATAAGCACCAGTGATTTCTATTACAAGTTTTTTATGTAAAAAAGAGAGTAATCCCCTCAATGTTTACATAAATTCAAATTTTTTAAAAATTATTTAAAATAATTTTTTCTTTTTAATTTTTCATCTTTCAAACTTAAGACTTTGATCGATATAAATTATAAATAATTAATTTAAATATTATAGATAACAATAATAAAATGAACAAATCTTAATGCACAATTTTAAATCAACAGCATGAGAATGTGAATTTCATAACGTTTAACAGTAAGTATACTGCACCTGAAGATTGCGTATTTGCATGAAACTCTGTCATGCTATTGACATGGGATATCATGTATATTCACTTATACTTAATAGCTCTGTTATATAACATTGAGCACTGTTTTTATAATACCTGAGAAAAATATATATAGGTACATGCAAGTATATGTGCATATACATATGTTTTTTTTTATCATACCCATATCTGTCATATATTAGTATTACTCCATGCAAGGCAGTAAAGCCATGAAGACACAAGGGGTTACAGAGTGTGGAGGAATTAGGAACAGAAACATTAATAATATGCGGAAAGAGGAAAGAGTAATTTTTGCAGATTAAAGTTGGCTGGAAAGCATGGAGCCAGAAGGTAGTTCCACATGTTAGAAGTGTGAGAAAAGTAACTATTAGCATAGAATTTACAGTTACATGTTGTCAGCTCAACTGCAAATTGATGAGATCTCAACACCAGTCTAGTACTGTGCTTAAATTCAAAAAGTTTAGCTACTATAGCAAAGTGCTCATCCAAACAATTACCATGATTATATATATATATATATATATATATATATATATATATATGAAGAAATATAGTCTTAAGGTGTGCTATATTTATGGGATAAAGTGCTCAATATCAGAGATAGAGCATGTGTAAATATAAAAGTGAACATTGACATCAACACTTAGAGGCGACAGGCTGTTTCATGCTAGATGTAATCGTCAGGACACTTGACCTGACAATTGTGTCTAGCATGAAATAGCCTGTTGCCTCTAAGTGTTGACTTCAATGTTCACGTTTATATATATATATATATATATATATATATATATATATATATACACACACTGTAATTTATATTTTGAAAAACCAAAATGTTGATAAACCAAAATGTAAATTAGTTATGACTCAGCCTAATATTATGTCTGGTGGTAGTTGTAATTCTTCATCTCTTCATTGTTGAAATGGCCATTTGAGCTCAACATGGAATAGCTGAAAGAACATATCTGAATTTCAAAAATGAAACTCACCACATGCATGATTAATATTAATTTATTCCAGTAAGAAAGTGAACAGCCCTTCAATTGGTGACCCAGTTGCTGACATTAGACTGTAGAATGTTGATGTGCACCTGTCTATTTCCGCTGCCTCTAGACATTACTGCAGAGCATGCAATGTAAAGATCATTATGAATGTTACTATATATATGAAGCTGTTACTAGTTCAAATCAGGAGAGTGGCAAGTCCAATGACAAGGATAGCTATAGGTCATACTTTTTCTGTGACACTTGCTATGTTAGCCTCTGTCATAATAAATACCACTTTGATTACTAGTCACTATTCTGACAATCAGGCACCTAGGCTTCATAATAGATAAATTTACCTTCCAAGAACTCAATCAATTACACTGTGTGTAACAAAACCATGACATTTTTTTGTCTTTGGTCAGTAAGTGTTATTTCAAAATTGAAATGACTATTATTCCCTTTAAACTTTGATTTTGTGACCTGAACATTGATGATTTGAAATTATCCTATTCAGTGCTGAGTAGAAAAAATTTCTAAAAGTTTCAAGAATTTGTGGAATATTCTGGCAACAGTGATGGCAGTATAAATACAGGAAATGTAATCCCAACAGTTCAGTTTACTTTGAGCAGTTCAAGTGCAGGTAAGTCATTGTTAATAGATTCATTTGTCACAAATGGCATCAAGAAGTTGCAAGCATCCAGCAGACACATTTTGCTATGTCTGAGGAGAATTAATCAAGACAAGAGTAAAAAAGTACTCTGTGGCCACATCTGCTAAAATGTGTGAGGCCTACAAGGCATATTTCGGCATGTCTATTGGGGATCAAGACAAACCCTGGTCATCCAATTTCACCTGCAAACTCTGTAAAAGAAGTCTAGAAGATGCAAAATTTGCTTGTTCGATGACTGGCAAGAGCCATAAAAATAGAGAATATTATAGTATTCTAGGATTCTGTATTTTTGTGGCATTTACTACATTAATTAGGGCCCAAAGTCAGAATTAATTAGGGCCCAAAGTCAGAATTTTGTATATCCAGTGCATGATTTTTAGAAATCTTAAAAGTCAAAAATGTAATTATTTTAGTATTTTTCAATAACACTGGATGAAATATATTGGTATTTTTATACTCATATTTTTATTTTTCTCTTTTGCAGAATGGTACAGAGAGGAAAATAAAGCCATGAAATTTACAATCCCACAAACTTGGAGGGAACCAACTGACCACTCAAGCAATTGTTTCTTCTGCATGGTGAACCTTTCCAAATGTCAAACTGGCAAGAATGCACCTGCTATCATATATCTAGACCTTCTACCATCATCACCCCAGTGCCACACTACCCTGACCTCCCTATACCCACTCCTCCAAAGAGAGAGCAGCTGTCTACAGAAGAGAACAGCAATTCAGAAAAGGATGAAATCATTGATCCAGACTACAGAGGTATGGATGAGGAGAGAAACCCATACTATCCCAACCAAAAAGACCTCAATGATCTGATCAGAGATCTTGATCTCACAAAATTCAATGCCAAGCTTTTGACACAGACTCAAGCAATGGAATTTGTTAGATGAAAGTGTGTAAGTCACAGGTCAGAGAAGTGTCACCAGTGCTTTTTTCACAACTGGTTTCTTCAAAGGAATTAGAATCACCTGTAATCCCAGCCAGTGGCACCTCTTCATTGACAGCTCGTCCAGGAGCCTCAAAGCCATGCTACTTCATAATAGAAACATGTATTCAGCTCTTCCTCTGGATCACTCAGTCGTACTCAAAGAGGAATACAGCCATGTCAAAATATTGCTAGATGCCTTCAAATATGAAGAGGATGGTTGGGAGGTTATCAGAGATTTCAAAATGGTAGCCTTCCTGATGGGTCACCAAGGTGGCTTTACTAAGTTTCTATGTTATCTTTGATTTTGGGACAGCAGGGACACTGTGGTGCACTACCGGTACTGGCTACAGCACACCGAGTTCAGTGTGGCGAAAAACAATGTCCAATGGGAGCCACTGTTGGACCCACAGAATGTATTGTTTCCTCCACTGCACTTATGAAACAATTTGTCACAGCCTGAGATAAGGAGCCTGCCGCCTACAAGTCTGCAGCAAAAGTCAAAACCGGTGTTTTCATCAGACAGCAAATAAAGAAGAACATAGAATGCAAGGGATTCCCAAAGAAGCTCACTAGAATGGAGAAAGCAGTGTGAAACAGCTTTGTTGCAGTGGTTTGGGGATTCCTGATTGAAAACTATGTGGAACTTGTGGAACATGATGAAGAACTACTGCAAAATAGGCAGCAGAATATGGGGGTATACTCACATGATGAAAACAAGATGGAAGACTATATTTGAGAACCTGATTCATGAAAGTAATTTACAGTATAAACAACAAATTGCAAAAAACTGCTCACTTCTAAATTTTTTGTGGTCTCTCTTGTGTAATCTTTGAATAAATAAAATTGTGGAATAAATTCAAGAACATCAAGACATACTCAAAGGAGCAAGGCGAGCACTTCCACCAGGATATACTGGACTTTGAATGACGCTCTTAAGGATCACATAATGAAAACAAGATGGAAGACTATATTTGGGGGCCTGATTCATGAAAGTAATTTACAGTATAAACAACAAATTGCAAAAAACTGCTCACTTCTAATTTTTTTGTGGTCTCTCTTGTGTAATCTTTGAATAAATAAAATTGTGGAATAAATTCAAGAACATCAAGACATACTCAAAGGAGCAAGGCAAGCACTTCCACCAGGATATACTGGACTTTGAATGACGCTCTTAAGGATCACATAATGAAAACAAGATTTTTAAATTCCTCAATTAACTCCATGGAACTTCAAAACCTCACTTTAACTCTGATTCGGGACCAAAAGACTGAATTTGGTCAAAAGTCCAATTTGGGCTGAAATTCCAATTCAGGCTTAAAATTGAGTTCTTCAAATCAAAAATCCTTTGGAACTTCAAAACGTCATGCCACAAAACCTTTCACTTTAATTCTGATTACTTGGCATTTTGAAGAAATAAAACTGATTTCCTCAATTCACAAAGTTTTGGAGATATTTTAAACTGAATTTAAAACAAAATTTTTTAAATTCACAAAGTTTTTGTGTAACTTTAAACTCAATATAAATTAAAAACTTTTAAAATCACTAATTGTTTTCAGTTATTTTAAAATTTGAATTTTTAACTGTTCCCTCCTCATCTGGACACAAATCCCAATGCTAAATGTTCACGCACCAGACGAAGGGCAGATTTTCAATCCCATGATCATCCTGATTTCAAAAAGGTATAATGTGTCTATGTAGAGCAAATGTGGCTTAAGTAAGAGGGTTTTCAGACACATGAATGGATGACAGAATTTGTTGTTTATTTAGATTTTACATTTTTCAACAAATTTGTTGCAGTTTTTTTCCGTGGAAATAAACAAACCTATATATTTAAGAGCAAAAAGGTCTCCACCATATAGCCTGACCATAATCCAACCAGAATATATAGGTATAGAGTAGTTAACTTGTGTAGATAACTCACAAATTTGAGTTATCTTAAAATGGTTAAAATTTAAAAAATATATTTAATCTGGAAATGGTTAAGATAACTTTAACAGGCTTTTGTAGATATGTTCAAAGGATTAATTTCTAATCTTTCTTTTGTGTTTGTAATATTGGTATTTGTCACAAAGAAAACAGATTTAATTTTCTTTTAGGGAAGTTTTAATGAATTATAAATGAATGTTATGGAAAATATTCCTAAAAATTACATTTGCATAAAATATACATAATATGAACATCAGTAAAAGTAGACTATTTTGCTATGTCTTCAGTACTACTTATCAGATGATTATGTGACTGAATGCTACTTTTTCCTCCATTTTTTAATGGAAATTCATCTAGAGTTTTATGTTTTGGATACATTCAGAAATACCATAAGATGTTGTTAAAAAGTTAAAGAAAAAAAAAGAAAAAGAAAAGCAATTAGAAAATAACATGAATTGTTACACAAAATTATTAGTAAAAATGCAATCTGTTTCCTCAATGTTCAATATCTCACTCCCTTTTCACCCACTACCAATCCCAATTTTTAAATCTAAGGTTATTTTCACAAAAGGATTCCCACAGCAAGAAATCAAACAGAGATTGGAATTTTACTAATAATTCCATCTACAAACAAGATTCTCTCCAACCTCAAATTGGTGAGTTTCCACTGTTTCTCTGTTTATTTCTTGCACTTGCTGATGAAGAACACATGCATGCCTGAAAATTCTAAACTAGGAATCTTAATCTCCGTGCTTCATTTCTGTCATGTGGTTAATATTAATAAATGTTTTTCATGCTGATCACATTGATATCCTTTCATTTGCCTTTGTTTTATTAAGCAACTTATCTACTCTATTTTATAAACTATATGAAACCCACATGGACTCTTTCTTCTAATTATATATATATATATATATATATATATATATATATATATATACACACACACTACCAATCAAAAGTTTCTGACCACGCTGAATTATTTCTCTAAGTTCATAAAAAAGGCTAATTTTGCATATTCAGATGAAAATAAATCACCTACTGTGTATATATGCAAACCCTTATATAAAATTCAAACAAATTTTTCTACAAGAATTATAAATTTATTTGCATAAGCTTTTGGAATTTTGTTCCAACTTGATAGATTTCCTGAACTGTAGAGCAGAAATTTAAAAATATTTCAACTCCACTGCTTAGTAGAGTTTCAATTCTATCTAGATTAATGTGTGATTGAAATTAATTTTCAGAAATTGTTTAAGTGCCGAGATTAGTATTGAAAAAAGAGCCCAAGTGGAAATTCTTTCTATAAAAGGTTATTCTGAACATCAGATTGCTAGAAAATTACAGATATAAAAAAAATGGGGTGCATTATTGTTTGCAGCAGCTGGCACAAATGTTGACAGAAAAAGATCTGGGAGGTCCAGATTAACATCTATTGCAGAGGGTAGACACTTGATTGTGTCTAGCAAAAGGAACAGAATAGGAACAGCTCCTCAACTAACTGCTGAATTTAATTCTATATGTCAACATCCAATAAATGTTATGACTGTTAAGAGAAGACTTCTTTCTATTGGGCTTAAAGGATGTTAAGAAACCTTTATTAAAAAAGGAAAATGAGTTGAAAAGACTAAAATGGACACAACAGCACAAGGATTGGACTTTTGGAAAAAGGTACTGATGAGTCTAATTTTGAGTTACCAGTAAAAGTTTCATGGTTTTCCTGTTTTTAATTTTCTGAAAGGTCATAATTCTTAATTTAATGACTGAATATTTTCCTTGTGATTTCCACAACTATAAAATACCTTTGAAAATTTGACTATTGTGAGATTAAATATTTTAGCTTAACTTTAACAAAATTTATTTGTATTTAGTATTTTATGTTCAATTGTTGGTTGTTAATTCTCTCTTTGTGTCCTGACGAACACCTAAAGTATAGTTTGTTAATGTAGGATAATTATCAATGAAACTTGAATATTGAAGAAAATACATTAGATACATCGAATTATAAAAGATAAAAATAATGTCCATTTCACCATTAAAACAACTTCTTTCTCTTTCCTCTCTCTCATTCCTTTTTCTTCTTATTTCAATTTCACTGAAGCAGACATGAAACACCTTATAGTGTTATCACTTCCACTATCTTCTCTTTCTTTCTTATTATTATGTATGCTATCTTTTTCTCACTAAAACTGACAGTGTCTCTGATATATATTTTTCTTTCATCTTTTCTCCTAATCAAAGCAGGATTGTCCATTATTTATCTGAGGTAATGGCAGGGCATATAATGTAATTTTTAATTTAATAGATATTTTATTATTATTTTACAAGTCTACCCATCCTGTCAAAATTGACAGCAAGAAGAAATGTATTATAAGTAATATGTATTATAAGTAATTTTTGTTTAATCCAAGTACAATTTTGTAATTTAAAATAGTTTGTTGTTAATATTAATAATTGAACCATGTACAATTTATAAACATCTCAGGAAAGATATTCTTATTTTATCCTCATAAATGTTACATATTTACGTCCAAATTTTTTTTACTGCAAATGTTCTCAAAGCACAATATTCTCTCTCTCACACACACACAAAATAGAATTTACTTCTTACTGTGAACTGTGTTGCTGTTTGGGGCAGTCTCTGTAGTTTGTCATCATGGTAGCTTTTTCTGTGTGTCTCATGTCAAAATTTTGCACACTGCCTCTCAATTGTTACACACAAAAAAAACCTTAAAACTTAAATTATAGATAGATAGATATGTGACATGTTGTATATATAGGTTAATGAAATATTGTGGGGAGGGGGGGTTGGGGAGGGCAAAATAAATGTCCAACAATCCTATAGTTATCAAAAATTATTTTCTTTCTTTCAAACTGACAGTATCTCAGATATATCTTTTTCTTCCATCTTTTCTCACAATCAAAATTGAATGGTCCATTATTTAACTGAGGTAATAGCAAAACATAATGCATGCACTAACAAACAGGAACAGGTAGAATTATAATTTGAATATATTTGTGGCCAGGTATTGAACTCACAAGCAGGGAATTAGCTGAAACTGAGATATCCAAAAAAGACATGGCACATGGAATTAGAACAATCTATCCGATGGACTAAATAAAGAGTTTGGTTCAAAATTCCAATGTATATCACCTGAAAAAGGCTGGAGTGCAAAGCAGCTGAAATATCATGAATAAAGCAATAAAAATAAGGACAACAGTCTGAATGATGTAAATAGTGTAAATAGATATAGTTAGATATTATCAAGATAATGTAAATCTTCAGGTGCTCCTGTCTTATCATGTTTCCTACCTGTTAGTTAAACATTTGTTGATCAAATTGTATGCTTAATAACATTCCAAAACTTAAAAGTAAACTTTTGTTTTAATTCAATGTTAATGTATAAATAAACCCTTTTTTAATGTTCTGACTTAAAGTTTAATTTGGTCTGCTGATTTAGAATTGTTCCAAATGGTTAACATTGTAACGATATAACTACCAATAATCTTTGTGAAGAAAACATTTAAAAATCTATAAAATTAAGATTTGGTAAAACAAACTGTACAGATTTAAATTATAGCAGACACATTATTAGAACATATTCTATTAATTAATTTCAGACAAAATAAAACCTTTTTTTATTGAAAATTATTAAGAAAATGATATCCCTACTGAGTGGATATCAACTTAAAATAAAATTTAATTAATTTATAATTTAGAGAAAGATAAAATTTACATAGAACTTAAAACATAGATCAAATTATTAATTTGCAAAGTTTCAGCTTTTAGGCATTTGTAGTTTTTTTTAAAAATCATTTCACCCCAAGCATGGTGGGAATGCCACTAGCATGTAGGGGGTTAAAGAGAGTGAAAGTGAGAGAAAAGATTGAGTATAGGGAGGATTGAGGAAAGGATAAAAGATGGGTGGGATTCAAGAAGATAGAAAATAGCAATTGATGTTGTATTTAAACTTTTGAGGATTGTAGTTATTAGGGAAGCAAGTAAATGGAAGGGAGTTTCATAAGTGGGAAACATGAGAAAAGAAACTGTTGGAGTAGAAATAGCAGTTACATTTATGTATCTCAACAGTAAATGGGTGGGACCTAGATGTCAATCTAGAGTAGCAGGCTTAAATTCATGTAGTCAGGGCACCAGGATAAAAAGTTCAACAGAGCAGTTGCCATGAAAAATGTAGAAAAGACAGAGGGAAGTCACATCACATCAGTGAGAAAGGGACTAAAGTCGAGATGCCAAGTCAGGATTGATTACATTACAGATCCTTCTTTGGATTTTCTCAAGAACTATGAAATGAATAGCAGGAGCATATATGGCAACAGTATTCAATACATGGATGAATGGCAGATTTAGAAATGCGCACAATGGACTCTGACAAGCAAAATTTTCTGGCACAACACAGAGACCCAACTTTTCTTGCAGTAGATACTAAGTTATTAGAAATTAACACTTTCAAATTGGATTTGGCATATTTTTCTTAAATATTTGCACAGAGCCTGGTGTCTACACCTCGGTCCATGCTTTTAGTATAAGTAGTAGACAATGTATCAACTATCAAGTAGTAAGTAGAGTCATAAGAAAATTTTCCATTTCCAGTCACATGTAAACTTCAAAAAAAGAAACTTTGATCTAAAACATTTTTTGTAAAACACAATAACAATTCTGGAATATAACATTTTGTATTTGCACTTTATCTGCTTTCTTTTTTTCCATTTTCTTTGTGGATGCGTTGAATAATTTGACAAAACCAAGTCTTTACCCCTTTAGGCTAATTTTACAAGAGATGATGACTAAAAATACTGAACACTCCCTTATGCATCACAGTATGGGGAGTAATCAATTTTTTTTATGGTAGGTAGCGCATACAGTCTCTCTCTCACACGCACGCAAATAGATACATAAATCTCTCAACATTGGTTAAGTGTATGCAGATTACCTGACAGTCATGAGTTCAGTCCCTGGATCAAGCAGCAAAATCCGTATATTCTGGTTGAATGAAACGAGCAGAAGCAACATCACAAGAACAAATTAGCTAATAAGAATTATCTACAAGTTCTCTTCCTAGTATTATTATCAGCTGGATGGGAACCGTCACTACTTACTTCCATTAAGAGTCCAATTCAAAATTATGGAAACTGAAGAAGGCTGGACGATACAATAACTGAAACGTTGTTGTCAATGAGGATACCAGTTTGAATAAATCGGTGTATAACATTAAAAAAATAAAATGAAAATTTAGCATGCTAAGATTTTTCGGATATTTATTTTAATATTGATTTTTTTATTTTTATTGAATTGAACAATAATTTTGCTTAAAAAAAAAGTGAATAGATTCATTCATTACTGAATTATTTATTCTTTTATATAATTTATATTTTTTTACTCCAGTAATTGAAAATTTACTTATACGATTTTGTCAAAATTAAAAATACTTGGAGTTGGATTGAATATTTTTTTTGTGAAATGACAAATTTTTAGATTCATTTTTTTTTTTTTTTTTTGAGATTTTGATACGCAATTAAATTAAAAACCATAAAAAGGAAAAATTAATATGAAATAAAATAAAACAGTAAAAAAATTAATAAGATTTTCCTTCTTGAGACGTTTTGGATTTCTCAGATGACGTTTGCAGTTTGATTCCTATGGGTTGGGGGGGTCCAATAATTTAAGAGGCCCCTCCAAAAAAAAAAAACAAAAAAAAAAAAACAACGGCCCTTGCTTTTTAAACCCCCACAGCGATTAAAGTACTTGTAAAATTATAAAATCTTTACCAGAAGCAAAATAAAATAGTAACAATATAATCAGAAATTGAAATGCACAACAGAACAATTATGTATGCGTCCGTCATTGGTTAAAATTAAAAAAAAATATTTTTAAAATGACAATTTAAGATTCTTTTTTTTGACTCGTAAAAACTAAATGAGACCACGCATGAAAGTAAATAGCGGTTTTAAGTCATTTCTATATAATAAATTTTTCCTTAATTTAATTCTAATCCCCGCTAAACAGTACAGAATTAAAATTGTTTTTTCTAATTTGTCTATTGAGGGTAAACGTCCTAAGTTATGATTGCCATTGGGGCAAAAATAACACAAGAAAAGGGAAATTCAACAGCGGAAGGATTTAGCAGCCGAATTACACTTAATTTCTTCCGCCCCTCATAACCAAATAGTAAATTTTAAAAAAAATATTTTTTGCACTTAAAAATTTTTTCATATCATGGGAAAACTATTTAAAAAGATCCTTCCCTATTTTTGCAAAATTACAAAAAAATTGATTAATAAAATTTGTTAATAAAATATTTGAATTATTTTTTCTCGCGTACGTGAACAGTGAAACCACCTATATTACGATAAGCACGTTTAAAATATGGAATCCATAACTTATTAAAATATTTTTTATATTTATTAAAATGTCCGTATTTAACAAAAAGTTGCTTTTGAAATATTATTAATTCTACATGATAACAATAATAAATACAATAAGTATACGTTAGGTTAAGAAAACTTGTAACAAGATCATGCTTGCATGACAAGATTATTTTTACATCGGGCTTCCGTATTATTTTTAGTGTATCTTTTACTGCCAATGGGCTATGTTTTCGTACTATTTCATCTTAGATGATTGTCTGTCTCAACGTGTTTGTACCGGTAGTATTGGATAAATTTTTCTTAAGATTGCGTGTAAGTAAACACTTTTATTTCAGTGGATTTTTTCGATAAAGGCATATTCTGTTCTGTCCTCTTTGATTAGTGGCCAGCCTCAAATATCTATCGTTTTTATATAGCACGACCACTGCTTCGATTTGATTGTGTGATGAATTGTGAAATGCGATGAGGGAGACCACTCTTTTTTGATAAATATAAACAGATATTAAAATTTGTTCTTGATATGCTTAGTATATTTCGAAGCTAGAAGTATTTTTTTCTTTAAAATAACGATGATATTCATGTGTCTTGTTTGTTTGTTGCATGCATTAGATTTTTTGTCGGCGACTCTGCAGTTGAAAATACTTTAGATTGGTTTTTGTAGTGTCCGCCATGTTGGAATCATAATCGTCGTTGTTATTGGCTTGGTTTATCAGAGACAGAAACGCATTTTCTTCTTGTGCATTTCCCCCTACTTTTTCTGGCTCATCGTAGCTTTACAATCTCTGATACCCAACACAACCAAAAAAAATAAAATAAACAAATGCTTCCTTTTTTTTTTCTCTTCATTTTAAACTATCGATTTGCCGTTTGATGCGTGTTTTTTAAACGGGAATCTACTTTAGTGACCTTCGTTCTTGTCACCCGTTTTGTTATGGCCTTTATGTTAATGAGATAGCCTGGATACAAAATCGGGGATCGGTTTTTGTTACTAACATTATTATTATTATTATTATTACTACTGTTATATTTTTCAAAGGAAGCTTTTCTTCACTTCTCTTAAAAATATCAAAAAGAAGAAAAAACTATAGAATTGTTTTTAAAAATGATATACATAATCGGACTTTCAAAATTTTAGTTTGTTTGATTTTGTTATTCCTAATCATTTTTACGTAAAAACCAAAGGTAAACCACCCTTTTATTTATTTATTTTTTTTTTCAAGTTAATCCAGGCCTACCATCACGAAAGCATTTACATGAACGGATAATTAACGTTTAAAAACGTATCAGGTACTTTGATTTGGAATAAACAGGGCAGGTATTTATGTTTATAAGTTAGTTACTAAACTAAAATCTTCATTCTTTCTTCGTTAACGGAGAAAAAAAACTTTTTTCTAGGATTCCCTTCCTTAAAAAATTCGTTCGGATTAATTTGTATTAATTTAAGAGTGACGCATTTTTTTTTTGCTTTTAAATCTACATTTAGATGTTCTCATAAGAACTTGATTGCGTTGTGAACTGTTTTACAGGCAAACCAAATGATCGTGTATTCTTTATTAGCCAAGGTTTTGTTTTTTTTTTTTTTTTTTTTTTTCCCCCTCTCCAGCACAGATGGCTTTAAGAAGCTTTTTATATAATATTTAGATTTGGGAATCTATTTCTATCTTATGTAAACGGATTGAAACACGTGATATTTTCATTCCTCGTACTCCAATGTTCTGTTTCGGAACAATTTATCAAGTTAAAAAAAATCTTAAATTGCTGTAAGTATATTATTTTAGGTTGTTTTTGGAAAAAAAAAAAATTCCGTAATTATAATTAATATTAGAATGCATTCAGAGTAAAAACAAAAAAAAAAAAAGCATATTTCATGAAGTTTTCCTACATTGTTTTGTGAATGTGAGGTTGCTGTAGGTAGTGTTCGTGTTTAGTGTCCGACGGTGTGTGATGACATTGCTTTTATTTTGCATAACAACCATTGTAACCAACAATCAATTGAACATATGAAATTTATTTTTACACAGTCCATCATTTCATTATTAAACTTAAAAAAACAAAAAGAAATATTTCGGTCACTATTTTATGAGTGCTGGATTTCAATTAATTGCAAAAGATGACTACATTGGTTTATAACTGGTATTGAAATATAAGCTGTGCAATAATTTTGTTTTGATTTTTGAATATTTACAATTTTCGGTGTCATGTCTTTGTTAAAGGCGTTTTTTTTTTTGTTTGTTCTGAACTTGAATTTTTGACTTGTAAATTTAATTTTGTTTAGAAATGTCACATTTTGTTTTAAAAAAAAAAAAAAAAAAAAAAAACGAGCGTCAAACAAAATTCAGTTTTTATTCTTCGTAAAATTTGACGACGGTCATCAAAATAATATACATAGATTTTTGTTGAGCCTAAAAACTTATTGAAAATTATACATTTTTTTTTCTTCTCTTAAGTGTCAGATTGTTTATTGCACAGCTATTATATAAGTTTTTCAAGTGTATACAGAAAAATTATTTTTCAAATAGGTGGGGAGCGAAAAAAAAACATAACTACCTTTCTTTTCTTTGACAGCTAAAAGTACATTAACTTATTGACTTTTCAGTTTTAGAAATTAATATATTATGTACTTTTGACTTTACTTGCAGTGCAATTTCATAAATAATCTATAAATTTCAATTGAAGTAAGATAAAAGGTTGAAAACTTGAAATTCATGTTATTCGTCTGTTATGCATCAATGTTGAAAAAGAAATAGGTCATTCTTGTTTTCTCCATAAAGAGTAAAGACAAAAAGCAAGATTTTCTTTGATTTTATTTTTAATTGTCCCTCAGTTTGTATTTTATGCTAAAAAATTTTAAATGTGCATTTTTCTTATATAGTGTGTGTAACTGCATTTAGAGACGAAAAATTTCTTCGTCTAATTAGGCTATTTACTCGCTTAGTAGTACTACTTAGGTTTCTTCACCGACCTACATTTCTTTGATGTTTGTAGCGAGTGTTACTGTTATTTATTTATTTTTTAGAGATATCTGCAATCATTACACACTTCTAGGGATAATTAATAAGATTTTTAGAATCTCTTCTTTTAAATAGGCAAAAATTTAAAAACGTTTTTCAAGTTAGCCATCGTTCTTCGGATTTTTTTTTTTTTTTTTTTTTCTTAAGGACTGAAATTTTCTAACGATTTTTTTTCGTATTGAGCCAAAAATTTCGATAAAAGAATTAAAAATGCTGTCCTTTTAAGACTTATTATTTACAATTAGAATGTTCGATGATTTCAGTGGAAGTGCCTATTTGAAACTTATTCTCTTCTGTGAGGAAGTAGAATCTTGAATGACAGGTAATACCATATACCATTGTTGGGGTTTTATTTTTTTTATGCATACTTTTCTGGAATGGGGGGTAAATTGACTGACTACAATACATGAATATAGTCAGTGAGCGCACTAAAGAATCTGTTTAGTTTACTTATGGGAATTGCCGTGTTCATTTTTTAAAGATTGATTTTGTTGTAACTACGAGCCCTTTTATTAAATAAAACTGCTTGTAAGTGGGTATCGTGGTGAGAGACAGTAACTTCAAGCCTGTGCGTAGTGCTGTCGGATATCCATAAGTGAATCAGCATTGAGGCTCTGAGTCGGCCTGATTCCTAGGATGAATATCGACAACGTGAAGGAACTAAAATTAAAATGTCCACCAGCTCCAACTGAAAAGAAACTTCGCTGAATCTCATATTCTCACTGTTACAAACCTCTTGTAATGGACCGCCTGTTTGTTCTTAACACCCCCGTCTCTTTTTAGCACATCTGCAAGGAAAACCAGTACCAACTCGCTGGACTTAATTAGCAAAAAAAAGTTTTTTTTATTGTAAAGTTGGTCGCAAATAAAACGGTTATCTAGCATTGTGATAAATCAAAATAAGCAAAACTGCCGGAAGAGGTTCTGTTGCTTATGATTCTGGATCAATTTAAAAACAGGACTATCCCAGCTTGGAACCATAGGAGGCTTGCCAATAGTTCACACACGCGCATATCGCGAATTTAAATAAATAGTTGACTTTAAATAAAAATGATTGCTATTATTTTTAATTACTGTGTTCATCCAACAGAGCCAATATTGCATCGTGTCACTCGAAATCGCTATTTTCTTATTTTACATCTTGAGTGCCTCCACTAAAGGAGGCTAAATTTGTTGAAATGACCGCACCAAGTAGTAGTTCGTTTTTATGTCACGTACATCAGTCAGGAACACTTTTTCCGTAAAGTTTGTGTTTGTTTGTTTTTTTTTTTTTTTTGTTTTTTGCTGCTATAATCAATGTTCGAGATCAGTAGAAATATTAAACTTTTAAACAGTGAAAAACGTATTTGGTATGTTCGAGAGAGTGATTATCGGTGTTTATTATTAATTTTTTATTTTGCATGAAAAGTAAAAAAAAAATGTTTCAACATCGGATTTTTAGCATACATGGTACTCAAGACAATTATGCTTATTATTAATTTGAGATTTACATTTCACTCCGAAATTAACAAGATAAAAAAATTTCAACTCAAGGCTAAACCTTGCGAAACCTTCATAAAAAGTATCTAAAGTTGATTTTAAAAATATTTTGATTACTAGTACAACAATGAATATTACATGCCAGTGTCACAGTTATTGAGTCACGTCACGTATACTCGAAATCACAAAAAAAGTCCAATTGTTAAATTATATATTCTTTTTTTAAAAAATATAATAATGCCTTTTTTAATTAAAAATGTTATAACTGCTCTTACTCAAAAAATTTAGAAAGGAAAGTTTCATTTAAGTGTCATTCAACTCGTATTGCTGCATGTACTTTGAAACCGTACCAGTTAACGCATTCAGCCAGGCAAAAAACGAGGTAGTTCCAAAAAAATAAAGACTAAAAAAAATTAGGCCTTCAGGTTTTTCTAGTGAAAAAAAAAATCATAATCCTCTACGTAAATGTGATGTCTTAAATGAAGATTGCATGTATATTAGTGGGCTTCATCGAAATAAAGAGGAGTGTTAAACTTTTTTTTTTCTCTCTTCTTTTCTGAGAAAATCCAGCAGTTGCAGCGGTCGGTCGCTTCTGTTGCAGCTTTACAACAACCGCGCAGTTTAATTCCTACTACCAGCCCATCTATTTTCAGCAACGTATTGTTTCACAGATTAAATACTAAATTTAATGTTCAAATAAATAATGATTTTGTTTCTTTTTACTACTATAATTTAATGGCGCCCTTGTCTTTTTAAACGAATTTTTTTTTAAATCCTTTGTCCGTGTAACAGTTACTGTAAAATTACTTTTTTGTGGTGACTTTTTTTTATTCTTACAATAACAATAGTCTTCAATAATTTTTTGCCTGTGTTGTACTGGAATCAAATGCCATTTGTGTCTCAAAAGTATAACGATTGATTAAAAACTGCAAACATTGAGGCAATGATGAACAACAAACTTGTAAAATTAAAAAGAAAAAGATGCATCCGTCCGGCATCTGCTGCTTTCTCGTAAAAATACGTCGATTGACGCCACTTAAGAGATTTAAATTTAATAAAAGTACATATTTCACAGGATTATAATTGTTTATTATATAATTCAAATTGTGATATCTTTTTTTTTTTTTTTTTTTTTGTTTTTTACCATCTTGGTTTATTTATTCTCAATTGTGTTTTCTTTTTACGTTGAGTTTTTTTTTTTATTATTATTATTACTTCGTTAAGAGTTTTAAAAGTAACGTTTTTCTAAAACGTTTTTACATTTTTTTTTTTTTTTTTTTTTTTTTTAATTTTATTTAATACTTTGAAATTTTTTGAAATGAAAACCGAAATTAAAATCAAGGATGATAATGAATTTGGGGTGGGGGGGGGGAATCCTAAAACTTAAATATTCTCCAATGTTCGGTTTTATTTTTTTTTTTTTTTTTTTTTTTTTTTTTTTTTTGATTCCTTCTCTCCTTTTTGTTGTTCAGTCTGCATGTAGGGATATGGTTGAACAAAAAATGTATTCATTAAGGACAATTACATTTATGCTGAGTTAGACAAATTTACATTTTCACCATTATATTATTTTTTATTTAAATTATTTATTTTAGCATTCAAAACAAAATGATTTTGTTGAAAAATTGCAATTCAAGAAATTTCAGTTTCTTAGCACTAAAAAATGGATTATGTAAGATGGTAAATACTGGGATTTTTTTTCAGTAGAATTAAGATTACCTGTACATTGATGGGGTTGCAGCAAGCTGCTTAGAAAATATTTGAATGTTCATTTGTATTATACCCCAACATGAAATTTGTTCTTGAAATGTTTGCAAAATATCCAATATATTGATTTTTTTTTTTTTTTTTTTTTTTTTTCCTATTTCTGAAATGTCCATTTCTTATAATAAAGTTATTTTCTTAAATATATGATAGTATTTTGATTATTAGATCATATTAGCACATTAAAAAAACAAGTTTGAATTCTTTTTTTTTTCTAAATTTTTCCTATGTTTTATATATACCTACTTGAAGAAAGAAAAGTATCAATTAATTAATAAGCTTAAATTTATAAAAATAAACGGTATATTGTCAGATCAGATAAAAATTACACTAAGTAAAACGAGCCCAATTATTGTAATGTAATTTATTTTCTACATTAACTTTAATGATTCAGTTTTAATTAAAAAAAAAAAAAAATCTGACAATTACTCGATTTATAATTGTTTGCAAATGTTTTTTTTTTTTTTTTTTTTACAAAGCTTAAAATATATACTGTGTAAACAAGGGTGGTATTATAAAAATTGTTGATTTGCAAAAAAAGCTTTTTAAGTATCTTAAACTCTTCATGATCCTGTAAAATTGATCTTAAAAATACATTTATCTGCTTTTAGATGATAGAAATAAGAAACTCATTACTTTTTTTTAATTTAGTATTTTTCTGATTTCATACTGGCTGCTAAAAGAACAAGTTACAGAATTAGACTTTTATTTTATAGAAGAGAGACACCTCCCATTCTGGCTTCGAGGCAGGGGGTGCATATTTTAATTTTGTTAAATGTAGATCATCAAATGGCAAGAATAAAATTATGGCCCAGCAGAAAATATTGGCACTTAAACCAATTTATTTATTTCATTTTTGTCTTAATGAGTGTTGCTTTTTCTACATAATTGAGAATACCAATGAAATTTTAAAATGCACTCTAGATGAAAACATGTGACATTAGGAAATGTAACAAAATTACTTTTTATAAGGCATAAATGTTAATTGTATATATTTTTTATTTTTGCATAATGATTGTAAATTATCTGGTTAAAAAAATAATTTATCTAAAGTTCATATTGATAAATGTTTGTAAATTTTACATTTTTGTGAAAATTTTGAAATATTTATTTTAGGAATATTCTATATGGTTTTAAAGGGTCATGCATTTCATTACTGATTTGTGATTCAGGTTCCTTATAGTTTTACACTAATTTGAAATTAACTTCATTATGTAAACAGTAACCAATAAACTGATTATTGAAAAGAGGATTTATTCATTAATTTATTTTATTTACAGATTGTGATGTTGCAGTCATGGAATCCAGCAGTGGTGGCAGTTTTCCAAAAATCATGGTCTTTCGACCAACAATGGAAGAATTCCAAGACTTCAACAAGTACATTGATCATATGGAGTCTCAAGGAGCTCATAAAGCTGGATTAGCTAAAGTAAGTTTATTTTCAACTTTAATATTACTTAAGAGGAAATTGGTTGCAAGTTTGTATTAATTTTTTTCATGGTAAATAGATTGTTTTATAAGTTTTATGAACATGTAACTTTCTATGAGATATATTGATAGATTTAAATATCTTTCTTACATGATATATAGTAAATCTACTATGAAAGACTGTTTTGGTCCATTATTTGCATTTATTGCATAATTAGCTTAGTTGTAATTTTGTAATCCACTTAATCAGATCACCTATATTTGTGAATTTGGTGTCTAGTCAATTTTGCTTGCAACTTTAATAAAAGGAACATTTAAAAAAAATAATTAATATAGAATTCAAACGATAGCAATTTCTTTTAATGAATTCTGATTATTATTTATTTTAGAAGTTACCATGATTTATTCATACTTTGGTTTTGTTAAAATATTTTGAAGTTTTAATAGTGGTTTAATAACATTTTCTTCTGTAGCATCTTCTTAGGTTAAATAACTACTTTTATCTTAGAATATAAAGTACACGTTTTAAATGGTGTTAAAAAAAACTTAAAATTCCAAAATGCATTACATCAATTCAAATTATATTAAGCCTTCATTGCAGTTGTCAGTTGTGAATTTTTAGCAAGTGTTTAAACAAGTTTTTTTAAAAAAATAGTTGATACTTCCAATATTTTTTTTCTTCTTTGTTATATAATTTATTCTATTCTTTTAGTTTTATGGAATGTTTGATAATTATTTTATATTATTTAACTGTGATTTGACATAATGATTTTACTATTTTATTATCAGACAACTAACATATAATCTTAATTGTTTTCTGTATGTATAAAACTTATTCATTATTATAATAAAGTTGAAATAAAACATTGCTATTCTCTAATATAAATATAATTTAGCATTTTTATGCATTAGAGAAAGCTCTGTAAAGTGTTATTAATATGTGGAAATACTCTTGGCCCAACTAAGATGATCACCATTTGATGGTTATAGAATGTTGTATTAAGCCTATTGTTATTTATTTTTTTCTAAAAGTTTTAGTTAATACTAATTGAAATTAATTTTATCGGCATATCAAGCTGTATTTTGTTACTTATAATTTTTTACTTTCTTCTCTCAGGTAATACCTCCTCCAGAATGGACCCCAAGACGTTCAGGTTATGAAAATGTTGATCTCCTCGTTCCAGCACCAATCACTCAAGTAGTGAGTGGCTGCCAAGGCTTGTACACTCAATATAACATACAGAGGAAAGGTATTCATGTAAAGGAATTTGAGAAACTTGCTAACAGTGATCGGTAAGTAGTCGTTATATTTATTGTAAACACTATCTTTTATGATTTGAAATTCTGTTCACTGTTATTATTTTAATGAATGTTATATTTACTATTGTCATTTTTATTAGTATTTTGCAATAGATTTAGTATTTCTATATGCTTTGCAATTTTAATAAGCTATTGGAAACATATTTTGATATCTAATTTACTGTATATTTGGAAGATATGAATGTAATTTAATTTTGATTTTTAAATTATAGACATTTGTAAAATAGCTAAATCATATATTGAATGTAATTCTAAATTGACAGTTTTTGAAAGTAATAGGAAATAATTTGTAATTGAGATTTTTTTTTTTTTTTTTTTTTTTTTTTTTTTAAGTAACTTTAATTTCTGATATAAATCTTTTTTATTTTATGGCTGTATTTAAGGTAGTAATATTTATTGTATGATTCATGATAATATAAAACAGTCAAATTCTCTTGGTGAATATAATTGTTTAGCTTCATTAATTTCATTTTCTTGATTATATTACATTTTGCTATTTTTTTTTTTTTTTTTTTTTTTTTTTTTTTTTTATAGACATCATACACCCCGTCATGCTGATTATGAAGAACTTGAAAGAAAGTATTGGAAAAATATCACCTTTGTGTCTCCTGTGTATGGAGCAGATATTTCAGGAAGTCTTTATGATGATGATCAAGATTATTGGAATATTAACAGGTTGGGGACAATATTGGATCATGTCAATGAAGACTATGGAATTAAAATTGAAGGTGTTAATACTGCCTATCTTTATTTTGGTATGTGGAAAACTACATTTGCTTGGCATACAGAGGACATGGATTTATACAGCATCAATTACATTCATTATGGAGCCCCAAAATCTTGGTATGCTATCCCACCTGAACATGGAAGAAGACTGGAGCGACTTGCTCAAGGTATGATCACCTTGAGTTTTGTACATGTCCTGTTTAAATATCAAAATGTTAGTTTTAAATTTGTTTTCAAGTGTTAAGCTGGTCTAATAAAAAAAAAGGATGGTGGGGGGGTTAAGTACAAGAACTATTCATAACATTCTCTTAGATTTTTTTCTTTTACATTGATTGACACTTTCCAAAATTAATTTATTTTAAAATTTTATCATCTTTAAGATAATTTAAATTCAATCTGTGTGCTATTTGCACAACTATAAACCATATACATTTTGGTAGGGTTATGCTTAAGCTATTTAGTAGGGTTTTTTTTTTTTTTTTTGATGACTATCTGGTTTTAGTTGTATTCCATGAGATATCATGTCTGGTTTAGTTGTGTTCCATACATTTCTTAAAAATACAAAACATTTTGTAAATATAACTATGTATAACCATCAACAAAACATGCTCTTGGCCTGCTGATAGTGGTGCTGTTTGAATTTATCATTATCTGAACTAAATTGATTTATTTCTCCCATCATCAGTCAAAAATGGCCTGCAAGGCCACCTGAACATTCATAATTCCGAGCCTGGCTGTCAAAGTGTCAAAATTTAATCAGTTACTGATGTTGTTTATTCAATATTGTATACCTCTTTACAGAAAATTAAATTTGATTGTAAACAAATGTAATTTGTCCAGCCAAATCTAGCTGTTTGATGTAGAAAGGGTCTTAATAAAATTATACTCCAAAGCTGAATTTTTATTTAATTAAAAAGTAGTTGTAAAAAATTATCGTTTTATGGTTTAAATAAGTTTTAAAGTTGTCACATTCATTGTAACATGCATGAACAATTTTCACTATCAAAATTTTAATGTTTATAAACATAATTCAGATATATTTTAAATTTCTACTGAAAATGAAGTACATGTATAATTAGGTACACATGGTTCTAATTTGTTTCCTGATTTTCTATAAATTGATACATCTATTTTTGACAGTTTTAAATATTACAGAATTCTCAAAGTATATTAAGTAGTACTTGTGTTTGAATGGAAGATTGGTTTCATAATCTGTAAAATATAAACTATATGTGTATAGTTTAATAGGAAAAGCACTATCTAGATAAAATTTTAAAAAGTGATTATTGAAAAATTTCAATTAAAATTATATTACTAAAGTGGAAACTTATTTACTTGCTTTATTTTTCATATGCTGGATCTATTATTCTCTTTAAGTTTCATTTATTTTTTCCTTTTACAAAAATGTATTAAATTTTTTAAATAATGATTTTATGAAACAATTCAATTATTACATACAAACATGTGCATATAACTGGAATTTTACAAAGTTGTCATTGGAATATTTCAGTGTTTGGAATTAGGCATGTTTAGGGTATTAAGTGATCAGCATTTTAAATGATTCGTTATTTTTATAAAAGTCAGGATTTAGAAAGAAAATTTCAGATGTATTGTTTAGTTATTAGTCAAAACAATACATGTAGAAATATGACATAATTGACAATCTTTTTTCTACATTTGAAAGTATTTCCATGGCAAATATCCTTTCGCAAAATTTAATGAGGCTTGTATTGTATAAACAAAATAGATTTTTACATTTACTCTCCACTTTTTTTTTTTCAAACTGATAAAGTAAAAGTTTAAATTTAAGATTAATGTAAATATTGCATGACCAATATGTAAAATGGATCATAAAGTTAATAAAAAGATTTACTTACTTTTTTTAGATGCTACTCTCTAGTTTTAAAAACATATTCTCTTGATAATGTTATGGTAGATACTTATTGTAAATTTTATTATCATTACTTTTCTAATATGATTTTTTTTTCTCTTTATTTCAGGTTTCTTCCCTTCAAGTTTTCAAGCCTGCCCTGCATTTCTGCGTCACAAAATGACATTAATATCTCCACATATCTTGAAGAAGTATTCTATTCCTGTGAATAAGGTACATTATTCTTATTTCCCTAATTTCCTTCCATATTATGAAAATACAATGTAATTTGATCTTTTATCAGTTAAAGTATCCATTGCTTGCAGCTGGTTATAATAACAAAATGATTTCTTAGTACTGTAATGGGAAGCTGGTAAGACTTGATCACAGTAAAGTTATCTCTATATATATATATATATATATATATATATATATATATATATATATAAATTCCTGAAAAGTAGTACCATATAATTTCCAATAGCAAATGGATAACTGAGAAATGCCTATTTTTATAATATCTTTGTTATTGTCATTTTCCACATGTGCCAAGGTTAATTTTCTGTGCCATTGGTCATTTATAGTAACTGCATAATAGTAATTCACTATCGTAAAGGAAAAACAATAGATTTTTATTTCTGGTAAATTTCCAACAAAGAAAACTATGAAAATTAGAATATTTTATGGAAAAATTCTTATATTAAAAATTGTTAAAATCTGACACCAAATGTGAGTGTTGTATAAAAAAAGAGATTTGCTGTATAGATCAAACAAATTTACAGATGAGATTTGATTTGCTATCTTAATGAAGCAAAATTGTTATTCCTTCTTTTCTTTTTTCCTAACTTTTAACCAGTATCACCCTAAGCAAGGCAGTACAGCCACTATCATGCAAGGGGATACAAGGTGTGGAGAAATTAGGAACTGAAACATTATTAATAAGGAGAAATAGAAAAGAGCAATCGGGAGGGCAGTAGATAGTCATTGACATTGCAATTAAATTTTTGTAGGTTAAAGTTGGCTGGAAAACATGGGGCCAGGAGAGAGTTCCACAAGCAAGAAGTGCAGGATAAGAAATTGTTAGCATAGAAGTTGTGGTTACATCTAGCTAGCTCAACTGTAAATTGATGAGATCTCACTGCCAATTTAGTATTGCACTTAAATTCATACAATTTAAGTACCATAGCAAAGAGCTCATCCAAACGATTATCATGAAAGTATTTATAAAAATGGCACAGAGGTAACCTTACAGTGGTGAGCAAGTGACTGAACTTAATTTGTTTATGCATTTTCAGAGATGTAATTTTCATTATGTTAATCATACAATCTTGTGTTCAATACAGATTACACAAGAGGCAGGCGAATTCATGATCACTTTCCCCTATGGTTATCACTCAGGATATAATCATGGTTTTAATTGTGCAGAATCTACCAATTTTGCTACACCTCGGTGGATTGAATATGGAAAGCGATGTTTACAGGTAAGTATAAGGCTAGCAGAAAGTTTTCTTTTTAATTATTGTTTCTGCTAATGTTGGAATGCATATGTTCTCATTTATATTTGTCAGTAAGGTACCTAAATTTTATCAGGTTTTGTATTACTTTATATATTACTTTTGCATCAAATTAGTTACATAACAAATTCATTTTTAGAAGCATCTGGTTGCAGACTTCTTAAACTTGATTGCACAAGCAAAGTATAATGATCTGTGGTGATTACATTCACCATAAAATACTACCAGAAAGATGAATTTTCATTTAAAATTTTAACAACTTGTGGTGTGTGTGTGTGTGGGGAGGGGGGTAATCTTGCATAATTATTGAAATTTTAGTTTGTGGAGGTTAAAGAATGAAAAAAACTGCAAGCAGTAATGGTATTGTAAAAACTGTCTTTTTAAAAAGGGAACTCCCTATTTCTTAATATATTAAGAATTATTTCTTAATGGTTCATCTGTCAAAAATGCAGTACTGTATAAATAGGTAAAATTGATATTTAACTTTTTTAATCTGAGAAACATTTTAAAATGCAAATTAAACTGGATAATTCATTGCCTTCTCTCTTTTTTTTTTTTTTTTTTTTTTTTTTTTTTTTTTTATGGGTCAGTAGGCAACTTTATTTTGTTTATTCTAAAATAGATCTTTTCTTTACTTTAGTGTACTTGCCGGAAAGATGGTGTGAAAATCAGCATGGATACATTTGTTCGTAGATTCCAGCCAGAACGTTATGAACTCTGGAAAAAAGGCAAGGATATTGGGCCTCATCCTGAGGATCATACAAGAGTAACACATTCAAGGCAAAGGTCAGCTATTCTTATTTATTATCTCATTTTAGAATCCTTTTTTCTTTTCTTTTTTTTTTTTCTTTTTTTTTCTGATTTTATTACTGCATATTTTCTTTTTCTTTCTCTTTATATATTATAAATATTTAAATCCATGCTTTGATATACATTCATTGATTACAGAAAATATACCTTTTTAGTTTCTCTTTCTACACAGTCATACAATCAATCATTGCTTAAATGGACTGAAACCTTTAAGATGACTCTTCATTATAATGGAGAATTTTTTTTAATTTTAGATTTAAAGAAATGGAAATATTACTTTAAATGAAATTAACCCTTAACTGAAATAAAAATTTAAGTTCATCTCTGCATTTCTATTCTAACCCATTTCAAAAGTATGTTCTATAATTTTATAGGAAAACAAAATTTTGCAAAATGTTCATAAATTCCACATATCTGATTCATTATTGTAGTGGATTTCAAAAGAACTTTCTCCATAACATTAATAAGCTTTCCTATTTTGTAGATGACAAATATGAAATAATCACATCAATCAAATCTCATTAATATTTCATAAAATCAAACTTATTCTTTTTTATTTGTCTGCTATACAAATATTTTCAACATTTACACTTGCAAACATAATGCTTAAAGTGCTTTATGAGTGAGGGGAATATTAATGAAAAAAGAATTAAAAACAGAACCTTATTTTGCTTAAAGATAAATGTGTTTTAGTGTATTAAAAATTTTAAGTTTAATTTGGTATTAACCTTGAAGCAATAATTTATTTTTTATGTGCAGTTATTTGTCACTTTTTATTTGTTCATCTCAATTCCAGTGGAGACAAAAGAACAGCCTTTGAAGCTAATAGTTCTGGAACAGTGTCCACAAAAAGGCATCCAGTCACTAAACTTGAGAACATGAAAAAGAGGGGTCGTCCTCCTGGCAAAAAAGAGAAGGACATACTTTGGAAGGAGATAACTGAAGAAGAGATTCGTCAGGCCATGTCTGAAAACGCCGAGGAACCTGTGGGTCTAAAAATGGAAGAAGAGCTACCAGTTGATAATTGCTGTAATCCTACAAAAAAGAAGACAATTCGAAAAAAGAAGGATGGTTCAGTTGATGGAGAGGAAACAGATATTGAAGAGAAACCACCTAAAGTGCGCAAGAAAAAAGTAAAAATGGAAATTTCACCTGGTTTAATACCAACTATGGAAACAGGCACACAATCAGAAATGCAGTCTAGCCATACCCCTTGTAAATGTGCCCAACAATGTACACACAGTGGCAACTTCAAGCAGCAACAGTCATGTACTTATTCTGGCTCTAAAATAAATATCTGTCCCGGTGCTAACCAGGACAGATATGCTGGACATATGGACATGAAGCAGGGCCAACAAATTAGCCCTAAGATGAAACAAGGTCACTATGCTAACATGAAACAGGTTCTGAATACAAATTCAAAACAAAATGCACAAACTTGTTTTCAGCTTTGCACACAAACTGGCTTAAAACAGGAACAGAAACAACAAAACCAAGTTGGTTTAACGTCATGCTCACATTTGAGTTACAAACAAAATATGCAAATCAGTTTGCCATCATGTACAGAGTGCAGTTTATCATCGAACACACAGTGCAATTTAACATCAACTTCCCAATGTTGTTTATCATCAAGTCCTCAGTGTTGTCTACAATCAAATGCACAATGTAATATGCCATCAAGCTCACAGTGCAGCTTATCAAATGTACCATGTAGCTTAATGAGTGCACAAAGCAGTTTATCACCAAACAAACTGAATGGAAAACCACCCACTTGTCATCGTACAGATATGCAAGCTGAGTTTTGTGATGGTCTCTCAAAATTTATGCCTCTTAATGTGAACACAGATGGTGAGGTTAAGAAGAAAGTGAAACGGGTTCGAAAGAAGAAAGTCCCATTGGACGGTGTTGACAATGGCAGTATGAAACCACTTGCTAAAAAGACTCAGGGGACAATGCATTCTCCAATCCTGGCCAATGGTAGCCTGCCAGAAAATGGGGAAGAACCTTTGCAGAAAAAAATGAAGCAAGAAGATGTGCAGCAACAGTGTTTTACATCAGCAGCTGGCACAATGACACAAACAAAGACCTGCACATTTTTCAATGGCACATCAACAACCAATACAACATCGGCCACCTCCGGATCTTCTCAAACAAGTATTAATTTTATCCCATTAAGCAATATTCAAACCCGTCATATAAACCAGAACAAGAAACCTTCAGAATCAGCAAACTGCAGCCATCAGCCATTTGCCCAGGTAGGTGCCCAGCCAAGTTTTAGCTCCCTTTGTTTAAAAGCTGAAGGAGACAAACAATTCTTTGAGGGGAAAATGTCATCAAATCTGGTTTCTCCTACTCCTAGCCAATTGGTGCATGTACATGCTAATAAGAAATCTGGTACCTCCAATTTAGAGTATTATGCCAAGTCACAAGAAGGGTTCATCTTAAAATCTCCCAATCATCAAACTGAATCTGTAATATACTCTTCTCCAAATCAAAATAATCCTGAATCACATTCTGGGCATGAAATGTGTTGTTCTGCTGATACTGCTTGTGATTGCAATTATTCTAGTGATGCAAATAGCACCAGTATGCCACAGCAACAGCACTATACAGAACTTACCCCCTGTACAGTTAATGAATCTACTAATGTAGCTACAACTGTTCCACACAGCAAACTTTACTCCAATCCTAGTTTTACTGAGTCAGGGCCAGAACTAATCAAGCTAGCTCATGATATCCTTCATAATTCATCAGAACCCCAAACACAACGGTTTGCCCCAAATACTACAAATAGTGTGCAGCAGGTACAGACTGACTCAGGTAAAAACACTTGTACTGTTATCAGAGTCCCTTCTATGTCAACAGGTGGCAGGCAAAATTTGAAGTCTCCACTTCTTGTCATTTCTCCTAATGCCAGGGGACAGATGATGTCAAATCAGATAATGGTCGATACCACTCCTACTATCATTAATAATAATAATAATAATAATAATAATTTAACTGGAGACTCTAAAATGCCACATTTATCACCCCAAATACAAGCTCAGTTTACCCCAGAACAAGCAGCCCATGTCAATGTTATTAACCAAGGATCTGCTTCTTTATCTATGCCTAAACTGACAGCTGAGGTTTCACAGGCTAGTTTATATGCAGCAAATCATGCAGGGACAATATCAAAAACAATAGTGATGCCTTCAGATCATGTCAGAACAATGAATGAAAAAAATCAGTTGAAAAAATGTATTCAGGCCTATCAGCAGAGTTCTGGTTCTATTATTGGCAGTAAAAGAAAGAATAAGCTTACTTATGTTCAAGTAACTCCTACAAATAATGCTTCCGTAACTCCGCAAATGGTTGTTCTTCAAAGTGGGCAAGGTGAATCTGTTAATTTTGCTAATATGACTCCTGGAAACAGTCAAAGAAATGTAGTAAATCCACAGTCACTGTTAACAGGAAAGAAACTGAGTCCAATTCCTGCATCAACTGCCATAACAAAAGCAGTCACTTCAAATGCTCAATCAATTCTTAATGTTGGCACTGGTAAAACTGAAGGAACTTTCTCAACACAAAATGTTTCTTCTTTCTCTTCTGCAGTGATTGCTTCACAAAGGAATGGAACAAATGTGATGGCTAATCAGATACAAACCACTAACAATGCCTCCTATCTAAATGTAGGACTTGCTAATACACCTAATATTGTCACAAATGTTGCACAGTATGACAACCAATCTTTAATTGTTTCACAACCAATCAGTGAGGTAGCATCCGCATCAGTGGGAATGCAGGCAACTGGAAATATGTTTGAAGTGCAGAACCAATCCTTAGTTGGTATCAATACAAATATGTGTAACATCTCATCATCCGGTGCACAGCAAATGTATAGTAATATGTCCTTAATCACTTCAAAACCTGGTCGAGCCCAAACAGCTGTTGTCAGTTCACCAATGTCTGTGTGTGGCTCAATTCCCTCCATTGGAATCAAGCCATGCCAGCCAAACCGAACTTGTCAGTTGAAGGATCTTAACAGTGGAACAACTGTTGAACCTTTGTCCTCTGCTCCTCTCACTCACATTATCAACCAAGATGGTCAGGTTGGTCAAACTCAGTTTGTCTTACAAGGTGTGCGCCAAATCCAACCTGTGGTTCAACAAATTCAGTCGGGAGCCCGCTTAAAGGTTCAAAATTTCTCCCCTGTTACAGTAGATAATGGTCAGGTGCCTAATAGTAATATGGCAATGGCAAGTCCTGCCAACAACCAACATTTTGTCAGTTCAACAATAACTCCTGCCAGCAAGGTTAACTCTGCCATGGCTGCAGCTCATAAAAAATCCAAAACCCCACAAATAGCATCTCAGCGTTTGCCTTCTGTTCAGAAATCCAACCATCCTACCATGCAACCATTATCCTCACCTAATGCATCCACTAAGTTTAACTTCACTGGTTACCCAACCAGCATATCTAGTCCTGAAAATTGCAATAACATGCAGTCTAATTCCTCTGAACTAAACCTGGAGACACCAAACACCACCCTATGCTCTGCTGCCAACAGTACATTTACTGGTAGTTTGGGCAGTGGCTCACTGTCATCTCCAAACTTTCAGACCAACTTGAAAAAATCTCCATCAGCTGTAGTAGCTGAGGCTTTGCCAATTCCCTCGCTCAGTGCAGACACGTTGACTGCTTGTATGGGACTGACAGGCACCAACAATTTCAGCATTCTTGGTAAGGGTATGTGGCAGAGTACATATGTTCAGAGTAATGAAAGCTCTGAGGGCTCGGACAGTGACCAGCGCTCAAAGCTGACCCTCACTCCAAAACCCCTACAAATCTCACCCAAAGGTACACAGCCTGCCTCTAAAAAAGAAAAGAAGACATACAAAAAGAAAACTGAGTCATCTGGAGCAAGTCCAGAAATTACACCACAGGTAAGCTTTTGGGAAAACTTTGGAAAATGGATGTGACAAAACAATTTTAAAAAAAAGATTATGTTTCTATTTATATGAAAACTGAGTGTTCTTATATTGAGTAAAGAGTGAAATTTTCTCCTTATTTTCTGATATTCCTTTTATGTTTTGATTCAATTTTTAATTTAGTGCATTAATCTATACACAGAATCCTACAAGCAAGACAATAAATAATTAATCTTGGAAAATGTTCTCTTAAAAAAAACAAATTGTCATTGTCATTATTGACTTTACTGGACTGAGTTACCTGATTGAGTTCCAATTCTATGTTTAATAAAAAGGTTTGAGGAAATAATAACTAAAAATGTTATGTTTTATAGTATAGTAACAAGAGATTACAAAAATAATTCTAGTTTTAATTTTGGATAATGTAAATTTTGGAAATTGTGTGCTACACACCTACAAACCTTTTTATTAAGCTTAGATTTAAGTTGTTGAAATGTTTTTTTTTTTTTTTTTTTTTTTTTTTTTTTTTTTGTTTTGTTTTGTTTTGTTTTTTATCGGAGGAACTTACATTCCAGTTAAGTTAATATTGGACAGTGCCATTAATTAAAACAAATAACTTGCCAAATACGGGTAACTTGACAACTGACCAATTTATATAACCCTTTGTTGTAAATGTTGACTTTTTGAGAGTGCCAGATTAAAATTTAAAATAAATTAAGGATCCCTAAAATAAATATATGTACTTATTTTATATGGAAGATGCATATTGTTTGATATCTATATATATATATATATATAATCACACACACGATAACCAAAAAGTAGTCTTTGCTGTTTTTTTTTATTTATTAGCCAAAAAAAGAAAAAAGGTATACAGCAAATCTGACATAACGTTAGTCCTCAAAGTAATCTCCATTGGAATCTGGAACCTTTTGCCAAAGTGTCTCCAGCTGTGCAATGCCCTTGCAGTAAAAATCGGGTGTCTTGGATGTAAAAAAGTCTGTGAGCACCTGCTGCAAATCTGCCTCATTTGTGAAAGATTTCCCACAAAGGTGGTTGTCCAGGGAATGGAAGAGGTGGTGATCTGTTGGCACAAGGTTGATGGTGCAGTGTTTCCCAGGCAAGTTGCTTTTGGTATCCTTGGCCACCATGCCATATGAGGCTTAGCATTGTCATGGAGGGACAATACACTCTTGCAATTAATCAGTGCCGGCTCCTTCTGCTTCAATACCTGTCGCACATGTTCCAACAGTTGCGAGTACAAGTTCGCTGTGATGGTTTGGCCCATTGGTAGCAGCACATAGTGCACCATTTGTCAACTAGATACATAGCTTGGTCTTGCATGAATGTAGAGGTGGTCTTGTGGTGACAACCAATATCTGAAAGTGTCATACGGGACCAGCTTTTTGTCATTGGTGAACATTCAATCAAATATAGCTATCACACCTTATTGCTTGTTGGCTTCCAAAAATGTGTGGGGTACCCACTTGCTCAATTTGTTTGCCTTCCTTATGCAGTGCACATAGTCTATTTCATCAGAAACCTACTTCCTATATGGCTGCCTTCAGGGCCTTATCATCCATGACCTGTAGCTGGCCACTGTTGTTCACCACAAAGGAACAGATCTGAACTTCTGGAACCAATACCTGGCAGTGCATTCACTCACAGCATTATTCTCAAAGGCTTGACATATTTGGCGATTTGATGTAACTATGGACAAGACCACCTTAAAGTCATAAAGCAGACAACCCCAAACTAGGACTGATGTGTGTGCGTGCAACACACCTGCATTGGTCAAGAGTAATGCCCGCCCTTTTCCCAGCATGTGACACCCTCATTTGCATATCAGTGATCACTTCTCCCCACACAACATGAAAAATGGCAAGGACTTTTTTGGTTACTTTATATATTTGTCTAGCTATATATATATATATATATATATATATATATATATAATCTTTCATATATGCACACACACACTATATATATATATATATATATACACACACACACACACACATAATCTTTCATATATGCACACACAATAAATATATATATATATATATATATATATATATATATATATATATATATATATAGGCACCTCTACTAATTTACTATAAAAATTAGCATACCATGATAAAATATACCAAACTTGTTAAAACTTTATTTTTATTAAGTTTGGGGCATTTTTTTAAGTTTTTTTTTTTTTGTTTTTTTGTTTTTTTTTTTTTTTTTATTATTATTATTATTAAATATTTTTTTAGAATGTTCAAAAATTTGGCCACAAAAATAATTGGCTGATTTTAATGATACTTTCAGGACTTTGAATATTTTTATTTATTTATTTATTTTTTTTTTTCTAAATCTTGGTGAAAAAAATTTTTAGATTTTTTTTTTTTTTTTTTTTTTTTTTTTTTACATCTGTTAACCCCAAAACACACACACATGTGCATGCATGTGCATTTACACTTATTTCATTTTGGGAAATTTCAAGAAATTAAATTTTGTCCTGCTTAAATATTAGTAAAAAGCAGAACACCTTGGAGAATTTAAATCATTTTCTTTTTTTTTTTCTTTAAACATTACCACAAGTTACATTGAATCTCGGAAAATAAAAAATGCAATAAAACAGACATTATTTAATTAGAAAAACTTTTAATTGCTTTTAAGTTTATATTGGGCACTTGTTTTTAGAAAAAAATTTTTTTTTTTTTTTTTTTTTTTTTACTGAATAATGAATTTTTGCAAGAACTGTTTTCATTTTTTTAAAATTTTAATTACAATAATGTATAAAGTTTAAAATTTTAAATTTCTGTATTATCTCGGTTAGGTGTTATTAAATAAAAACTATATTGACTAATCATAAATGGAAAAGCTTAGTACAGTTCATTGACCACCAATATTTAAAAAAAAAAATTGAAATTTTTATTTTGTTTTAGTGTATAAACGGACAGATTTTTGTAAATACAGATGACTATACACAACATTATCAGAAAATAAGAGTGATGATGGTAAATTCAATCAACATTAGATTATAGAGAATATTTTCCTAAATTTTTAAGATTACTTCAGAGTTAATTATATAAAAAAAGGTGCACACATTATATTCCTCAAGTAAATTTTGCAGATAATTCCACTGTAGGAAAAAATTAGGTAAACTTTAATCTGTCAGTCAACCTGTTAACACTTTAAATATAAAGCTACCACCAAATTAAAAATGGTATTTCTGCGATATTTTAAACTAAAAGTAATAGTTGTTTTGAATCAGATTAAACTTTAAATCGGCAAATATTTATACAATAAAGTTTCAAAAGTATATTTTCTTTTCAAAGATCTTTTTTTTAATAAAGAGAATTACATTGTGATGAAAGTAACCTAAAAATGGCACTAAAATTAACAACTTTAGCAGTTTCAAAACTCCTTCCAGTCAATTTAAATTAGGTTTGAAATACAAAAAAAACATTTTGCTTATTGGAGATATTAAAGTTAATGTATTAGCTTGAAATTAAAGCTAAAATAAGTGTCAGGGAAGATTTTTCATTTTTAAAAATTCATTTTAAACCATAGGTATTGCAAATCTGTGGAGGTACCTACATGTGTATATATGTGCGCATGTCTCTTTCATACCTATATCGATCTATCTTATATAAATGTGTGTGTATCTATCTATATCTATCTCTCTCTCTATATATATATATATATATATATATATATATATAGTGTGTGTCTATATTTATCGTGTGTGTGTATATCTCATATATTATCTGAACAAAATTAAATGGGATCAAATATGGATCAGAATGATAGGGTAAGGAAAAAATAGCAAATGTTTATAAATCTAACATGTCTCACTTTTATTAAAGCTTCATCCAAGAATGAAATATGGGGAAAAAGAAAGAAAAACTTCTAGTATTTTTAATGTTTGTGTTTGCTTTTCATTGGTTAGGTAGTCTTCACATGTATTTATCTTTCTCTGGTGAAGCTTTAATAAAACTGAAAGAGATTATATTCATAAGTGTTTCCTATTTGTTCTTTATGTTATATATATACACACGCACACACACACACACGCACACACTGAAAATAGTTTTCAAATTGCTAGCACACTCTAAGAGAAACCCAATTTATTTTTTCAAACTGGAATGCATATTGATTAAAATCTACCTTCAATTATTCATTCACTCCCAATATTCATAAACTGCATATAGATTTCTGCAAATGGCTAGTTGCCATAAGAATCTGCAATTTGGCCTTCATTATTTTTTCCATAATTTATTTTAAGATCAGAAATAGATCTTTAAAGCAATCACTTAAAATTATATTTCTTTCTTTTTACTTATAAATATAAGTTTATGCAGTTCTTAACAAGTCATATGAAATTATTTTTTTTAATCCTCCATTTCCAAACTATTGGCATATAATCAATTTCTGTATGTTACCTATCTGATCCATTTTTCAGAATTTAAATAGTTCATTTCAAAGTTCATAACATTTTTGAGTTTTCATTACAGATTTCAGGGTTAAATAAAATTGAAAGGAACTAGTCATCTAATCATGTTACCATCTGTTAGTGCCAACAATCAACCTCAAACAAATTAATCCAATTTTATTTTTCAAGCCTTCAATTGTTTGGAATGGATAGTTAGTCTGGCTTGTCAAAAGTGCCCAATGAATTATGAATGGATACGCCTCACTATCACCATTTTTTTTCTGTGTTACTGTGGCAATATACTTTTGGTACAGCATCAAGAATTTTCAAAATACAAATATGAACTATGCTGCTTAACTTCAGTGATCATGCAAGAATTAGTGTTTTACACATGTTGAACAAATTAAATAAATGCAATAGAAAATCATCAAACGCAAATTGGTTAAATATAAATAGCTATAGGATTCATTTCAGATATTAGCAAAAACTGATTTTAATTATATAAAATAGGAATTGTGTATGTGCATAACCACTCCTTAATTTGGTACCATTTTACAAGTTTCAGATTTAAAGACATGATTATAAAAAGGCAAATATATAAGCAGCTACTAATATTTTATAGATAAAAATACATCCAAATATATATATATAAATATGTAATGAAAAACAAACCACTTTAATGTACCATTACGATAATTTATTTCACCTAAATCCTTTTTTAAGGATTCAGGATCATCGGGTAAATCTTCCAATTTACCTGATGATCCTGAATCCTTAAAAAAGGATTTAGGTGAAATAAATTATCGTAATGGTACATTAAAGTGGTTTGTTTTTCATTACATATTAGCTCTGTCCTAACATTGAGCTCTCAGGATTTCATCCTCTTTGGATTTACCAATTCGGTTTGCCAAGTTCCTTATAACTTAACTATATATATATATATATATATATATATTTTTGCATTGTTCTTTTTGTTATACTTGTTTTGAGGTTCATGTTAGGTTTTTGGTGGGCTTTATGATGACAGTTTTTTTCTGAAAAACAATTTAAACTTTTGAAGAAAGATATGCTCTGTTTTAATTAATAATGTATTTTTTGTTTTTTCTATAAATCAAAACATTTGTTGTACTCTGATGGACACCTGTTATTGATATGTTGTTGACAGATATTAAGAATTTTAGAAATTTCCCTTAAAACTAAGAATTTCTCTAACAGATCAGTTTCTTAAAACTTTTTATACTCCGCCATGATCAAGAAATGTTTTTCTTTTATGTGATAACTAATATAATTTAGTAGAAACTAAACCTGTTATCAACAATCAAATTGGTGCAATTTTATTGATGGAAACTTCAAATTTTTTAAAATAACTTTCTTTTGATTTACTTAGCTGAATGATTGAATTTTTTCCTCAGCTTTTTACAATATGTACTGTGTAAGTTTGATACAGTTCATATGCTTCCTTTAACATTAAAAAAAAAACTAATTGTGAAGTCATTTCTATAACATTATTTTAATGAAGTTTCTTTACTACAATGAAAACCATATTTTTTTTTTAATGCTTGCCTGCACCTACTGTATGAGACATAGTAATTAAATGAAAGGATAATGATTGATAATGAAAACAATTATTGAATCAGTATTCTTTCTGTTAATGTACTTGTATAAGAAAGCTTGACTGTTTTAGAAAATGCATTGTAAATTTTGTGCTATTTGAAAAGTTTATGCATAAAACTATTTTCTTTGTAAATTTTTGTTTTATTTTACTATGAATTTTTAGAGATAATAGGTACATTTAAAAATTATCTCAATTCAAAACTAGCTGAATACAATTGTTGACTGCTTTAATAAAATATGGGATATTTACATAGTATTTTCCTATAAACTCAATACTATTTCTCTATCGAGTCTAATCTAAAAATAAATCCATAATTAATATTTTCTCAGTTCATTTTATATCTAACCAACCTGATCAAGTAGCCTCAATAAAAACTAATATTCATAGCCGACTTGTAAACCTTATTCATGATCATCCATGTACCAGCCAAAGTAACTTCTAGGCAACTTTGTAATATCTGTCTTTATGGCATTTGTATCTGTGCTAAGCATTCCAAGTAATTTAACTGAACAATGATATTCTCTTGATTAAATATGTTGATTTGATAGTTGCACTGATTTTGGAATATTTATCTTTTCTCTTTCCCAATCTGTTGTAAAAAGTGTAGCTGTACATAAAATAGGTTGTTGAAAAATAATAAAAATTGTCATACTAAGTGTAAAGCTTTTTGTTGATTTATGTTAAAACTTTCTATTGTGTAATAATTGGAAATTTTTAAAACTTATTTTATTTGTCTACTTTTGTGTTGTTATAAAAATGATTATTGTTAGTAGCTGGTAAAAGGTGTCCCAGTGTTACTGTCCTCTTGCTAATGATTTCATCTAGCCATTTTTGTAAGTGGTAATCAAGTGCCATGAGTTCTGTAAGTTGTTTCACTATACATTGTTCTTACCAATGGAAGAGACGTTGAAGTAATTAAGTCTGTGCATCCAAAGTGGCCTTGTTATAAAGGCTGAATTCGCCTCTTTTTCCCTGCCTCTCCCTCATTATGATACTGATACCAATTATAACCATCTATCTCTTCAATATATTTATAATCACTGCCTATCATCAATTCTCAGTTGTCTATCAAACTAACCATGTTTGTGTTCAAATCTGAAGTATTTCATGCAATTTTTCCCTCTCAAATGATAGCTAAATGATTTTTTTTATGAAATTTAAAGATTATCTTCTTACCCAAATTTATTTTAAGTCTTTAAACTGTAAGTTTTTTGTAATTTCTTTTTCTCATCCCCAAATTCATAAATTGATTCATTTTATTCCAATGTATGACAGCTATAGGGGTCTGTACCTTATTTCTATTCACCATATGTTTCAAAGATACAATAATTGTAACATAATCAATGTAATAAGTGTTAATATATTTAAAAAAAGAAAAAAAAAAGTAGAATTTTTTGTTGAGGGTTTAAATGTTGAATTACAACCACTGAATTGCTTTTTTGAATTCATATTCCCTGCCTAAAATTGGTTTGGGTCTATTAAATTAGAAATAATCATATATAAATTTTTTATAAAACCATTAATATAACCTGTTCAAATCATTTAGATTTTTTTCAGTGTAGTAGGATGCCAAAAAATATGCAAGTAATTAAAATCTAATCAATTCTGTAAAAACTGCACACATTTGTTCTTCAAAATCATTTAACCTGTAAATTTTAATTTTTTTGGCCCCCTTCCAATAAAGTATATCTTTTGAAAAATGAATGACTAATTAATGAAGACAGTACTTCCTATGTTTTAGTTTTTTTGTAAATGTTTGGTGGGACTCTTTGTTTAATCATCCTGATTGAGGTAGCCACTTTGTTTTTCACCTGTGATGACATTGTTGTCAGTCTTTTGTGCAATCTGATCACAGTTGATATTTGTTTTTGGAGAAAGTGAAAAAAAAAAAACACTGTTTTTTCCCCCCGCTTGATAATGTGAAGGTATTAATGTTTGAAAAATGGCTGTTGCTGTGATGTTATGGCTCCTGAATTTTTTTTTCTTTGTCTAAACATTTCTGACCAACAATGTCAAGTTGAAAGAAAAAGAAATAGTTCTTAAGGAGGTGTACAGAGAAATAATCCTGATCTCTGCCTCTAGTATTGGTACATTGCACAGTCTTGTATCAACAATGTATTTGTTCCTCTTTTTTTCCCCCTTTTTTTTCCTTTTTTCTTTATTTATATTTTTTTTTATATACAAATTTGACAACTGATTTTGTATGGAAATCTGCAACTTGACTTTCCTAGTTTCAGCATTGAAACCTTCACACTGTCAGAACTGCTGTCTTGAAAAAAAATAAAAGGTTGGACTTTGGGGGCTTTGACCCTCAACACACACAACACTCACAAAAAAAAAAAAAAAGAAAAAAAAAAAAAAAAAGAAAAATCTGCATCGATAAGCAGCCATTTTTCAACTGACAAAAGCTGTGAACTTTGCATTAAAAAAAAACAAAGACAAAATGATAAAGACCCAAAAAAATACAAAAATACACAAAAAATGAAAAAGAAAAAAACAAGGAAAAACTGTTTAAACTTGTTATTGTAGTGTGTGACCTCAGTAGGATGATTAAACTGATCACATGACAGCCTGTATACTGGGTGTAGATTTCATAAATGTATTGTTCGCACTTTTCTAATAATAAAAAATTTCCATCCTAAAGTTGCAGTGTTTTCTTCCAACTTTTTGTGGGAGCTTACTGTATACCTGGGTTCTGTTTGTTTTGTGTTTGGCTGGTTGAATTACAAAAAATAATCATGAATGACTGTATTTATTTCATATATTTGGTTTCTTTTAAACCATAGTTTACATTCAGTATTAGCATATATTGGACCTTCGTGCCTGTAAAAAAAAAAAAAAACAAAAAAAAAAAAACAAAAAAAAACAGTGTCAAAAAGATGGTTTTTCCCTTTATACTGTTATTATTTTAACTATCTACACACTTGGCAATATTTATTGTTTTAAAAAGCGATGATTAGAATTGTAAGAAAACCTAGACATATGGTGAAAGTGAATTTATGTATTTTTCTTGCGAATTTACAAAAAAAAAATATTAATACTATTAGATTGTTTATCTACAAGAACAATTTACATTCTAAAAACTAATACAATTATATTAAAACTTATGCAACATTTATCATTTACCAATTTATAAAGAAATAAATATGAACATTTTTGATTCATAAATTTATAAACATTAAAATATGTGAACCAACTATAAGAAATTATTATTTACAATTTTATAAAGTTCAAATCAATTGGCAATTAACTGATGTTTTGCCAACCATTCCAATAAACAATATAATAAATAGTTTATTATTTCTATGTCAGTTTTCAAGAACAAGAAAATGTACAAATTCACTTTCATATATTTAGAGTTTATTAAAATTATAATCATTGTTTTTTTTAAAACCATAAACATTGCTGAATAGTGAAGGTAGTTAAAATAGTGGTGTAATGGGAAAAATTGTCCTTCTTGACTTGCCCCCACCCCCCCCTTTTTTTTTTCTTTTTCTAATCCCCGAGGCACGGACATTCAAGTTTGCCATTATACCATGTCTTTCTCCTGTGAAATGCCACAGTAAATATAAAACTAATATTAAATTTAATGACTTTTTGCATTAAAAATTTATCTTTGATTAGAAAATTTTTTTGGTTTAGAAAGTAAAAATTCTTAATCTTATTAAATTTCCGTATTTATTTTCCATAAAGTATTACTAATTAAACAATGTCAGTTAAGATTAAATTTTATATTTCTTTTAATTTCTTCATATATTCCGATTCATGACTAATGAACTTTTGCAGAATATTTGTAAGCAATCTTTTAGTTCAACAGTTGAAATTTTTTTTTTACAATAAAAATCCTAAAACTACATCAATGTAAATTGTCATTTTAATGAAATATTTCAATAGAAGAGTAATTTGCAAAATCATTATTTTCAATTTATATAGCTAGTTACAAATTGAAATTTAAATAAAATTAAGTTTTCTTAAGTTTGTTTGGACTAGTATTTTTTTTTTATTAAATATATTTTTGTAAACCATATTTTGGAGTTATCTAATGCAATTTTCAGTCCAGCATCCTTAAGCTAAGTTACAGTATGGTATTATTATTATTATTACTTAAAAGGATGTTATCCTTTCAAAACATGATTCCAAGTTAATTTGATACAAAATTACAAGTAAATATTTAACAACCATGTTACATTTGATGATATGACTAACTTCACTAGAAATCATTTTATGAGTATAATTTATATTGCGTGCATAGTTTTTCCTGTTGATAAAGTTCTAAATGTAAGTTATATCTGTAAGTGCATGTGTGGCAATTTTAATATCTTGTAGTGTGCCACTTGTTTTCCCTTTTTTGTAATTATAGATTGGCTTAATATCTTCCACTTGAAGAATATTTTGTTTAGAAATACAGTTTTAGACTTGCACAGTAAAATAATTGTTTTTAAAACAGGAATATGGTTGTTGAAACATACTCTGCTATAAAACCTTTCATTTGTTTAAATATTTGGCTATGGTAGATGTATAGATTTTAAATATATCTGTAATTGCATAAGTATATAAGTATACTGTAGATAGTGATCATTAATAATTATTAATGAAATCATATTTGATGTCTTTGAATCATTTTGTGTGTTATGTTTTTGTGGACTGTGAATCTGAATGAATTGTGTGACTGTTTCAAATGTTTTGTGTAAAAAGGATTACCATTTACATGTTAGCATGGTGTCAAATCTAATTTGTTTAACTGTTTAGTGCTCATATTAGCCATACATTTCTTTACTATAAATCATTAAAGTTTTCATTCAGTTACAAATTGACAGAATTGTGTAATTATCCTCATATAACATTTTTAGAAAATATAATGAAAATTAAAAAGAAAAGTAAAATTCATTGTTTACACAATTCATTAGTTATTGGGAGCTACATATTTCAAGCTCAATCCTTTTTGCTTATCATTATGCTGGATTAAAATGGTGATTGCAGTGTATTTTACCCTTTGAATTAGTTGTATAGCAGTGATAATAGCTTTGATAATAAAGACTTTGACTATAAATAAAAACTTAGATTATGATTTAGAACTGAAAATCTATTAACTTTATATAAACTTTCATCAAATTCTATTGATCCCCTAGAATATACAAACATGGATTCAAAAATTTTGATTTTTTTTTTTTTTTATTCATTTAAATTACTTGGTGATAGCTAAAATTTCATCCTAGAATTCTAACAATAATTCACTTAGCCCTGTATCAAATTGTATTGAGAGGAAGACTTGCACATTATTTTACATTTCATGTCCCATTTTAATATACTCATGACTGACAAAATACATTTCTTTTCTTCCTGCTCTTTTAAGTAATTTTCTGATCTTAAAATCATCTGTTTTTAAATTAAATTAATAAAAATAACTTTATTAATTATATTTTGCTTTTGGGTTTAATTCTGAGGTGCATAGAAATTTACTAGATTGTTTAACATGAAATTACTTTTACTTTTTTTTTCTTAACATATTTTAAATTGATATTTTATTATTGATAATATATATTGATAATCAAGAAAAAAATGTCATTTCATTCTATTAATTTTAATGCAGTTTGTAGGCTATTTGCCTACAAAAACCGTTTACGTCATACATTTGTAAGAGTTTAAGTTGAGCTGTAAAGTTACATATAATCAGCATTTAGGATTATCTGCAGATTCCTTTGCAATTTATGGCCAAGTAGTAATTTACTAATGTTATGTTCTTTGTTGAGACTGACTGCCATATCCTGACTGAGTTATGTTCTTATTTAGATCCTTATGATTTAATGATAGATATGAAGTGAATGAGATAGATATGCATGATGTAAATGAATTAATTGGTAAGATTTGGGTTTTAAAATAAAACAAAAACTTTCAAGTGGGAATTTCAGTTTAGAAAATGAGAAGGGAGGTCAGCAAAAAGCATCACTCAATGAAGACTTGAAGTCTGTGGTGTGAAATGATCCAGCAATCTTCATAATTTGTAGCCATGTTCAAATGTATCAGTTGTAACCATTCCATGTCATTTAAGGGTGATTAACAAAAATCAAACAAAAACTTATTAAATGAGTAAAGAATAATAGTCATTGGTATAAACTTCATCTATTTTTGCTTGATATAATAATAATAATAATAAAAAAATCTTGTATAATAACCAGATCTATATAATGGCGAGCTATTAATAAGAAACAGAAACATTAATTGAAATTCTGCTATCATCTCTGAAAAATTATGGTGAGCCTTTATTGAAAGAGTTGAGGTTGAATATATTGTTTCTTTCAAAATGACCAATCAGTGCACAGGTATTTGGACCATCTTGAAATTGTGCTCCCGAATATCAAAACTAATAGGATCCCATTTGTTGATTTTTTTTTTTTTTTTTTTTTTTTTTTTTTTTTTTTTTTTTAAGAAAAAAAAAAGGTGTATAACAACCACCCATATATAAAAAATAATACTGATTCGACTAAAGATTAACTGTACTGCAAACTGTGTACCTAACCTCCTTTGGGTTATTTTCCTATAGCATCTAGACAATTTTACAAGCAGTAACTTATTCTATCAAACACAGATTGAAGAGGCCTTTAATGAATGTTTTAGTTTAAAGGAATCAATGACAAGAGAGATTTTGATTGAATAATTTTCTTTTCTTTTTTAAAATTTTTCCACATTAACAACTTCATTATATTCCTTTATATATGGACTAGTATTAGGTTGATGCAAAAATGTCATTTTCGCACATAGTAACATGTGAGAAAACGACATTATTTTTGCACCAACCTAATATATTTCCCTTGGTGGTTATACTCAAATGATTTTAGCTGTTGTACCTCCAGACTTTCTTCTGTCATACATGGTAGCCTTTTTGGAATCTTGCCATGAACCCTTTATTTGACCCATGTGGTAGATTGTTCTCATTCTACTTTTCATATTTATTCGATATCTCAAAATGAATTTATTATTTATTTATTATAAATTCATATCATAATGATACTTTCTCATTTGAAAAATTCTGATAACTTGATATTTTATATTTTATAATTATATTGATCTTCCTGTTGTGATTAATCTAAGACCATCTTGTTATTATGTTTGTATTAAGCAAAATATAAGTAACGTCATGAAAAATAGGGACATTTAAGAACAACTTAAGATTGCCATATCAAAATCATTATTTTTTTGTGTTAAAATAATCATAAAAAAATTTAGTAAACTGAAATAAATGTCCTATTTCAGTAGTCTTCCTAGCTAATTTAGTGCTTGTGTTGGTTGTCAAAATATTTTTGGAGCTTTTTAAAAAGTTCTTCAAAAGTATATTCTGGAGCTGGTCAGCAATTACAAAAGATAATTTTTATTTTTATTTTTTTTTTTATTTATTTTTTTTTTTTTTTTTTTTCCACTTATGTATAGACTAGGCATAGGGATCATGACTGCTAGTGGTGAGTACAATGGAGTGTGAAGCTGGCAATCACCATGCAGTGTTAATCCTTGTTTGCATTGTTTATATCTATAAACACTCTCTGATATTGAGCACTGTATGACTATAAATATAGTAGATTTTAACACGCATGTGCACATACACTTTGGTTCTTTTTTTTTTTTTTTTTTTTTTTTTTCTCTCTCTTTTTTAACTGTTTTTTAATTTTTGTCGATTTTGAGTTGCATACCCACCTTTTTATTTTATTTTTCCTACAATACAAAAAAATTAAACTTAAATGAGTGTAAGTAAAATGTCTCCAGATTAGTCATAAGCAAAAAAGTGTAAATACAGTATGGTTATTTAGCAATTTACATTAATCATTTTTGTTTAGCCTCTATACTTTTTATTTCTAGTTTGCATTTATTTACACAATATTTTTATCTCTTGATGGATTCTATGAAAAGTAAGATTTTATTTTTAAAGAGAACAAGAAATAATAGTAAATGAAAATAATAGTATCTCTGTCCTCTTTAAAATTCTGTATCCCAAACAGTTTTAGATCTGACCACTGCTATTAACGAAGATAAATTTATCTCAGCCATTGCAGCAGGGCATATACACACATAGGTACATCAATGTCTGTAGTCTGTTGATTGGGGAGTGGAGAAACATTTCTTACACAGCAAATATTTTTTTTACCATAATCTCCTTTGTAAATGCACTCAAGTCTGAGCTTCTCTATTCACATAAATAAAATATACAGTGAAAGTTTTATATCAAAATTCAATTAAGAACAGTCTTCAGATATAGATTTGTTGATCCAGTCTCCTCTCCCTTTATTTATATATATATATATATATATATATATATTTATTGCTAAGACTGCTTGCCTTAAATGTCTTTTCTCTCAATACCCCATTGACTATCAGCATTTTTGGCTTCATACTATATATATATATATATATATATCTCCACATACATACTTCAGCATGCAGTAATTTGATAACAATTTAAAAATTACCACACAAATTTTTGAAAAACTATATAGGTAAAAAAACACTACAGTAAAACAATTATAATTTTTTCTGAAAACCTACATGTATCATAAATATTGCATATGAATATATAAAAGATCAGGTGCATTTTCAAATCTTATTTTCCCTATATTGTGAGATTTGTACAGAACTTTTTCATTATTTTTCCATATATATATATATATATATATATATATATATATATATACATATATATATATATATATATATATATATATATATATATATATATATATATATATATACATACACACACTGAGCAGCGGCAGTCTCTCATGTTTGGATGCAATCTTTGTACACAGCCTGAAGGTAGTGTTTAAGCACGAAATACTGTTGCCATTTGGTGTTGACATCAGGATTCACTTTTATATTTATATATGCTCTATCCCTGATATTAAGCACATTTACTCATAAATATACCATACCTTTATAACTATACTTTTATGATATGTATATATAACCTTTTTTAATTGTAGTAAACCGAACATAAAGAGAGAGACCTGTTTTGAAACAGGATTTTTTTTTTTTTTTTTTTCACCATGCAAAATTATCCACATTTTGCTGTGCATTTACAATACTTGTTTTATTTTTATTTTATTTTTTTAATGAATAAAAAGTGTAAAGTTGTTGTATTAGAAAATACTAGAAATATTTTTTCAAAACGTCTGACACTGAAAAAGATGTAGACAATCATTGCTTTTGTTGTACAGATAGCCAAATTATTCAGTTTGTTCAATATTCATATGTAAATCATGTTGGGGATTTAGCATTTACCTAATTAACTGAAAATAACCTTTGACTAACTACAATGAAAATAATAAAATCCAGCATTTTTACTTCAGTTAACCATGTGACATTAGACTTTTTTTTTTCTTTTGCAATCAGTTTCTCAAAAGATAATGGTTTAATTGCTATGAAATTTGCCATGTACAAACATGCTACCAAGAGAAAACAGTTGATTTGGTGTACTATATGAACTCCTTGATATTGAGTTTGAATAGAAAAAAATTTAAATGAACAGTAAAAAAAAAAAAAAGTAACAAAAATAATCTTGGTATATGTATAGATGTTATAGAAATTAATTTTGATAAAATAATATAAAATAACTATTAAAATGTGTGTAAAAGAGTGCATTAGAATTGATGGTTTTGTTTTGCATTCATCTCACTGAGTAAATTCTTGTCAAGGAATTGTTAAGAGTTACAAGCAAGAATTAATCTGTGAATTTTAAAGCTTAATAGCAAAATGGCTTTCTGGTACTTGTTTATAGGCAATAACTTTTTACACAATGAGTCCAAGACTAATAAATTTGTGGTCCGCTCAATTCAAATAAGAAAATAAAACATATTTACTTCCTATATATATAACAATCTTTTTTTTTTTTTTTTTTTTTTTTTTCTTTTTTTAACTGGAGTAATGTTTTATATTGCTGCAGGTTTTCATTGTTTCTGTCCAATAGCATAAAAGTTAAAGTTGTAACTAAGTATCTAATCTGAAGCTTTATGATAAACAATGAAAACACACATATACATACACACTAAGATTGATTTCTTGACTTAGGCAAAGCTCACTTAACATTTCAAAAAGAAAGTCAGATTTTCCTGGTGTAAGCTCCATAATTCACATACATGCCAATGAATAAGAAATATGTTTATATTTTTGCATATATTAAACATTGCATCATAAATGAGTTTTTATCCATTCAAAGATGTGATAGTTAAGAAAAACAGTAAATGTCTACAAGTTCTTTTTCTATTTTTAGTTTTGCTACAAAAACATTTCCTTTGGAAATGTGTTAAAAATTTACTAAAATTATCACTTTAAAATAACTTGCAACAATTCAAATGTATTTATATTTGTTTTTAAATATTTCTTGTAATTTCTATGACTACATGTATATAAATTCTTAATATACATTTATTTTTTTATTCTTTTGAATTTGGGTGTATATATGAACTTGGTAATACTGTCTATGAGATATTGTTTTGAAAATCTACTAGTTGTAGATTTCTGGTGCCTCTATTTTATCACGAGACTCTGTATTGAAATACAATGCTATCAAATTGCAGGCACATTCAAGCACTCCTAGACTAAGTGTATGAAACTTAGGGGTGCATTTGGGTGCTTCTAGCCATAAAGAGCTAAATTTACCATTAGTTACCTTACAATTGGACTTTGTTTACTTAGTCTCCATAGCATGGTTATCAGTGGAAATTTCAGATTGATTTATTACTTACTTTTTCCATGAGTGACATGTTTTCCTTCTCTGATGAAAGACAAACATTAAAATTAAGGTAAGCATTCACTGACTATAAGAAAGCAAAAACATATTTCATTAACCTTTTGTACTTGTAAATATTGTTGTTAGTTGGTTGATATATATAATTTTGTGTGTGTATGTGTGTGTGTGTGTATATATATATATATATTACCAACCAACAGCTATACTTCAATGATAATGAAATATGTATATTTTCTTTAGTGCTTGTACTATATATATATATATATATATATATATATATATAATAGTACATTATATATTGTAAACAGTGACTATTAAGGCTAATAATGCAAGACTCTTTGGGAAAGTGAATTGAGTTCTTCCAGTCATTGTGTATTTATCTAAAAATAAATATACTTAAATTCACCTTCATCCCTGCCATGCACCAATAGCTTAGGGATAGAATTTCTGACTGATGCCAATTCAGCTGGGTTTTGATCCTAGCTAGAGGCAACCGGATGTCTAGCCACACTGATGAGCTGTGATACAGTGAAACAATCTGTCTGTGGATAACAAATAATAAATATATATAGTTTTTCCTGACCAGTAGCACAACTCGGAGTTTCGTGCACAATGCAATCTTCAGGTGCTGAGTAGAGACTACTAAGCACCTGAAGATTGCATTGTGCATGAAACTCTCAGTTGTGTTACTAGTGAGGAAAACAATGTACATTTATTAATATATACTTGATATCTGTTATATTACTTCATGCACTATTTTATTAACACCAGCACTCAATGTGCATTATCTTTTTATATATATATATATATATATATATATATATATATATATATTGTACAAATGCTAAATAAAGTGTCTGAAAATATCACTAATAAATTTAAACAGACAAAAGTATCTAATTAGCTATTAATCTAAGTGGCAGTAAATAATTTTATTTTTAATAATTTACCAACTAAATAAATTAAAGCAAGACTGAATATTTTTAAAGTTTAATTGAATATTTGCATTTTTTTAATGCTATTTCTTTGTTTCATTCTAAATTTTAGATAAACTATGTAGCTGCTTTCATATTTTATTTCTTTAACTCTGGTCAGGCACCAGACATTTTTAAACTCTGGAGTAGCTGTGAGCTTGTAGATTCTGTATAGAGAACTGAATATAAAAGGAAATTTCTATTCAGAAAAAATATTTTGATTTTTTTTGTATAGTAACGGCAAAATACATTTTGTTGATATACTAAATATTTTCAAATTAGGAATAAATGCAGCATAAATTTAGGAAATGAACTTTATTCTCTCTTATTTCATAAAACTCTGAAGCCAGGAACTGATATAAGATTAAAAAGAAAAATAATGTTAACTCTACTTCCACTTAGTACTGTATTGCCTTGAATTGTGCAGTGTTTTATTACAAAAAGTAAATACCATAATGTAGAACAAATTTTTATGGTGCCCACCATTCATTCTATTTTGTATGTGTGTCCATATATTATATATCTTGCTGAACTGTAATGCTTTGTAGCCAAGTGTTGAAACCATGTGGATCATATATGTGTCTGGTTTGCCAAAAAGAAAAGAAAAGTGGTCAACCAGTGTATTTCTGGAGGAGAACACCTTTTTTAAGGTAAACAGTCTATAGAATTAAAATGCTTGATATTAAGAAATAAAGTGTAAATTTTATTATCTTAGTCCTCTAATGAGTAATTACCATTTCTGTAAAACCCTGAGTTGGAAGATAAGTTTGAACATTTCATTTTGTTATATATATATATATATATATATATATATAATGAGAGAGAAAAAGTTTGTTTTTCTATTTGCTTTATATGGCAAAACCATTTCATGTACAGTCCTCACGTTTGGTATACATGCTTATTGGAGACCCAATGGAAGGAAACTATAAATTATTATAAAGAAACTATATAAAAAAAAAAAATTATTCTTCATAAAGAAAGTAAAAGTCTACCATTTTTCTATTTTATGAATGTATCTTTAAGAATTATCCTCTGTAACTGTTTAATGTAAAATACAATTTCTACTTCATTATTAATGTCTAGACAAAGAAAATATTTGTATGCTTTTTCAAAGCAATCTCACAGAACAATTTTTTTCTGCAAAAGTCCATTTTCCTATTTTTATCATTGTCAACTTACAAGGAACAAATGAAATATATATTTTTTTCTTTTAGGCTTCTCATTATAACCAGCCTTGAACCCTTACCCAGCATAGTAATTCAACTAATATTTATTATTTAACAGACTACTTCAACTAGTATTTATTCATTGTTCACATCTACTTTATTTTTCAAGTATAACTTGACTCTGATTGGGAAAAGTTTTACCTGATCATCATCAGAACTAAGTAATTATTTTACTGTCATTATAAGTAGTCTTGAACTTTTCTCTTAGGCCACTTAATGTCCATAACAATTTTTTGTTGAAAAAATAAGATTGTAAAATACATGTTAATTATGTTTCAAGTTATGTAAATTGAATTCAATTGAGCAAACCCTGTCTACAACACCCCGCGTCACACATACACTAGGGGTGCTGAAAAGTTTTCAGGCCAACACGATTTTCAAAAATCAGTATTTTGATGTTTGTTATAAATACCTCATTTGAAACAGTCCCTTTATGTAGGATTGTGACAACAATTTCTAACTAGATATTTATTTTTGGGAGTGATTGTATCCAATATATAAGAGGATGTTGCAAAATCTTTAGCTTGACCAAAAAGCCTTTTTAAAAACATTCTGATTTTAGGTATTTAGTTATGTTTGGGAAGGAGTTAGGGTGGCTTGAGAACTTTTCTGCATCCCCTCATACTGAATATTTTGATACAGACATGAAATTTGAATTAGAAACTCAATAGATATAGTTTTCATCCTCCAATTTTGTCATGGATATTTCATAACTTGCACAGAATACACATTCTAGTTGAGTGTTTTGATGCTCCTTTAAAATATATGTAAATTCTGTTGCCTTTTCAACTCTCTTGAATTGCTGGTAAATCAGATTATATATTTTACTAACCTAAAGATAATATCTACCTATACTTAATAGCACATTATCAAGACTGATTAATCATGTTTCATTAGATACTGTTGTATAGCATTGTTCTACGACACATGATCAGTAGTCAACTAACTCCTATCTGACTCTAATCTATACCTTATTTCTCCTATAACCAACATATAGAAATAGGTAAAATTCTTTTTTCCAATCCCATTACACCTCTCTGAACCAAAGAGGTTTAATGCCTTTTGTTGTTCTTGAACTTCTATAACCTCTTTCCTCTCCCTTCCCCTTGATGTCCTGTTCTTTTTAATGGAGATCTTGGTCTCATCTTCTGAATCACTATCGCTATCATACATAGGCTCATTTCTATACTTTCTTCTGAATCAAGATATTCTTCCATCACAACATCTTCCTCTTCAATTCTGGATCTTAATTGGTCAGAATGAGCCATGAGGCGTTTTCTTTTCTTTGATATACATTACAGTTCAAAAATTTGAGGAAACCCCTGGTAATTTTTTAAATTGGTCCCAAAAGTAATTGTTTTATACTTTAAATAAGAGAAGATTATTATACATGGTTAAAAAAAAAAAAAAAAAAGTGAGACATGAATTTTTATTAGAAATTTTATTATGACTAAAAGATAAAAAGCATTTTATGATTAAATTTTGTGCTCATCAAAATATCCTCCTTTAGCCTTGATTACTGTAGCACAAATTTTTGGCATTAGTTGCAAAAGTTTCTCAACATAAGTTTGATAATTGATTCCATTCTTTTTTCGTTGATACTAAGAGCTCTTTTTCATTTTTTGGATGAAAAGGTTTCATTCTTCTGTGAAGTTAATCCCTGGCTAATTCTGGGTGTGGCTTGAAACTTTTGAACTGTAGTGTATGTCCCCATTGCATGATGAAATTAGCTTTCTCTCAAGACTGGCTGCTTTGTCTCTTTTATACCACGATTTTTTATTTGTCGAGTTAATGGGGATCTTATTTGTCTTCCCATTAATGTAGATGGGCTCTCCAATCTGTCTGCATGTGGAATCATCCTATAATTAAGCAGTAACCTTGGTAAATAACTGTCTATAGTATCTCTACTTGGGGAAAATACCTTCAATCCTATTTTTACTGTATGTGCCATTCTTTCTGAAATCCCATTAGATTGTAGGTGATATGGTGGTATTTTGTAAGGGAAGCAGCCAATCCATCTCAACCTTTTACATAAATCTACATTGCAAAATTCTGGTGCATTGTCTGATATCAATGTTTTAGGGAGCCTATTTCTAGAAAATATCTCTTAATATTTGCTTTATTGTAGTCATTTTTATATCTTTAATGACTTCAGTCCACCCAGAAAAGGAGTACACTAAAATTAGAAATAGTCCCATGCCATTAATGTGAGCATGGTCCATATATGAATACAAAACTATTGTTCTGTTTCTTTGACTAGTGTATTCTCTCGTCTTGAAAATTCTTTATTTCTGCATATTTGGGGCATTTATGTACACATCTTTCTATATCACGATAATACTCCATCCACCATGCCTCCAATTTTAATCTCCTCTGCGTAGCCATTATCCCACAATGCACATCATGTACACTTTTTAAAATATCTTTTTTTTACTGTTTTTGGTGGTACTTTACTTTTTCTGATTTTACAGTAATGGGAATAATTTCAAATCCGTCACTTCCATTGAAGTAACCCAAAGTTTTTACAAAAAGATCCATCAGATTGTCTCATTTTCGGTTTAGAGTAACTTCACTCCCTGTATCCATTTGCACTGGAAATGTAATGTCATGTCATTAAATTTAATTTTTTCAAAAGAATTCTTTTCTTTAGGTCTTTGTATTGAAAAAATGTCATCAATTTTTCTATACTGTCCATTTTCTTTTTAACTTTACATATAAACTGAAAATTATTTTTTCTTTTGCAGTTATAGCAAATTTTTCCAAAAGCAGGACAACTTTTTTTCTGTCAATTTCATGTTTATATTTACAGTATTTGCATTTTTTGTGTTCCGTTTTTATACTGTACATTTTAACATTGTCCTCAGTATAATTATACTTTTTAATCAATTCCAGCTGTTGTATAACTTCCACACATGTAGTTATAGACAAATTATTCAACTGTAATTGTTCTTTTCTAATATTTATTAGATATATCAACTGTAATTGAATAGACTTGTCCTCTATGGTCAAATCTTGAATTTCCAGTTTCTCAAAGTTAAGATATTGTATAATTGATTCATCTTGTTCCTGTTTAATGGACAGAAATTTGGTTCTTTCCACTATAACAAGTTTCTTTTTATCATTTCTGAAGTTTTGATGAAAGTCAAATTCTCCAATTGTTTGGGGTATGCCATAACATTAATTATAGCTTCACAACCTGCTGAAGCTAGGAAGAGGCTGGTTATTTCATTTTCTCCCCTCTTTCAGTTTTTTAGCCCTGGCCCAGACTTCAAAACACTGGATCCAAGTCTCTACAAATTCTGGTTTGTCCAAGCAACTGAAACATCCTATTGGCAATGTCATATTATTGTATAGTGTTGTTCTATGACACATGATCAATAGTCAACTTACTCCTGACTCTTTACTCTATACTTTATTTCTCCTATAACCAACATATGCAAATAGGTAAAATCCTATTTGCCAATCCCATTACAAATATTTTCTCTTATAATTTATCAATAGATTCTATTGTTGGTAACAGCTCTTTAAGCAGTGTCTTATCTTTCTGCTGCATTATTCATATACTCAAAGGATAACTTCATAAATTGAACTGAAAATCTTGCAATCTGAAGCTTGATGCTCTACCAAATTTAAGTTTATTGTACTTTGGCTCTTAATAGAAAATTATTTTTTCAAATTGGTATTTTTTTTAATTATAATATTATTTAATTCCAAAATAAATATGTTTTTTTTCTTTTTCTTCTATTTAAATTTTCTTCTTTTAGCAACAGTCTGATGTTAAAACACCCCCTGAAGCTGAAGATGATGCTACAGGTGCTAAAAAGAAAAGCAATATAAAAAAGAAAAAATCAGAAAAATCAAAAGGAGACAAAGAAATCCCATCTTCTAGTAGCAGCACAAACAGCAATTTGTCTCAGAGCAGATCTCCCACTCCCAAGCCAAGAAAGCTCACTACAGACTCAGATTTGCAATCCGATTCAGGTTTTTAACATTTCTTTTTATTAACCCCTTATTGTGGCTATATATGCATTTGCTTTTTCCTTTGGTGCTCCTTTCTATGAATATGTGATAAAAATCACAAAGACAAGATTTTTAACATTAGTCAGTCCTTAATGCAAAGAATAGAACTTTTGTGTTTTAAAGATATAAAAAAGGGAACAAAGACATCTGCAGAAATGTTGCTGTTATTTTTTCAAATTTCTCTTTAAATTAATTTTCAGTATTATAAGCAATTTTATTTTTTAGCTTTTTTAAATTTCTGTATATGTACAGATGAGTTAATTCCTTGATTAATTTTATGGTTTGTTTTCTTTCTTCAATGACCTGAGAGAGTGGGCATCAGTAAATGATGCCTATGAAACAATTTCAATCTGTACTTATTAAATGTACAAAGGGGTGCTGAAAAGTTCTCAGCCTTACCAAGAAGCCCTTCCAAGTAAAACAAAAACTTACATTTGATCATTTGTCCAGATTTTGAGAAGTAGGTTTAAGCTGAAACCTTTTCAACATCACTTTGTAAGTGATATGTTCCAGAAAGGGATATATTTGTTTGAAGTAGCAAAGTGGTTTTGGACTACTGTAACCAAGTAGAACAATCTAGCAAGTAACCATAATGGACTGGTTGTAGTGGTAGGCAATAGGTATCCCTTGTACCTCCACATCAGTCTGTATTTATGGCTGTCACCAGCCAATCATATTACTGTGAGGGGGAACCCAGGTGTATGCATATTCATTACATCAGTAAGTTTGTGTATATCTTTGGGGAAAGCATGAACCCCAAAATAGTAGGCTGTACTCTGTACTATTGCCAGTCATCTTTGCTTTTTTTATCTTGTCATTGGTAGCTGATGAAACAAATTAAAAAGGTTTGGATGTATGGAAGCAATTCATTCTTTTAATTTTTGCCCAAAGGTGACTCTTAAATCCTTTTGTCACTTGTAACAAATGGGAGAGGGGTAATTATAATCTCAATACTAACTTATTTTAAACCATTTATTTGGTGAATTTTTAATGTATTATGTTGTTTAGAAAAGACATTAACAAATTTAGACATGTCTGCTACACTTGTGGAGCAGTATATTGAAATATTATCTCAAAAATGTATTTTCAAATTTGACAGCTTAGTTTATAGAATGAATCCCAAGAAAGGATTTTTATTTTTTTGATTAACAAGGTTTGCATTCATACTGAAAAAATATCACTTACGTCATTTTCTTTTCTATTTTTATCATAAATTGTTTATATTTTTTATTCATCTACCTTATATAATGTCACTTTTTATTATTGTCATTTTTCATCTTTTATCTGCTCAGTCCTTTACCTACAAATAGTATTTTTGATATTCATTTTGTTCAAAAAAAGGTAACAGAAAACTAAAAGATCATTGTATCTACAATAATCCTTTGTTCACTTAAACAGTTCTAGATAGTCATAGTTAAAAATAATAAACGTAATGAGTACCTCCTAAAAAAGAGAGAAATGTATGCTATTTAACAATGCAAAAATAAACAAATTGAATGTAGGTAAGCTTTGAATAGTAAGCCCCATCTGTAACAAAGTAAACAGCTGACACACTAAAGTATATAAATATACTTTAGTTCTTTAATTACCATCAGCACAGAAAACTATCTCCCCATCCCCACTTAATTATCACTTTTAAATGTTTGACCTACTTAAACCAGTTAATATGCAAACAGCACCTATCTACAATTCTGTTACCAAGTATTTGGGAATATCTTTTAATCAAAAATTAGTAAAAAAATGTAAAGACATCCAATTTATTATTTTCTAAAAATCTTAACAATCACATACAAAATCAATTTATTTGGTTAAATTATTGAAAAAGTTATGCATGAAGCTCAGAAGTAAAGATAATATACAAGCACATGTTCATATTTTAAAATGCTTTTTAGAAATTTATTGGTGTCATTTACATTAACAAAATATATTTAAAAAAAAATGTTTATATTACATCATAACTATTGTCATGTGTTAATGATTCAAAAACCTTTGTTATTCTATTTCATGTATCTTTTTCAGTCACTTCTATTAATGAAGTCCATGAGATTAATGAACCTTGGGCTAAGCCCCTTATTGGCTTGTGGCAGGATTGCCCTTTCAACTTTGATCTAGAAATCAAATATAACAGGTACATGTCCAGGCAGGAACCCCGCTGTTCAGTGTGTTCCCTCTTCAAATCATTTGAGGTTAGTTGTATTTTCACTCTAATTATCAGCAAATGCAAAACTGCTAGGAAATTGTATGCAATTTTATTACTTTAGCCTGAAACTGAAAACAACTTTTTTCCAATTATGTTATTAGAAAAAATTGATTTTAGTTTTATTTATAAAAAAATTTCCAAAATAATGGAACATTTATAGGAAAAGTCCTACTTCCTTGTCAGATAGTATTAATGGTGACAGCTAAGAAAATTTTGTTGTACATTTCAAAGGTTAAACTCAGATTTTCTAGAAATGTTTGTCTACTTTTAGATATTATCAAATTGAGTTATTACTATTCTCATTATTTATTAATGACAGGTTTGTAATGCTCATTAGTTGTTTTTAAGTTATTATGAAATTAAAATGATGATATGCATATGTTACCCAATATAAATCTGCAGGTATATTTGCATGGTGAAAATATTTGGGTAAAATATAAAAAATATTTATAAAAATAAATTTTCATTAATCTGCTGATGAACAAAATATTAATTAAAACAAGAGTTTTTTTGTTTTGTTTTTTTAACTAAAATAATAAAATAAAAAATTCCTTTGCATTAATTAATTGCTGCTTTAAAAAGTAGGCTTTGCATATTAATAACATTTGGTTAAGGATAAAACCATGCCTATGACATGTGTACAGTAAAAAATAATTGAAAATCATGAATGTATTTAAATCAAAGATAATATAGTAAGTAAATATTGTATTTAAGATTACTGATGCAAACTAATATTTTTCAATCATTCAGTTTGTTACATCTTGAAATAGCTGCAAGTAAATTTTTATATACTTTATAAAGTTCTTTTCATCTAATACAACAAAAAAGACCAATCTGTATTTTATTAATTCACATGTATGTGAATGTATTTTAGCTAATCTGTTATTTAATGTTTTGGATTAGAACAGGAAATAATGAAGTTTAGTTTATTCTAACTGGTATCCAAAAAGGGTTCTCCTACCAGGGTGTGTCTAGAAAATCTGGATTCAGCTAAGAGACTTAATGGAGAGGACATCAAAATAGTAGTTGATAAAGTTCTTGTATATCTTTCTTCCATCAGATATATCAGTAGAACTAAAGTCATGACAATTACTCATTGATTCAGTTAAAGATAACATGGAGATGTCTGTGTGGATCTAATAGTTGCAAATAACATGGCGATGTCTGGATGGCTCTAACATTCGGATGTCTATGTAGATCTAACTGAAGACCAAAACATATTCCTCAAATAATAGATTGCAGGATATTGTGAAATATTTTAAGATATTTTATCAATGGTCAGTGTTATCGTGACACACAACTAGCTGAGGTTCTAATTTCTACTTTTCTCTTTACAAATGTGCATAGAATATCCTATGTTTCAAGTTACCAATTTCTTTTCAATCTAGCTTTTGTTTGATTTTTTTATTTATATCATTTTAATAAATGACATTTGGTAAATATGTCATTAATTTTAGATGGATGAAGAATTTGAGATGAAGGATCATTCAAAGAAAACACACGGAAAGAACCACAAAAACTTGCCAAAACAAAGTCTGCCTGTGATACCTGAGATCTGTTTTGCAATAAGCTCAGAAAATCCAAATCCAAATGAAGACGAATCTCCCTTTGATGAAGATTCACAAAGCAATCTTTTACAATGCCAAGTGTGCAAAGTTTGTGTTCATGCAAGTGAGTAGATGCTTTATTCTATATATTATGTTCATTGTCAATATTTGATTAATAAACTTAATGGTCTGCTTTTTCTTTAATATTGTAAATTTTATTTACATCATTCTTAGTTGAGGATGGTGTGAATAAAAATCACATTTATTTATAGTTATATATTTTTTCTATTGTTTGAAAATTATCCTAAGGACATATTTCAAGTCAACTTGTATATTTCGTCCTCAGTTTTTACAGTCAAGTTTTGATCTTGTAATTTCTTCTTCCAATTGCACTGTTAATGAATGAATGGATGGTTGTAGTCATAAATATTGAATTTGTTTTATATTCACTAAAGAAAAAAATGTTTACAAGTTATAAGACATTTTATTGATAAAGACCATCACGGTTATTCAACAGCCATTTAACAAATATTTATTTTGAAGCTTTGCTGTTTTCTAATGACCATAGAGTGAGTCTCATGAATTTTGTAAAGTAACAGGAGATGCAAGAAATAAGTCAAAAATTAATATTGGCTGACAGTATTTCATTTAATAATAATAAAGTTAGGGTAATGTTAACTTTTTTGAGGTTATGTAAAGTATATTTTTAAAAGAATAATAATAAATCTTTTTATTATCCTTTGTTTTTTTTTTGCGGGGGGGTTGCTTCCATTATGATATTTTTGTTTCATATGCAAACTTTTTATTTTATTCCAGAATGTTATGGAGTAGATGAATCAGTTGAATCATCCAGTTGGAAATGTTTGCGTTGTGAAGAAGAGGAATTTTCTGCAGTACGTAAATAAGAACAATAAACCAGTTTTTATCTTTTTATTTTCCTAGATGACAAATGCTTTAATATCACTATATTAAAATTCATCAGTTATTAAGTAGTATTTTCAAAGTTATAGAAAACACTTAAAGAAATTCACTGGCACTGTTTAATAAAAGTAGAAAAATGTAGTTCTCTTCACTGTTTGATAGATTAAGTAATAACAATTTACTTACATTATCTCATAAACCTCTCTGGTAAAGGTGCTGTACATTTTTACAGCTTTGTGAAGGTGTTTAATAAGCTGCTGAGGGATTTATAAGTAAAAAAAAAAAAAAAAAACTATATATAGCATGATGTATTTTGAAAGAAATTTTGTTATAAATTTTAAAAATTATTCATTGATTTGTTTCTGGATTTTCTTACAGGAATGTACTTTGTGTTTCTTGCGTGGTGGTGCCCTGAAAGCAACTACTGATGGTCAGTGGTGTCACATTGTTTGTGCATTGTCCTTACCTGATGTTTCCTTTCAAAGCATCAATTCCCGAGGACCAGTTGATATCATGAAGATCTCACAAAAAAGAGCCAAACTGGTAAATAACATTGTATTATGTCTTTATGATTTATCTGTACTATTCTTTGTTAATCTTTCTCTTTTTTTTATTTGTGATCTGTTCATACAAAGATTTTTCTCATGTGCTACTATAGTTATAAACAAAGCTTTGTAATGTTGATCCCTTTAATTTTTGTAACTTCTATCTAAAAGTGGTTTACATAATTATATTTTTATATAGATTAATACATTTTGTCAAAGCTGAAGCATTAAAAAAAAAATGACAAACCAAACTTAATTCTACTTGTGTGTGTGTGTGTATACCTCTGTCTTATCTGTATTATTATTCTACTTATAATAACCATTACATTTTTTTTTTAATTATATAAATAAAAACCCATATCATGCTGTCATCTGTTGGTTTCAGTTAGTCACAAAAAAGCAATCATATAAAATTAAGTGAATCCTGCTATGATTCTAATGTCTGACTTGGACATAAAAGCAATCACATATTCATTAAGCTACCATTCTGATGTTTTGAATATAGGTTGGAATTAATTTGGAAATATGTTTGTTTTTTTTTTAATGCTGGAGTTACTTGAATTAGTCACGTATATATATTTTTTGATATTTAAATATTAAATGAATTTAAAACAACAAAGACTAAATTTTACTTTTTCATTGAATTTTTGTCATTTTCTAACAAAATGAAATCCATCTCCACTTTGATTATTTTTTTTCCAACAAATAAATTAATTTGTTACTAATTTCATAAACTAAAAGCAAAATGAGATATTCTTAAGGATCTTTTGATAAAGTAGGTTTGTTCATAGCCATGGCTAACTGTATGTAGCTCTCAGTAGAAGAAAGAATTGGACTAATACAAGATTACAAAGATCAAAGAAAACTAATGAAATCCTGTTTTTATATATATATATATATATATATATATATATATATAATGAATTTACCTATATACTTTGCAAACAGGACTGGACTTGAGCATTGTTTAATTGAGGCATCATCTTAATATCTTCCTAATTTCTTTTTTTTTTCTTTCCTAACTTATTTATTTTTACGTATTTTGTTTATTAATTTTATATTTGTCAGTAATTGCAGAAATATATAGATGTAAGAGTAATGATGATCTCTTAGTTATCAATACTTATGGAATTATATGCACCCAGTTAGTATATAATTAATGTATGTTATAGAAAAATGTAAACATGACAAAAGTAAATAGACATCCAGATTTTTAAAATTTTAAGTTTTTATTAAACAATTGAAAAATAATTTATGGAAACTAAAATTAGATAGAATCACTATAAGCAGATTTTAAGAATTTTATTTTAGCTCTTGAATTTATCAGATTTGTATCTTCTATAGTGATATAGCCAGGTTGAATTTAAAACCTGTACTAAATCTTTTGTAAAAGATTTGGACTGTTTCCTTATTTCACAATCCCAGATGACAGATATATTCAATAGGATTTATAAAACAAAAATTCATGCCTTTTGTGATCTACCCTTCTCATGTTTTTGTTGTATGGCATAGAATTTAGTCCTTCATGAAAAGGGTGTGATTTCTGTTTAAATAATTTAGTAAATATAAGTCTCACCTGCAGAATGAATATGTAATTTTTCTTTTAAATGATTTTCTCCATATGCTCTAGAAGCTTTGACTGGCCAGTCTTCCAAAATTACTGAAATATCAATTGTTTGATAGTGAGCTGCAATATTTTAAACAAACTTATCAGCTCTAGATCAACATTCTTCTATTATTTGAAAATTGATTAAATGAGGTCATTGCAGTAAAACTTGAATTGTCTCACCAACTCAATTGTCCAATGTTTCTTTGTTGAACCTTAATTGAATTAAGTAATGTTTTTCTTCCATTTGTTTTACCATAACACTTCATATAAGGAAGATATCATACTGCCATTATTGAGCTGATTTGTGTGCTTTATTATAGATGCTGCTTTGCAACCAATATTTTGCTTTTCTCCTATCTCATTGCACAACATCTATCTTAGTGAATTGTATGATCAAACAGTTGAGAGTTGAACAGAAATGGTCAAATTTCAAAAAGCAGCAAATTATTGGTCAGTCTAAAGGAGGAATGAGCATCATCGAGTTACACAAAAAATTGTGAATATTTTTATTTGTTAATTATAACAATGATAGCTGTGGGGTTCTTTATCTTGATGAAACATTTTTTTTTATTCACTTTTTACTAGCTATTTCTGTCCCATTTCTTTCTTTTCTTCTTAGCAGTTTTGACTGATCTAGTCTTCAGCCATAAACATAAAATCATTTATTCTGATTTTAGACAGTTTATCTTCAACAGACATTGCTTTAATCATTAAAGGTTTCCCATGATTAAGAAAGAGTTCTCATATACATCTTAGTGCTGCTTTCCTCTGACTTTTTTCGATGCTTTATTTTGATTTTACACTGTTTACATGTTAAGAATTTAATGATATTGTGATAAAATGCAAAAAAAGAAAAGATGAAGGAACTAATTAAAAATTGATAATAAAATCCTTCATTCCAGAATCTGAAAATACCTTGTGAAAAGGAGAGTGACAACAAAAAAAGAAAATAATTCTCAGTTTCAATATCATTTGATGCTGGATTATTCTTCTATTGTCCACTTGACTAACAGTATACTCTTTCAAAATGTTACACTGTCTATGCTGCTCCTAGAGTATGAGATATTTTTTTAAGTGATTGTTCTGTTGTTTGTGTGTGTGTATATATATATATATATATATATATATATACACACACACACACACACACATATAATTAGTATTATTCAAAATTATTGGGTTAGAAATTTTTAAAAAACTGTACCTGATTTATATATTTGTTTATTTTGTTTTTTTAGAAATGTTGCTTTTGCTCCCCTAAAGTAAAACAAAATGGTAAATCTGGAAGCTGTGCTCAATGTTCATCTGGTCGCTGTACACTCTCCTTCCACATTACATGTGCCCATGCTGCAGGAGTAATGTTTGAAACCAGTGATTGGCCATTCCCAATTTATATAACTTGTCAGAAACATGTCAACCACAAAGAAAAGGTAAATCTTTATTTTGTTTAATTAGTTTCCTTATTATACCAAAGAATGTACCAATGACCATTTATATTGGTGTCTCTTACAGTAGATTGTGTAGTGGCTTTTGGGATTGTACCCCAGTGGGCAATGGAGTCAAACTATTGTTCATGAACTTTAACATTAATGTATTAAAGCCATTGAAATTCAAAGTTTCTCCATTCCCTGACATGCAAGGAGGGAGTGGTAAGCAGAAAAATACTAAAAGCAAAGCAGTCTCCAGGTTTCTTTCATTAAATTCCTGTTCCATGCATCAATTCTCAAAGAAGATTGAAGCCACACTCAGAAAAACAAGTTATAAAACTAATATCTCAAAAAGTAGGAATATTTTCATATCAATTTTTTTTATTTTCTTATTTTATTTGAAGAGGACACTTTTAATTAGTTTAAACATTTAAATATTTTACAATTTATTGTTGTTCTGCATTTAATGGAACTCAAGATGCAACTTGTTTTACTTTTGAAAAAAGATTTTCCATCAAGAGGTTTCTTTTTTTAACTTTTATTATGTTATTTGTAATCCATGTAGCGGAAATAAAATAAGCTAACAATCCCAGAAGGAATATCCTCTTTTAAAATATTCCCTACTTTTAGTATTGAAAAAAAATGAATTTTTAAATCCCTCATGTTAAACTTGCTGACACACACACATTTATTAGTTGATTTGCGATGAACACTTAGTTTTAGGTTGTCAGTACAGTGTAATATGATATCTACACCACACTGACAATAATCTAAAACAAATCACAAATCAACAAATAATTTGCAAAAGTATCTGATGGTTGAGTTAATATTGCTTCTGGGCTTTAGCATAAAGATGTTGGTGTGCTAAAAAGAAAAAAATTATATCTGCCATTTACATACCATGAAAAAGTTTTTCTAGCTTGTGTAGTCTTATTACAGTTTTTCTACATTGTTAATATTGTGTTTGTTGGTATTTTTATATTTTGAATTTTTTTCCTTCTTGAGTCTATTATTTATTTTTAATTTTTAGGCACGTCGTCGAAATATGCCTGCTCTGAAGATCTCAGACAGAGTAATTGCTAAACATAAAAATGGCAGGTATTACAAGGCAGAAATTTCTGCTGTACGAAACCAGACTTTCTATGCCGTTGACTTTGATGATGGTTCATTCTGTGATAATCTCTTCCCAGAGGATATCCAGGTAAGTTCTTTTGATATTACAGAATTATGCAAATCTTGATTTAAAAAAAAAAAAAAAAAAAAAAAAAAAAAAAAAAAAAAAAAATCAAAAAGGTGTACTTGCATAGTGCTAATCTTATTGTCAAAAATTAATAACTATAACAATCAATTCTTACTATATTTCAATCATATCATGATTTTATTCTCATCTTTTCTATTGGTCATTAAATGTTAAATGAGCTAATTTAAGTCTTTGGTTACTATTTAATTTGATTTATCTACATATTAGATTTATAGATTGAAAATATTGGCAGACTACAAAATACTACATTCATATTATGATAAAATTAAAAGGATTTCTTTATTATAATAATCCAATTTCTGTATGTTTGTGTATTTCTACAATAATACTGCAAAAATTGCGCATCATGGCACAGTTTTTGTTAAAATGCTTTAATTTGGATTATAAAGCAATTTCCAATTTAATTGGGCTCTTGGTTTTAGATTAATTTTTAATTTAATTAACTATGAATTGACTCCCTCAAAAAAAAAAAAATCTGCTCAAGGGAGGTTGCTCCATGTTTATTAATTCTCTCCATTAGCTAAAGTGGCATACCAGTGACTAAATAGGAAGTGACTTGATAGTGCTCAGTCACCAAAGGTAGCATGAATCACTTTTCAATTCTGAAATGAGTTTGACCCTTTTTTCTTCTTTTTTTTCTTTCTTTTAGGAAAGGGATTGTGTTGCTGAAGGTCCTCCAGATAATGGCACAGCTGTGAAGGTAAAATGGCCAGATGGCATCATCTATGGTGCTGTCTTCCGTGGTCAAAGTTCTTGTATGATGCACACAGTAAGTTGTCTTTCTTTCTATTTCATTATAACTTTCTTTCATTTAGGAGACTTAAAACTAATAAATTATATTAGCCATAAAAAAATTATATTTTAAATTTGAAATGTGTTGTTTCTTGCCCAGACAGAAGAATTTACAAAAAAAAAAAAAAAAAAAAAAAATCACTGAAGCATGTAGTAAATATTGCTCAGAAATTCTTTTGGGTCAAAGAAACATAAACATCACATTCAGAAATATATTTAGCATTAAAAATTTGCTCAACAACTTTTGCATACTTGGTATACTATATAATAATTAACCTGTAAGCTGTAATAAAATTTTAAATTCTACTTGGGAATGTTTCTACGGGTTGCTTTTTATGTATTACTTTTGATTACAATGTAAGATAAACTTAATTATCACTGACTGAAAAATAAAACTATTGTGGATAAAGTAAATAAGAGTGGGAGGGGTTTTTTATTAGCACTGTTGTTAATTAAAACCTTCTACTAAAGCTGTGTTTTATATAACATTTTTACTCTAATATTTATACTTTGCAAAGATTAGATGTATAATATTTAATATATAATCTGTAAGAATGCTTATTTAGATTGAATATTTACTGAAAATGAATTACTGGAAAGCTGAAAAGTTCCCAAATTAACACGCTTCCCAATATCAGTTTTTCAGTGACCAAGCATCAAAATTGATTTTTGAAAGGGTTAAAAAAAAAAAAAAAAAATGTGAGAAATGGTGTATGTGGAATGTATATGTGAAATATTATGTACATTTCATTCCCTTTGGTCAGACCAAAAACTTTTCTGCACCTCATACATATTTACAGGAATCTCGGTTGTATGCAAAACATTACTTTTATATTTGAACATTTCTCAATTTCTATCAGAGAGCCATTGATATCCAATATTCTTCATGAGGAAGCCTTTACAGCATAATGCCTTTTCTATGCAAAATTGGCTGACATTATTTGATTTAATCTTTACAAATCAAAGAACAAAATTCTTAATTTATCAAATTAAAAATGAGCTTTTAATATTAGGTACCTCCAATTTGGTATACTTATGGTATAAAAATGATTTTTTTTTTTTTTTTTTTAAATGAAAAATCTGTACTATTTTCAGTCATTGAAATACTTTGTGGTGTGTTTCAAACAGAAATTATATTGATCAGAATAATTTTTATTTTTTTTCCCCAGCAAAATTGATAAAAATCAGATATTTTGAGGTTTGTAAACAAAAGTTAATTCTTGGTTTTAAAAATCTTGCAAAAATAAAATGTATATTTCTGAAACTTAGAAAATTTAAAGTTAAATTAATCTGATTTGAAACAAATATTACTTATAAAAAGTTGTATACAAACATTTCTTAACCACAGGGTCTTATTTTTCTGATGTGTTAATTTATTGATAGCTGATTGACCAATGAATGTGTTCATAGTTAAGTATGGTAGAGCAGATGATAAAGTTTATAAGGGGGAATAACCCTTAAAACACGTGACCTTTTAATGATAGATCTATCAGTTTGTACATCCATACTTCAGAAATTCTGTATTTATATACGCATACAAAAACAAATCAAAATTCTTTTAAAAATATTCGAGGTCATCAGATCATAATAAGCTTTACAATATATGATTAGTAAATATAGTATTACTTGATAACAATAAAAAGGAAAAAAAATTCATTTTTCATAAAAGCTTCTCTAATTAAATAATGTCTTAGTTTTATTGCCCCTTTTTATAGAATAGATTTTCTGTTAAGATGGGGTCTGATTTTGCACAAAAAACAATTTGGTGATTTAAATTCTTCAAAGAAATCTACTTCTAACTAATATAGTCACTAAAATTCACATTGAACTTCAAGTTTTCATAAAATTAAGTGGGTGAGATTTTTACCAAGATTTTGTAATAAAAAATAATTTCATTCAATTGTGAATAAATCTTGAAAATTTTATTAAAATCTGATAATTACTTGATTTTTGCAAGAATTTCCAAATTAATGTGTCTATCACTACAAAAAAGAGGCTAAAATTTGCTATGCTAAAAGTTAGTACAATCACTGACACAAGAAAAAAAGTATTTTAATAAAAATTTCAAATGTTCTAAAAAAGAATTTTAAAAAAATATGTTCAAAAAATATTTTAAGATCAAAGATTTTGATGATAAAACTGTTTTCATTATGGTATGCTGATTTTTTTATTATTTTTTTTTTTAATTTTTTTTTATTTTTTAGCAATTTGTGGAGGTACCTAATTTAATATTTCTATTTGGTCATATACTTGCATAACCACAGATCACTAACATACCTTTTTTTTTTTTTCTAATTGTTAGCATATATGAACAGTGAGTGTTGAAACTGCATAAAAAATGTTAACATTTAGTGTCTAATCATCATCTTTTTCCTATCACCAGAAAAATTTAGTTGGTTAAAACATTAAGTGGGGGAGTAGCAGTAAAGTTCATGGGTAAAAAAAGATAAAAAAATGATGAATCCTTATCTCGATATACCAAGTTAAAATGCATCAGTAATTATAGTAGAGAGCTTTGTTTTTCTAAACGGTGAAATTAATATCTACCAGCCTAGAGATTTGGATTTGAAGTTGAGATGTTAATTTCACTGTTTAAAAGAACTGCGATATCTACTTGCATGTATAGTTACTAATATATAATGTTTATAATAAGAAGAAATAAAGTTGAATTTTTAAAAAATCCATTAACTGCTTAAAAATTGTATGTGAATAATTATGAGTGCGTATGAAAGTTTAAGCATTTGTTTAATTAAGTATCTCAAACTAAAATTTTATTTTCAATATATCTAAAAACTTTTAATATAGATATAGAGTGTTTGAAAAAAAAAAAAAAGAAGAAAAAGGTACCAAATTTATCTTGGTAGCTCAATTAGCAATCAATTCAAAGTTTGTCAGATCTTAGAAAATTTTGTCTCATGTGCTTTTGGGCCATAAGTAGTCAGTAGTAACTCAATAAATTAAAAAAGAAAAAAAAACATTTTTACATCAAGTAAAAACATCTGAAAAGTATCCACTTGAGTTAATGCCTGAAACTTTACTAATTTTGTGATGAGGAATTCGACAAAATAGTTCTTTTCTCTGTAATATGAATATCTTTTGTCATAGAAGTATCTAATTTTGGAAAATTTTGTGTAATCATGCCAATTTTAACTTGTCAAAAGAAGACAGTAATCACTACAAAATTTAGAAATGCTTATTGTAAAGCTTTAAATTCAAACTAAAAAAAAAAAAAACTGAAATGAATAAAAATACATTTATTGGAATGGTCCTTCTGTATTTCCTCTCCTAATGGTGATTTGAAGTCTGCTATAGCTAATACTCCTGGAACACTCCATATCCTATCATTACTTGAAAGTGGTATTATATCAAAATCTCATCTAAAGACAAATGCTGATGTCTTTTGTGTAATATCACACAACAAAGACCATTTAAAAAAAAAAAAAAAATACTCATTTCTGTCTTTATTTTATTAAACACCCAGGTAGAGGTCTTTGGCATGAAAAGCACTAATACATAAAAAAAATAAAAAAATGTTTAATGTGTTTTTATGTAACACCATATCCTCACTCCACAAGACCAGCCGTTGGTCTGGTGTGGTCCAGTATTACAGGTTAGACAGACACAAGTCTGGTTCCCAATGTCAATTTGAAGCCCCCCTCCAGCCACATTGTGATTGTTTTGATCCTGGAGAGTGGTCATCAGATCGTAGAAATCCAGAAGTGCTCTGTTGGTCCACCTGTGAGTTCATTGGGTGAGAATCGGGTTAACAGAAAAATTAATATAACCAAGGTTTTATATATAAGTAAACACACACACACACACAAAAAAATAATTCTAGTTGCACAAGGTTGAATGTTTCTGGTATGTGAGCAATGACCAAACAAACACAAATACTTTGAATAATTTCAGTAAAGGAAAGATGTGGCCTTTGTTTTAACCCTTTTTGGTATGTTCTTAGTGCAGCTACTATAACCTTCAATGTTCCCATTCTCAGTAGTGGTAGTATTAGCAGGAGTAGCAGTACTTAGATGTTAGTGGTGGTATTTCGTTTGTTTGCCTTCAGCTTCAGCAACACACAGTGGACGCTTCCTTTTCAATCTCTGACGTCTCTCCACTCAGTTCGACTGCATTCAAAGACAGACGAACCCAAAACTCTCTCTCTCTCCTCTGGTTGGCTCACCTCTTTATTAAGAGAACCGGCCTCACATGTCCCAGACTGGTGACGTATCTGTTTTTCTAGTGTGAACGTACTGACATACTACCAAAGTACAACTTCACTCCTCTGAGAATAAACAATTTACTTTTTCATCAATTGGTTTCCAAGGTTCACAACAAGATGCTATTGTTTATCACCTTGCTATTAATTATTCTGCCGCTCTTTGTAAACTACAGAGATTCTTGTTTAGAAAATAAATTCTAGATTAAAATATCCTTAATTTTAACTTCGATTCTTATAGTGTCAAAATCCATTTCTTTTTTTTTTTTTTTTTTAAATTCCAAATTATTATTGTTCCAGTAATTTTCTATTAGTAATCTGATATCCTTTGTACACTTACAAAAAGATTGTATTTCATTTTCTAAATTGACTTTCCATAACATTTACATTTCAAAGTCTTTACAGCATATTAACATCTTGGTTATTTGAAAACGCCTCTCTTTCACTTGGTGTTTTCTGTTTTACAGCATATCATCCTTTATTATCATTATTATTTCAGGGGTGATATCGCCCCTGTCACATTTAAGAAATTGCATAAAACCAACAGCTGAGGCAAAAGTTATTTGAGCATAACAGTTTGGACAAAATACAATGATATAAGTACTTTATTCAGTTTTAAAAGGCATCATTAAAGAAAATATAAGAAAAAGATTTAAGCTGTGTAATATTCATCAATGAAAGCATTCTGATTTAAAATTGGGTTCAGCTGGTGATGGTTATTCACTCAGCAAGAGAAATTTTGATGTTTGGACAGGTTTTGTACAAAATGAATGCAGTGCACCCACTTTTTGATTTGGAATCACCTTAGTTATATGGGTACAGAGATATGAAACCAACTGATTGTTAAAGAGAAGACATTGTTCTATAAGAAGGTGCAATCTTAATTTTTTTTTTTTTTAAGTGTTGAATTTCTATGGTATTTCATCCACTAAGTTGTTATGAATGATAACTTCAAACCTTATTTTAAGCCCACTAAATTGACAAGCATCCTTTTTGCTTTAAAAGAGGATTATTTTGATGTTTGGGAAACACAACTTGAAATGCAAAAACACCACAATGAAATTGTCAGATTTGAAAATGTGAAAAATGAAGTATCTGTCATTGAAATAGACAATTTAAAGAGACATGAAATAAAAACTAATCATCATACATGAGAAAGAAAAAAAAAAATTAAATTTTGTTTATATACTAATTTTATCAAAATAGCCTAAAAAATAAACAAGATATCAGCAGTTGAAATGGGAGGAATTTCACTATTTTGATGCCTTTTTGCAGTATAAACTAAGGTAGTTTGGGATACCTAGTTTACTAAATACTATCTATAATATCAAATGTTGCATAATTATTTCCTTAGATGCTGCTAATTTTAGATTTTTTTGTTTTTTGTAGGTGGAGTTTGAAGATGGATCTGAATTGACTTTTAAAAGAGAAGAATTATGGAAAGAAACAGAAGAGCTTCCTAAGTCAGTCAAATCAAGACTGGTTGGTAGATTTGTGTCTCTTTATACTTCTCTTTAGATCTGTGCACCCTCTATCTAAAGCTTTTTAAAAAAAATAGGGATTACATATAGTATTTTTCAAACATTGTGTTCTTCCAAAATCTCTTGAATATTTTTTTCTGCTGGGGTAATATTTACTGTAAGTTTAACTCTAATTTTAATTTTTTAAGGAAATGCTTTATGATAGTAAAGATTTCTAATATCAAGACTTTATTAATTAAATGAAATCTCATATTTACCCTTACAATTAGAATTTTGTCTTTTCTAAAATATAAAATATTCCTTTAAAAAATAATTTACTTTTACTCAAACTTGAACTGTAGCCTATTTGGGCCTTATCAGAATCAGACTAAAGAATTCTTTTCTGAATATTGTGTGAAAAACCAGAAAAGGTTGGTTTTCTGTGAAAGGTGACACCAAGACAGTTTTAGTTAAAATATTAGTATTATTTATGTGCTACAATCTTTTTGTGAATTTTGCTTGATATTGAAATTACCTACAAGTGTCAGAATCTTTGTCAATGTATTTGACAAATCTATTTCTTCTGGCTAAACTCAGAAAATTTCCTATAATATTATAGAAATGAGTCTTTAACTGTATTATTTATCTTAATATTTATAGCAATGAAAATTAAACTATTTTAATTGTAACACCATTTTTAAGACTCAAGTTGTATACTTTATGAACAACAATTATCTTTTTAATTGTATTTATTGTGACATGAGTTGAAATCCAGAGTATACATCTTCAACATTAGTTGTCTCTTGATTTTTATTAAACAACTAGCAGTAGAGCCCGGCGTTGCCCGGGGATGTAACAGTAAGAGTTGGGGACGGCTGTTGCTTGAAAGATGTGCTTTGTAAGTTGACAGGAACTAAGTTTCTACAAAACGTTGAAACGCAATGCACACAAAGTTTAAGCAGACATCATGCAGGCCCAAGTATTCAAAGGTATCAAAGGAAGTAACGGAAAGCCGTTGTAGCATCAATCATTTGCCATTACTAAGACATCTGTGAGTAAAAGCTGGCAGCAGTTACTGCTTTAACCAATTGGACCGTTAAGCATTACTGGAAGCACTTGTGGTAAGTAGTCAAGAAACCACAACTCAGTTGCAACATACATAGGGATTGAAGGGAAAATGTGCCATGAGGAAGCCATAGACATAAAGTATGTGCCATGCGCAATCACAAACAAACCGCTTGTCTAACTAAAAGACACGTCTTATGCCCAAAAAACAGTGCTGCCACGACCACAAAGCAGAACTGTAAAACCGAGAGAAGAGCGAACAGTGACGGGGTGTCATGGTAAGAAAATTTCTGTGATATAACTTCCTTTATTCTGATCTGTTACTATCTACATTGCGGCTGAGAGCCCTTAAAACCGCAACAGGGGTAGCCGTAAGGCTGAGCATCGTAATTGCAATGGAGAAGTGCCATCTCTTCAGTTGCAGTCAACATCACACTGAGAGCTCATGGAACCGGACCGGGGTCGCTGTACGGCCGAGTGCCTCAATTGCAATGAAAAAGTGCCTTCTCTTCAGTCACTGTCAACATCACTTATGTAAACCGACCGGGGCCGCCGTACTCGGCGTGTGTTTTTAGGTTTTTTTGTTTTTTTTTTTACATGACTACAAACAAAACAATAGAGCCGTATGGCTGACATGTTTCACCAATGGCAGCCATAAAGTGTATATGGAAGCAGAAGCCTGAATTTCGTAGACGCACTCGACTTTTGTGACAATTAAACGAACTCCGAAGCTTCTTAAGTGTGAATGTGCTTGTATGCACTGGTATGAAATGCAGGTGCTCCAATCAACTGTTAATGAAACCGGAACTTTAGTGGAGCAATCATGTCTAATGCCGGTGTTCATGTGTCTAGCAGCTTGTGTTGCAACTGAATACGGTGAGGTTATCAGTGTACAAACAAACGCGATGATGGCGGGTGAAGGTATGAAAGTCAGAAGGCAGAAAAAGAGCTGGATAACCTTTACAAAGATGTCTTAGTAATGGCAAGTGGAGACTACGATGACCTAATGTTAAAACCAATCGGACTGCATATGTGTGCATGGCGCTTAAACGCTACCGGGCGGGTTGTCTACAGGACCTCAGTGTAGGTTATGTGAGCACCCAACGTAAGGTTGGCCGTGAGAGAAGCACTGCTCATGTAAATGCAGACCTGCGATGCTAAGCGTCTGTCCTTGTGATTTGTTAATGGACATAGCAAAGCTTCACGGAAAATTGTGAGTGATGAAAGTTGATTGGTATGCTTGCGTCTGATTCCCAGGAGTCTGCCTAAAGTCGCCTGCGAAGAGAAACTCCACCCATTGGGTCAGAGGAGTCGCGGATGTCTTGGAGACTTTGGTCAAGTGCCTCAAGAGCGCCCTTGTGTGGCATCGTGCACTCATCCCAAATGTGGATGACTGCGGCGACTTACATGCAGGAGCATTGAAGCGACGCTCATGCTCACTGTGAGGCCGTCTGTCTGCATTGATGACAATGCTGAAAAAGGGCGAAGAGTTGTTTTGCAATGCAAACTTTAAGCTTCAGATGTAACTGTTAGTTTCGTGAAGCATGTCTTGTAGACGGAACAGAATGTCTCTATGGGGGCCGACGGAAACATTGCTAGGCAGAATGCCGAGACGCGCATCAATCTGCTCATTGTAGTCAGCAAGAAAGTAAATTTGTTGGAACTGAGGTGGCTCTCCATGATCAGCCAAAAGTGATCCCATTAAGTGGTAAACCTGGTCTTGCACTTTGAAAGTAGGCATCCATCCCCTCTCACTAATAGCCTTCGCACCAAAAGACATCATCTGGAAGCAACAGTTGTACTTCCATATTGCTTCAAGAAAATGTGTTGACTCCGAAGTTGTACCCAGAAGGAGGTCCCTAAGCGGCTGGGGAGGTTCATCTAAAGAAGGCAGTTTGATTTTGCTCCCAGAGCAACAAAGCCCAGGTTGCTCACCGGCCCACTTTTTTGCGTTGCAAAAAGTGCAAACTTTATCTATGGCCCCTATTTTTACGTCTCTCCTAGCGGAATAGTTGACAGTGCAGTCATAATCGTATGCGGCATTTGACCAAAATGACACAGACGGTGAAGTTACGCCATTCAAAGAAGCTCTAAGTTGGCTAATGTTTTCGAGCCGTTAATGGCATACTTCAGAGTTTGTGCGATGATTGAACAGGTCCCAAGGTCAAGCTCTGTGAAAGCGACCAATGGGCTTGCAGCAGTCTTGGTATCAACACGTGGACTCGGTTGTACATAGCTGTGTGTATGTAAGGAAGTTACAAAAAAGATTCATCCCCGTGGAGCTACGGTTATTTTTGCTGAAAAATTCTGAAATTTGACACACATAAAGGCGATAGTAAGCCGCAAATGTGTCGTACATTTTATTTGAATCAAACCAAAACTGTACATACTGTGCCAGTGAATGTGCGTTCAGAGGGCTAAATCCTGTCTCTTGATACCCCCGTTTATGGTTCCCTGGTCAAGCGGCTTTGACAGTCTCACAAACAATTTGGTACTTGTTAGATAGCCAAGCATTAGTGCTATCAGAAACTGGACCATTTGCTTTGTTTTGGTGGCTCGGTAACAAAACATCGTCCAAAGACTGTGAAAAATCTGCATAAATGGCCCTTAACCCATGCTTTCAAATTGATTTTGTGCAAAATCAATTGTGTTTTTCCAATTTTTGGTGCTGTCAGAACCACCGCAAGGTAATTTTACGTAATCCTGTGAAGTTTTGTTGAAATCGGTTGAAAAATGTAGGAAATCCGATCCCATATATAAACGAACACACACACACACAACCTGTGTTTTATAATAAGATTGTTATCAAGACTAAAAAACTTTACATTGCCTAAATTTGAGGCCAGTTTTTCATGTCTTTTATTAGCAGAATATATTTCTATAATTCATTTGCTTATTAAAAAAAATTGTTATGCTTTTTCTTTTACAAAAAAATCAACATTTAGAAGCAACCAACAATTCAGTATTAAAGTAACGTCAGAACAGCTATCTGGAAGAGTATAAAAAAAAAAGAAATAAACTAATTCATGAATTGTTACTTGACTGGAGTAGTTTGATGAGAAACAATTTTTAACAGCATTATTAGTCCTGAATACTTCTGATTAAAATAAAGTTTTAATGATTTCTGTTTTTCAAAAACATTTTAAAATCTTTTCTTCTTCATTGCAGTCTGTTGCCACTGAGCGGAAATATGATATTTTCTACAATGATGAGATCATCACTAAGAACCGTCGTCCAAGACCAAAGAACCGGTCCTTCTCCATTTACGCTTTGTAAATGGGTTTCCATCACTATTCACTTTGTCCTTCCCTGTAGATTTTTCATCAACTCTTATTTAATTTTCAACACTGATAAGAAATACATAAAAAGCTGAATTTCTATTCTGATTTTTGTTCCAAGCACTCTTTGGTCATTTGTTGAACAAAAAGCAAAACAAACAAGGAAATAAAAAAAAAAAGATCTTTATTGAAGACACCAGTATATATATATATATATATATATATATATATATATATATGGGGTTTATACAAGAATTACTTTGGGAAAGAAGTAAAACAAATCTAAATGGACAAGGAAAGACTTCCACCCCATTTCCATCTTTCCTTCTTCTATTCTCTTCCCAAATGTAAAAGGCAGCAACATCATTTCCAAATCTCATTGACTTGTACATCTCATGACCTCATGACCCTTTAACAACACCACCACCAACACCTCTGCTGCTTCTCTGCATAGTCTATGTGTGTGGGCATGATAGTGCATATGTGTGTTCATGAATGCGTGTAGGTGTATATGTGTGTGTGTGCACACGTGCACATTTGTGTGTAAATATTTGTACAATTCCTCTTGATCCCTCTTCTCCAAAAATGAAAATGTTATTGATTTTTAGAGACTTGTTCATGTTTTTCTTCCCTAACATTTATACATGTTCCAGCCACATTTATTGTTCTTCTGTACTGACACTTTCAAATCATCTTCTAAAACAAACTTACAAAACAACTCTTACATTGACTAAAGAAGAAGAGGGATAAAATAAAAATTTAAGAAAACAAAAACTTATTTAAAAAAATACATTGAGCTACTTTGTTTTATACAACAATTTTCTTTTTCATTCAACAGAGACTGCTTAAAGAAACTTATTTTCTCTTTATCTTCAGGTTTTTTAAAGGAAATTTTTTTTTTTGTGACTTTTTGATCAAATGTTATTAGTCTAAAAAATAGTTACTTCCCTACAGTTTATTAATTTATATATATATATATATATATATAGCATGGAATATGTAGACAAACAAAAGTAGTCAGCAGTTGGACAAACTTCCCTCAACTCTGCCCAGCCCTCTTAATCCAGATTATCCTTGTATTTTTTGCCTTGGCTACATTGATCAAATTGAATCAGCACTTGGAAAAGTTAATTGAACTTACACCATTTGCATTCAATAAATTGTTTCACAATAGATGTGACTCTGATTAAGAAAGGCATAATCTGAATAAAGGATGAGCTTAGGAGTTGGTCTGACAGTGGGTTTGCATTCTTCTGAATCTTATTTGTTTACATATTTCATGTATTATTTACAGATAGGCATATCATGATGCCATCAGATTATCCTGACTTCCAATTTGCCCATCTTATGTCAGTTTGTGAAATATTTTCCAGTTTCCTGTTTAAAATGTTTCATTATTGATCCACATGATTTCCTTTCTACTCTTTGAGAGTTAAAATATACTTGTGACTTGTAAATACCATATTTACCCATATATAGGTTGCATTACAAATTGACTTTAAAATGGGCTTCACCAAAATTTACATGACAAATTAAAGTACTTGTACCCAGAAAATTTCAGATATATAAATAGAATTACAGTTAGGTGAAAAGTACAATGTAAAAATATATTTATACAGTTTGTGTTCACAAAACAATAAGTACTATTATGATAATCAGTAAACTATAGTTATACAAATTATATTTTATAATCAATTGGATATAGCAAGACAATAAACAATTTATTAATTATTGACTCAATAAGCAAACTCAGACAAATCCAATTGACTGGAGACAACAACTTTGGATTTTAACCATTTGGGAAAAAAAAAAAAAAATGTAGTAAATTATTTAAAAAAAAAAAAAAAAAAAAAAAAAAAAAAAAAGTACTTATATGAATTGATTATAATAATTGTTGATTATATAATGACATTTTCTAAACTGGTTTATAAATTTAACACTTTATTGAGGGACAAAAAGTGTAACCTATAGATAAGTAAAGACAGTATATCAAGAAATAATAAGCACAAGTTACTGAGTATGTTCCCTCCCCCTCTAACTGCATACACTAACTTAATACAAAATCTGAGTCATTTAGTTACAGTAAATTTTTGTTAATATTTAGAAGTTTATCCAGAAAAGTAGAAACCATGCCTCATCTATACTATAATTCCAAACTGGAATTATTTATAGCTTCAGGATAAAAATTCTCATCTCTGGTCTAAATCTATATCCTAAAGCACTACATTACTTATTCAAGTTAATGTCTACAAAGTGTTACTTATCCACTAAATGATGTAGATGGCTTAACAGTTAACATGAATGGAATCTGAAAACCGAGTTCAAAATCTGGGTGGTACAGTTTGTATTTATTTTGCATTAATGCTCTTTGATAAGATATAAATTTACTTATCTTCAGTCAACTATGGGTAAAATAGGCAGTGGGAGTCTTTTTGTGCTTTAAGGCAGTTCCTCTTGGTTGTCAGAGTAGTGCCTTGCCCCACTTTAAACAAAAAAAAAAGAAGTTTTCTCGAGACTAAAATGAATTTACTCACTGATAAGAATGATCTTTGCTACAGAATTCTACCTGCTCTGAAATAACTGATTTTTCTTTTTAGTAAATTGGGATTTGTTAAGTATAAACTGGTACACAGTCATAATGGCTCACTCTCTGAGCAACAAACTCATTAACAATTGTCTGCAAGATTAGTTACATTTTACTGAGTTATTTAAGCTTTATCTACCCAATACACTAATCCTTCTATATTGTATTCAAGTGCTTTCACTAATGAAATACTATGACAGACAAAATTAACTAGTAGCTCTATTGTCAATTAGGTCAAAACAACTTATTAAAAACTTTACATGCCCCATTCTCTGCTCAGAAAATTCTTGTGATACTGAGAATTTGAATCGTCACTCATTCTAGTAATGATTGAGACAAAAAAAAAAAAAAAAAATGTTCATTTCATATTTTATTGAAATAAAATAAAACAACATTTTTATCACGAGAAAAATAACTAAGAAAAGTTTACACTAATGAAATTTTGTGGTACCAAATGCGCTTCACAATAATGAGGTATCTGTAGAGCAGATGTTAGCATACAAATCTCTTAACACATTGCTAATGAGTTCCCTACTATTGTGACCTTGTGCCAGACTGTTTATCTAACTTTATTCTTTATGTAGCTAAAATTACAAGCAGTAATTCTTTCACTCACAAATGATGAGGTATTTAACAGATACTAAACAATTTATTAGTTTTTGTTGTTACATATGTTAATACCAACTTCGAAAGAGAATTTAATTTTCTACTCAGAATAGGAAATTAGTTTGTATTTTCAACCTTCACTTTTTCGTCACAGTCTTTTCTCCCCCCGCCATTTAGACAAAATGAGGTTTCATGTTTAACTTACAATATTAAGTATTTTATTAATGTAGGAAATAAATAATTTATAAGATTTTTTTTTTTTTTTTTTTTTTTTTCCATCATTGAGATGGTGCTCCAAGTTTTGTCCACGGTTGATTGCATTTGTCAAATTTTTAGCTTTCAAAACCAGTGATTCTTTTTTCTAACCTCTGTTCCATAATAGTTGTGTAAATATCTCTTATGTGATGTTAATAACTATTATGAAATAGACATATTTTTTTTTTTTTTTTTTTTTTTTTTTTTTTTTTCTAATTATTTCTAATACCAAACTTTTATTCTGGTAATTTCACAAGTGGAGAACTTTCTTGAAGCTAATTCTTTATAATTTGGAAACTGGTAAAGTTGGTTATCAGGTAGTAAATACCAACTGATTCCTTGTAGAAAAAAAAACAAAAACATGAGTTTCTCTTTTGATGCAAATTCAGTTCCTTTAGTTATTTAGACAAAAGTATTTTGTGGATTTTTTTTTTTTTTTTTTTTTGCAGGTATTAGCATTTAATACAACTTCTGCAGAGAATAATTTTGGCTTCTACCTTTTCAATCCCTTTACAAATATAGAAAGTACAAAGATGACAGGTGTTGTCAAATTCTATTCATTGGTTTGTGATGTCTGATAGCAAACATAACATTTCTTTCATATTTCAGCTCAATACAAACAAAATGTATTTTTCGTCATCTATTTTGCTGTTCTCATACAACAGGATTTGACAAGGAAGTAACTATCACTGCTAGCATTGTTTCAAAAGAATCAGTTATAAGGCAGACTGATTAATAAATTTAACATTTTTATTTTTCCTTCATATTGCTTGAATCTGTTGAAATATCTGATAAATATTTGGCACCATTTGCTCAGGTATAGAAATAAATCTTTGTGTTTGGTGTGGAGGCAGGGCATCACCCAAGTTAAATCTTATAACAGACAATTTACATATGTTATTATTTTTCAATCAAACTGGCTTTAAACATTGTCACATCATTAAGTCTGTAAATAGACCTGATGTGATTGAGTAAATATCAAAAGGTTAATTGAAATTCCTATTTACATCGTTACATTTAATTAATTCCAACTTTATCTTCCTTGTACCATAATTCTAGGATTCATTTTTGAAATAAATAATTTAATGGAACTTTCTTTACATTTTAACTAACATTGTTATATAAGCTAGCCTTGGTGATTTGAAGAATAATTTTTGAAAACAATCATTACATAGCTGTGCTGACTGGTATTGAATTAAATTACTGAAATTCTGAATTATTCTGATGCACTTGGCAGACAGAAGAGAATACTGGAAATATATTTTTATTTGCATTATATTAATACACAAAATTTAATTATATTGCTATTTTGGTTAAAAATGAAAGTTTCTTTTTCTTATCTTAAATATATGCATAATTTTTAAGTTTCAAAATCTTTCTCCAGTTTGAAAAAAAATTCTTCATAATCAGTAAATCTACATAGAATTAAAAAAATACAAGGTGGTGATTTTAATCTTGAATTTACAGTCTGATTTTAAGAAAAATTCTAAGAAATTGAAGGACTGAACATGGAGAACTATTCAGACAAGTAAGTAGGGACTATTTACATATTTTAAATAATTTTCTCCTTATTTTGGACTTTTCAACCCAGCCATCACTGATTATCTTTATATAGATAGAACTTCCAAGAATGGTTTTGTGTGGCAATGTAATAATATTTTTTTTAGATTATCAAGTCTAAAAACTTTTTTTCTTTTTTTCATGATACACACTTTAACTGTTTATTACTCAACGTTTAAACCTGCCCCATAAAATAGTGGCTCTCAGTCTCACTGATTGGATCACTTCCTGCATTATTTGCAATGATGTCATATATCATGGCAGAGTATACATGGGGTGGGTCACGGTAGGTTGAACATTTGAGAGCCGATATTTAAGGTACAAGTTTGAGCATGTTGAATGCTAAAGGGTTAAACTACAGGAAATGATAACCAAGTGCATTATCTGGATAAGTTAACTCCAATAACTAACTAGTATTTTCAGAATTCTAAAATGAACAAAATTATTCATAAAACATTTTTTATTATAGTTATTACTAAAAGTGGGCGTTGAAGATTTGTTTTGACTCTCTTCCCAAAATCTAATTAAAATCAGAATTCTTTTTGGAATGGTTTGGTTGAGCTAAGAACTTTTCACCTCCTTGTAGTTCCTTTTCATTCATATATTAAAGTTTCACCTTGTCACATTTGATCTATTAAATTATTCACAGAACTTATTAATAACTTTTCATAAACATAGTTTGGATAATGAAACATACAAGTTGGCTAGCTGCAAAGGTTATAGTATACAAAAAGTATGTTACTTTGAGAATAAGTATAGGTACAAAATAGAATTAACAGATTTCATGTCAGGCTAAGAAGCTACCCGACACTAGTAAAGACATGTTGATAAATATATGAATACCACTGATTTTTACAATAATTTGAAACATTACAAAAGTTTTATGTAGCAAAATATTAACGAAATTTAACCCACAAGAGATGGTGTGCCAAAAGGATGGTTTTTCTCTTGCTATTATTGTATACGCCATCAGCAATGTTTATTGTTTTAAAAAGCTATGTTTAGAATTTTAATAACAAAATTACACATTAATAAAAAAATAAAAATTTTCTCAATTGTAAATAAGATACAAGATTATAAAAATGTGTACCAACTACAGCATAATATTTATTACCATTTTATAAAGACAGATCTTTTTATTCATAATGTTTGAACTACAGAACAAGAAGTTTATTTAAAATTTGATTTTTCTGTACATTATACATTTTCTCAGATTACTTCTTGATTTAATTTAACAATTTTTTTTTATTTATATATAATCGTGATCAACAGTAAAAATTAGATATTCCATAATTATACACAAGGAAAAACCTTGTCCACCTAATGATTAGGGAGATGCTCAAAATATTCGGTGTTTGTGGTCTTGCTTAAAATCTAAAATTAAAAAGATGTTTGGTTTAGAGGAAGAGATGCTCTCAACCTATTTTAGTGAATTTATGTAGCAAAAGCAAATGAAAAAATTGCTTGGAAAATGCATTCTTTTCAAAAATTTATAATTACCATTGTCGTTATAAGTTTTCTTCAGACATTTTTAGAACTATGAATAGAAATTTCTTTTCATATTTATTTCTTCAGAAAACAGTAAACAAATATTTCATTATAGTTGGTTCCCATTTTTATAATTTTGTAAATTTCTATAAATTTATGAATAAAAAATGTTTTTCATAGTTATTTCTTTTTAAAATGGTAAATATTGCATTGTAGTTGATTCACATATTTTTATAACCTTGTAAATAAACAACTAAATAGTGTGTAACATTTTTGCTGTTAAAATTAATAGCTTTTTAAAAAACAAACAAACAAACATTGTCAAAGGAGTGTATAATAATAACTGGCAAGAGAAAAAACATCCTTTTGATGAATTGTTTTGTGAGTCTGAAAGTTGCCAAAATATCACTTACCTTGGAGCCTGACTTCTTAAATTCACTCATAAATTTTAGATTGAATTTGCCCCATGGGAATGGACATAGGGCAACTTTATAGAGTTTACAATTGCTAAGCTACAGGAAACTGTTAAAGGTTTTATTTTACTTAAAAACATGAAAAATACTCAAATGGCCAACTATTAAACAGATCCACTGAAAACATTTCCTATTTTCATTGATCAAGGATTAATATATAAATGCAAATAAAAAGCTTTTCATTGGTAAATAGAACCACAAATTACATGACACTGAGGATCTTCCAAAATAAAAAGCTATGACACTTGAATATTTGGAATCAATTAATTTAAGCATCTGGAAAATCAAGATCAATTTTGTGACAATTATTTAAACCAAAAAAAAAAATTTATCTCTGAAATATATGAGTTTGCTAAATTTAATTAAACCCCTAGTCCTGATCAATACGAAAATCTTGATTTGGTTAACCAGATAAAAATTTCTTTTTTAGAATTTAAAAACTTAGTTTACATTTACTAAGATAAGATAAAAATTGCTGACAGATTATTTGGCCTCTGAAATTTTTACCTTTGCAATTAAAATAAAAATGTTTTTGTTTAATTTTAAATAAGGTTTTTTTTTTCTTACTTCTCATATTAAAAATAAAATAAAAACAACTGTTTCATTAAAATTAAATGTTTTTAAAAAAATGGTTTAAAAGTAGGAGTCATATATTTCTGAACTTGTTTTGTGTGTAAGGTCTCTTGGAATATATCTAAACATGTTCTCATAAAAGATTTACTGCAAATTCAAATAACAATTGCTTTTTAATTTATTTTTCTTTTTTAATCATTCACCCTAAATTAAGCAATAATGCCACCAAGACACATATTACTGAGAGTGAAAGAAAATGAGATGACTTTAGTGAGGAGAAAGGACAATAAAAGAACTGGATACAGGAAGATATTGATGTTGAATTTAAATTTTTGAAGATTGTAAAGGGCGAGAAAGCAAATTCCACAGGTGAGAAGTGTGTTAGAATAGAAGAGATGGTTGCATCTAGCTAGTTCAACTGTAAAATGGTGAGACCTAGTTATCAATCTAGCACCACACTTAAATCTGTGCAGTCAACAGAAATGTGGTTCTACACAAGGATGCTGAGAATACCATGGACCAAACATGAGTAACAACAAAGTTTGAGAAAATAGAAACAAAAAGAGTATTTATACTTAACATCAGAAAGAAAGTTGAAATTTCTAGGTTACATAATGAGGAAAGAAGGCTTGGAAAATTGGATACTCACAGGACAGATTGAAAGCAAGAAGGAGAGAGGATAAAGAATGCATAACCTACCTAGTGAAGTTGAGTAAATGGATGGCAGAATAAGGTTCAGGAGAGATAAAAAGACAAAATAAATAGGTACAAATGACAGGAAATTGTGGAGAATCATAATCAACATCCTGAAGGAAGAAGAATATAAATAAAAAGGAAAAGATAAGAATATGCTTTACTATGTGGTATCAGTATATTTTTGTGTCTTGAGTTTACAATGAATTTACATATAAAATTGAACTCCCACATCTTAATTCTTTGAACCAAGTTACTGACTGCTGTGTAAAGGTACTTATACCCAGGCAGCTGGTATAATGGACAGTAGGGACCCAGGGTTAGAGATCTGTACTCATTAGGGAGTCAGGGTTCAAAGGGTTAAAATTTATCAAATTAAAAAGAAAAAAATCCTTGAGAGTCATTTCTGCATACATGCCATTATTTTTTTCTCTCCTTGCTTGGCAATTAACAAAGGAGATTTTAGACTAACAATCTCTAACATATATGTTACTCTATCAAACATTCAACTTGAGCCACATGACTGGAATAATATTAGGTTGGTGCAAAAATAATGTCGTTTCCTCACATAGTAACATATGTGAGAAAACGACATTATTTTTGCACCAACCTAATAATTAAAATTCTAATGATTGGAGTTTTAATCAGAACTAGACCAGGAAAGGGACAAGGACTGAGTATTTCTCCAAATCAATACAGGAAAACAATAAATGTGATTTTTATTGTCAGAATGTTGATAGGGTAGGACACAATGATCTTGAAATATCAGTAGAGATTAATTTATACAGAAAAGTTATTAAAGAAACTTGTAAGCTTTATTCGAAACAAACAACTTATGAGGTCTGTCTGAAAAGTAACGGGACTGGTGTCACAAACAATTTATTTCAATTCCAAACAACAAACTACATGGTTTCCCATCCAAAGTAACCCCGCCTGAGTCTAACGTACTTTCCTATCCTCTGCTATGCTTCTATGTACTGCTGGAAGAATTCTTGGATGCCCCTCAGCTCCATCATTACAACCGTCTTGATGGCCACTATGCCTTCAAGATGAGTCCCCTTGAGCTTGTGGAAAATAAAAATGTCAGACAGAGCAAGATCAAGTGAATAGGGAGGTTGTTCCAGTACAGTGATGTTCTCGGCCAGGAAAAGCCAAATGTTCAGGGTGCTGCGAGCAGGTGCATTGTTAAGGTGATGCAGCCACAATTTTTCCTGCCATAAATTTTACATGTGAAAAAAATGCAATGGCTACAGAAAGCTATGAATAGAGTTATATACTCCCAAGAAATTATGTTAGATGATAAAACAATCTGCTTATCCATCTTTTGTCCAGAGTTCATGCAGTACAGTCAGCCTCGGTACTTTTCAGACAGACCTCGTATATATGAATAAAGGACAAGTTTAGTGACTGCACCAAAATAGAAAAAACAAGACAAGGATATTTTTTTCTCTTTCATTTACACTGCCCAAACCACAAATCTCATAGAAGCTATATGGCAAAGATGCAAATCAAAAATCAAAGTAACGGAATCAACCATAATGATAAATTCTTTGTAGAGATCATGTGGAATCAAAGATTCAAAATGTTATCTATTTTGGCATCAAATTCGTCACGGATTTATCTCCTATTTAAAATTATTCATTCTTGAATTTGGATTAAATTCAAAATACAATTGAAAATATAATACTTTCCAAACATTCAATTTAAAGGATTAAAATTTATCAAATTAAAAAAAAAAATTCTTGTGGAGAGTCATTTCTGCAAACATGCCATCATTTTTTTCTCTCCTCACTTGGCAATTAACAAAGGAAATTTTAGACTATCAATCTTAAATTTTATACTAACAATATATATACATACATATATATATATATATTTAAAAATATGATTCCATTGCTACATAAAAGTTCTGTTTTTGGAACAAAAAAAATTCTGCTTGAAGATGGAACAGAGCTCGGTACTTTAATTCAGTTTAATTCAAATAATTATATTGAAGTTTTCAGGTCTTGTTTTGAAACATGAGAACTCTTATGTAGTGATGGAATCATATTTTTAAATAAATAATTATATTTATGCTCTACTTTTGTATCAAGCACTATTTTTAAAAAATAATAACAAAAATACTAAAGAACTTTGGATTATTTACCTAACGAGTTCGTTCCTATTTTTTATATATATATATATATATATATATATATATATAAGGTTGGTGCAAAAATAATATTGGTTTTTGTCATTAAAAATACGTCAAAAACCGACATTTTTGCACCAACCTAATATATATATATATATATATATATATATATATGTTACTCCATTCAACTTGAGCCACATGACTGAAGTAATAATTAAAATTCTAATGATTAGAGCCTTAAACAGAACTAAACCGTGATGATTTCTTTGCTGAGATAATGGAATCAAAGATTCAAAATGTTATCCATTTTGGCATCAAAATCTCCATCGATTTATCACCTATTTAATATTATTCATTATTGATTTTAGAAAATACCTTTATTGGTGTTGATTTTCTTGATTGAAAATAGCTTCCAGATGTTCAATGTAAATGCACAGGATGTAATATATGGTGCTTTGGGTGCAAAACTATAATAGCATTAATCAAAAGTCCAACCAGGATTTACCAGTGGACATGACTATAACAGTAGGACCTCCATCCATTGGAAGATATAAAATTAGCAGTAGGACACACAGATGACAGTGTCAATGACAGAATCAGAAAATAATTATTAGACAAGGTAATAGACATGAGCAAGGATTAACTATTCACTGTAAAAAGACAAAATGCAAAAAAGACGGTTTGAGTTAAGTATAGGGATGTCAAAATCAAGCAGCAGAAATTAAACTATAAGAGTAATTGATGTAATGAATATGCATACACCTGGGTTCACCCTCACAGTAATATGATTGGCTGGTGTCAGCCATAAATACAGACTGATGTGGAGGTACAGGAGGACACCTATTTATGACACCTATTGTCTTCGCCTATTGCCTACCACTACAAGGACCAGTCCATTACGGTTACCTGCTAGATTGTCCTACCCGGTTACAGTAGTCAACAACAACTTTGCTACTTCGAACAAATATATCCCTTTCCAGGACATATCAGTAATGTAACATGATAATGTGGCATAGAAAACCAGAGGTGCATAGGAATAGTAAAAGATGCCTTTCAGAAACTAACAAAAGTATTAAAAGATATGAAAATGCACCTAGAAAAGATTGCTAAGAGTCATAATTGCCCTTGTCTTGAAGAGACACAGCACATAGAACTGTTTAAAGTATATTTTAAAATTTCAAATAGGCCAGTTAAGATTGGCTTTAAATTTTGTCATTTTTTCTTACATTTCCTTTTTCATAAATAAATTCAATCATAAATAAAGAAGTAGCCAAAATATGTATGTACAAAAGGTTGGTATTCTGCATTTTTTCATTGCTGTTTGTCAAGCCTTAAAAAAAAAACTATTAGTTGATTTGAATTGAGTTTTCTGTCTTTCTTTTTTATTCTCTTACAATGCAATGGATCCTCTGGTTTTCTTACTCTTGTGTCTGTAGTGTTTTTGAATTTCAGAAAGCAACAAAAACTTTTGCTAAATGACAAACAGTAACCATAATTGTCATTGAACGGATGCAAATGAATTTCAGATTAGCAATTAAATTAAGTCCTTGACATAGAATTAATTATATTGTATCTGGTTTTTAAAATTCCCATTTGTACTTTAAGAAAAAGAGTGTTGATCCATACAATTCACCTGTGACTCCTATCATAGGTAAGATCTGCACGCCGACACAAATGGAATATGGCACAAAGCTAGTATTAAAGTTGGAGTCTCACACATACATGCGACCAGGGACAAAACTTGCTCAATCCTCCTCGTTATTTCCCCTATTAGGGATATTTTAGACATCAGAGGTACAGCCTGGGTGTGATGCTCAATGAATGATAAGCATGTTAAAATACATTTTAACCTCAATAGCCTGATGGGTTAGGACAATATTATTAGCATATTTTTTAAATCATTTCACTCCAAACAAGGCAATAAGATTCAAGAGGTTACTGAGTATGAGAAAATATAAGAAAAAGAAAAACTTTAAGAAGAGAGAACAGTAAAAGACAGAAAATAATTGACATTGCATTTAAATTTTTGAAAATCAAAGTTAACTGGAAAGCAAGAAGCAGGAAGAGTTTTCCACAAGTGAGACGTGCAAGAGAAGAAACTGTTAGCATAGAACTTATGGTTACATCTAGCCATTTCAACTAGAAAATGAAGACCTTTGGATTTTATCTAGAATCTCAAAATATATAGCAGAAGCAGCAGATCAGATGTAACAGCAATATTCCATGCATGGATCAAGAGTAGACTTAAATGCGTAAGATAGATTTATAAGTGGGTGCTGAAAAATTTGATTTAATTTTCGAGGAATGAGTCAGCCAAATTTTCAGCACTCCCTTTGCAGCAAGTTTGCCTGTTCAATCTTTACAACTGTAAAAAACTTATGCTATTAAATATTAAAAATCTATCGTTGCAAAGTAATGGTTATTCTTCTTACTGAGTGAAAAAATCAATCTTGACTGTCCCAAACTGGTGTCCATGTGCCAAACACGAGTAAAATTTGATACATTTTTCGACTAAAGAAAACTGATCGGTTGAAACGTGATTAAAAAACAAATCGAGCAGTTGCACAAAAAATAATGAGCCTAAAAAAACTAATCCTGATCAGACCAAGACATGTTTCAACAGGAAACAAATACGTGTCTAAGAAAAGCATAACTACACAGATTGATTTATATTCAATTGCCAAACCAGTTTGGTTACCCGGATGCGAGTTGATCTGAGATAGAACTTTAGAACGGGATTTAGAGAGTGATTAGGTCTAGTTAGTAGGGGTTCATACCGTGCGTTTAGTGGAGAGACATACACGTGTACATAATGAAAATTAGCAAGTCAGAACGTTATTGTTAACGAAATTAAATTGTATAGCCTTTCCTACACTCTGTTGTTAAAATACTTTTAAAGCGTTTTCGTGATACGAGGTCAATAAAAATCTTTTCTTCTTTTCTGCACATATTTAGTAAGGGAGAAAACTTTTCCTGTGTGCTTGTTCTTTTAAATTTTATTTTTGCGTTATAAAAAAAATTGAGTTATTTTTGTACGTTTAAAAACACTATTTTTACTAATCCCAGTTAAAATTTTAAAAATTGTTTTTAAGGAAACAAATATAAAAATCAAATGAATTTTACCCAGAAGAATTACTACTGCATTGAAAACCAAATTTGATATTTTTTTTTTTTTGTCATTTAAAATTTTAAATCTAGAGATGTTTATTTCACTTGTTGAACAAAAATACGTGAAAGAATCGTGTTATTGTTAATTTTAAATGTTTTTATTCCACGATGTCAAAAATAGTATCATAAAAAAAACCCTTAAAAATCGATCTTAAAATGAAAACAAAGGCAGATAAAAAAAAAAAAAAAGTGTTTAGGTTACAAAACGCCGTAACGGTCAGTGTAACCCGGATATAAGAGACTCGGGTACAAGAGAAACCTGGATATAAGAGATATTTTCTCTGGTCCCAAATTAGAGCCCTACTTAACTTACCTAAACAAAATAGACCAAACCCGGATATAAGAGAAACCCGGATATAAGATACTTCTTCTCCGGCCCCGACAACTCTCTTATATCCGGGTTACGATCGCTTAAACCAAAAAAAATTAATTTAAAATTCACGTCAAATTATAAATATACGTCTGAAAAAGGTATTTTAGAATAAATAAAAAAAAACAACAAAAAAAAAAAAATAATTATTTTATTTCTACAAATTAACAAAAAAATGTGTAGGAAATTAATTGAATTTTCATCTTAAATTTTCATTGTATTCAATCTGTATGAAGTTTTGGGTTAAAAATATTGACAAGGAAGGTGATTATTAAAAATAAGAGTATAAAATAAACTTCTCTTACATTATCAGGCCATAGATTTACATATCTACAAATATACTTGTTATATATATGGTTCTTTAGTTCTGCCACTTATTTCTTGATAACCTTGATTGAATTGAGAGTAGTTTATTTTGGCAATGCTATTCTGTTTTTTTCCTCTTATAGAACTTGAAAGAAATAAAGTTAGAAAATTTACTGGAATAAAGAATTTTATCATTCCTTTGCTTTTTGTATGATAAACCAATATTTTAGAGTTGGTTATAGTTTGAAGATTCAACTACAAGTAATTCTTAAATACCAGTTCTCATACAACCATAAATGTGAAACTTGGTCAGTGTCTAGATGGGTAACCACTTGGGTATACCAGGTGCTGTAAGCTTGGATGTGCAGCTGGTGTATTGGATAATAGTTCAAAATTGGAAATGGGAGTACTGAGTTCTAATTCCTGTCGGGTTCCTTATATTCACTTATGCACAAATACCCTTAGGAAAGGTAGACTTTTCTTTCTCCCATACTGGTTAATAACCACAGAGAGCCAAGTCTGCCTAGCTATTTAACCCATATCTGGAGGGAGAAAAGATTGATTGATGTCTTTCCCAAGGGTATATGTGTGAAAGTGAGTTTAACAATCTTGCACAGAATTTGAACTCGGGTCAATGATTTCTTGTTCCAAGCCATTAACCTTTACACTACCTGCATATCTAATAAGCTAAACAAAGATTGTTAATTATAAATGGTTAATTATTACAAGAATTCTTGTTTTGGTTCATTTCTGCTAACTAAATTGACATACTGCACAGGAACTTAAATTAGAGGAATAATCCGGTTCATTTTATTAATGCCAAGCTAAAAAAAAATGAGAAAGAAGATACTAATATTTCTTTGTGATGCAATTACCAAATGGCATGATTATTGAGATGTGTTTATGATTTTAACAGAATATAGAGATAATATTGTTACAATCAATCTCAGAGAACAAATAGGACAAAAACCAGAAGCTGTAGTACTGTTTAATATTTTATGCAAATGATGGCCAATTCCTCATGTGAAAGAAAAGAAGTTCTGCTGGTATCTGAAAATTAGTATCCATTTGTTACAATGATAGTGAATTACTTTTTTTATTTTTTAAAATCACCCCAAGCAACATGGCTTTATTGAGTGTGAAATAATAACTCCCTCCAAGTCTGGAGAACAGAGGAAGAAAAAGGAAAGAAATTCATGAGCTTATGCAAGATTTTTATCTTTCACAGAAAATTCTAAAATTACTTGGCAATTATATTATTGGCCTCCAACCAATATATAGCACTTCAAAGAATTTTCTCTCAACAATCCAAGAAAGCTATTGCTCTTTGTCTAAAACATTTTTTAATATTATTTTGTGTCAAATCATTTAATCTGTTGTATGAACATTCCCTCTTCATGACAATATGTTAAAACTACAGACTTTAAGAATTCTGGTTTATTTTCCTAAAATGAGCTACTGACACTACTTCAAGCGTATAGATTTGTGAATAAATTCCATATCATTATCATCCTTCATTAATCTTCTTGGCATGGGTAAATCAAATGTTTATTTTAACCCCTAAGACCCATGCTACTAAATAATAATGTTACTAAGATGCAAGGGGCTACTGGAAAGAGAAGGAAAAGACTTTAGAAGGAACTGGAAACCCAATACTAAACAGGAAACAAAGGATAAACCTCTACTCCTGTTCAAAAGATCAGGAAGGAGCGTGAACTGACGATCAGTGAACCTACCAAAAATACTCAACTTACACTAAAATTCTGTAGTAAGATTTCCTGTGCAACACAAGATATGCAGATGACACAGTGTTGATAGCAGACACAGAAATGAAAATTCTCTAGAAAGCAATAAAAGAAAGTGATAAGAAAGAACTATCAATTGTAAGAAGTCAGAATGATTGTCAGCAAGAGAAAAAGCCCAACATGCAAACTACAAATTGGAGACACTAAAATCAAGCAAATGCTAAAATTTAAATATCTATGAACTGTTATAACAAAAGACAGAAAATGTGACACTGAAATCCAGAGGTGTATTGGAATAGAGAAACATGCTGACCAAAAGCTAAGCAAAGTATTCAGAAACAGGAAAATTTTGTTAGAAACAAAAATAAGAGTACTAAACTGCTATGTAATATTAGTCTTTCTATATGGCAGTGAATACTGGACAATCTCCTCAAGGATTACAATACTTGAAGCAACTAAAATGTTATACAGAAGAATGCACTTTGGTGAAATGAAGAATTTGTTCTGATTATTTCATGTACCTCAATTATATTGAATCAATTGCTAAGTCTGCTACTAGGAAAGTTGGTTCACTGTGTTGGGCTAGACAATTTTTCTTGCCAGAATTTATCTTACACATTTATAAGGCTACAATTCATTCATGCATTGAATATTCCTGTCATATCTGGTCTGGTGCTTCTGCTATATATTTAGAGATTCTTGCAATGTTATCAGTCCTGACCTGGCATCTCGGTTACAGTCACTTTCCACCACGTTGGGACACTTTTTGTCCCAGACAATGAAAGATTAATTTGATTAAGGCCTTAATTCACAGGGCACTTAAGTTATGTTCTGACAGCCTTCTCTGCAGTGAAATTGAGTTTGTTAGAATGACACTATCAAAAAACGGATATCCTTCGGATGTTTTAGACTCTGTTATCCAAGACGTCATTAGTAAATTTCATGGGGTTAAGCCGCAATTTGTTGATAAATGCCCAGTTTATCTGAGTCTTCCCTATATTGGTACAGAGGGTGAGATTTTATCTAAACAAATTTCATGTTTGATCAATAGCTGTTATTTTTCGGTGAATGTTAGGATAATATTTGTTACCCGTCCTGCTTTCTCTTTCATTCATAAGGACATCCTCCCTCCCCATCATGTTAATTCAGTGATTTACCAATACAAGTGTAGTTGTGGACTTGACTACATAGGGAAGACGTCCCAGCATTTGGATTCGAGAATAAAACAGCATTTACACCCCAGGATTTTGAATCCGTCTGCCAGGAAGAGCCAACTAACCAATAGTTCTGGATCTGCTATTGCTGAGCATATAATAAATAGTAGGAAATGTATGGTTAATTTTAGTGGTGACTGGTTTTTGATTTTATCTAGGTTCCACTCCACATTTCACCTCAAGGTTCTAGAGTCCTTGTATATCAGATCCCGTGAGCCTTCCCTTTGTAAACAAAGGGAATGCTTACTGGGTCTGAATGTTATTGGACTCTAGTTTCTTGAAATTCATATTATTTATTTTTTTCCATTCCATTCCATTCATTAATTTAAATTTAATTTACTTGCTTTTTAAATTTTCTATTCCCAGAAAAATAAACTTGATAAGTCCTGGGATGAAACCAGTTGTTTTTTTAGTTTTTTTTAGCTTTTCTTTTAAAAAATGCCCTATAAATTTTGTCTTTTCCTATCATGTATATTTATAATTATTTTTATTGTTATTTTTGTTTGGTTCAAGTGGGATGACTTTTAATCTATTGCTACAAAGGGATGATTCAAATTGAAATAAAACTCATAGGAAAGTAAATTTATACATTCTAAAATGTGAATTTACAACATTATTAAAACTAATACAATGCAATATTTATCATTTCCCAATTTATAAAGAAATAAATTGAAAACAATTTTTATTCATAAATTACATTTACTAAATTATTAAAATATGTGAACCAACTATAAAGAAATCCTTATTATTTACCTTTTTATAAAGTTTGAATTGATTGGAAATTAGCTGATGTTTTGCTAACCATTCCAATAAACAATCTAATAAATAAATAGTGTAAATAAACAATACTGCTTAATATTTTTGTTGTAAATTCTCAAAAACAAAATAAATGTATAAATTCACTTTCACCATGTTTAGGTTTTATTAAAATTCTAATCAACAATTTTTAAAACAATAAGCAAAAAGCTGGAATGAATTCCACAAGCAAGGAGTACAAAAGAAGAAACTATTAACATCTATGGTTATATCTAGCCATTTCAGCTGTTAATTGATGAAACCTAGCTGCCAATCTAGCATTGCACTTAAATTCTTAACATTAACAATCTATTTCTTGTCCATGTTAATGTTTTATATGCTAATGGGATTCTTGACATTCTACAACCTTCATCTGTCTTTCCTTCATTGATTTTGTTAACTTTTATTTTTTGGGGACTTTAAAATTATTTGCAGCAGTTTTTATTGTGTTGCAGAGATCTTTGTTTGAATATCGTCTTTCATTTTCATATATCTCCCTTTTAATGATCAACCACAAGTTTTCTGTTGAATTCAATATTTGGCATGATTGAACAACATTCCATTAATTTCATATCTTTGAAATCTTTTTTTAGCATGAAAGGCAATATTAAAATTTGTAGAATGTGCAGTAGCATTGTCTTACAGGAATAGACTCTTTAGAGTTTAGAATAAAGCTTCTTGGTCTTGAGGATTACCCCTACCTTTTCTGCTAGGTATATTTACCTGGCTTTCCCAGTATGGTAGGATGCATATGAGTGAAGGACAAAAACATTTTTCTGCCAGAACAGGCACAAGGTGACATTGTTTCAGGAAGGCACAAACCCCTCAGTTTCTCTTTTTTGCTCTTAAAATGTGGTGGCTATTCTAATGAGAAAAGATGTTATCAACTAAAATTGTGTATTTATCAAATATATCCTGCAAATTTTATCAACATTGATTTGCATAATAAAATCTACAGGTTAGCAATTTTAATTAAAAATTTTGAATATTACTTCACTTGTTTTATAATGTCATTGCTTAAAAAGTCTCCTTGCTTGTTTTTTTTTTATTTCTTTAACAATAAAAACCTTATCGTTATTTTTTTTACCTTTATTTGTAAAGCTGATATATTTTTTTTAATAAAAAAAAACTAATACACTAAGACACAAATGGAACTATGAAAAAAGTTTTATGAAAAATCATAGAATTAATGATAAATTACTGAATGCAATGCTTAAAAAGTAGGAAAAAAAGCATTAAATCTTTGTATAGAGGTGTGTACTAGAGTACATCATTGGCAATAAGACATAAAAATTAAAAATTGTCTTTTTTTAACTTGCTTTGTCTTAAAAAATGTTCTAAAATATTTTTTAATGACTTTTAGTTTTATCGTCATATAACACTACTGATTTTACGAATAATATTACATAATTTTTTAATAATTTAACTAGATTAAATTTTAAAAATAAATTTAACTTTTTTCCCTACCTTACCTTGTTTAGGACTTACTGCCGAGTGTATGACGCATAATTATTAGTGGTAGTTATTTTTTTAGTTCCAATAAATTTAATTTTATTTATCAAAATAAATGTAAGTAGTAGTCTCATATAACAATTTCCAATGGTAACAAAAACATAGATGGCATTATTAAGGCTGCAAATATATCCGGACTGCGGGCTTTGTTATAGGAGTTTAGAGAAGGTCATGGGAAAAGTCATATAAAAATAAAAACAGCTTTTTAAATTTTACTTGAGTCATAACTTTGATTTGTAGGTAGGAAAAAGTCACAGGAAAAATAAATTAAAAATGTTATTTTATTTAAATTACCTGTTTTAAATTGAAATATAATATTACTATGCTTTTTCTTACTCACAAACCGAAATTAATTTAAATTATATATTTTTCTTACCCTTAACAAAGCTTACCACTTTTTGACTTACTACACTACAACCATGGGCTATTATTCATTAAACCATGATTTACGTTACTCGTAAAATTCACATTTTGATCGGTAATACTCTCTTCATCACCAGGTGATGTTAAAAATCAGTTACATATTTTTAAAAGAAAAATTGCTTACAAATATTAGTGAAGAAGATGGTTAGCTTTTTTGCTGTCGATAGTTTAAAAAAAAAAAATCAAACGTGACATTTTTTTCCTAAATTTGTTGAACGATTCAGAATTTTTTTTGTATACAAGTAAATAGTTAAAATAAAAATAAAAAGCTAACTAAAAATAAACCAACAATTTATTTTACTCATTTACTGTAAAAAGAACATTTAATTTTGAAAATTATACTTGCTTTTACTACAGTCTGCTGAAGTGAAAATATCGATTTAAACAATAATCTTTTTTATTTTAATTTTAAAGTACAATTAAAAATAAAATATAAGTTAACAGGAAAACATAAAAAAATATACTTGCATTTTAAATATGTTAGGAAAAAAGTTCGACGGCAGTTCATCACATTTAAATAGAGACCTTCCATCATGAAAAAAATGTTTGACGAAATTATTTCAATAAACATTTTCTCGTTTTATTTCGACTAAAAAAAAAAAAAGTTAGTATTGTAAATTTAAAAATTATGGAGTACCACAAAAAACGTAACCTCAACACTCAACACAGCAGCAACACTTATTCATATTCACTATTCAGTTTCAAAGACAAGTACGTGCTATGGGAGGGGGTGACAGGAAGGTGATTACGTCTCCCTATCCACCGATACAGTGTTCGAATCCAAGTAAAGGTGATAATTTTTTGTGTGTTGGTTTTCAAGACAACTAGATGGGTCCTCTTCACTTAAAAATTGAAGTAACCTTCATACCCCAATTTGCACTACCACTCACTCATCTCATCCTAGACTAAGCTAAAAAACTTGTCGAAAAAAAAAAAAAAATAAAGAACTATTATTATTATTATTCAATGAGTTGAGACTGAGAGTAACAAACAAAGACTTAATAATAAATTTCCATGAAATTTAAAATTAAAAAAAAAAACACCAAAAAGAAATTGGAGAAAAATCCGATATTAAGATTTATTTGAGTTAGAAATTTTTTAGACCACTACCACTTTGTGAAAAAGAAAAAAATGAATCTTTTTAAATTTTAAACACTAAAAAAACAGTAAAAGTTTCTGATAAACTCACATAGCTCGAATTTATAAAAAAAAAAAAAAGGAACCTATTAAAATTAAATAAAACATCTAAGTAAATATCTTATTTAATAATTTACGAGTGAACGCATAAAAAATATAAATGTGGCAACGAAGAATAATATGTTTGAAAGTTTAAACTTTAGTTACTTTAGGAGGTATTAATTACTGAAACTGAAACATGACAATAATTTTAGAAAGTAAACAATTTTTTCTTTTAATTTTTCCTTTAAAATTATTAATTATATGTAAACAATTACTGTTGCAAAAATATAGAAAACAAACACTCAACATATTCCTCTAATATTTGATGCCAAGAAAAATTTAGTCAAAAACAAACATTAATAGAAAATACACTATTTAGCCACATTAGTCATCCGTAGCAGAAGGAAAGCGATCGTTCTCTCATGTCAAGAAACTCAAAACAGGAAGAGGTGAGGGGAGAAGAAAGAAGTGGTGAAGGAGAGGGAGAGGAGGAGGAAGGAGTTATGACGGGGAGAAACAAGTGGTGAGTGGGAGGAGGAAGACGTGGTGAGTGGGAGAAAGAAGGGGAGGAGGAAGAAGTGGTGAGTGGGAGAAAGAAGGGGAGGAGGAAGACGTGGAGAGTGAGGGAGGGAGGAAGGGCCGTTACTAACAACAACAACTGAAATTTTTAGAAAAGTGAACGAAATTTCCTTCTTCATTTTCCGGCGGCTCCCTAGAATTTTTATCAAAATGACCACAGTAAGTTAAATAACAAATTATGAAATCTGCCGTCGGAAGCTTTCGCGATTCGTTTCACGTATGTTTGTTTGCTTATTATTTCATATTTTTACTTTGTATTTAAATTTATTATTTACGGCGTTTTTCTTTCTCGGTTAAAAAAGTTAAAATACAAAAAAAAAGTAATCTTTTTTTATAAAAAAATAAAACTAAAAGAAAAAGGCTCTTAAACCAGATCTTGTTAGTGATAACACAAAAATGTAGTAATATTCGAGACTATAAAAAAATGTACATTTAAAATTAACGAGTTTTTAAATATTTATTTATCGTGCATTTAAATTAAATTTAAGGTTTATTTTTGGGGGAGATAATTTAGTCAATTATCCCCCAAAACTAAAGACATAATGAATCAACAAAAACGTAAGAAAAGTATTAACTCCAAAACAAACATTCGTGTTATTCGTGAAGGAAATCTAAGACTCTCAGATCGACGTCCTGCCCGGTGTTTGAGCGATCAACAACCAGAAACCAAAATTCATTCATCACTAACTGCTCAGAATTCACTAAATAGCCATGCTAACAAAACTCTCTTAGAGCACCATTCTTTTCATTCGGCAAATGAAGCCGACCGACTTTTAGACCTGAGCGCCTCATCAACGTCTTCCATGTCAGTAAAGTCGTGTTTTGGTAACTTCGGAACTCTGAAAGTAAAAGTTCCAGTGTCAAGTCTTCGGGAAGTGCAGAATCTCCCCGAAAATTTGGAGATTCCTTTAAATAGTACGTCCACTCCACGATCTTTATCACCAGAATGTGGCCTTCAGAACCAAGTTGTTGTGGAGAAACACAGTCCTTGCAAAAACAGCTTCCCATTTCCCTCTACATTTGACTCTAATATTAAAAACGGAAATCCTCCAGATGGTTTATCGGATAAAACTGAAGCAAAGAAACCTGACCAGTCGGATATGTTTTCAGAATCAGTCAAACACAAACAAACAGAAATTATTAAATTTTCTGAACAAACTTCAGAGAATTCTTTGAAGCCAGATGTTTTAATTTCTGATTGTGCAGGATCAGACAGTAGTGAAGTGTCTAGAAAAACTGCTGTTTCAGACCAGAATCCACGACCAGTTAGAATACACCAAGGTTCAGTGTCAACAGGCAAAATGCTGATGCAAAAAAAAATCCCAAATAATAATAACAGTGTGAAGATAACTAATTTCTCTTCACTTGATTCTTTGGCTGCACGTAAAGCTTTGCTCACAAAAAAGACCCAAAATGCACCAGTGTCTGTTCGTAGGACTGTCCCCGCAAAGGTTATTACTTCTACAAATCAATCAGACACCATTTCCGAGAAGAAGGATCTTTGTCATTCTTGTCAAGAAAAATCTGTACTCCCTGATGCTGTCAGTGCTGTTGCGGCAGCAACAGCAGCAGCTCTGTCAACACAGCCTCTCATCTCTTCACAGAATAAATTGGAATCTCAACTTTCAGTGCTTTTGGAGAAGATAAACATGTTGGAGCAAGAAGCAACTTTAAAACAGAAAGAATTAGAGAATGAAAGCAAAACACAAAAGATAACCAAACTGGAAACACAGTTGAACCAAGTGACAGATGAACGCATGAAACACTTGGAAGAGTTACAGAAACAGCTGTTTGGAATGCAAACAAAATTCTTGACTGTTGCTAAAAGCTTTGAGAAAATGTCTGGCATTGACATGGTAAAGAGTTTTCAGCCAGAAACCCAAAAACCAAACCAGGTACAAGATGAAAAGGATGCTTACCTGAATTCCTCTTTAAATAGCAGCATTGGTCAGGAAATAAAAGATATCCTCAGCATGAGTTCTGGTTACCAGACTTTGTCAGTACCACTTGATCAACAGAATAGCATCACAGAAGACAAAGCATCTAACAAATCTTTTGGTTGTGAAAACATGGATTCAAAATCTGTTAATTCTGAAAAGATATGTACAACCAAAGATTCCAATATTAATAACTCAGGAAAATTAAATACAAATAGTGTTGGTCATCATCGTACGGTGAAGAACATTTATGCTCCATTTCTTGTGAAGAAACCTAAAGTACAGAGTCAAAAGGTCACTTTTCATGGGAAAACTCCTGCCAGTTCTATGATTTCAAAATCAAAAGAAAATTTTCATCAAAAGTCAAGTAGAGTTAAAGATGTTTCAAAAAATATTGTCCAGAAAAAAACAAGTTCAGTAAGAAACAAGGTTGGAAGCCAGCAACAACATATCAAAGAGTTTGGGATAAAGCATTCCAAAGAAAAACAAAATATTGATGTGAAGAACATATCAGAAACAAGGCAACCATTTTCAGTTCCTGTTAGCTCAAGATATTCCATTTTAAAAGATTCTGTCAATGCTAGATATTCCCAACAACCTTATGCGATTCGAGCAAAAGAAAACATTCCCAAATCTACTACTGAGAGAATATTAAACACTAGCTACACAATTGATGATCAGATTGTAGAAAAAGAAGATGCAAGCAAAGAACATTTATCTGAAGTTGCAACTAAGAGACCTGAATCTATTAAAGAAGCTCCACTTGAAAAATATCTTCTACAATCACCTGACAAATCTCTCCTTTTCACCCAGGATAAAATCTATTCAGGCAAGCAAACTTCACTTCTTTCTGCTGAGGTCTTAGCTGGGCAGGAAGTCCTTCGAAAAGCCCAGACTAGCCGCATGGTTTTGGAAGCTAATTTTCATATGGCTGAACGAGATCAGGAGAAAGATGCAGTGTATGGCCTTGTGGATAACCTTTGTGAGGGAAATCCTGCTGTACACCGACTTCAGTTAAGGAGGAAAGTGGACCAGTGCATTGCCAAAGTGCAGAACGATATCAAAATTGAATTGTCACAATCTTTACATTCTCCACCAAACAAAAGAAAGAGTCAAAAATCCACCCAGTCCCTCAATAACCAGAAAGTTCCAGCTGACAAACTTGCAACTAAGAAGTTTTCGGTTAATAAAGACAAATGTCAAGATTCAGGTTACCTTGCTCAGGTGTTTGGTAAAGCTGCCTATCAAAATAAACGGACAACTGTGAAAAATCCTTATCTGCACTTTCAAAATCAAACAAGAGCCAAGTCACCTCGACCAAAAGAAATTGTACCGGTAAAAGGGGTTCAGATGAGAAGTGCTAAAACACAAACTCCTCAAGAAAAAGAAGAAATTTCAAAAACCAAGGTGGCTTCTGATCAACAGGCTGTGTATATTGATAGTAAAAAGTACTTTTTTGCTTCTGTACCAACTGAAAATTCAAGCTCAGGTAACCTCCAGCATGGACATTTAGGCTATATGGCTGTTGCTCTCCGTGAACCAAGAATGGATTCAGGTTTAAAGGTACCAGTTACAATCAGGGCAGGAGAATCACTGACAATGGCACCTGAAGATCAACCGAAAATTGTTCCTGCCAGTAATGTGATGGTGTGTAACATTCCAGTCTGTGATGAAGAGCATGTAACAAAAAAGCGACAAGCTTTGGTTAAACAAACTTTACCTTGTGTTGTAATTGAAGCCAAGCAGGAAACAAGTCAGCCTTGCAGTAATATTGAGTTGGTTATGGAGCCATCTGCTGAGGAAACCAAAAAGATTTCCCTTCACAATCTAGTCATTTCTGATGAAGATTCTGAGGATGATGGAGCTTGCTCAGAATCATCCAAATCAGTTGCAGCATCAGAAGAGGAGGAGAAAAGGCAAGAATCTTTAATAATCTTTTCTGGTTCTAACCCAAAAGTAACTGGAAGTAAAACATGGAAGCCAGCAGCTGAACTTGTTGAGAAAAAGTCTCAAGGGGACCTTTTGGATACTCTCCATGATCAAGACTTTGCCCATTGGATACCTTTGGTTCCGGAAACTGATTTATCAAGACAATCCTCTCAGAGAAATTCTCTCCAGAAAGAAGCTTTACAGTGGATTGAACAAGAAATTCTTTCTCAAATTCTTTCCCATCATTCCTGCCAACCCCCATTACCTTCTTCAGATTTTGTTTGTGAAGAAAATGATGCTCCCCAAAATAATACCCCAAATTTTGAGAATGATGCTATTGTTCCAAGTGGTTTGAAAGCCTCTACCAATTCTTCCCCTTTTGTTGATAAGGCTTTGATTTCACAGCTTGTGGAAGAGCTTCTTGTGGATAAAGTAAATGCCATGATAAAAGAAGCCTTAGGTGAGAACATTCATCATTCAGTGTTAGCCAATCCAGTCAGCCCACAAAATGAATCAGTATCAACACCAGAGAAGCTGGTTCCATCACCCCAAACCCCAGAATTGACACCCAATGAGAGTGAAGATTTATCAGCTTCACTGGAATCTGATGTACCCCTTCCTCAAACTCCATCTGCGTCTCCTGAGCCAGTGGTGGAAGACAATTCACCTATTGTTGAAGCCTCACTTCCAAATGTTCAGAGAAGTCTGTTGCATGCTGCCCTTAAGCAAGAAATAGATAAACTAAAAGAGGAAGAAAATTTTAAAGTGACTCACACAAAAGAAGCAGCTGCTAGGCTCGAGACTGTGGTTACCCCACAGCAGACTCCAAGTTTAACACCAGTGCCGGACGGTTCCCCTATAACACCAGTCAGCTCCCCAGTTTTTCAACCTGAACTCCTAAATGAAAATAGTGAACAGCAATGGCCAGTGAGAACACCATCTCCTTCAACATACAGTTGGGACAGTAGTGAAGTAGCTGGAGATAACAGACAAAAAGATGAGCTACAATTAACTGGAAGCCATGACATCATTCCTCCAATCAAAGAAGCAACTCAAGATAACACGTCTCTAAAAGATGTTGAGATAGCTACAGTTAAAACCAACCACAGTATGGAAAATTTAGAAAGTACATCTGAAGGAAGTAGCAGTGTGCCAACAACATCAAGTGAAAGTGAGACAATTTTTGAGAGCCTTTCTGTTGGTCAATGGCTCCTTAGTAAGAGTGAGGGTCAAGCTGCTGACTTTGGCATCAGTGAAAAAGCCTATCAGCAAATTTTGAATGATGCCAGCTCAGCCAGCACTTTAAGAGACACTGAAGATCTTTTCCAAGATGAAACCACTGAGATTACCTACAGCGAGGGGGAAGTTGTGTACAACAGTCGAGTGCCGCCAGAGAAAGATCCCATATTGGAACTTGTATCTCAGATTCGGAATAGAAATCCTCTTACTCTACCCACTGCTATTTTATTGCAGTCAAATAATGATCAAAATTCTGCCATTGACAGGAGTTTTGGAGAGTTACCCTTGACAGAATCAGAACTTGATCTTGCCAGAAATCCATCTAAAGTATCTACAACTGATACTTCTTTGAAACCAGAAGGGAAATCTTTAAAGTCAAAACAATCAGGACTGGCACAAGTTGTTGCCTCTTATTCTGACCTAGAAGAAGAGAAGCTTTCAGAAAAGGATATTTGCCTTCCTCAAAAAGGCACAAGAATCATTGAAGTTGGCAGACGAATGGCTGAGTCCTCAGCAATGAAACCTGCATCTTCCAAAGCTGATCTGATCAAGTGGAAAGGCATTCCATCTCGGATAGAAGTGGGTTCCATTTCTGACAGTGATCAGATTAACTTTGTACAAAAGTCTGTCCGCTTTAGTGAAGACAGCCACTTAACGTCTGCAGACGATGCAGTCTACTTAGACAGCAGCTCTGATCTGGAGAAACTTAGTACCCGTTCGTCACATGAATCGGTACCATTTCATGGGGCCATTTTCCAAGAGGAACCTGAGCAGCGTCGACAAATGTCTGTGATGATACCACAGCCAGATAACATTGTGGATGAAGAAGATGTTGAAGAAATTTCTTTTGGTGAAGAAAAATGAATTTGTTGTTTAATGACTGAGACATTTCTCTTAACTGATTCATCTGAGCATATTTTCTCCAGTTGTTGGTAGGAACAGCATAAGGCTTCTATCTTTCGAATGGATAGATAGATGCATTTTCAATTCAAACTGAAAATTATTTGATTATCTAAGGGAAATAACTCAGTATTTCTCTTTTCATCTTTTAAGATGATCTCAGGTCGTCCTTTACAATTCAAATGAATGAACAAGAGAATTAAAGAGTTTATAAATGTTTCAAAATTGAAAGATTCGGTTACTTTGATGTTAACCCATTAACTAAAAACGATTGAATTACATCTCTTCTTTTTTCAATGACCATTGGATTCTTTAATACTTTGTACAGACACACAATTAAAGTTATGTAACAAATTTGAGGAAACGGAGGTGAAGTGATTACCAGGAGTTTGATGTAAACTTTTATTTATTCATTGTAGAATCTGATTGAAATATCTGGCTGTTTGGATAAAATTTATTTTCATATATTGACTTTGGCTTCTTGTATCTTTACCAATCACCTTACATCCTCAATTAAAATTTGTAAGCATAAAAAGCTTTCTTGTAGAAAGCTTAAAGATTCTTGCTATTTGCCACATTTGCCTTATGCAGTGACTAAAGGAATTTTTTTTTCTTCATTCAGTCTTTCCTGCTTTTACAAATAAAGCCAGTTTTGTATTTTTTTTATCAGTTTCTGATTTGTTTATTTTATAAAGGAACAGATTATCTGGTACAAAAGTTCCTTTTTTGTTTCTTGATTTTGCTAATTTTTACAAAAATATAAATTCAACTGATCTTTACAATTAACAAAATGAGAATCCTAAGAGCTCAGCATAACACCCAAGCTGCAACTACCGCCTCAGACAAGTATTATAATTCAGTCTTGATTTATATAGGAAAAAAAACAACAAATGCTGTTTGTGTATTTAAATTGTTTTTTTTTTTTTTCAGTTACCAGTTAGAATCACAATGTGCCAAGTATGCTGCAAATTTGGCTTTTTACTTCTTTTTAAATTTTTGTCTTTTCTTAAAGTCAGAATGAGTCTGTGCACACAAATTCTGAAATAGGACATGTTAGCAATGAGAAACTTTTAACAGTGTACCAGTTTTTTGTTTTCAGGGAATTTTAAGGGCCTCAAATTCTAAATTTGCATTTTTTAAAACTTTGATGATATTGATACTGTTAGATTTAAATATATGATTATATTTAGTAAAACAAAGAACTTTCCTAATTAATGACATAAGTATGGAAAATATTTGAATGTTTTCTTGAAAAAAAATTTCTCTGCTTTGTTGTTACTATAGTGTGATTGTAAGCAATTAGAATAACAGATGTCATTCAAGTTTATAGACATTGAAAAAATTATAGGCTATCAAGCCATCTATGTAGGAACTGAAATTAATCCAAAGGACATTAACAATCTATTCAAACGAGCTTGTGCTTAAAAGTTCACATGATTTTAATCCTTAGTCAATGTAGTGAAACAAAGTTATCAATATTACTAATGTTGATCATTATATAATGTGAAATTCAATTATTATACATAGATTTATTTAAATTGTTGTCCACACATCAATATTTCAGCCATTTTAACCTCTGACCATATTTAGGTGTTTGTCATGTTCAGTAATATGCTCAGAATTTTCAACCAAATCCTTTATTCACCCTAAAGGGTTACTTCTCAACCTTTTTTAACCAATGGATCACTTTTACTCTTAATTTTTTTTTTTGGTAGACCACCATAATCATTCGATGAAAAAAAACTTATTTTATTTTTTACTAATAGATATGTTTAGGAATTGTATTATAGAAATAGTAAATGTATATGCTTTATTTTGAAGTAAAACTAATTTAATGAAAATAAACTTGTATTTAACAACTAAATTCTATGGAACATTTATGTACACTAGTAAAATAATATAATAAATCATTTTTTACAATCAAAACATCCAGTATAGGACACTAACTTAGATTGCTTGATCTCATTTCCTGCTAGTTTGGAGTTGTTTTTCTATCTTTAGTATGGCATAGATTTCTGTAGAAATTCCAATTCTCAGTTGTAACAACCAATCTGAAGTGAAATTTCTCTATGGACCACTAAAGTATTACTGTGGACTCCCAATTTTTTTTTTTTTTTTTGAGAAGCACTGTGTTAGACTGTTATCCATGCTAAGGGAGACAACTCGTACTAGTTAATTCAACCTTGTGATGCTGCTTCAGTCCACTAAACCAGAGTATACGGATTTCTCTGACAGATCCAGGGATTGAATTCATGATCACCAGGTAAACTGTTACACTTAATACTTATGCCCACTAAGCTATCAGATTATATAATTTTATCAAAACCTTTATGACTTTGATTCAGTTTTCATTGAACAGATTTCTGCGAGATATAGTCTGTCCAATAACAGGTTAGTCTCTGTCCTCAATAAAGAACTTCGTACATTTTCTGGAGAAAATTAGATGTTTACCAAGGTTCTCACAAATAAGTCCCTATTAGTAGTTTTGGATAAACTGACTCTTGTACCAGTCTATCTTGATAGAAAAATTAATGGAGATGTTAACATTTTGTGTACAAACAATTTCCATATGGGATTTTGATGTGAATTAGAGTATATTAAAAAAAAAACAAAAAAAACAGCAGTACACTGGATAGTTTCACCATCCTCCATTCACCTGGATGATGTGTGACATGATAGGTAAAGATGTAGTGTTGATATGGCTACATTTTTACCATTTAAACCCTTTGCAGGTTATTTAAAGCCAAGAAATAGTTTTAGATTGTAAGAATTGTTTTTAGAGATAATGATTTGCTAATACAAGTCCTATTAATTAACCCACAGATGGAGGTTGAAGAGATGGATTCATACTTTTCCTCAAGTGTATTTACCTAACCCTACTGGAATTAGAATTCACCTCTCTGATATCCAATTCAAAACCATTATTCATTACACCACCTGCACATCAAGGCTTGCAGCACCTGGTATTCTCAAGCAGTCATCCATCTATGTACTGACCAGGCTTGACATTAACTTTGGTGATTGTACGAGAACCAGTGATAACACGATATGGCTGTTAGCCTTAGTTAAACTGGAGTCTTGTCATGACAAGTGGGATATTCAGAGATCATGTTGCAGCCCATTTGCATCACTTTGTGCTCACTCCACTTTGGAGTGATTATTAGTTCTAGCAAAGCCAACATAATGCTTACATTGTGCACAGGTGACATAAAACTGATTCCAGGAACTGCTAAAATCTAGGCATTTCATTGGCCTGTATTCATCAAACTTAAAAAAATTGACTATATACAGGATATGTTACAGACCTGACTAAATGGTAACTGTTCTGATGAGCTTTCCTCTATGATATTTAAACTTTATGAATTTAAGCACAGTACTAAATTAGCAACAAGGTCTTATCATTTTACAGTAAAATGGGGAGATGTAACCATAAGTTCTATGCTAACAGTTTCTTCTGTCACACTTCTTACTTGTGGAACTCTTTTTGCTTCCTAGTCAACTTTGACATTGAATTTAAATTTTGAAAATCAATCATTATCTTCTGTCTTCTTAATGCTTGTTCTTTATTGTCTTCTCTCCTTAATGGTAGTTTTTCTACTATTCTCTAAAACTCAGTAACCTGTTACATCCTAGTGGTTTCATTACATTGATTGAGGTAAAATGATTTAAAAAAAAAAAAAGCCATATCTAGGGACAACCCTAGTACATGCCTGGATAACACTCCATGCTCATTCATGTAGCTGCCATTATTCAAGCAAAAGGAGAAGCTACATGGTATTAGGTAGCCATTTATATTTTTGACACTTCAGTTTATATATTGGCAAGAAAACATTGACAGCATAGAAAAAAACAAAACACTGTTGAAGCTAAACTATAAGAATAATAATTATTGCTCATCTCAGAAGATCAAGCAGTAAATTTAGCCCACTTGGTTATGGAGCACCTCACAGCCAAGCAAGGTTTCATTTGCTTTAAAGCAACATTTTGTTTAGATTTTGGGTAAATAGAACTTGGCTGTGAGCCAGTCAATAACTAAATGGTCTGAAATTCACTGGATTAGTCAGTGGTCCCTCCTATGAAGTAGGACTCTGGTTTGAGTCCTGCTGGAAGGCACATTTTCTTTATTAGGCTTACTAGACAAAATAAACACTATATATAAAAAAAATGTAACATTTTAGTCACTCAAATATGGGCATCCACTAAAAATGCTTGAATTATATATATATATATATATACACACACACACTTGCCTGAACATATCTGTTCTTTCTCTCATATATTAGAGAGAAAGAGCTTTGTTCTATAGCATTACTATTGTTAATAGCTGCAATTTTATTGACCCCTTCCAAATAAAATTGGGTTGTAAACAAGGCGATATCTATAATATAAATATTAATTGGATTGTAATGGAGGATTTATCAACCTGGGTGATGTCACCTGTTGGGTGAATGATGGACAACTAAACAGAAAATGGTGGGTGATATAGGATTTTGAATATTAAAAAGGTATGTTAACAAATGCTACCCGGAAAAAATATTCAAAGATTTGCAAATAACCTGTATAAAAAAAAACAAAAAAGAGGCTTAATTAGAATAACTGTCACATTCCTAGGTAAGATATAGATATCCCCAGAAACAAGGAATATTTTGGTATTTTCTATAGGTTTAAGGTCATTAACATCCAAATAATTCTTCAGTATTAGACATAGCAAAAAATATGTTGAATTTTTATTACTTGCTAATAGTGTATATTCTTTTTAATTTTATAATTAGGAACAAAAATTGTTTCATTTTTTTTTTGTCAACACTTGCAATACTAACCTTGACCATAAAACTAAATTATATATACATATAGTTTTCAATGGTCAAGTTTGCTTTCATTTGTTCTTTAATACAGTGGTAGCAGCAGTCAGTTTATGAACCAGTAACAAACTTTTACCAAGCAATTTTGATTTTGAATTTGAATATTTACTGGATGATGGAAAAAATTTTCCTTCTGGAAGTGGATGATGACATCAAAAATGTTGAGAATCCCTGTTGTAAAGCATTTGAAATATGACACTGGAACCTATGATAATTAACAAGCAAATTTCTTGAAATGAATGTTATAGACATTTATAGGCTTAAGCCTATAAATGTCTATAACATTCATTTGAAATGGAAACTGATACTTTTAAAATTTAAGAAATTTTAAAATTCCATCAATTTAAATATTTGACCTTGTACACAGCAACCTTTTTTTTAAAAATACTTTTCATTTTTATCTTAAAAAATATTGTTTTTTTTGATTGAGGGACTTAAAAAAATAGACATTTGGATCTATAGAAAGTTTTTCATGAATGACTTTAAAGAAAAATGTGGGCTGTTGGAAGCAGTTCTTTATCAATACTTTCAATAGAATTCATTATTACAATAGATCAGTACCTAAAAATATTACATTTTGTGGCTTCATCATTGTTATAAAACAAGATTATGTAAATGATTATCAAATATGGTTCTTTCATTTTTTGATAAAAGAGTGAATGTTGAAATTTCAAATTATCATTTTTCTTACAAAGTAAAATTTGGTAATTGTTAGTTTTTTAATCTTACCAAAATTTATTTATTTTTCAATAAGTAATATTTCATATTAACCTTAAAAAAAAAATCTGCTTGTTTATAAATTTTCCTCTTCAAATCCCAAATGCAGCAAAACCAAACCTTCTTTAAATAACTTTAATTGTAATTCCAATAAATAAAAATAAGTGTTTATTTAGTATCACGTTTGAATCTATTTGTATGATGATAGTAATACTCAAATCTGTGAATGGAAAATAAATTTAATAAAAAGAAAATAATTTCAGAAAATAGTTGGTTATCCAATTGCAATGTGCATATATTGAAGGGAAATTATGTAGCTTCATTCAGCCAGATTTTAGTTAAATGAAGATACATTAGAGAACAAAAATCTATATGAAAATGCCCCCTCCCAACTTAAAAGAAAAAAAAATGTTGATCAAAAGTTTTTATACCTGATGTAGATTTATTTATACCACAAATATAGTGTGCTTTTGTTAAAGGTCTGAACTATCATGTAGATTGTTTGAAGCCAAATTACTGAAAACAGTAAAAGGCTGTAGTCATTAAGGGAAATACAGATAAAGTCTAATCATTTGTATTTTTCTAGTTATATACAGACTGTATTTAGCACAAATGAATTCCTTTGTTTTGTTTTTAATGAAACACATCTGCATAGGCAACATCTGATAAACAAGTTACTCAGTGTTTCTTTACATCACCCTTAGAACATGCAGTTCACTAGCAGTAATTACCATTTTGTTAAAGTATATTTTTATTTTATTTGCATGTAGCCTGCTACAGTCTCGAGTTTTATTCCCCATTAATCAGACAAACTGACATCTATGGTGTTGGCTGAAGGAAGTAGGCTATTTTGGATAATACACCATATATTTTGGATGTCATGTACCAAGTGGGTATGTGGATTAGCCAACTTAAAAATAAAGATTGTCATATTTTCAAGTTGTGAGGTCATAAATAAATACTGGTACCATCTACCCCTATAAGTTTAGTGTTTTATCATGAAGTGAATATTGACAAAGATCAACCATACTTGATGCTTTAATCAAATATGGATTCTCTACAAAACCTTTTACATTCTTTCTATTCTAAATAAGGTCACATTGCTAATAATCTATAAAATCTTAATGTCTTTAGATTGTGTCAAGAGTAATTTTAATTTTTTTTTCAAAGAATCCAACTGTTTTGAGAAATGAAGAATCAGAATTTAAAGGATTAAACAATGTAGTTTTTTCCTCATGATAAATATATAAACATATTTTTTTTTTTTTTTGTCTTTTTGCAGTACCAGCGTTATCTCCCTTGCAGCACCATTACATGAAAGATGAAGCAATGTTCAGATATGTTTTATGGAAATAAAAAAAACAAAAAAAAAACTGTGAAAGACCATTCTTCATGTGCCCCTTTGAACGTAGGCGATCATGGCTCTCCACAATTTCTTATCACCTTGCAGCTCTAAATAAATTCTGTCTTTTCTTTATTTTGAAACTGTTCCGCCATCCATTTTCTCAAGCTCATCAAGTACATTATTGCATTTTCCTCCCTCCTTTGAGTATCATGTTTCCCAAGCCCTCCTTCCTCTTTACGTGCCCCAGAAATTTCACCTGTCTCCTTTTTGTTTCCATTTTCTTTAAAACCTTGTAGTTGCTCACATGTTCGTTCTATGGTACTGTCAGCATCTTTTTGTAGAAGCACATTTCTGTTACTTCAAGTCTCATCTTTGAGGAAATTTTCCAGCATTCATTGCCATAAAATAGGACAGATATCACATAGAAGTTCAGTATGCTTTTCTTTGTTTCTAATAAAATTTTTCTATTTCTTAATACTTTGCTTTAGCTTTTGGAAGGCATTCTTTCAGTATCCCAATGCATCTTTGAATTTCAGTGTCACATTTTCCGTCCTCTGTTAGAACACTTCCCAAATATTTAAATTTTTGTGCTTGGTTGATTTTGGTACCTCCAATTGATAATATGCATTTAAAGCTCATCCTTTCACTAATAATTGCAAAAATATACTTATGCTCTTTTTGGTAAACTTTTATTTCTTTAAATCAGTTCTTGGCTAGAGAAGGTAAGACTGGTTTCTTTTCAGTGCTAGTCATTTTATAAACCATTAAAAGTGATGTAAACTTTATCTCTGATGGCTAGAGATGCTATTTCTAATTTGGATTCATCTCCTGTTTATATAATTGCAATATCAATATCTTTCCTTTATATAATTCTTTTTAGTACAAATTTTTTTAATGATGTAATGTAAAAATTAATGGTTATAGTATTGGGAAGGTGATAAACTTGGGTTAATGTTAATAGAGTGATAACTCATATACTTTTATATTGCCTTCAAACATATGTCACCTATTCTAGCTAGGAAGCATAACTTCTTGTTAAATGTTATTGTAATACTTAAAAAACAATCAGGCAAGTCTATTGTTTCAAAGATGTTTACAGTCTCAGTAATCATTGGCCTTTTGCAGAGGTTCTCTTTGCTATATGAACAATTGTTTGTAAAATCTCAAATATGAAAGGGGAGTAATCAATGCACGTAAAAACTTGAAAGTAAAAAGTTGATTCTTTAAACGATCCAATGGCAATTATTGATCAAAATATCAATAAGGGTCCATATTCCTTCTGTGAAAATAATAAAATTAATTTTTTTACCCATTCATAATGGAAGGAATTAAATATTGTAATTAATTATGAAGTTGTTGAACCTTTCAGAACAACACTAAAGTAGAAGAAAAAAAAATACATTTTAGACTTGCAAACAACAGTCTTCTATAGCAAGCAAAACAAAGTTCCGTATGCTCTAAATTGAACAAGAAACACTACAAGCCACTAAACCTTATCTGCTAAAACAGGACAGTACTTTTGAAAAACTTATTTAACCTTTTGTTTCTTAAGGGCAGTAGAATCTGAGTTTTTTTTCTTCCTTTTTAATACTAAAATTCAGTAGTGTGGAAAGCTAACATCTTGATTATGTCATTATTTTCTCTAAGTTACACATGCTATTCATTTTAGCAGTTAGTGAAAGTCCTCAAGTGACATTGTTTCTGTTATTTGTGTTTTTGGTGATTCTATAGTGCCAATCAGAAGGTTCAAAGGAGTGTGGTCTGTGCTAAGACCTAATTAACGGCTTCATTTGGTCAAAGCTATTTTTAATCATTGAATACCATAGAACTGGTAGAACTCATCTGAACATTTGTGATGAAAATAACAATAGACTAGTAACATTGTGTCTGTGGGGAAAGAAGCTGTTGAGTGGGAAATAAGTCACTACCCCCCCCCCCCGCAAGACTGTGTAAACAATTTTGAACCCTATCGAGGCTAGAATGTGAGGATTGCATAGCTCCAGATAAGACATGGCAGCAGTATGCTGATTTTGGTCTGACTTATGTAAAGATAAAGCGTGGTAGAAGGAGTCAGGTACATTCTGCAGAAGTACCACTTGAGGTCTGCAATGAACTTTAATCCCGATAGACATTCAAAGCATAGAACTTCTTTGAAAGTACAACTATTCATTGTGATGATGAAATGAGAGTATCTTGGTTTTAGAGATATTCAAAGTTACAAATTTTTTTCCCCTACCATTGAACTGTTAAATTTAGACCAGAGAGGAGATCAGCTGCAAGGCTCAGGACATCTTGATTTTTGGAAGCTTTCAGAAAAAAGGTTAAAAAGCAATTTTTATATCAAAGAGTGTTTATCCATATTCAAAATAGCTAAATTTGATCTTCAGAAATTTGGTAGTCTTTGTTATTAGAATCACAATATCTAAAGTTTGCTCATTATAAATTTAAGAATAAAAATGCAGTTAATATTTTTTTCTTTCATTCCATTGAACAAAAGTAGCAGCAAAAACAAGTTTAAAACAGAAAATTAATGGGGTAAGCCATTAACAATTTAGGAAATGTGTGATGTATTTAAAAGTAGTTGTCACTGCTGAAATAATAAAATAAATTTTTTTTATTTATTCCTTGATTTTTTTAAATGTTATGAAACTTCAAACTTTAAACCGTTCCTTCTTTTAAAGTCTGAAATATAAGTTGTCTTTAAACATTTAAAAAAAAAAATCATTAAAATCTACCCTGCACATGAATTTAAATTTATTTTGCACAGATTTGCTGTGAAGAAAAAATATTTATTTAACCTTTAGCACTCTGCATTATTAATATTAGTTTCCCTTTTTCCATTGTATTCTTTTTCAAGTATCCTTGTTAATTTCACTCAAAGGTGTATAGCAGGATATAGCAACACAACTATGAAATTCAAACAAATTCAAATTCAGGGATCAGTATCACCTTCCGTGGCAGGATAAATTTTTTGTACAGCAAATGAAGTCACATACAGTGAGAAAAAAAAAAAAAAAAGTTGCCTCAATTTACAGATATCTAAAATGATTTTTGCTGATGTTCTAACATTTCTTAAAAATCAAAACTTACATAATTTTTGCTGCAACTGTTGTTCAAAGAACAAAAGCAAAAAGTAAAGAAAATTAGAAAAACTAAGAAATTGATAAAAAGGAAGAAATTAAGGAGAGAAAGAAAATAATCAACAGGTTGAAAAATAAAAATAAAGAGAGAAAGGAAAGAGATAAAGAACCGTCAATTTCACAGAAAAAAGGAGAAAAAATTTTAAGATAAATTACATTCATCTAAAAAAAAAAATAAAAACCAAAACAACATTCTTGTTTTTCTTCTTTATATTTTTCTTTTTTTTTTTCCTTTTTTTTTTTTTTTCCCTTTTTTGACATTGATTTATTAGAAAAAAGATTTTTGTTATTCTTTTCCGTGGCATCTGTGCAAGTGCAATAGGACTTCTTTTCAAGGAGAAAAGATCTTTTAAAAAATTTGGCTTTTTTTTTTTCTCTCCCCTTTTTAACCCTCCCTCCCTTTCCCAATCCTTCAGAGAGAAAAAGACATGGGATTTTGTGGACTGGAGAGGGAGAAAGAGAGATAGGGGCAGGGGGAGGGAAAATCCATTTAATGAAAATAAGAAAAAAAATTAATTCTTGCTTATTTTGTTTTTCCATTACTTTTGAACTAATTGGAGGTCAGCTGTATAAAGAAGTCCCAGACAAGCAACAAGTAAATGTTTCTCCAAGATGCACCACAGACAAACAACAGGAGTAAAAACTTCCATTCTCTCAGTCCCTCACACATGCATACAGATACTCACACACTTGCAATATCACAAATCAAGCGCTCGTCTCATCATTTGTGTGGCGGTTGTCTTCATAATATACAGTGTTGATAATAATTTTTTTTTTTGTATTTTCCTTTTAAGTTCTATCATGAAGATTGTTGTTTGCTCTTCCTTAACAGTATATTTACATGGCCAGTTAAAGAGGAGTGGCTCTCACCAGACCCTCAAGGCAAGTAACCATTTCTACAGGAGGCGCCTTGTGAATTCAGGGAAATAGAAATTTTGCGTCTAAAAAAATTAAAAGATAAAAAAAGATAACAATTAAGAAACAAACTGTTCACAAAACTGAAGTTTTGTGAGATATAAAAGTAGACTTCAACAATATTTTTTGTTTTATTATATATATATATATATATATATATATATATATATATAAAATAATAATAATTATTGTATTAATAAACTTATTTTACAGTACAAAACTACCTGACATTTAATTAAAAAAAATGTTAAAACCTCTTAAAATCAGCTTGTGTAAGTCACAGAGTTTCATAGAGTTAAAATTTTTTTTTTTTTTTTTTTTTTTTGTCTATAGCCAGGATTTTGTAAACATTAACCTTCCCAGTATTATATATGTATATGTGCATGTATATATCTGAGTAACAGCAAATATGATATTTAATCATCCTGCCTTATTTGGCTTTAACAACTTTTTTTTTTTTTGTTTTTGGTTTTTATATATTAGTTGTTGGACAAAGGCAAGTAAACTGTCACAGAAGTATGAAAAAAAAAAAGACCCAAAATGGATATACATCCTTTGTGCAAGAATTTTTCTAGGTAATTCTTTAAAATGTGGGCAGGGCATTAGAGAGACCTTTGAAATTATAATTCTTTTCAGTAGGGCAAGTATTTATATGAGGCTAGCTGTTTGAGAAACAATTTTGTTGTTTTATTATTCTGGTCAGTAGGAGACTTTTGTTTTGTTTCAGCAAGAATTACCTTAGACAGAATTTCCCTATTCCAGATAAGTCAAAAGGGGTGGGAATGGCATAAGGGAACCAGTACTTTCCCTTCCCCCTTTGGAGGCACATTTTTAAAAATAGTTTCATATACACATTTTATATATGTCCTTTTTCTTTTAATCATATTTTATATATATATATGTGTGTGTGTGTGTGTGCAAGCAAGTAAACACAATCATACATACATGTACACAAACAAATATATATGCATAATTGTGCATTTTCACAGGCAGAGTAAAATCATCCTATTTAAAATTACCTTTGAGGTCTTTATTATTATTATTATTTTTTTTTTTTTTTACATTCCTTACATTTTTCCAGCATTTTATTTCTTAACCTGCTTGTCTCTGACAAGAGAAAAAATGGGAGGGCTGCAACATACCAGTTACTTGTCTTTGGAGATTTTTTTTTTTTTTTGTCTTCAAATATTTAAACCAAAAATATTTGGTTCAAGAAGAGAAAGAAAAATATATAAAAAAATAAAGAGAAATGTAAAAACAAAGAAGAAGAAAAAAAAAAAGAATCTATTTGAGTTGATGCGTATAACATTGTTATTGTTTTGGATAGTAGCATCCATGTATTTACAAGGACAGCTTTGGTACAAAATGATAAAAATATCTGGACAACAGCAGTGACAACCAATTAGCATTGTTGTCTTTTACATTTTTTTTTTCTTTCTCTAGTTACTTGCTTTGTTGAAGATGGTTCCCTTCCCAGGCCCTAATGCCAAGAAAGAATTAAAAATGGAAACCTTGTCCTTTAGGGACCAATTGGCAAAGTGGACCAAATGAAAGAATTGAAAGGGCTTTGAGGAGCAGAAGGAGGAGAAATAGAAAGACAGACAATAGGATGGCGAGATAGTTGGAAAAGGACAGCCATCTTGATGGCTTGTGCCGAGCCACCCTAGGATGAAATAGAAATTTTGACATTTGTTTTTCGGTCAGACAGCGAATGTCCAGGTAAACGGTTATCATTAATATCATTGTTGCTGTTATAATAATCATAATTAAATTTTGTTCTTATATTTATAAGGATTATTGTCTTTCAGTTGATATTGCTAGGATTAAGCAGCGTGTCCCATCCCATTTGGTATATTTATTTCCTATAGGATATGGGGCACCACCAGAACTTGGAGAATTAGAAAAATGAGGTCAAAGAGAAGGGCGTGGACAGGGAAACAGGGCAGCTTCATGGTCGATGGAATCTGTAAAAGAAAACAAAAAGAAAACATAAATAGTAAAAAAAAAAAAAAAAAAAAAAAAAAAATCACAAAGGAATCAATTGGGTAAACATCATTTCTTAGCCTAGATGCCTGTTAAGTAAAATTTTAACCAACAATAATTATACTAGCATAATCAATTAGAAAACCAGATATATCACAATGCAAGAAAAAAAAAATTATTTGAAAGACATGATTGCCTCTCTGAATATCTAAAATGAATACAATCACAGGAGTTTACAATATACTTAGTCAGCAATTGATACAATCTTCAGTTGGTCCATGAATATTAATTCTATCAGAAGTGTTGCTTCCAAGAAATTAAGAATCTATTTTACTTTTGAGAATTTTTTTTCCAAAAATAGTTTAAAAAAATCTAAAATGCAATGTCAATTGTCATTCTGCTATTTTTAAGCTTGTTCTTTTAATGTCCTTTCACCTCAATAACATTTTCTCAGTTTCTTTTACACTCAGTAACCCCTTACACTTTATTAGCTTCATCACCTTGCTTGGATTAAAAGAAAAAAATACTAATTTATATAAAAATTCTTTTTAATCAAGACTATCGTCATTGTTAACTGGATCATTTTTTTCTTATCTTTCCTTTCCCAAGGACGTTCGTGCAAAATGAATGTAGATAATCTCACAGTTTGAATTTGGTTTACAGATTCCATTTTCTATTAAACCAACTGTTTGGCTACCAGCATTGCCCTGTAGTAACTTTTTTTTTAAACATAAATAAATAGATGCTTACAAGGTGTTTCCAGGTTATGTAGAGTTGCATAAAAAGATGTCACTTTTTGCAGAACATTAAATTGACCCATAGTAACCTCTAATGATTCCAGATGACAGTGTCACAAGGTGACACTATGACTGGGATACCCATATAGAAAGGGAAGATGTGAGATTTGATTGCATTAGTCCATTGTGGACCACTAGTTCATGGGATAGTCTCGGGCAGTTCCAATGTTACATGTTCGAGTTACCAGACATGTGTTGTAATTTTGAGATAGAAAGTTCGTATAAAGGAAAGAGCTGTTCTGTTAGACTGACATGGTAGAAGTTGTCCCAAGTGTGACACACCTACCCCCACCCAGACTGAGCAAGCCAATCTCTGAAATAAACAACAAAATATAATGGAAACGATGGTTCGAGTTCTCATTTCTTGCCAGGTGTGCTCAGAAACAAGTAGCTAGACATCATATTATATATATATATATATATATATATATATATATATATATATATATATATATATATATATCAAGCATGTTTGGTTAAATAATTTAGATGTAATTATGTCTATTTATTTTAGTTTTAATTCTTTCAAGTCCAAAATTAATTTCTTAGTAACCATAGAAAATTGATCAAGAAAAATACCAAAATTTTCTTTCAAATAATTTTATTTTCCCCAAGTACTTTCAATCTCATCCGAGACCAACTTCAGGGGTTAAAATATCTGTGCATGTGTATACAGTAGATCCATAAGAAAATTTTGGTATTTTTCTTGATCAATTTTCTATGGCCACCAAAAAAAATTAATTTGTGGACTTGAAAGGATTAAAACTAAAATAAATAGACATAATATGTCTAAATTATTTAACCAAACCAGCTTGAATGAAAAATATGCTGCCTAAATATATATGTATATGCATATATATATATATATATATATATATATATATATATTAACTCACAGCATTTAATGAAACCCACCATTCATCTATCAATTTGCAATAAATGATGCTAGTTCTTAACTATTCCTCTTGGAGATGGTTAATCTTTCGCAGTTTTGTTTCAGGCACCTAATGTTCTTAACACTATTGAAGTTCAAAGAAACTGCCCAATGCATTATTTCAAACTGGAAAGACAGATTTCATACAGGTAGCAACTGAAAGGAGATAAACCAACAAGAAAATTTCAAATAAACAAACCTTGTTAAATGCCGACTGTCTTCATGCACTTCCATTTCCTTACTTTTGTATTCATTGAGCTCTTTACGTATTGCCGCCTAAATAGAGAATAAAAAACAAAACATCAATTCACCAAAAGTGTCATTAAATTTGACCAGGGAGTAACTAAGAACAAGCTGTTCACACACACGCACATAATATATATATATATATATATATATATATATATATATTAATTACAATGAATCATGCATACAAAAAGTAAATTAGTAAAGTTAATGAAATAAAATGACAAATTCACTTCGCTAACTAAATTTTAAAAATGCATCAATCCACTAACCACTTAATGAATGTTATGATCCTTGTTTTTTAAAATTATAAACTGCATTAGGTCTTCCTTAAATATGCAAGTACTTTTGACATGTTTTTTTGGTTTTCTGGTCATCATCAGGCATGGAAACTACTTTCTTTTCGTTAAAATTCAGATAGCATCCAAAACAAAAAAATACAATGCAAATCAGAATATGTTTTTTTGAAGTGTGTTATTGATAACAGATACAAACTTGTGGAGCGTGCAGTCACAAAGCTAAGGTTGAATTTTTTGAAAATTTAAGTGAGAGTGTTTTTTTTACTAATATGGCAATTTAAGAATTTTTTTTTGTTGTAGGTGTTTCTCAGTCAACATGGCATGAACTAAATAGTTCAATAACTAGAGCAATGCTTCAGTTGTTTTCCCAAAACAAACAAATTCTTAAATTGCCATATTGGTAAAAAAAACACTCTCACTTAAGTTTTCCAAAAATTCAAGCTTAGCGTTGCAACTGCAGGCTCCACAAGTTTGTATCTTATCAATAACACACTTTAAAAAACATATTTCAATTTGCATTATATTTTTTTTGTCTCAGATGCTACCTGAATTTTATAAAAAAAAAAAAAAAAAAAACAACAAAAAAAAAAAAGAAAACAGTTTCTATGCCTAATGATGACTGGAGAACCTGTCAAAAGTACTTGCATATTTAAGAAAGACCTAATACTGTTTAGAGTTTTCATAAACAAGCATCATAACATTCATCGAGTGGTTAGTGGGTTAACTTTTAAAAATTTAGTTAGTGAAGTGAATTTGCCATTTTCTCACATTAACTTTATTAATTTACTTTTTGTATGAATGGTTCGTTGTAATATAAATTAAACTGCACTACCTAATATATATATTTGTAGTTTATAATCTACTGTATTTATAGGGGAAGACTGCTTAATATCAGAGATTGTTTGTTTGTTTGGGTTTTATGGCATATCAACCACTGTGGGTTATTTAATGCCAAATCCAGTTTATATGAATTTTAAATGCCTATTTTGTACGGAATAAAAAAGGTATAGCTGGCAACATTATCTTTTACAAAAAACGTATAGCTGGCAACATTATTCCTTTACAAAAAAAACGTATAGCTGGCAACATTATTCCTTTACAAAAAAAACGTATAGCTGGCAACATTATTCCTTTACAAAAAAAACCTATAGCTGGCAACATTATTCCTTTACAAAAAAAACCTATAGCTGGCAACATTATTCCTTTACAAAAAAAACCTATAGCTGGCAACATTATTCCTTTACAAAAAAAACCTATAGCTGGCAACATTATTCTTTACAAAAAACCTATAGCTGGCAACATTGTTTCAAAAACTTATAGCTGGCAACATTATGGTTCCAAAAACGGATAGCTGGCAACATTATTTTTAACAAGAAACATATAGCTGGCAACATTATTGTTTCAAAAACGTAAAGCTGGCAACATTATTGTTTCAAAAAAGTATAGCTGGCAACATTATTTTTCCGAAAACATTATCAGAGGCCTTGCTGTTGGATGTAGTTTATCGCCGTACCCAGGACGCGGATGTAGTTTATCGTCATACCCAGGTCATGTGAAATACTTGGAAAAACTAGGAGTTCACTATTTACCCATAGCTGGGACCCTAACAGGTGCTACCACCCCGGGCTAAGGTGGACCTGAGAACACCAGCAATTAAGAGGTGGTTCCATGCTCCTCAAAACCTCCTGATCAGAGGCCTTGCTGTTGGGTGCAGTTTAACGTCATACCCAGGACGCTTAATATCAGAGATGGACATAGGAATCAATATTGTATGGTAATTGTCAGTTTCACAACTCACTGTAATCTTCAAACCAAGCTTGCATTGAGGAGTAAAACTGACAGTCACCAGGCAGTGTTGAGACCTGTGTGTATATGTAAATGGACAAGTAATTAGAATTTTCACTTTCTGGTTCAAGTTTGAAACTCACTGTGGTCAGTTTGTTGACTTCTAGATGTAATCAGCCTGGGAAGGTAATATCATTGTGTGGCATCTTTGTGCCTAAAAACCACATCATAGATTGGGGATAATCCAAGCCTTGTGTGGGAAATTGGGTACATGAAATTGTTTGGAATCCATCATGACTGAAAATTTGAGTGTACTGGTGTTGTTCAAACTGCTGATCATGCCAGATTATGCACTCTTTCCTAGAAACTGTAACTAAAGTATGCCCAGCATAGTTGCAGCATAAAACTGGGTGTTGAATAAACCCAAATGTGCCTGAGCAGGTATCTACAACATTACTGACTAGCTGCCCTAGCAGGCTGGTGTATTCAGAAAACGAGTAACCGGACATTATATACATGGGGCACCAAGTAATTGACAATAAATTATGAGGTAAAGAAAAAGATATTAAAAAAATAAACAGGTATATTTTCAAAAAGCATTTGTGTAACTATCTCTAGGGGGATGGGGGTCTCTTAGATTTTTGATATCTTGGTTGTGGCCATCTAATTTAACACAATGACTTGGATGATCAAAGGCGTCAAATATAACCCTACAACTCAACAGCAGAACTCTTGGTATCCCTCCCAGCTGTAGAACCATAGTTGGAAAATAGGGATTCTTTGATCTTTGATATCTTGTCACCCCATCACTGACCTCTGTTTGGTGTCAGCCTTTCTAACAGTCTATGTAGTCTCAGACTATTCATATAGAAATCTAAACTGTCACCTCATCACCAATGACGTATTAGCATGATTTGACCATTAATTTAAGTTTTAAGTTCATTTTTTTAGAATTATTCTTACTAAGAAATCATACTAATCCAATAGACAGGTCTTTATGAAAACAACTTAGCTGAAATCAAAACTTGAGTCTAAGTCATTTATTACTTATCATTTTGGTCTGATATGGTGAGCATAGTGAGTGGTTATTTACAATATTTGAGTTAGATTTCTTTTGAACCCTTCAGTGCATCTAATTTATGGAAACTAATTCTCTTAATTATTTTTCTACATTTAATTCCAATAGTGAAATACATTCAAGCCTTCTCACATGTTTTTCTCTTCGTTTTATGATAGAAAACCAGGTCTTTTTATATTTAACACTATTTGAACTTCAAAAGGTTACTTTAGGGTACTACTCGCCCATACGAGTATGTGTTACCATCTATCTCATCACATTTATACACATGTTCAACTAATGAAACACATACAGTCACTCCTTCAATCCAGAGTTTCACCACCAGGCAATGTAAATTTCATAAAGACATATGTCTTGAAAGCACATACATTGACTGGAGGCAATGTAAACTTTGTAAAGTTGTATAACTGTCCACAGCAACAGGAGTGTTAATAATAAAAACATGCAGGCAACAATAATCTGTAGTTAGTGCAACTAATAAAGATTACAATTCAAAATTTGTTCAGTGAAAATTTTTTAAAAAGCCTAAATAAAATATATATATATATATATATTACCTTATCTTTAGGTGTTAACCTCGTCCAAGGTTTATCTGCTCTCCGGTCATAGTCCTGAGCTTCTGTTACTTCAACATAGTCATTAAATTTAATGATTTTCCTTTCTTTCAATTCATCTATACTTGGTCGGAAGCTTAGCTACAAAACAAAACAGGAAAAACAATGTCATTCAATGCAAACTGTGTGTATGAGCATTTATGGCCAAATGTTAAAAGGACTAATTCTAAGCTTGATCACTGAAGTGGCAATGAAATAGATCACAACTTAAATGGGTGACCACTTCAAACATTAGGTACCGATTTGTGACCTAGTGTCAGACCAAAACAAAATTTTGTAAATATGTTTTTATGGATATAAAAATATTTCAAATTAATTGTATAGTGTTTATAATTTATTTCCAACAATTGAAGTAAATCCCAAGAAAACAGTCTACAAACAAATAAAATTAAATAAATATCAAGAATTTTGTTTACTTTAAAAAATAAAAAAGTAGATGAAAGTAATGTTGACAACAGGAAACTTAAAGAAAGAATATTCTACCTTCAGACCTCTCTAAGTATGTAATTTTTTAACTTTACTTGGTGTCTATATAGATGACCTGAAGAGAATTGATTTCAACATAAAATGAAAAAATGTATCAGAATCAATCTACTATTGTTTTTATTTTCGGGCTTATTTACATTATTTATATGAAAACTATTTTCCTCATTTTTGTTATCACAATGTTTCGACCACTGTGCCTTATGGCCCTCATCAGATGTAATTCAATCTGGGTAACCTACAGGGAATTTCAAATTGAATCCTTTATTTAATCTAGGGGTAGATTGTTCTTGTTCCACTGTCCATGTCTTGTGATATTTTTGTCTAGTTCTTATTTAGTACTTCTCATTTATTGCTTGTCTTGTTTCTACTAAGTTCAATCCACACTGCTTGGCCTAGAGATTGAACTTACAATTATTATGTCACCAAATTCACAAACCAATGCTTTAATTAACTATGAGGAAGCCCAGAGAGCACAATGGCCAAAACATTGAGATAACAAAAACAAAGATGAGAACAATAATCTGCATGGAAATAATGATAATTTCTCATCCCAGAAGTCCAGATAGAAATATTCAGACTTATTTGTTTTCCTTTTGAACTCTCAAACATTACCAAATACAAGATTATATTCAGCCTTTTTCCTTATACAAACTATGTTTATAACTAGTTCCCAAGATCTAGTTTTCTGCAGGAGAATCATTGCCAGTTATTCAAAATAAACACCATTTACTTCCACTTTCATGATTATACTTCCTGCTATTATCTTCCTATCAATGTCAGGAAGATCACAAGGTCATGGGAATTCCTTCAATAAGAGATAAAGAGAAATGTTTTTGCTTTTTTAAAGATGCAAATAATTGATGAATTTTATAACATATCTATGCTGTTGAAGTTGGGAAATATTCTTTATCACTGCCAGACATACAAATGAGAGACACACACAAAAAAAGAAGCTGCCAAAACTAACAACCTTAATGGAAGTTATTTGGAATTTTGTTTCCTACAAAAACAAGTCACCAAAATGTTTCTCTGTAATGACAATAATAAAATAGATGATGTTATTATATGAATTTATAAACTGGAAGAACATTCAACAGTTAAAAACAGGGACTGAAAAATAAGATATTTTCAGTGTGTTCATTAGTTTAAATAACTTTGACATTTTTCATCTACAGAACCAACCACTCGCAGGTACAGCTCATGTGATAGAAGAAAGGTCTGAGGTTCTAACAAAGATTGAAACAAATTTTAAGTGAAAGGGAGTCAAATTCATTAGGACCAAAAACTAACCAAGCCATGATATTCCAACACAAGAGAAGGAGTAGGAAAACAGTTGTTAAAGCCAAAAAGATTCTTCTCATTAATACTTCAGCCACTGAGATGAGAACTTTATTGTGGCATTTATAATAGTAACATTAACAGCTTCCAATTTTCATCAAATAAAATGTAAATATTTAGTGGCTTTTCATTTGTTTTATATGGATATAATTGTAAGTGATGGAAAATTTAATTGTATTTGTTAAGGTTGAGATAAGGTCAACAATTTGAATTGTCTGTCTATATTTCTGAGATGAGGTATTGTAACTATTTACTCTATTTACATTATTTTAACCATTGTCCTCATCTTTATTGTCATATTCATGTTTCGGCTGCTGTACACTCCAGCCTTCTTCAGGTGACACATGTTGAAATTTCAAACCAAAAACTTTTCTAGAGATCTGTTTCAGTTATTTTCCTTTAGTAACTAAACTCTCCATTACTAATCTCCTAGCCAAGCATAGATATGAATACTATATGGGAACCACTAATACAAAATGTTAGAGAAAAACAACAATAAAAAAAAACTGTAATATGAGGTCTGGTAAAAAATGTTTACTGAGACATTAGTTTTATAAATCCCCCAAATTAATTGAAGGTTGAAATAATCCAGTGACTTGACACAAAGAGTTGTGAGTTCAATACCTGGCCACAGCAAAAACTTGGAAACTCTAGTTACTAAAGGGAAATAACTGAAACTGAGATATCCAGAAAAGGCATGTCACGTGGAACTAGAACAATCTACCCCATAAAGATTTTGGTTTGAAATTTCAACGTATATCACCTGAAGAAGCCCAAAACAATTTGAATATGACAAAGATGAGGAAAATGTAAATAGTGTAAATTTGAATAGTTTCATCTTTAGGATATGTATTTTCTTTTCTTGACCTTTTCAAAAAAAATCAACATGCAATTTACCAATTCACTTAAAAATAAGATTCACTAACAACAGTTTTACTCTAGTTCTCTTCATTCTATGTATAAAGTGTCTAAAGTTTTTCACTAGGGAAGGAAAAAGTCTTATCTCCTCATGATGAGGAAACTGTTAGTTTAGTACATGGGTTGCAACCTTTTGAAGTGTGTCGAACGAGGGCCATGTTATCAAATGTACTATAATAAATTGTCTCAATCATAGACAGCTACATTTAGAAGGTTACCTTGGTCTGGAGGTTTGAAGAAAAAAAAAACAATGAAGTTAATGTTATATTATTTAAACAAGGTTCCTTATTTTACTGCGGGAATAACAGGACAACAAAAAAATGAAAATTTCTTACTAAAAACTAAATGCAGTTAGAAATAGTGAATTAATTAATGAGAAAATTGCTTATTGTTCAATAATTTCTCCACATCAAGTGAAATATTTGTCAATGACAGGAGCAAAACATCACCCAACCTTGTTCTTAAATGACTTTTATTATATGTCATTTTCTAAAAAAAGTTGTTCACAAGCATACATACTTCCAAATAATGACATCATCATTTTTGCATTATTCAATAGGCTTTTATATTTTCTGCTTGGCAAAACATTTATTGTAGAAGTCAGCAATGGATTTGGAATCAAATTTTGATTTTAAAAATTTGTTGCATTGTAAGTCAATTAACTCTAACTGATATTTTTCTGCTACTTACTCCATGAATTACATAATTAGTGCCCAGGTGTTAAGTTGGTGGGCCAAACAAAAATCCATCATGGACTGGATGTGGTTCAGGGGTTGCTGACTCCTGGTCTAGTATTTGTAAAATCACTAAGTTACTTTCCAGAAAAAATGCTCACAAGCTATGTTTAATAATGTGTTTGTCTCATTTTTAATTGAAGCAATTAAACTATATTCGTGTGTGTGTGTGTGTGTGTGTGTGTGTGTGTGTGTGTGTATTTAATGATCATTAACAGTTTAATTTTGTAAATTTCGGTCAACATGAAGTGTTGACATTAACTTATATAAATAACAATTGAGTTTTTTTTTTCAACTCAACCAGCAAATTATGTAAGTTGGTCTGAACGTATTTTGTTAGTTCATACAAAAGATTCTGTTTATCATGTGACTATACTTATTGTAAGCACCCATGGCTTTGAGAAGTGGACTTTGCCACAAGCCACATAAGAATTCACTCTGCTCTTGCTTGCAAAACCATATATTGTTCTTCAAAAACCACGAGCATCAGTTATTCAAAATGGCTGCTTGGTGGGAGATATATATTAGCTGTAAAGCTTTCAACTGAAACAAGGACATAATTATTGCTTTCATAAGCACCATGTCTTACTTTCAGATAATAATAAATGCTTATTAGTTTTAGGTGAATCATTACAAAACACACAAGGGACTGCTTTATAGATTTATACAAACAATGATAAAAAGGATACATTAGTAGCATATTAAATGAATGACTTGAAGAATCATTCTGCAGCTGGAATCTATCCAGCTTGTAATTGGTTTTCTTTGTAGGAATAATGGTCGTCACTTTAATACCGAAGCTGACCTTCAAATTGATCAATGTTTTCCCATTTGGCAAACTCTATATTTCTTGATTGTGATGCTCTGAAATGGAGCTTGTGTTATTTTATACTGGACACTTCTCTGCTTTGGGTTTTAAAACTTGATTTGTATTTTTCAATTAATAAATTTCTTTATAATCTTTGGAATAATATACAAAGTTATAAATGTTAAGACCTTGCAAACATACCAACCATTTGACCATAGAATATTTATATTACTTTAAAATAGTTGTACGTATATGATTGTATACAATACCAATATAAGCCAATTATACATTAGGAACTATTTGAATGTATAAAAATTATGAAACAATTCTTGTAGGGAGTAAATTCCCTATATTATTTCATTATTAGTTTTAATCTATCTTATTATTGCTGCTTACCCACACAACATTCTGGATTAATAGGCACTTCAATCAATAGAACAAACAGTTCAAAATTGGAAATAAAGATATAGCCTTCAATGTGACTAACTTGCATCCTACAATTCAGGAGACTGTCTTTCATGCATGCTGGCTTCAGTTACTTTCCCAACACTAATGTAGCTTCCCTGTGCCTTTTCCATAAATAATTTTCATGGCAATTGTTCTGGTTAGCTTCCCTCTTTGGTACCTTAACTTAATAAATTTCAGATTGGATAGGTTTTATCATTTTACTGTATAAATTGCTAGATATAACTTATATTCTAACAGTTTCTTCTTACACTTTCTGCCTATGGAGCTCTCTTCCAGCTTTTTGCTTTCCAGTCAACTACAATCATCAAAAATGTAAATGTAACATCAAATGTCATCATCTGTCACCTTGAATCCTGTTCTTTTTATTACCCTTTCTCATCAGTAAGGTTTCCTTCACTCTCAGAAACACTTTACATCTTAGTGGCTTTGGGCTGAAATGATTATTAAAAAATCAATTGTCATAACCATTTTAGCTATTGAAGCTTTGATGATTAAGTGGAATTTCCTATCTCATATCAGTGTTTGTAAATGTACATAGTCTAAGAAGAGATTAAATAGACTGGGGTTGTCATTTCCCCCCTTGTTATACTCTTGAAGAGGTCTGGAAGGTTTCTGTATTGAGCTCATTGCTAGACATGTAAGATTCTGTAGATCAATACAGTTCCTATATTAGATTGATGCATTTATTGGATTTAGAGTTTGGAATGTGGTCACTAATGAATGAAAAGAAGTTTATTGATGTGGTTATATGATGTCGTGAAGTTAACAAAGTAGGTATAATGTTTCCTATTAGAGAGGTAAACAATTTCTTGGGGTTGTTTGATGGCAAAGAATTGTACAAAATAACAGAAACTTGAGGACTACCAACAGCAGCAATAACTAAAATGTATAGCACATGTAACTCAAAGAGAAAATAATGACATAATCAAGTGTTGATATTCCACACTATTTTTTTTAAAAATAAAAAGGTTAAGAAGGACCTCCCCACATCAATACTATAAAAATTGATCAGTTACTGAACTTGAAAAAACTGTTTTCCTGAAAAAACTTTTTAAGAGAAAGATTTTAATTTCAACTGAAAGCAGTACTGGCTGCTTGGTCAATGAATGCCAAATGTTTCCTTGTAGGGAAACAGTCATTAACAGCATCATAAAAAGCATCATGAAGTCTCCAAATCTGTTTTAATCAATAAATTCATTGCAGCAAGCATTAGAGTTCAGTTTTATGAATTGCTAAAATGAGAAATATAATTTTAGTCACTTTTATTGATAGGTAGAATAGTAATCATTGTTATATTAACTTTGTAGAATCCTCAACCCCCATGGAGTATAGGGACACAGTCTCACCACATCAGAAGAATAATAGAGTGAACTAAATTAAAGTAGAAATAAACAGAACACAGAAAATCAGGAGATGTCATCTTTATTGTAAACTGCACTATCATAAGTGAATGCAGTCAGCTGGCCTAAAGAGAAAAAAAGCAAGTATGATAGAGTAGGAATGGTGATACCTTGAGAACTGTGAAAACAACTTGGGGTCAGTCATGTCAATAAATGGCATGAGCATTAACCAGAAAATAAAAAGTGTAAAATACTCTGAAATTTTGAGATCCAGACTGAGTCCAAGAAAAAACACCAGATTTTATAGTTGTTGGTGTAACAGTAGATTACAGGATAAAGACAAAGTACCAGGACCTCACTCAACACCTAAAGAAGCTATGAAAACATTTACAGTCAAGCATTTGTGCCTATAATTGGAACATCTAGAACAATCCCCAAAACACTGGAGGAAGTGAAAATTTGAAGAAATGACTATAACAGTGCAGTGTTTGGTAGAATATTGAGGAAGGTGCCGGAGATTTGAAAAAATCTGCTGTCACTCAATTTCCAACAATAACTACAAAGATATCTACATGAAAAATGTTGTTAGAATTTTTTAACAGATACATGAATAAATTAACTCCTAAAATATCAGACCAAGAAAGGAGAGCCCCAGATGTGTAAGCCAAAAATACCTCAAGTCATCTATTATCAAAGAATGATTTTTAAAACTCTTATCCTTATCCTGGTTATTGGCAATAACAGGTTAATTTCTCAGATCAAATTTCAAAGGAAAGGTTTAAATTTATTGCCAAATTCTAATAAATTTATTCTAATAAATTTATTCTAATATTTTTACTATAATATAATATGAAACCTTAATTTTAAACCTACAAGCCATAAAATTTCAATAGATAATGTTCACCTATGAATATCAGTGCACAATCAAACCACAAACTGATCAGTAAATATTGGCATAAAGAAACAAATTTCAGACAACTGTTCCGTTAAAGAAAAAAGAAAGAAAAAGATAAAATACACAAAATTAATTTTTTTTACCTTCCGAATGAGAAATCGTTTCTTCTCCTCTTTTTCTTTTTTGGCCTCTTCAGCTGATTTATCTAAAAGTAAAAATAGGTTAAAAAAAAAAAAAATTTTTTTTAAGAAAAATCTCACAAGTTGTCACTGAATCTCTACTTAGTGTGAAATGTTTAACTTACATCAACAGTATATGACTGGTATTTCCCTGCCAATCAAGTAGGTAACATTGACAACAGATCTAATCAGATAGAGATTAGGCAAATGTAAGCAGGTATTTTATAGAGAATAAATTTTTAAGCAAAGAGGACATGAAAGGAGTACTTCAAAAAAGGTGCTAAAAAGTTCTCATCTTGACTCACTTCCCAAAAACTGAACATTTTGTCACTGCTGCTAGAAAAAAAATTCCTTTATATTTGTAAATTGTCAATTTACCATTATTTTTTAATTTGTTTCAAATCATTTACTGAACTACGTCAATGGAAAATGTGGAATTTTTCCATTGTTGAACTCTAGGATATCATGAAATGCCTGTTACTGTAGAAGGAAATCCACCAGTGTATGATGCAAACATTTGTGTTTGTCATAGTCAGTTGTGACGCGATGTAGCAACTTCCTGATTTTTTTTTTTTTTTTTTTTTTTTTTTTTAGACCCAAGATGGAAATTGGTCTGGATGGTTAAAAACAGTGTTAACCCTCAAAATTACTGATCAGGTTCATGACCTAATTTGGGCTGATCAATGAATCTTGCATTAAGAATTTTTTTTTTTTTGAGAGTAACAATGAATTTTTCCAGTTACGATCCTACTTTTTAACCCACAGCAGAACATGAGGATGTGTATTTCCCCAAGGGTATTTGTTCATAAAAGAATGTAACAAATACAACAGGAACTCATCAAACTTGGCTCTCTGATTTCTCATTCTGTGCAACTTTCCATTACACTACCTGCACATACAACTGTGATAAGAGTAGTTGAGGAAAAGTGTTCTCATTTCTTAGGACAGTTCACTTGCCCACAGGACTTGCCAGACAATGAATGCTCTGAAGAATTTGTGTACATCTAAACTACTAACCAGATCTTGCTCTATCTCCTGTTGTTAAACCTCATTAAAACATGTTTGAAGAGGAGAAAATTTTTTCAAATGATTTAGAAGTGATAACAGCTTAGTATTTCAATGACCAAACATCAGAATTTATTCTAGAAGTGTTAACGAAACTTAAGAAATGATACATCAAGCACTTGGTCAAGCCAAGAACTTTTCAGCACTTTCTTGCAAATCAGTCAAAACTTTTTACTGCAACAAAGTTATTTGTAATGACCTTGATGTTTTTATCACATAAAAAAAACAAAATTTTAAAGTAAATTGTAAAATGCTGATCAAAACAAACAGACAATATAAATTTCTTTCTTTTTTTTTATTTGATTTATTACATAAATTGTTTGGATACTTCCTAGAATCAGTGTTAAAAGAGCACTTGATTGCTCAATGCTAACTGAACTACAGAAGTTGAGTTAATCTGACAACCACCACTTATAGTGAAATGGAGGGGTGCACTCCAGAAGTGAAAAGTACTCTTTGGCTCTGTTAAATATGTTATTGATCCTTGCTTAAAGTTAGGAAAAAGAACACTTTTTGAATACTCTCCTAATGAACTATTATGTTTTCACAAAATTCATCATGGATAATTAACAAGTCTCAATTGTCATTGGAGATCTTCTTGACTTGTGCAGTATTGTTCACACTCTCCTATTCTTTTGGTCTGTCAGTAATTGGACAAAATTATGATGCCAAGAGATTCATTGTTCCTACAATGCTTCATCAAGGTTTTAACTCTGTATGGAAATACAAAATGTTTCTTTTGTCTCCTCTTCTCATTTTCGTAGCATTCATAAACCAGAACATTATCCTCAATAATTAATCTACAACAATTAGAAAAATCTATCTCGGCCTTTTTTACTTGAGAGCACATTTGTAGAATAACTAAAGCTCTGGGGCACAATTTAAATTTTAATAAGGAAAAATTGGTTATAAAATTTGAAAATAAGGAAATAATAAAGAAGTCTCCTGAAATAAGCATTTATTTTTAAGACATTGTATATTTAAGTGGTATAGTTTTCATTTAAAGGGATTTATGAAGAAAATGCTATTTTTTTTTTTTAGAGAGGCCAATAATGACTGATTTAAATCTCTTGAGGAAGGCAAAAGGGAAAGGATTATCCACTCTTTTTCAAAGATTAAGGGATTAGGCATCCAGTTTAAAATATCAAATGACAAAGATTTAGACATGGAAGCCATGTGCTTGATGTCTTTAGCTTTTTAAAAATGAAGATATTTTAAATATAAAAATAATTCAAAAATTACTCTTCTGTTAACTTGGGGTGTATCTGGTTACATTTCAGGGTGCATTAGTGCATCCAGGTGCACCGGTTGAGAAACACTGAATTAGAACATCAAGTATCCATTTTCACTGTTGGTGAATTTGAAAAGTAAAGACTGAAGTGAAGAAGATTACCAATCAAAACCTTTTGAATCAGAGATGTTATAAAGATAAAAAAAATCTAAATGGTATTTTCAGAATCTTGAAGATTCTATATGTCAGAAACGTCATTGGATTTTAATATGCATTTTATAATTCATCAAACAATATATTTTAGTTTGATTTCTCATGTATTTTTAAGAGTTGTAGTGGATTTAGAAAATGTCTGCAACTCCAAGTCAGAATTAATCCAATGTTAAAAAAGAAGCAGAGGAAAGGAAGCATAAACCTGATGTTCTATTGTGTGGTAACTTGGTCAAAGGGAAATAGTCAAAGACAACACAAAGTAATTTGGGTTACATGATTACTTCTCTCCACTTTCTATTTACAAAAACAGAAAAAAGTTAAAGATAAAATGCTGAACCCAAATGCTTAAAAACTTGTAGAACTTCCATTATTAATTTTAAATAATTATATAATCAATAGGAATCAAATAATGAAGATAGTAAACACTGTTGTATTACAATAGCCTTAAATTTTATGATTGATTTTAAGATTTGTTCTTGATTAGAGATAGAACAAGAAAGAAATATGCAAGCAAAAAATAGAATACAATAAAAATCATAAAGAAAAAAAAATTCACCTGATGAAGAGAATAAATTTTCCAATTGAAGCCTTTTGTACATTATTTTTTACTTTTGTTCTAAAAGACCACAGTACTTAAGAGAGCTGAATTTTAAACTAACTCAGCCATTAACATAAATCTAAAGAAAAAAAACATTTGCCACTTTTTTTTTTAATGAATTTGTCATATGTTTTTTTTTTTTTATATATTCATTAAGTATGAAATAGGAAATTTTGATTCATGTGATGCAGTCAGTGGCCCTTCTACAAATTAATCCAATCATATGACAAATTTTGAATAGGTTAAATAATGTAAAAATAATGAGTTTTCTTTTCTTTTTTTCTATGGGAGAACAGAAGCCATTTTTTATTGATGTAAATCTGTACTATTATATCTTGCTATCTTGCATTAAAAAATAACCGACATTCAATTCTGAAAGAGAGAAGAGAAGGATTTTTTTTTCTTAAGACTTCAAAGAGACGAGCATTGTCTATTATCTATTAAAAGCACCTGGTATGTTTCCTTCCTACTCATTTCATGGCTATCATTTAACCTCTGATAATGATTTTTATCTATCAAAGGAGAAAAAAAGGACCATCTAATTTATGTAAAAATGTGCATCCATAATCATTATACAATTGGTAAGGTCATCTCTTTAATATTATCAATATTGACTGCTCACTAGGAGAGGTTTCAAAACGAATTTTACCAATTGAATGTTCCTTTTTCTATCTTTAAGCAAAGATCACTAAATTATTTAAAAAGTGAACTCCCCAATTTCACTAAAAGTGGTGATAGTGGCTAGGTTAAATTAAGCAACCAAGTTCGCCACTATTTTTAGAGCACTTATACTTAACATCAGGAAGAAACAATCAAAATTCCTAGGGTGCATGATGAGGAAAGAGGGTTTGGAAAATTTGATATTCACAGGGCAGATTGATGGCAAGAGGGACAGAGTAAAACAATCCATAACCTACCTAGCAAGTTTGAGTAAATGAATGGTGCAGCAAGTTTTAGGAGAGATAACAAAATTTATTAAGAGCTACAAAGGACAGGAAATTGTGGAGAGCTATGATCACCAATGTCCTGAAGGGACACAGCACATAGAAGAAGAAGAAATAACAATAGAGTAGTGACTCACTGAGTGGGTCACCAACTATAGAAAACCTCATTTTTGATAACAGACTATTATTATTAATGAATATTGTCTATCTAACACTAAGGAGGAGGATAGTGTGGCCTTCAGCCTAAGCATTTAACGATTTAGTTGTACCTACAGAAAGAATAAAATAAGCAAGCACTATTCTGTACTCAGACAAATAAAGAATGGAGAGTCAGTTCACTGGCATGTGAAGTAAGATTACATCAGTGCACACACTGTACTTATTTGTTCTTAATGAAGGTAGATTATCTGTTGTATAGGTGATATTTAGGCAATGGCATGTGACACTGAAATATGCTGTTGGGTTTAAATTGCTCAGTTGGTGACATGCTTCTTTCACTTTTAAAGGAAATCAACTAACCAAGATGCCCTGGGGCAATAGTTTCACCAACTGAATATAGTAGATTTTACAAATACAAAAATTTCTAACTGATCACCAAATTATCTATTGCTAGTGAAGTTTGTTATTATTTATTATTGTTGCTGCTGTTGTTCCATGATTATAGCCTTGTACCAGACTAAGTTAAACTGATTAATTGTTTCATTCATTTTCTATGGCTTACCAACCCTTTGCAGGTTATTTAAAGTCAGAAAAAATAATTTTTAGATTGTAAGAATATTTTTTGTTTTTGAGATAATAATGGTTTTAGTGATATAAATCTTACTAATTAGCCTATAACTGGACAGAGAATAGGTGAATTCATCCCTTTCCCAATGGTATTTGCACATAAGTGAATATAACAAACCCAATGAGAATTAAAACTTGGCTCTCCAATTAACAATTCTGAGCCATTATCCATTAGACAACACTCACACATCCAACTTTGCAGCACCTGGTATTTACAAGTGGTCAACCATCTAGGTACTCACCAGGCTTGACGTTTAACTTTGGTGATCATATGTGAAACCCTAAGTTAAAGTGAGCAAAATTAAATAAGATTGGGCTCTAAGGTGAAAAGTCTTTTTTACTATTGTTTGAAAGTAATTTACCTACTCATAAATGAAGATCTGTTAATGAGTGCTACCAACTTAACATCAGGGATAGGATAATGCTGGACAGTTTCCTTCCAGATAAAGAGAAGACTTGAGGTAACAGAAATGTGGTTCTACAGAAGGATGCCGAGAATACTATGGACAAGACATTTGAGCAACGAAAAATTAAAACTTGTTCACATGTTCTGTCCACCATAAATGGGAAAAAAAAGAACACTTTTACTTAGAATCAGAAAAACAGTTTAAATTTCTGGGACACATAATGGGGAAAGAGAGACTGGCAAATATGACACTAACAGGATGTATTAGAGGCAAGAGAGACTGCTAGTAACAATACAAACATTGCTAAGAGCTACAAAGGGTAGGAAGTTGTGGAGAAATATGATTGCTCATGTCATAAAGGGACATATGACACATAAAAGACTATAAAAGTTAATCTAATATTACTAGAACAGAGGTATGCTTTATTTTGGTATATCAATACTTGCATGGGTTATATAGTGACAAACATTTCTTGCTGCATTATACCAGTAGTATAAACCATCAAAAATGGTTATTTGAGATTAAAAGCATGAACCCAGAATCTTTCAATAAGTTCTCATTTTGATAATTTTATCTAATCACTGACAGACCAAAGGAAAAAGAAAATGATGGTAATGTTGGACAAGTTATTTTTATTAATTTCAATTTTTTCAGTTCCCCCCCCCCCAATCCACCTCTGAAATGATTGAGACTTGTTAATTGTCCACAAAGTATTTCATAAAAACTGTTTTTCCATGACAAAATATTCCTAATCAAGACAAAGTTAATGATCAATATTTTTTTTTTAATTTAAAAAAAAAACAAAAAAAAACTCTTCTTTTTAGATATTTTGTAGAGCAAATGTTAAAGCATAATTTGATTAATAATAATTAAATTTTATAATCTTAATTAAAATGTTTATCAATTTTGTAATTTGTCCCTTAAACTAAATTATTTATATTTAAGGATGTTATAACTAAAAGTCATCACTGAAAACTTATGTAATATTTATGTTTTGAGGGTAAAGCTAACATTTGATGCAAATTTTGAACTTAAAAATTTTTAAAGCTTGTTAACCATGACTTGAGCCTTATCACCATCAATTAAAAAACTAGTTTTCTAATGATGGAAAAAGTCATTGGTTTACTTCTATTTGAAAAGCAAATATTTGAGTCAGATAGTAAAGATTCTAATTACTATTGACATTTATGTAGGAGGCAGACGTAAACGAATAGCATCAATTTATCGATAAGCCTTTAAGTGAAGACAGATTGTACTGCAAGCACGTCTCATTAAAGTTTTACAGCATTTATTGTTGAAATCAAAGAAGCAAATATTTAAGACACATAAATCTGAAAAAAGACATTAAATTTAAAATGAAAACATAATAAAGTCTGCTTTAAAAATGATTAAATCTTGTCATATGACCATGTCTAATTGAGGAAAAGATATATTTTTTTTTATTTGAATTAAAATGCCTTTCTTGCATAACAATTAAAAACTTAATACTTTGAAGAATTTTAAATAAGTTACACTGACTAAAAAAAGAATGAAAAATAGCAAACGAATTTATAAAAGAAAAGTCTACTCGTGGAACTGAAGTTGGACAGCAAATTAAAATATTGAAACCAGTAGAATTATACTTACTATGTAAGATATTTCTTTGTTCAAGTTCTTCAGGTGTGGGCCGTAAGCTTAACCGCCTGTAAAAAAAAGAAAAAAAAAAAAAAGAAGACAGATAAAATCTCACAAGGGAAAAAAAAAGCCAACAAAATTCACAAGAATTTATAATGGGAAACAATGAAGATCAGGCAGCCTACATTTTTGAAGTAACAGAAATTTTAACAAGAAGATTGTTTATTCAAAAGTAATTTGATAATAAATCATTATGGCAAGTATATTTATATCACATTTTTCTTATTTTCAAACAGATAAGATGTCTCTGTGTGTATAAAATAGGATATAAAATCCTGACAAAGTCTTGAAGTAATACGACAAGGTTTCCATAGGTTTCACGTAGACTATCTACATAAACATGGCGACAAAGATGAGGACAATAGTCCGAATAATGTAAATAGTGTACATAATACATCATTTCAGAAATATAGAGAGATATTGAAGGTTTCGGGTAGATCAAAATATTGGTAAACGCAAGTTTTGAGTAATCCAAAATATTGGTTAACATTTTTCAAGTAAACAAAAATATTAGTAATCATAGGTTTCGGGTAAATCAAAATATCAGTAACTATAGGTTTTGGGGAAAACAAAATATTGCTAACCATAGGTTTCAAGTAAACAAAAATATTGGTAACTACAGGTTTCAAGTAAACCAAGATATCAGTAACCATAGGTTTGTGGTAAACCAAGATATCTGTAACCACAGGTTTCAGGTAAACCAAGATATCTGTAACCACAGGTTTCAGGTAAACCAAGATATCTGTAACCACAGGTTTCAGGTAAACCAAGATATCTGTAACCACAGGTTTCAGGTAAACCAAGATATCTGTAATCACAGGTTTCAGGAAGACCAGAATATAAGGCAACCATAAGTTTGATTGAAAGGTTCTATCATTGCAATGAAGAGTTTTAGAATTGTTATCTATATTCTTTGATATCCCTGAGAAATATTTTATCTCAGCAGTTTCATTTTGTAGACTCTTGAGCAAAATATAATATCCCAAAGTTTTTGAGACAAACTCATCAATGTCATTGAAATTATCAATAAGTAGCAAGTATTTGTTTCTGATGTTTTGCAATATGATAACAATTATTTTTATATATTTTTTCTTTTAAAAATTTCTCAATTATTAAAAAGGGCTGATAAATTAGGAAGACATATTTTAAAATTATAAATATAGTTTTATGCCACTTCAGTTATTATATAGCTGTTGTATACTGTTAAACAAGAATTTCAAATTAGTTTTTTTTAGTTTAAACTTGATATGTCAGAAAGAAGCTGCATCCAGCCCAAAGGTAACCAGGAGTAGTAGAGAAAAAAAAAAAAAGAATTCCTCAGGATTTCTCATATCTAAAAGAGAAGGGAGAAAAAAAAAAAAAAAACAAACTAATAGTGACTTTTACAAACACCAAATTTACCTATCAAAATTCAAGTAACTTATTTCTTTTAAGTTTTTAAATTGTACACTTTGATTAAGTCTACAGATCAGAACTGAATCTTATCAACACGATCAGTAAAATAGATGCCTTTTTTAATCATTTCACCCAAACCAAGGCAATAAAACCACTAAGACACAAAGGGTTACTGAGTGTGAGAGAATATGAGAAAAAGAGAACATTAAGGTGAGAGAACAATAAAATAACAGGAATTAAAAAGATAATGATTGACATTGCATTTAAATTTTTGAAGATCAAAATTGACAAGCAAGAAGTGCAAGAGAAGAAACTGTTAGCATAGAACTTATGGTTACATTTAGCCATTTTCAACTAGCAGCTAATCTAGTAATACACTTAAATTCATAAAGTCTCAATACCAAAGAGGAAAGCTCATCAGAACAATTACCATGAAAGTATTTATGGAAAAGGTACAGGGAAGCTACATTACAACAATGAGAAAGTAACTGGAGCCAAGATGCCAAGTCAGATCCAGTGAGATTCTTCTTTGTATTTTATTAGGAATAGCAATTTGGATCTTAAGCAAATATCTTATTGTTAATTTCTTATGCCATTATTACTTGTAAAATCAGTAATAGCAATTAATTGAAAGAATACAAAAAGAGCAATACTTGAAGACTATTTCCCATCAATTATCACAATGATTGCTGACAATATGGCTTTAACTGCTTGTATAGCATCATTTCTTTTATTGGATTGCACATCTGTAGGCTACAACACTATTTTAATTGGTTACTATGATTGTCATGACATTTAACACATGACAAGTATTTAGGAGTTTTTTTATTTTGAAAAATTCATTAAAAAAAAAAAGAAAGATCAACTTTGACTCCCATTAATACTATCAAGTTAAAAATCCTGACCATTGTATATTGAGATAACATCATCAAACGGTGTAATTAATAAGGGTTTTTTATGAACATAGTAAATTATATGTACTTCACTAATGTTTAAGTATATTTGAAAAGATTTTATGAAAGGATTTAAAAATTTTTTATTATGTTGGTAAAGAAAAAATATTACACCAGTTTTTCTTTTATATAAATACATGGTTTCATATTTTTACTGATGCTCTTTTTTTCCTATTTATTTTTTGTTTGAACTTATATTTTTTATTTTTACTTATTTTTCTGTTTTAAATTATATATTTTTTTTATTTCTAATAATTTTTTCTGTTTTAACTCATTTTTTTTAATTTCTATTTTTTAAATTAATACTTTTATTCCTTTTTGATATCTTATTACCTGTTTCTTTGTAATAAGGCTTTCACTAAAAAGTTTCTTGAAATACTTTTCTGTAAATTTAAAAAATATATCAATGTTTTATTAAATATTATAAAATAATCTCAAAATATCTTCCATGTGTCCAAAAATTATAAAAATTTGTGATTTTTAAGTTTAATTTTTAAAGTTAAAAATTTAGCTTAGTTTAGTTTAATTTGTAAAGCTAAAAATTTAGAATTTCATATTAACTTTAAATGAGTTGTGTCTATCTGTGATTGATGACGATTGAATATTGATTGGATTTTCAAGGAAAGATGAACAACAAAAAAGTTATGCTCCTCTCCCCATCATATTTTTATTAAAGTGTTTTTTATTGTTTTTTTCTCTTCTCTTATGAGGAAGATATAAAAGAAACAAACTCATTTACACTATAGAATTAATCAAATCTTGAGCTATTTAAGTAAAATCATTTTACAGAAAGCGATATTCATTTTATTGAGGTGAGGATGTGGTGGAAGTGAACACATTTTCAATTTTCTAAATCCATTCTAAGTATTTTGTAATTAAAAATTATGAATGTGGACAAATCCCTTAGTTGATATATTAGTGACCATTTTCTGAAGAAATAGGAGTTCCCACCCACCATCTTTCATTTTATTGACTATATGCTTGATGAAGGTTGAAGAATTGATCAGCCAAGATATAACATCACCAAGAATACAAGCATCTTCAGTTGTCCAAGCAAAACTTGGAATCTGAATGACTTTTCTCAGAATTCTGTATAATAAATATATTTGAGTAATAAAATATATATATATTTTTGCAGTTGAAGCAATTTAAAAAAAAAATTGTTATTTTTTGAGGTTCCCCTCTGAAACCTAAAGAAAGCAGAGAAGATTGGAAATCACTCAAGGATAGATAATTGTCTATAGTCAAGGACAACAGAGATGCTGGATGGAGAAACACCAATGATTTTTGGCATATTGATTTTGTATTATGTGATGAGTACATTTTAACCTCACCACAACAAAATCGGAGGAAATAGAAGCATTGCCAGAATTGCTGCTTTCCTTTTCCTTATTTGGTAATAAAAGAGAAAAGATGAAATATCAGAAAGTATGAAATAAAATTTGAAATGAAAGTAAGTATTAATGTATCTATAAATGTAAGGCAGTAGTAAGCTAATCAAAAGTTAGAAGATTAATGCTGTGACGTTATTGAATAGTTGTGAAGTGATCAAAATTAGGGATGGGGTGGTGGTGATAGTGGAGGAGGGGGTGAAGTCAATGAACTTTCCTGTTGAGCCAATAATAAAATGAAGACCCCTCCCCTGCATTCAAATTTCACACACACACACACACACACATATATATATATGATGTAATATATGAAAACCAGTTGGATACTTAAATTTTTAAAAATTCTGTTAACATTTCATTCAACAAAAAAAATAACATACAAATGGCTTTATATTTCATCTTATATACTTTAAGATATTTCGTATCAGTCATTTTATCATGTGTATATGTGTGTGTATTAGGTAACTAAATGACAAAGTAAAAAAATTCTGTGTAATGTGGTACGCAGAATTTTTCCACTCTGTCATTCAATAGGCTAACATATAGACATATATATATATATATATATATATATATATATATATATGATAAATACATTAATTGATAGAAAAATCATTTATTTTATGCAATAAGTATTTTTAGATATAATCTTCTTTGTCCATTTAATACCATATTTAATACAGTAGTAAATATTAGCCATAATGTTAAAATATTATACAGTGAAAATGTCAGATTAGAATCTAGCTAATACATGTAACACTACACCCTTGTATAATCTGATCTTTATAATATGAAACAGAGAAAAAAAAAGTTGTTGATTTCTTGCATGCAAAATAAAATTTTGCTTTTAACTTTTTCTGCATGTTAATTATATATATATTCCTGGCATGTATTCTAAAAACAGGAAATGCTATTAAGAAAAAAAAAAAAGTAAAACAAAGAATTTATAAAAAAATATATAAGAAATACAAAAAGAAATTCAATTTGAATTTGCTTTTACCATTAAAGAAAGAATTAAGTTACTAATGATATATACAAGTTAAATAAAATTCAAATTTCATATTTTATTTTGCAAATGTGTTTACAAATCAATTTTTCCCCTTTCTAGAATTTATCTCATAATATATATTTCAAAAAGTCTCTAAAAAGCAGGAGGTGGGGTGATAATCATCATTTTTTTTATCTCAATGTAGAATAACTGATAAATTATATATATTCTGTGTAATCTTTTTTTAAAAAATAATTCCATATTTACTTGTTACTAGATAAGGAAGTCACTGTGGGCTTCACTAATGTGGCCTTATACCAGACTAGGTAAAGTAGTGTGTATATATATATATATATATAAAACTTTATCAGAATAAAAAGAAAACATAACAAATAAGGAAGAAAAAACAAAAAAACATAACAAATAAGGAAGAAAAAACAAAAAAACATAACAAATAAGGAAGAAAAAACAAAAAAACATAACAAATAAGGAAGAAAAAACAAAAAAACATAACAAATAAGGAAGAAAAAACAAAAAAACATAACAAATAAGGAAGAAAAAACAAAAAAACATAACAAATAAGGAAGAAAAAAATATAATTTTAAATATTTAATTCTAGAGAGACTGCCTGCTAACAACATGGCAATGACCATTTTTGGAAATTTGGCTTTGGAGATGTGAATGATTAAAACCAAACTAGAAAGTGTGTGTATACATGTTCTATCTTTAGAAAAACAAAAAACAGAATTAAAGACACAAGATTTCATCATTGGATTATTTTTTTAAATCAGTCTAACTGTAAACGATGAAGTATTTTCATAATTATTAAAATTGTTAGCTTTTTTGTATAAAAAATAATACATACATATTTCTTAATGACTTAATCAAAATCCTAAAAATATAAAAATTTCAGCTATTGTTTGTTTCCTCACATATTCCATTTAAAGTAGCAGTGTGGGAGGGCGCGGGTAGAAACAAGATTTGTTAAATTTAAAATAAAATTGTAAATTGGTATATATCCAATTTCAGAATCATAACATCTACATCAACAATTCATGTAAACATTTATAACAATCTCTAGATAAGTAAATAAAGATTTTTTTTTTTTCAATTAAAAAAAATGAAGAGTTTAGAGTGTGCAAACTGTTTATATTATTTTCTATCTCTTCTAAGAAATGGTAAATTAGTAGCCCAACGTGTCCAATGGCACCTACAATACAGACAGAGTATGACAAATTATCATAACAACACTACACATAATGTAAGCAGATAAGTGACATTACCTGACAGAGCAACATATTGTGATCCATGCAATGTAGACCCCATGAACCGGCTTGTACTTGCAGTATCTATTGTAAACATTCCACTTCCAACAGGCATTAAAATATAACCAGCTATCCACCGTCATCAAGATGTAGCTGTGGGCATCCGTGGTGGCTGACTTGGGTGGAATTATGAAAACAGGTTGTCAGTTCAGTACAGTAGGTCCAATTTGGACAACACTTGTACATATGTTGTTCAGAGGAGCCCAGGTTTTAGCTGACTGCCGCATTAGTCTCTTGCACTTAGTGGGGAAACAGTGATGGCAGCAATAGCAGTTATAGTAGTATCATCTATACTAGCAATAATATGAGTAGCAGTAGTAGTTGTGGTGTTAAGTGTAACAGTAATAGTAGGAAGAGCAGAGGCAACAGTTATACTTATCATCTCTGTTTTTAAATTATAACTAATATATATAAGCTATCATTTTTTGTAATGGGCTATAAAACAGGCTTGTGTTAAATTAGTTGTTAAAAGGAATTAAGAATAAAAAAAAAATATACAGAGTTATAAAAATAAAATTTATTTGCAGAGAAAAGGAAATTACAATTTCTGCTCTGCAATTTGGTGATTAAAAAGAAAATTTAAGTCATGCAAGAAGAAAAAAAACAGTTGAAGTTAAAGCAATCATTGTAGTAAGCTAAAGAAAGTACATGGTGAATCTATATCCAATAAAAGATTACGTCAAAAATTAAAAGAGAATAATTTTTATAGATTATTTTATTATGAGACAAGTATCTTTATTTCAGTTATTTTAATAATTACATTTTATCATTCTCTGGCTTTCCTCATGCATATATTGCATTTGCTAATATTTTTAAAAACTCTAAAGTGAGCTCACTTTTTCTTTTTTTATTTAACTTTTGTCAACCACCTCCTGTAGTGAGTGAATTAAGTGAAAAACATTCATTTTATATCTAGCAAAAATATCACCTAGCAAAATATTATGATCAGATGAATGAAAGACAAACGTGTACCATGTACCAGTTCAAATAATTCATCTCATAACTTATCAAATAAATTAAAATATAATAGAGATTATACAGTTGATTTTTCTTTTTTTACAAGGCTGACTGTGAAAAAATACCAAACGTAAAAAATAAATTTAAGAGTTGAACTACTTTTTTTTTTGTTAATAAGTAGAATTTTATTTTTAGATAATCAAATTTTTGTGTTTTTTTTACCATAATACAACAAAAATAGCACATCATAGGACAATATGTTTATTTTTATTTTTTAAATAACTCACTCCATACAAGGTGATAATACTACCAAGATGCAAGGGGTTACTGGAAGTGAAAGAGAATGAGAAGACTTTAGTGAGGAGAAAGGACAATAAAAACAAAAACAAAACAGTATTCATGAGGACAGAAGATTGCAATTAATGCTGCATTTAAATTTTTGAAGATTGTAGGTGGCAGGAAAGCAAGAAACTGGAAGATAGTTCCACAGGTGAGAAGTGTGAGAAAAACTATCAGAATAGAACTTACAGTTACATTTGGCTAATTTAACAGTAAAATGATGAGACCTAGTTGCCAATCTGGTAGCATGGTTGAATTTGTGCGGTTGAGGTACTAAAGAGGAGAGCTCATTAGAATAACTGCTATGAAAATATTTATAGAAAAGGTAGAGGGAATTCTTATGGTAGTGGGAAAGTGACTGAAGATGAGATGCCAGGTCAGGATCAATAATATTACAGACCCTTCTTTAATACTGTGGCAGTAATTGATTTATTGAATGGAATTGCAATCAATTCTCTTTATATTCCTCTAAAACTTTGCCAAGCTTCAATATTTGATATTTGTTTCAGTTAATTGGTTATCTGCTGTTTGTTTGGAGAAGATTGTTTGGGAGTCTTGGTTAATTTAGCTTGTCTTGCAAGTGTACCTAAGGCTTGCTTGAAGCCAGCCCTTCCCACATGATCTTTCTGGCTTTTGAATTATAAAGAGTGATATTATTTATTCCAGAATTTTATATTCTAAAAAGAAAAAAAATCAGCATGTTAACAGCTGATCTAATATGAAAAATGCATTCTCTTTATGTTTCTATACATCACCATCATCTTCCATGTTCCTTCAGGACGTGGGTTATCATGTCTCTCAATGATTTCCTATCCTTTGTAGCTCTTAATAAGGTTTGTCGTTTCACCATCCTTCCCTGCTCTGCCATCCATTTACACAAGCTCATTAGGTAAGTTACTGTTTTCATGCCTTCTGTGAGTGTCAAATTCTACAAGCCTTCTTTCCTCGATATATCCTAGAAATGTCAACTCTTTCTGATTGTAAGTATAAACATCCTTTTTGTTTCCATTTTCCTTAATACTTTCTTGTTAATCACATGTTCAGTCCATGGTATTCTCATGAAACACATGTTCAGCCTAGGAACTAAACATGTGTATAACTTTTGTTAATCACATGTTTAGTCCATGGTATCATCCTTCTGTAGAACCAATCAAGTCTCTTTATCTCTGATGAGATTGTGAAGCATTCACTGCCATATAAGAGGACGAATATTTCATGAGAATTCAGCACTCTTTTCTTTGTTTCTAATGAAAATTTCCTGTTTTTTAAAGAGAAAATGTCCACTAACATAAAAAGAATGTATTTTTCATGTGGGGAAATTGTTTGAAATTAAAAAAATTTTTTTTTTTTTTTTTACAGCTTTTAACCTTTGTGGGCTATTTAAAGCCAAAGCACATTTTTGATTGTGATTTTCCAAAAACTTTATACTCCCACATGTCAAATATAGTTTTTAAGGTACACTGTATTTATGGGCAAAAGTGCTTAATATCAGAGACAGAGTGTATATAAATATAAAAGTGGATACTGAGGTCAACATAGATTGGTGACAGTCTGTTTCATGCAATCTTCGGACCATCTTCAAGTATGAAACAGATTGTCACTGCTCTGTGTTGACCTCAGCATCCACTTTTAAATATATATTTTATTACTTAAACAGTATTTTTAGAGGGTACTTGTATTTGAGTAGATGCTCTGTTTATCTATCAAACAGTATATTTATCTTTGTCTGCCATCTTGAATATTTGAGAAATATTATTAGAGAAAAAAATGTGCTCTTGAAATAGACATATCTGCTCAGTTTTGTATCCAAACATAAACAAAGCAATTTCTAAAGTAAATTTTAAATTTTAATTTTAAATTTTTATTTATTAATCCAACAGATTTTATTTATTTTTCTCTAATAAGATTTCTCGAATATTCAGGCTGGTAGATGAAAATAAATAAATATGCTGTTTAATAAATAAAAGGAGTGTCTACTCAAATATGAGTATCCACTAAAGATAAAGTTTACATAATAAAATCTCTCAGTTTAATAAGTAGAAAATCCATCCCTCTCATTAGAAATTTATATATATATATATATATATATATATACACACGAGCCTGCATTTATTTTGCACAAAAAATATTTATTTTCAATATAATTTATAAGCAACAAACTTATTCCTGTATGTTTACACAAATCCATTATTTTTTTTCTACTGGAATTGTTGAAACTTCATGTCTTCAAGTTGATACATTCACGAAAGTATTTGCATTCAAACCTATTCATAAATGAAATGATACATAACCTATGCCAACATTCAGCTGCCTTCTCACCTTGTTTTGGTATTTTTTTTTCTCTTCTTAGTTACTTGAAGCTAACTCTATTGAATTCACCCAAGCATTTTGAAAATCTCAAGAACTATTTTCAGTTTTGATGCAAGTTGGCAGCCTTTCAGAGGGGACCTTATTGCACATGTATGAACATACACACTCCCATTGTATTATTCAGTTGGTAATGAGACAACCATTGAGTGTATTTGTAGATTTTGTAGTACTTGTATTTTGAAATTTGAAAATTGCTCTAAAGAAACTATTTGAATGATTAAGGTTTTGGGGAATAATTCAATAAGTGATGCCTGGATACAAATATTTTACCAATACTTCAAATTTGCTCAGGAATCCATGTAAACATACAATGCAACCCTAATCTAAACTTTTCACTAACCAGCCAATGATTACATTTGAATTCTTGATCTTGATCGTGTTCACTGAAGGCTGGGGAAAGTCGTGCTGCATGCTCACAAAGTAACATGATAAAAAAAAAAAACACATTGAGAAATAAAGATGTGAACCCTATTTCCCATATTATATATAGATATTTTACTTAGGGCTTCACCTGCTCATCTGGGTGGATAGATAAGTGATACTTAGGACAGCTATTATGTTAACTTTTCCTTTTACAAACTTCTCACCCATCTACTCATCCCAATGTGGTGGCTGGCAATACAAATGGAGACTTCAGAACTGTGTGATGGACACATCTGTCACCCACCAAAAGTGGATCAGAACTCTCTCCCAATTCTAAGCAGTCTATTTCCAGTTTTGTTGCTACTTAATGTCCAAAAATCCAATCCACTCCTTTACTTCCCATACCATTTTGATTAATGTAGATGAAAATTGAAATTGAGCCATTTGCCAGTCCATCAAGCAGAAACACATGGGATCAAGATAAAACCACCTCTTCTCTTTCTACATTGGTGTCCATAGTATCACATCCATTGAAAGTGACCCATTTTCTGAAGCAAACAAGCAGAACACCTGTTGGACATCTATAGGTTGTAATCAAAGGAGATTGATGACTGACAGTGTGTGAATTAGATTTGGGGATTTCCCAAACTGTCTTTGAAAGTATCCAGCCATTTTTCATATGACAATTCTTATGATTAAATATCACATTTGACTTTTTTGGCAAACATGACACAAGGCCGTCAGTTTCCAGATTTAGTGTCCTATGATTTATGGGCTTTTACTACAATTAAGAAAAGTAGATTTCAAACTATGGACAAGATTAAGGAGAATGAATCAAGACAGCTAATGATAATCCTGAAAGAGGATTTTGAAGATTGTTTTGATAAGTGGAAGGGATGATGGAATAACTGTATTACAAATGCACAATTACACTAGGTAAGCTACATTTTCATTAAATAACTGGCTCATTTTCATACAGACCATATATATATATATATATATATATATATATATATATATATATATATAATGAACAAAAGTAAGCAGTGAGAACAGATATAAATGTCACCAAAAAAGGGGTGTACAAACCTGCCACAAGTTAGTTTGAAAGTGTTTGAAATTGAAAATAATTATATTTTGAAGGGATGAGCTCTTCCTCCCACCTCATCTATTTTAGTGAATAACTGCAATATAGCCAATCAACTACTGACTACAAGTTGACTAAATAATAAGAGTTTTAAAAGGTTATTGAAGGTCACTATTTTGAGAGATTCAAATTCCTAGAGTTTCATGGCCAAATTGTGCTGTTGTTGACCTACATGAAACTAAAAGATATAAAAGTCCAAATGTAAATAGTGTAAATAATGATAATTCCTCATCTTAGAAATTTGGACAGAACTGTTTTTGCTATTTTATTAAAAAGATGACTATGATGTACCAATGTGTCACATGATACAAAAGAGAAAGACAAAACTAATGTCAAAAATATGCATCATTATTTTTCTTTATAGTTCAATAGTTTACCAAAATAAAGCATAATCTTCAATAGCAATTCTTAATAAAAGTATAGTAGGTATCGGGTAAATGTTTGCATATCTCAGGTAGACATGAACAGATAAAAATTTAAAAAAAAAATTAATTTTGCTGAACAATATATTTACTATTTTGTTTTCACTCTCTTAAATTTTTCAACTTCATAATTTAGCATGGATCAGTGAGGTGATAATTTCAGTTGCTGTAAGAAGCAATTATTTTTCTGTCAATTCATATAATGGTTTTAGTGTCTAACCTATGTTGAGACTGATCTGGAAGGCTGTTTTGCCTACCCAACATATTAGTTATGTAAATTATAAATCCAGATGTCAGTGCAATGCTGACTATGTAGGCAGAATGGGTCAAAGGTTGGAAGCCTGGATTAACCAACTCATACAAGCCAATAATCATCAGGGTAAAGTGGAAACTTTATATAGGCATGTTAATATATCAGGTTCAGCAATAACTGAACATTTGATTAAAAACAAGTAATGTGCCCAGTCTCATAGCCCAGACAGGTTCTCAGTGGTGAGTAAAATTAATACTGATTATCAACTGAAAGTTTTGGAATCAGTGTATGTTAAGTCCTACCAGCAATCTCTTTGTAAGGAGAAGGAATGGTTAGTGGGCTTTAAACGTAATTAAACTTTTATGTTATTTAAAAAATCCTTTTTGCATATAACACTAGTCTAGAGTTGTATTTTTCTTTTTAAAGTTATTGTGCACATTTTTTCCTCTGATGAGAGATGGACTGATAAACTGGTTTAGCTATTTTTAATCATTTTAGTATTACCATTTTATGGTAATATATCTTTTTTGTTACCCCTCTTTTTTGGTTTGAGGAGTTTTTTTTTTTTTGTTATGAGCTGCATTTTAATGGGTTTGCTTTTATTGCTCTAATGTCATAATTACATCCTCTCATTATTTTTATCATTCTTCATTTAAATATTCTTTAACTATTCTAACTGCCTTCTTAAATCCTCTAAGGAAGTAAATTTTATTTTCATTAAAAGAATAATGAAAATGCTGAAAAAAATGATAATCTGAAGGTACAATATTTGGCAACTACTTCAGATGAAAGCTTCCCAGTCAAATTGGGACAGTTTTTATCTTGCCATCAAAGCCTGATGGAATATTAGGACTTCTCTATTAACTAATTATGAAAGCTTTTTATTGATTGCAGTATCTGTTCAAATTGATAGTTCTTTGGAAAGAGCTCATAAGAGAGAGAACCCCACTTCAGATTTCACCATATATCACTTACTTTGGATGAAGATAGGTCTTTGGTCTGGTTTTAATGGTGGTTTATCTATCTTGTCCCATGATCAATTGCATTCAATGTTGTAAAGTATCAACTTTTCATCACTTTGTGGGAAACTGCTACCAGTGAAATTTGAACTGGTAATAGTAGCAGCATTATGAAATAGAAAGTTTGAAGGCTATCTCTTATTTGTGGCAACATTGGAACTGAGTAAAAAAACAAAAACAAAAAACACTATCTTTAATGCTATAGTACCATATTCTTTTGGCAAATACTGTTGACAAGATTTACCTTTAGTCACATTTTATGAATCAGTGGAAAAGCTTGGTGTTTGGTTATTAAACTATTTTTTATTCCAACCTTTGAATATCTTCAAGTGACTTTTTCTGGAATCAAACATAATCGAACATATATCCTATATGGAACCGTCATATAGCCTGACGTGCTTTACCGATTTAGCCACAGAGGAGCGTTTTGGTTAGCAAGATCAATTTTACTGTTTTTAAACTACAATTCTCCATGATTTTCTCTTGTACATTCATATCTGCTTGATGCATATCCAAATGTAAACAAATGATGTCACACATTATGAAAGGGACAAAGTCCGAAAATTATTTTATGACATTTTTTGTGTTTATATAAAATAAATCGGAAAAGCATGTCAGGCTATATGACGGTTCTGTATAGGATACGGGTTCGATTCCTGCTGGAGGACGCATATTTTCTATGAAAATTTCTTGAACATTGAGGCTGGTAAATGACATTAATACTGTTTATTATAAACAGAGCATTGACTTAAATATTTGTATCTATAAAAAGAACATATAAATATATAAACTGCGGTTTTAAAAGTATTCAACTGATAATACATTTACCAGTAATTTACTTGTGAAGTCATCATAAAGTATAACAGATAAAACAGAGTTTTAAAAAGTATTTGAATATAGGAAAATATCTATATACCATATATACTTATGTATCAAGCTGTGACACAACACTGGGATTGTTGGAGATTGATCAAACAAAAAGAGAAAGAAAGGAAGAGGAGAGAGTCTAGTAACTGGATGATAATTCTTGAAATTGCAGGAAGATGGATTGAAAAGGTTGTGAAGAATATTAAAATAAAATGTGTTGAAAAATCATGTTTTGAAATAATTCCAAGGAGAATCGAACCCAAGATTATATAGACAGAATTCACTAAGACTGAGCAAAACTAAGACTACCCATCCTTCCCTAATTCCCACCAATAAGAAAGATGGACAAAAAGACTGTATGGTCCATTAATTGTAAATAGACAGAGAAATAGATAAACTTTTGTTTTAAGGAGAGTGGAAATAATTTTTCTTTCCTTTTTCAATTCAAGTGGTCTAGTCTATTGAGAGATCCCAGCATGAGACAAGCTGATAAAAAAAGATTAATGACTGAAAATCCTTTTTATTTTTGCTATGGCATCTGGAAGTTGGATTTGTCACACTAGCAGGCAGAGGTTGGCTGCTGAGAAAATGGGACAAGGAAGAGAGAGAGAGATTAGCACTGCCTATATGGAGCTGTGGTGTGAAGTGCGTTGTAAAGAGAGTTGGAGTTAAGGCTGGATAATTTTGAGGGGGTTGCATCATATATAAGATATAAAATGAGTATATGTATGCCATTAACTAAACTATATATCCATTTACTGTAGTCAAAAAATACAGCCTTATTTAGAATAAATATTATTTTGATAAAACTGATGTTTTATTTAACTGTATCCAATAATAATTCATATAATATTCACATACTAGTATCGTATTATAAAATACAAACATAGTGAATATATATCTTTTGTATTGTTTATGTTTATAAGAGGTTTAGCTGTTTCTCATTTGGTTGTTTATGGCTGCAGACATTTATGCAACAACTATTGTGTTACTAATGATACTTTTATCATTCTCTTTTACTTTTTTAATGAGAAGGTGGGATAAAGAAATAGAAGAAAAGAAGTTAGTCGATTTAATTTGGTGTCTCCAAAAAGGAACTTGCATGATACACAAGATACATGATAAAATCATTTTTTATAAATGAAAATTTGGGGGGTCGTACATTAAACAAATATATACAGTAACCTTAAATCTTGAAAATAGCCAGAAGTATGGGTGAAAGCACCCAATCACAAACATTTGGACAATATACTCATTAGACCCAAACATGCTCTCTTGTTTACAAAAAAAAAAAAACAAATATATATATATATATATATATATATATATATATATATATATATATATATATATATATATATATATACACACACACAGTAGAACCTTGGCTCACAAATTTAATTAATTCCAGAAACCCATTTGTAAACCGAAGCTATTTTTCCAATGTAAAATGGATTAAACCATTCCTGGTTCCAAGATGATTGCTTAATTAAACTTTAACAGTACTTTTGCACAAGTTTATACATAAAACTAATGAAAATCATTAAATCTAAGAAAAAAATAAACCTAATACTAAACTGTTAAAATATAGATGAACACTTCAATTGTACCGTACCTTTATGTAGGAGAGTTGATGGCATAAGTGGAAGGGAAAGGAAAGAGATGTTATTGTTGGGAAAGCAAAGACATGGGCGTCTATAAGAATAGTATAGATTGTTGATTTTGCCATATGAAACTGATTAGGAAGAGATGATATCATCTACAATTGTTTTTCTCTTAACTTTTCATTTTCCTTTACCAGTATCACTGCTAGGTTTCTTTGGAACCATGACTGAGGACTAATGAAGAGAAGAAAAAAAAAGGTACACTACAATAAAATTGGAAAAGAAAAGCACAGCACAGCACAACACACAAATGTATACAACACAGTGGCTGACTAGGAAATGATTCTGTTTGGGTTAACTTGGTTTGGCAATGTTGTTCGAGAACTGAAATTTTGTTTGATAACTGAGGCATTTTCATCTCGAATATTCTGTTCAAAAACTGATTTGTTCAATATATGAGACATTCAAGAACCAAAGTTGCACTGTGTGTGTGTATGTGTGGATACAAAAATCAATAATGCATGATGATTAGCAGTTTCATGCCTTAAGTGATCATTAAACCATATATTATCCTTGTGTAGGCTACATCTGTCTATGAGACTCTGGAGTCAGGATGCTGAAGGTAACAAATTTTACTCAATTTTACTTTTAATCCTATTAATGCTCTATCTTTGATATCAAGCACATTATTGAAAAGACTGCTTGGTTTAAATGTTTTTTTTTCTCTCAATACCCAATTGACTGTCAGCATTTTGGGCTTTATACTTATCTTTTGCCTTAGCTCCTGAAAAATTATTTTCCTTTGAGCACTTTTGTAGAATTTTACTTTTTCCTTGATCACTTTTTCACAGCATTCAATTCAGTATTATAGTTTCTCAAAAAACAAAATCTTACATCAATATGGAACCCATACATTTTAACTACTACTTAAAAATGTACCAACATCAAACCTACATGACTACAAAGCCAAATTAATGGAAAAAATAGCAAATTTCATAAAACACATAAAATGGAAAGTATTCTATTTCAACAAAAAAGACGATGATGACAACAATATTGATAAAACCAATAATATTAACAAATTTGGATTTACATCAATGAAATACCCACCACAACAAAATGACATCATTGCTTTTGAAAATGACTTAAACATAATCATTTGAAAATAAGAAAATTCAACAATAATTTTCAAAAAAAGACTCAAAAAAGATTAAAAAACAAAAAGAAAAGAAGGATAAACAACTCAAAAAAATTATAAAAGCAGATAAATCCAGGATAAGCTATAAAATGGAAACCAACAATTATTATAAACTATCTATATTGAGTTCAATACCTGGCTATGGTAGTGGTGAACAAAAACTTGGAGAGTTAAGATGAAGGGAGATAACTAAGATATCCAGAAGAGGCATGGCACGTGCAACTAGAACAATCTACCCCAGTGGATGAAGTAAAGGGTTCAGCTTGAAATTCCAATCACGTGAAGAAGGCTGGAGTGTACAACAACAAAAATGTCATGAATATGGCAATAAAGATGAAGACAACAGTCTGAACAATGTAAATAATTACAGTAAACTAGTTGACAATGAAGTCACTAAATTTTACAAAACCACTAATAATGAAACAGAGAGTGATATAAACAAAAAGCTAAAAACAGTTACTAAACTAAAATTAGATAATAGGATAAAACAATTAGCAAAAGTAGAATTATTTATTATTAGGTTGGTGCAAAAATAATGACGTAATAATGTCGTTTTTTGACGTATTTTTTAACGTCAAAAAACAACATTATTATGTCATTATTTTTGCACCAACCTAATAAATTAAAAGACTATAAGGACAACTTCACAACCAAACCAACATGCAGATTACTAAACTCCACAAAATGTAATATTGGGAAAATAAGCAAACAAATATTAGAAAAAATATGCTCAAAATAAACATAAATCAATGGAAAAATAAAAAAGCATCAATTGGTTCAATAAAATTAGTAACAAAGAAAAGTGCTCCTTCACGCAATTAAACATAAAAGATTTTTTACTTATCTATTAATAAACATACACTAAACAATGCATTAAACTTAGCAAAACAATACATCAGTATCCTCAATGAGGTCATAAATATAATTAAACACTGCCAAAAATCAATATTATACCACAGTAAAAAACATGTTCAAAAAAGGGCCAAAATAATAATAATTTTGATGTAACAATGAGTAAGTATGATGGCCCAAAGAATATAAGCATATACATAATCAATAAATTAACAAAAAAGATATAATTGTATACAGGGACAGTGGTCAAAATTAGTTACAGCTGCATAGCTAAGATGGAGAAAATAATAACTAAGCACAATAAAAAAAACGATAACAATTACAACAACAACATACAGCAAAATAACACCATTAAATGTAACTGCAGAAACAAAGATAATTGTCCACTTAATAAATGCTTAACCAATAACATAATATACAAAGCCATTGTAAATAATAATATTAACATAGACAAAAATATTTACATAGGGGCCACAGAAAAAACTTTTAAAGAAAGATATTGTAACCACATGTCATTTGAAAGAAAAAAATACACAATACAACCCTATCAAAATATGTATGGAGCCAAAAAGATAACAATATCTCTACCAAAATCAAATGGGAAATTATAAAAAGAGCAGACCCATACAGTATTAACTATTTACTTTGCCATGTAAGCACTAACTAAAAATAAACAAATACAAACTTTAAATAAATAAAATAAAAAATATAACACAAACTTTAAATGAAACAAATATACTATAAACTTAATTTATTAATAAACAAATAAATGAACAAATAGTATGCACATGTACACATGCAAAAACCAAAAAAAAAATGAACAAACTTAACACTATAATTAATACCTCAATATATAACATTAAGTCAAAAACCAACTACTGACCATTAAATAAAAATTAGACATTAAATAAACGATAAATGATAACATGAGATAAGCATACACTTATTTTAATTACATTCACTATTTAACAATTGTGTATGTGTGTGTGTGCATGCAGTATGTGCGTACTCTCTCTCTCTCTCTATATATATATATATATATATACACACACACACATATATAAAAATGAAATAACTTCATTTATGTACTTGTTTATTACTAACAAAGCACACTTAAGTGTACTTGTACCTGTGTGTACATATGTATGCATACATATGCCTATATACATGTGCACATACACAGGCATATAATTACAGACATGCAGATAAATTCTAACAATAATAAATAAATTTAATTATAAATATAGCCTCCTACAATTAATATTTATACCATCACACTCAATTAAAAAAATGAAATACCCCAGTGAACATATATAAATGTGTGTGTGTGTGTGTGTGTGTGTGTGTATATGACACATACAAACAGGTGATGAGAAGTTTTCAACCTAACCCATATCTCAAAAACTGACCAAATAATCAAATATCAGAATTCAGTTGGACCAATAAATTTCTGTCTCAGTTCATGTGTGGGTGTGCGTCATTAGAATGAAAATTTAGAGATATTTGTTGACTCATATCCTCCTGATGTTAGTTTAAACTGACAACAACGTTTTTTTTCCAAGTATTGTGATAATTTTTAAGATATTTTAAGATAAGTTTATATTTTCTAAATTTCAAATAAAAATGATCAATTTCCAAAATTATAGTTTATGCTTTAGATATATGGTGGGTGGGGGGGGATGTAAGTACAAACTGACCCCAGGAGGAAATAAAACCAAGCTGTGATATCACTAGCTACATAAACAGACAGTAATATATAAAAACTCAAGATTGATCTTGGGATATAGCTGAAAAAAATCGAGCATTATCCATGGATAATTTATGTAAAAGATAGACAATCCCAAAAAAAAAAAAAAAAAAAAAAAAAATAATAGACTGACTATAACTTTGCATACATTAACATTTATGTTTAACAAAAATATTACAATTATGAGTCATTCCATGTAAAAAAATAATTTAACAACAAATAAGACATTTTGGTTTCCTACTTCATGAGACAAGATGGATTCACTCTTGCAAGCCAACATAAAATTGATTGATTCATTTTTTATGACTTATCAACCCTTTGCAGGTTATTTAAAGCCAGAAAATATTTTTAGATTTTTTTTTTTTTCAAGATAATAATGATTTAGTAATATAAGTCTTACTAATTAACATATAGCTGGGGTAAGAAGAGGTGGATTCATACCTTTAACAAGGAAGTATTTGTGTGTAAGTGAATATAACAAAACCAACAAGAATTGGAACTCTGTTTTCCATTTAACAATTCTGATAATTATCCATTTCACAACCCACATATCCAAGCTTACCTGGTATTTCCAAATGATCACCTATTAAGGTACTGACCAGGCTTGATTTTGCTTAACTTTGGTGATTTTAAGGGAACTGGTGTTTCAACATGATGTAGCCATAATCCCACATAAAATTGAAATAATACAACACTAATATAACCTAGTAGAGGTAATTTCCAAAAGAATTCAATATTTAACAAGCAATGGATTAGGCATGTACTAATAAATAGCAAAATTTCACATACTGGAGCTATACTACTATTGCTGTGCCTCTTTTTATCTTTTATAGCCAGTGGTTCCCAAACTTTTTTTCTCTGGGTCACATTTTCAGAATTAAAATTTGCTCATGTCTCACCAAATTTATGTGATAAAAAGTACATTTATAAATAAATAAATAAATAAATAAAAAAAAAAAAGAAAAGAAAAAAGAGGTTTAAAGGGAGATAACTGCAGATTTGAATCAGAACATTATCATTGAAAACTCTTTTCCAATTTGTGGATCCTAGTTACTATATTCTTAATACTTGATATAAGGCAAAAATATCACAATGATAAAATCGGTCAATAATTATTAATGATTATTTATACCGGAACTCATACATGAGTAATAATAATATTTAAAATTTTGAAATCGTATTTATTTTTGGCATATGAATTTTTTGAAACTGTATTCCTAAATTTTTGATTGTCTTTCAATGATTCTGCTTCACCTGCTATCCTCTTTTGCCACAGCTATGAGGCATGCCACACCATTTGGTAACCACTGCTCTAAGCAAACAATGTTTGTCTTTTTGCTATGATAGTCTAAAAATTCTAGAAAGGCCACTGATATATCATGTAGTTCAGTTCAGTAAGACTAAGCAGTCCTTTAAGCATTTTTTGTTTTGTTTTGTTTCTATAGTTAACTTCACAGATTCCTTTTTGTTTATTATCTGTGAATTGCCCGTCCTTCTTGGGAAAGACAGTGGAATGATTTCCTGTTTCACAATTTGGAATCCAGAATTTTCCTTCTCTTCAACTAATTGACATTCAAAGCTAGAGAGCCCAATCTACTCTGCTTTTTAACCCATGGATAGGAGAAGAGATAGGTTTGTGCCTTTTCTAAGAGCATTAGTGTGAAAGTGAATGCAACTGTCTAGGCCAGAATTTGAAATCTGCCTGTCATTTCCACTTCTCACACTCATAAACATTACACTACTGGTATCTCAAAATAATACTGAAATCTATATACCAGTTTATCTATTCAGATAGACTTGCAGGTTGAAATTGTATGGAACTTGCAACTGGTAATTATAGGAAGCAATTCAAATGTTGATTTTCAAGACCTACTTGTGCTGAGAGTTTATTTTTATACACTCTTCAAACCCCCAAGTATACTTGAAAAGTTTACAGTTCTCATACAGTATAAATATATACCAATCAATATCATAATTATGAAAATGTTTTGTTATATAGATTTGGATACATGCTGATCAATAATAGGTGTGACCTTTCAACTACCCAAATAATTCCTGTCAGATTATTGTTAACGTCAAAGTAAAGGTCTTTAATGTTGATATACTTAGATTCTATGTGATTTTAGAAATCAAACCAGAAATAATGAAAAAGTTTTCTGTTAACATTACTTAAAAAAATTCTTTAGAAATAATGAAACTCTTAGTTCAATCATTATAACAACAAGATGTGGTTGTTATTTTAAAAAAATAATCTATGTAAATGAACTTTCATAAAATAATTTATAGAGATAAAATAGATGCCCAATATATTTCCTTTAAACTATGTTTTTTAATAATAGAATAATGATTATCAGTTACAAGAGTGTTCCATAAGATTTATACTAAACTGTTTGATTGATTCTTCTTAGTAACTAATTAAATAATGGAAAATTCCAAAACGAACAAAATCACCATTATATTAAACTTGTTTGCATTTCATGCCTTCACACTGGTGTTTCATTAGTTTTGACATATTCATTGCCAGGACAGCCATTTTTTCATTACAAGACAAGCAACATTTGTACAAAGAGTCATAACTTTTTGTAGATTCATATATTTGTATACTTGAAAAAAATTTTTTTCTGTTGAAATATTGTTTTTCTTTTCTTTTTCTTAAATTGTGCACTTCTCTTAACTGTAGAATAATGGATTAGATAGTAATAAAAAAATTAAATATTCAATTTTTCATTATGGGAAAATGGTAGATGTCCAATAATTTACTTTTTTTTTTTTTTTTTTTTTGCTTTTAAACAATTTTTTTTTTGATAATAGAATAATGATTAGATAAAAAAAAAAAAAATTCAAATACCAATTTTTTTAACAAGGAAAAATTCATTAAAAAAATCTCATGGATTGAAGAAAGAGTTCAGTTTAAAATTGTCAGAAAGTTACACCAATACGACGGGAACTTGAAAATAGTTAGGGACTATGAAAGTTGAAACTTTGTGACTAAAATCTATGATGAGGACACCTGTTAGGAATAAACCAGAGTATGATAACGATAATTTTTCATCTCACAAACTAAAAAAGAAACAAAGCTATTTTAAAACTAATGCTTTTCTTATATTTTTTTAGTTATTCATCCTCTGCATAAAACTACAACTAAAATTTTAACTGATGTTTTGTGGTTGGGTGATAAAACATTAAAAAAAAAAGTTAAATGAAATATATTCTATAAAAGGAAAAAATAAACAAAAATACAACATACAAAACTTAAGAAAACAAAAATAAATAAAATAACACAAACAAAACAAAAAAACCTTGTGAATGGAAATGATTCTATTTGTTCCAAACAAACTCATTAAACTATCAATGATTAAATTTACAATCAAAAGAGAAATGTTTGCCATTAATGAAACTAATGAAAAAAAATATACCAAGTAGTGAAATGTTCTATCTATTCATTCTTGACCTTGTACAAGTGTTTATAATAATCTTATTGACAAGACTGGGATTTAGATTGAAGATAACCTCTATCTAGTTCAAATTTCTATAACAAGATTATAAATTATTAAAACACTGTGCGTATGTGTGTGTGTACGCCCATTATTTAAGAGAGAGAGAGAGAGAGAGAGAGAGAGAGAGAGGGACATACAAAAATACATTCAAGATATTTGTACCATCTGGTATGTCTGCAACAAATTCTAGTGAGAAAAAATGCACACACACATACACCATAAAAGTTTAATATACTACAAACACATTAATGAATATGTATGCATTTATCACTTTAGTGTAAATACAGAGATTGAGATGCAAGTAATATACTTTTTTCCTTACACCCTGGCACAATAAATACAAGAATGATATTGCTATATACCAAGACATATATTTAGGGTGTAGACTTTAAAAAAGTATGTATGTATGTATGTATGTATATATATATATATATATATATATATATATTAAGGTTGATATAGAAGCAATATATATTTTTTCTTTTTCACATCTGCACAGTGAATAAAGAGAAAAATAAATATCTATTAAATCATATTTTTTTTAAAGTTGTCAAAATTATAATAAAATTTAAAAGAAAAAAAATGATTAAATTTGCAATAAAATTTAAAAAATATGTAATTAAAAAAAAAAACCCCAAAAAACTTAGGGCTATCAAGATGATAATTAATAAAAGAATATTCAGACTGTAATTAAAGAAATTAAATTAAAGCAAGAGCAAGAATATTTACCCCAGAGTTTCTTCAACAATAACCAAAGTGGCACAAGATGTCGGTGATGAAGGAGGTAATGATGGTAACAAAAAATTGCATTCATAGTCGTCTGTCGGGGCTGGGCCAGCAGAAGCCCACTGTTGACTGGATTTGGAATCAGTCTGTTGGTCCAGACTGCCAAAATTACTGGTCTAACAGTAAGTACCAATAGACAGCAGTAGTAATGGTACTAGCTCTAACTAGTCACAATACAATTGCATACTAAAGGGACATTAGTGGAGATACCAGTTAATGATGCAAAAGAGAGATGAGGGATAGAAAATGCCTAGGAAGGCCACTGGTATATCATGTAGTTCAGTTCAAAAAGACTTCTAAGCAGTTTTGTGGGCATTTTTTGTTTGTGTTTTTATAGTTGACTATACACAACTGTTTTTATCAATAGAAAAATGTAAAATAAATGACAAGTAATTTACTTTGTGAGTATTCTACAATTACTTTGTTAAGCTGATTAACTGTAATCAATTCTAGGAGTTGTATGGACCAAGAATAGTATAGTAAATTATAATCTTTGAAAGCAATTGCTTGCTGTTAACATAAGTGGTTAGGCTTTTTGCTTAACAGGTAAAAATGCTGATTTTTTTTTTTATATACTATTAAATGTTTAAACTAAAATCATTTTCATACATTTTCACCCAAGAAAATGTGACAATAAACAAAGGCCAGTTATGGCTTGCACTAAACTGAAAGTATGCAGTTCAAAGAGTTTATCTGACTACTTTACAAATAAGCTCATTTATGGACAGATTAATATAATTAGAATAATATGATTCAAACATAAATATCTACAACATTCAAGCAAACATAATCCATAGATGGGTTTTCACTGTCAGAGGTAATTCAAGTCAGATGCCTTCATATTTGGATTTAATGCAATATTTCATAGTCCACTGATAATCTAGAACAATGAATTGCATGTAATTACAGACGGTCATTATGAAACTATTCTTATAAATAGGATGGGTTTTTAACTGCAGATAATGTGTCTAGTTGGATAAAAACCAAAGTAGCACCAGTTAACTTTGATGTTTATTGAAAGCATGCAATTTGCAGCATATTGCAGTATCACAGAGCAGCTATCTTTCCTGAGTAAGTGAGAGGGAGAGAAGGAAGCAGATAACTGCATTAAATTCTCTTGTTTGCTTCCCAAAAACATTGAAATCAATTTGGTAACCAAATGGTACTTTTATGGCCATTAGTGCAATAAAAGTCTTCTACTTGTTACTTTTTATTGGTTTTTCAAATTTTGTTTATGGATTATAATTGCATTTATGTATATATTTTTAACATTTTAGTTATTGTAAGAAATACTAATACCAAAACTTAGCAACATTCCCGCATTGGAAACATGTTATCTTGAAATTTTATTAAAAGGAAACATTGTCAACCACTAGTAATTTTTTAACTAATATTTCTTTCAGTTTAGTTGCTTTACATTACAGTATTCTATGAGTGTCAGTAAACAGCATTGGAAGTAAAAGACTCAATTCCAAATGCTTTTACTCAAGAAGTCTATCATAACACTTATAGTTCAAATAGCTTGTGGAACTCTTTTCCAGGTTCTTGTTTTCCAGTCAACCTTGATTTTCAAATATTTAAATGCAATGTTAATCATTATCTTCTGTCATCTTAATTTCTGTTTTTTTTTTAATTGTTCTCTCTCCTTAATGTTTTATTTTTTCATATTCTTTCACACTCAGTAACTCCTTGTGTCTTAGTAAATTTATTGCAGTGCTTGTGGTGAAATGATTTTAAAAAAGTTAGAGCAACCAACAAGTGATAGAAATTCAAATTTAACCATATAAGCTTATTTCTTATTTTCTTGATATTGTTTTCTTTAGATTCACTAGTAGTATTAGTAATAGTATTAAGTTTTGAATACTAATATCTATATACTAATCAAAAATTAATAATGTTTGCCAATGCTTTATCAAATTCAAAATAATATTTTTAATACTACTAGTATATATAAGCAAAATAACAAGCATCATATATGGTGGTGTTACATGATTGGGATATATGGTTAATTTTGATCTACCAATCATTAGATCTCATTGCTTATGTGGTTAAAACAGCTATCAGGATATATTTTTCAAGGTAAAAAGGAACAAGAATTCAAGCCTCACTGAGAGCTTATTCATCATTTCCAGTTTGTGCAGTATAGTAATGGCTGTAAAGTTTATTGTTAACTGGGGCAAAAGATGACTTGTTAATTTTAATGTCTCCAAAACTAAACTTCTCTCCATTAATCATCTGAGAGACTCCTCTCTGCTTTCAATCAGTATGGCTGATGCTAATCTCCAGGAAAGTGACTCGGACTAATGTTCTCAGCTAACACGAATTGGAAAGACTATATTGAATCCATCGCTAGGTCAGTTACTAAGAAAGTTGGTTCACTGTGTCATACAACCTTTCTCTCCAGAATCTATCATACATATCTATAAGTCTACCATTCATCCATGATTAGAATATTGCTGCCACATATGGTTTGGTGTGTCTGCTGAATATCTAGAAATTCTTGATAAAATCCAAAGAAGAATCAGCAATATTATTGGTCCTGATCTGGTGGCTTGGCCTCAGTCACTTTCCCATACAGTTGCCTCCCTGTGCCTTTTCTATAAATACTTTCATTGCAAATATTAGGACGAGCTCTTTGCTATGATACTTTGACTTTTTGAATTTTTATTGCAATACTAGACTGGCATTAAGATCTCACCAATTTACAGTTGAGCTGGCTAAATGTAGCCATAAATTATATGCTAACAGTTTCTTTTCTTGCACTTCTCACTTGTGGAACTCCCTTCCAGCTCCATGCTTTCCAGCCAACTTTAATCTGCAAAAATTTAAACGCAATATCAATCGCTATCTACTGTTCTCCTGATTACTCTTTTCCCTTCCTGGTCATTAGTAATTTTGCTGTTCATAATTCTTCCACACCCAGTTGCCCCTTTACTGTCTTGCTTGAGGTGAAATTGATTAAAAAGTAAAAAGAAGATTAGTCATAATGCAAAGCAACTGAAGATGATAAAAAATGCAAATCAAAAATTAATAGAGATGTAATATTCTTGAAGCCTGTAGGTCTAAGCGAGGACCATACTTCTTCAATCTTTGTGGACTGGGGCTACAGAATCACAAAGAACTTTACCAAATAAAAAGCAACACCTAAAATAGATATCACATGTACACTTGAAGAAAAAATAAGAACATAATCAAGATGTTGAGGCTCCACATTAATTCAAAGAAAGGGTTAGGGAGGAAGTCTCCATCAATACTGAAAAGAGCAATAATAGTTACTGGACATGAGAGACCTATTTTCCAGAAAGTGTTATAATAGAAAGATTCTATAAATTTCAATTGAAAGTAGCACTGGCTGCTCATTCAGTAAATGCAAAATGTTTCCTTATAAAGAAATAACTAATATTACCATTACAATTAGAAATGAAGAGAACAGTTACTCCACTTGGCATTTACTCATCCCACCTTGATGACAGAAATGTGGCACAAGGCCAGTTTTATGTGGGGATCCCAAATGTGTACACATGGATTAAGGCTAAAAATTGCCCAATCCCCACAACCAATGTTGTGCAGGCATTGATATCCACCAGCACTTCCTCTTTGGTGCAATAAGAGAGGTGCTGCTGCAGGGTTAGAATCCCCAGGACCAAGCATTCCTCATTTATTTGTTGTGTTGTTTCCAAAGAGAGAAAGATAATTGAGAGATAAAATGTAGTTTGTTTGCTGAGGGCAGATACTACACTTTGACCCCAGTCCAATGGTCAGGGAGTGAAGAAAAACTTAACTTGATTAGCATTGGCTGCTCAGTCAATGAATGCTGAATGTTTCCTTATGAAGAAATGGCTAATATTACCATTGGTATAAAATGTGAAATTTAATAGATTTGTCTTATTTAAAAAAAATTAATGAATTGTGTTATTTTTACTTAAAGAGAGATCCACTAAGACAGTAAAACCAAAAGGTAGCTAAAAGGTTAAGACTGTCATCATCATCTTCTATGTACTGTCTCTCTTCTGGATGTAGGTGATCATGGCTCTCCACAAACTCCTGTCCTTTGTAGATCGCAGTAAAGTTTCATTTTTTGCTATCAATCTCTATTCTGAAAACCATTTAACCAAGCTCATTAGACAGGTTATGCACTGCTTTCCTCTGCCTCTCTTGCCTTCTATATGTCCTGTGAGTGTCAAATTCTTTAAGCCTTCTTTTCTATTTATGTGCCCTAGAAATACCAACTATCTCTAAGTTGAAGTAACCATTTTGTTTCCATTTTCTATAACTTTGTCATTGCTGATGTGTTTAGTCTATGGTATTCTAAGCATCCATCTGTAGAACCACATTTCTATTGTCTCTAGTCACTAAGCAAATAGAACATAATACTGCTTCAACTAATCCCAAACATATTAATCTCCTATATCATAGTCAAATGCATACTAATTATAAATAAGATGAAAATATACTAAAAAAATTAGTAAATACTAATATATCTACAACAGATCCTAGCAAAAAAATTAGGTTAATCATATACTACACTAAATCTAGCATATCCAACTTAATTATTCACAATGATTCTTCCCTCCTCTTCGTTAGTGATTTGCAAAAAACCAACATAGTTTACAAATTCAAGTGCCATTTGAGAGATTGTATCTCCAATGGATTAAATAATATTTATGTTGGTCACACCACAAACTCGCTTTCATGACGCTTGACTCTACATTTGAATGATAACTCTAACATTTTTAGTCATTTAAAACAACATGCCTGGCCGCGTACACAATTCCGGAAAATCCTCATTGAAATATTTCCTGATCAGAAAGACAGATGTTACCAGATCTGTATTATATTTATTATTGCTCTAAATAAGTATTGATATTGTTTATAAGACCAAACCTTTCATTTCTTAGGAAATCAAAAACAGTCACCTAAATTTTATTTAACATTTCTAATATTCATTTTTATTTTTGTTTTTCACTGTGTTTTACAGCAAATAACAAAAAGGAAAATAAACGCTTGTAAAAATTAGTTGAGTTGTTGGTTTTAAGCAGAAGAAAACCCTTCAGGAATAGTTACATGTTGAAATCAATTATATTCCTTCCTATGAAAATGATTTACATGGAATTCCTTTAGTCCTTGTTACCAAATTGCCAGTGGAACAAGAATATGTTTAACAAGCTAATGATCAGACAGCATGTGAAGGATTAGATTCAGTCTTTTTCAAAAAGCATTAACATTTTATAAATCATGAAAGAGATTTTACCACTTCTGCTCATTCTTGAATAAACATAGTGGAAAGATGACAGACCTAAAGGGAGACATTTTGTTGATTGGATTAAGAAACATAATAATCTAAAAAAAAAAAGTTATAAAGGAAAAAGTGGATATGAACACTTAGAAAATAATTTACTAACAATAGCTAAAAAATATAAATTGCAATGATCAAACTGTTTTTGTCAATTCTATTTTTCAAATTACTACTATATCAATATCTGCCTTTTCAGTAACCAGGTATAAATGTTTAGATAAGAATAAGTTATAATTTCATGTTTATTTATATCCTCTTCAACAAACACACTAAAAGAAATTCTTAATCAACCAGAAAAACCATGTAATTACAAAATATGGGTGCTGCTCATATATGAACTTTATACCTTATGAGTTACAGTTCATTGCTACACACCAGGTTAAAAAAAAGAAGTAAATCAATTCTTGATTGCCGCTTTGTAAAAATTTCAGCACTATGTAAAAAAAAAATAATTGGCATCTTCAACAGGCTTTGGCAGTGAAGAGTGTAATGGAACTCTTGGTTCTCTATTGGTGCTGAATGGAATCTGTCACTTCATGTTTGTACGATTCTTTGAGACTTCTTGTGAAGAATAATGACACTAGCAAAAATATTTCAATTGCACTTAAGATCAAGTCATTAAAATGAATTTTTGGATGTAGCTGATTTAATCAAAGTGAAATGTTTGTATCTTATGAGTCAATGTTATTTTGCATTGCCTCAAAAACAGGAGGGCCAGCTGCTTGTTTCTGAGTACACCAGTCTCTTAAGGTGACTAACCAATCCCTGTTGCAAATGCCTGCTCAGACACATTTGTGCTTGTCTAACACCCACAGAACTGAAACTATGCTGAGCAGACCTTAGTATACATGTAGTATGTGTGTGAGTGCACACACACACACACTTTAGGCCAAAATAGATACACTGCATTAATGGGCTAAATAGTTTCAACATCCAAGCTTAGTAGGAATTAATTAAATCAAAGATGATATGAAAGTTACTAATTATTAAATACAGAGACTGGCCCTAAAATTTTTGTGTGTGTGTGTGTGTGTGTGTGTGTGAGCACACACACATATGCACACACTCTCTTTCTCATAAATCTAGAAAATGGCTTTAACAATGGATAACAACAAATTTATATTTGAACAATTGAAACACAAAAGTGAGATTGTGAATAATTATCAGAGGACAATAAAAGTTATTTACAATCAAGATATACATGTTTTAGGGCACAACCTGTTTTTTAAAAACCTGCATATTCAATTTCTTAAATGCTGTCTTAAGTTTAATGTATAGTCATAAGACTCTGTGTGTGTGTGTGTGTGTGTATCTCTCTACACCGGTGTTTCTCAACTGGTGTGCTTGAGCATACTAATGCACCCTAAAATATAGACAGGTGCATGCAAGTTAACAGAAGTGTAATTTGTGAATTATTTTCATATTTAAAAAATCTTTATTTTTAAAAAGCTAAAGATACCAAGCATATGGCTTCCTAGTCTAAGTCAAGCCTTTGTCATGTAATATCTTGAATTGGATGCTGAATTCCTTAATCTAAGCACTGGATAATCCATTCCCTTTTGCCTACCTCAAGGGATTTAAATTAGTCATTACTAGCCTCTAAATAAAATAAAAAAAAAAACAAAAAAAAACAGATTCTTCATAAATCCCTATAATGAAAACTGTACTGCTAATCTTCTTTGGGAATGCTAAACCAAAATTTTATATTTTCAAATTTCATGACTAATTTCTCCCTATTAAAATTTAAGGTGCACCTCAGAATTTAATTATTCTACAAGTGTACCCTGAAGTAAAAAAGGATGAAAAACAGTGTTCTCTCTCCACACACACAAGAAGAACTTGGTCAACTTCAGAAATTTTCTCCAACCTAAGAAATCTTTATTTGCAGATTGGCAATCAATAAGAAATTTTAGAGACCAACTTGTTTCTGTAGGCTTAAGAACAAACTGAATTGTTGAACCATCTATCACTTACCAGCCTTTTTTTGGCAAGATGGTAAATAATCCAGACACCTACTAACTTTTAAACTAGTCATAGTTAGGGAGACCACAGTATCAGAGAATTAAGAAGGGTCAAACTGGTTACTGTAACACTTGATTAATAAATTAAGTTCTTTTAAGAAAAAAAGAAAAAAGAAGAAAAAAGAAAAAAGAAGAAAAAAGAAGAAAAAAGAAAAAAGAAAAAAGAAGAAAAAAGAAGACAAAAGAAAAAAGAAGAAAAAAGAAGACAAAAGAAAAAAGAAGAAAAAAGAAGACAAAAAGAAGAAAAAAGAAGACAAAAAGAAGAAAAAAGAAGACAAAAAGAAGAAAAAAGAAGACAAAAAGAAGAAAAAAGAAGACAAAAAGAAGAAAAAAGAAGACAAAAAGAAGAAAAAAGAAGACAAAAAGAAGAAAAAAGAAGAAAAAAGAAAAAAGAAGAAAAAAGAAAAAAGAAAAAAGAAAAAAGAAAAAAGAAGAAAAAAGAAAAAAGAAAAAAGAAAAAAGAAAGAAAAAGAAAGAAAAAGAAAGAAAAAAGAGAAAGAAAAAAGAGAAAGAAAAAAGAGAAAGAAAAAAGAGAAAGAAAAAAGAGAAAGAAAAAAGAGAAAGAAAAAGAAAGAGAAAGAGAAAGAAAGAGAAAGAGAAAGAAAGAGAAAGAGAAAGAGAGAGAAAGAGAAAGAAAGAGAAAGAGAAAGAGAGAGAAAGAGAGAGAAAGAGAAAGAGAGAGAAAGAGAGAGAAAGAGAAAGAGAGAGAAAGAGAAAGAGAGAGAAAGAGAAAGAGAGAGAAAGAGAGAGAAAGAGAAAGAAAGAGAGAGAAAGAGAGAGAGAAAGAGAAAGAGAGAGAAAAAGAAAGAGAAAAAGAAAGAGAGAAAAAGAAAGAGAGAAAAAGAAAGAGAGAAAAAGAAAGAGAGAAAAAGAAAGAGAGAAAAAGAAAGAGAGAAAAAGAAAGAGAGAAAAAGAAAGAAAGAAAAAGAAAGAAAGAAAAAGAAAGAAAAAGAAAGAAAGAAAAAGAAAGAAAGAAAAAGAAAGAAAGAAAGAAAGAAAGAAAAAAAGAAAAAGAAAGAAAGAAAGAAAAAAGAAAAAGAAAAAGAAAAAAGAGAAAGAAAAAGAAAAAGAGTCAGTTGTCTGTCATAAATGTGGTTTCCTTCCTTATTTTCTTGTAAAACACAAAGGGTGTTTCAACTGGCTTTGCCTAAGATTTCTTCAGATCATAAACTTAAACACAACATGATTAAAGAAGATCAACTGACATAGTGAGACACCCAATAGCAGCATCAGCACAAGACTAGAGGCAAGTTTTGTTATAGTGATCATGTCTAAGATTTTTTGAGAAACAATTTCAACATTAATATGTCATGGTTGAAGCCAATGGTGATATTATTGAATAAATTTACTCTTTAGTATTTCAAGATATTTTTGTGTAATTTCAGTAAATATATCTGTTAAAATGAGATGTCAGTGTTATTTTCATTTTTGCATAATTTAGATGACAATTTATCCATTGCATCCTCTGTGTGTGTATACACACACACACACACACACACACATACATACATTCGCTAAGGCAGAGAAAGCATAGAGTTGTTAATGACAATTTGTCAGCCAATAGTATAATCATGATCCTTTAAAAATTTTTTTTAGTGACTTAATTGTTTAAAAAAAACAAAACATCACAGACTGTAACAGAGTTGACAAGGATATATTAACTTTCCATTTCAAGAGTCCACAAGAAGGATTATCAACCATCCAATTCAATAGAGGAAAACATACACAAATTAAGTTATTGATCTTAACTGATGATTACAAAACAAAACATTTTTATTTTGAAGTCTACTTTGTGTTGTACTCTCTCTACAGTAGTAATGTTGCATACTCCCCTTCATTTTGGGGAGCTCTTGGCTGACGGTCTTGATTCAATCATAATAATAATAACGTGTCCTCTCTCAGCAAGGTGATTGCTAATTGGTTTTTAGTTTGGAGATAAAAGAGAACTTAACTATTTTATTCAACACATTGACATGTACATTTTCTAACTAGCCAGTGTGGTTGCTCTCTCACCCCACTGGGAAGCCACTTCCAGACATGACAGGAAAGGTCTACATTCTTTGACGTGTAAGACCCAACTCTCTGAAATCCTTTTCTTTATCTACCATTTCCACATTAGCTTTAGACAATCAAAATCGACTTCCTTTGTTTTCCTGTATCTGACCTCAAAGGTTAAAATGAGGCAGTCAGAGCAGAAATACAATTCTCTAAAAAATAATAGTCTGCCAAACTATTATTTAACATTAATAGCTAAAAATTATAAGCATTAACCTTTAATTTGAAAATAATATTTTAGAGCAATTTTACAACATTGAAACATTTCATTTTATAAATTCTCTTTCATTCCCAGTAGCCACTTGCATTTTAGTGACATTATTGCCTTGGGGTGAATTGATTAAAAAAAAAAAAAGAATCATCAAAAGAGGTCCCCTCCCCCTTCTGCTCAATCTTAAATAAAAATAGTGGAAAGATGACAAAACCAAATGGAAAACCTTTTGCTGATTGAATTAAGAAATATATCATAATCACAGAAAGGGTAACAACTGAATGATTATAAAAGAAAAAAGTGGATATGAAAAAAAAAAAAAAAAAAAAAAAAAAAAATAAATAAAAAAAAAAAAAAAACAACTCAAACCGAGTTGTTAAAAAGTTTTAAGTTGATCTTGCTTTTTACAAAACCCAGATCATCTTCCATTAAACAGATTGTAGCAGTTTTTGCTTTTTTTTAAAATTTGCATTTATTAAAAATAATTTGATATGAAAAAGAAAAACAAAAAAAAAAAAAAAACAAAAAAAAAAACAAACTTACCTTGTCAGTTTTGTCCCAATTGCCTCTCTGTCTTCTTGCTTCTCTTTTTCTGTTTTTGTAGGAATGATATTCTTCTCTACAAGCTCCCTTCGTGATGGACGATTGTTCAAAAATCGTGCCAGGCTATCATGACGAGCTACTTTTGCACCTAATGAATCTGAAGAAAAATAAATAAAATCTCATCTCCAAATCAGAGCAAAGGAATTCTCAGAGAAAGATTAAACTTAACAAGGAATAGAATTTACTTAAATTAATTTTATTATAACAAATCTAATTGTATTTTATGTTTAGTGAAAGTAAAATGAGATGGATGCTGAAAATTCTGATTTAGAATACATTTGCAGCCCTTGATCTCAGTATAAAGTCACAGCCTACTTAATAGAATTTATAATTTTTGCCGACAATAAAAGGGAGACAACTCTCTAATCAATTGAACTTCAACTACATGTAAAATTTAAAGTCAGCTTTATTTGTAAAACTACCCAGTAGGTGTCTAGCGTTCAGCAATATTTTTTAACATACATGGTTACAATTTAGAGTTCTCCAGCCACTCAAAGTGAAAAACTATTTGTGATGGAAAATAAAGTGAAATGAAAAAATTAATAATTTTTGCATAAAACAATGATACCTATGATTAATATATTTTGTAAAAAATTAAAAAAAATTTATATAAAAATATATAATAAAAAAATTTATTTTTTTTCTTACAAAATAAAGGTGTCATGATTTTATGCAGCAATTAGTAATCTATTAATTTTTTGATATTCTTTTTCAATAATGATATGATTTTCTGTTGTAAAAAAACAAAACAAAAAAAATGAATCATTATTATGGGACAAGTATGAAAGCTGATGCCAATTATTAAAGTTGCAAATTTGATCAGAAATTGTTTTATTCTTTAATTAAAATGTGCTTACATAAATATATAACTGCAATGTACTATGTTTTGCTGTATTATACAAACATACCCCAAACAGAAATTAGATTATTACAATATAGATGACAGCCAATATCACATAGGTTTACAGAAGTATAAAAAAAGTGATGAATAACAAGAGGAGAGTAACAATAGTGAAGAGGGAGGAAAGCAAGATCTTGTGAATACAACATCACTGGTAAGAGAAGGAGAGTAACAATATTGAAGAAGGTGAGGAGAGAGAGAGAGATCTAATGAATGCAACATCAGTGGTAAGGGGAGTAACAATATTGAAAAGGGTGGAAAGAGAGATCTAATAAATTCTACAACTGTGGTAACAATGAGAGTGTAAACAAAATAACTTATTGCTTACAAAAACCCGCTCTACTTTCTTTAATATTTGTTACTGTCCTCTTCAAAATATTTAAAATTATTAATAAAAATAAAAATCTAAATTTTTATATGAGGAAGGGTCAAAAAGTTCTCAGCTTGACTAAGGAAAACCTTTCAAAATAAAATAAAATTTGTTGTTTTGTCAGATTTTGAGAAATGAGCCAGACCAAGAATTTTTCAGCACCTTTCATATTTATGATCAAAGCAAAGGACTACAAATTTCTCATTACCAGTTGTACTTCTGCCATCAATGTTTGCATTAATTACTGATTTTCAATACAAATACGCAGAGTGAGTGTCAAAACTTGCTATAAAAAAAAAAATTAACCCTAAAAAATTGCAAAATCTGGTGTTAATCCATATCCTCCTGGTATCAGTTTAAACTGATATCCCCACACTCATGTAATATATCTAAACTATGATTATAAGTTTGCCAAATATTGATTGCAGGACAAATGTACCAGGAGTCATAAAATGATAATACTTTCCATTATAAACATAAATATTATAAATATTTTCATGGCAGTTGATCTAATAAACTCTCCTCCTTGGAAGAGGAAGCCAAGAACCATAGGAAGTTAAACATACTACTAGATTGGCAACTAGGTCTCATTGTTTTACTGTTGAATTAGCTAGATGTAACTATAAGTTTTATTCTAATAGTTTTTCTTGCACCTCTTGCCTATAGAACTCTCTTCTGGTTTCTTGCTTCCTTGTCACTTACAATCTTCAAAATTTTACATGCAACATCAAACAAGTCACTATTTTCCTGAATACTGTTCTTTTATTGTCCTTTCTCCTCACTAAATTCTTCTCATTTTCTTTCACTTTCAGTAACCACTTGTGTCTTAGTAGCATTATTGTCTTTCTTGGAGTAAAATGATTTTAAAGAAGTGAAGAATATCAAATGAATATTCCATATATATAATCAATCCCATGACTGGGTGTGGTTGTAGGGTCACTCACCAGCTGAGTCAACTTCTTCCATATGACATGGATGAGTGCCAGTGTCTGAGTCTCTCTGAATGATCTTCTAGTCCACTCAGTGACATATTGTCAGACCAGTTTTTTCTAGCTGCTTCTTTTATCTAAGATGGTACCTTGTAGGATGGTAGTGAAAAGATTGTTGGCTCTTATGACATGTCATAATTTCAAGTCCCATATGTAGCTCTTTTTTTTTAAAGTTAATAATGGGCATCATAATAGTTTACTGTAAAAAACTGTTCAGCTAAATATAGGCAGTTATGGGAGAGTGGTTTTGTTCAAGTGCTCAATACATACAGAATAATGCATATAAAATCTGAAGAGTATTATTCTAATTTTGTGAAAAAAAAAAAAACTTGTTAGAATAGACTTTGCACTCAAATTCACACCAAGCCAGGGAATGCATATGAGCTCACAGCTGCATCCACTTTTGCAAGGATGGAAACAAAGTCTCCCTCTCTAGAGAGGGAGTTAGGCACACTCTGATACATACAGATGAGAATGTAAGAACAGTGTTTTGGACAGGGATGTGAGGCCACTTGCACTCCACACTGACCAAGAGTAATTGACCAAATACTAGAGCAAATAAAATGTAATGTTCAATATGAAAGCTTCAAGTTTCAATACTACAAGTACAAAAAGGCTTTTCATTGGAAGATACAAGTATTAGTTTTATGAAATGTAAAGTATTTAAAAACAAATAGAGTTTAAATATATTGCAATATTATTGTTTATAAATGGAGACTACTTACTGGGATCCTTGTCAATGTAGTGGATATCTCCATCATCAGAGGAAGAGTCGTCATCATCACTATCTTCATCCCCAGGTAAATTATCATAGTCAGGATAATAACCATCTTTGCCAGGGAGGTTTTCTTTATCACTGTCATTATCTGTACTGTAACAATTTAAAAAAGTGATATGTAAATATATGATTATCAAAAAAAAAAAAAAATAAATAAATAAATAAATAAAATAAAAAAATAAATAAATAAAAGAAAAATATTCAAATGAAAAAGAAAATCATTTTCCTGCATGAAGAGTTCATCTAGGAACTTTATTAATTCTTATGTAACTTTGATATATATAAAGGTGTATTTAGGCAGCATGAATTCCTCTAAACAAGTTTAGTTAAATTCAGCTGACAATTACATTTAACTAATAATTAAATAATATAACATCAAGTTTGAAATGATTCCACTTTCAGCAATTTAAAAAAATATCAGGATTTAGTCAGAAAATATTATTTATCATAAATAGTTCTTGATAATGACTGAGATAGTTGAAAGTACAAAAAAAAGTTTATTCATAATTTTAATACAAATACCTCATTCAAAAACTGGAAATTATATATATATATATATATATATATATATATATATGAATGAATGAAATAAACCGAAAAGGATATAAATCCTAATAAAAGACACACACGCACAAAATAAGATTCAATAATCTATACTTTTCAAGTTTGCTTTTTTTCATCTGTTCGTTAAAAGATTAGGGGAGACAACTTGGTCAGCAATAGCTAAAAGTTGGAAATTGTTCATAAATCTTCTGAGAACTGGAATGATGAATTTTTTTAAAAAAGTAATTTTGGTTTAAGACAGTTGAAAAGGGAGACATCTAAATATTTTAAATAATTTTAAAAATATTACTAAATTATTATATTTAAGATATTATTTCAAATAGTATCTATCATTTTAATTTTTCAATTCATATTAAATGATAATGTTTTAATGTTAGGAATATATTTTTGACATAGTAAGATCATTTACACTATCTACATTGATTGGGCTCTTGTCCTTATCTTTGTTGCCATATTCAGGCCGTTGTATGCTCCAGCCTTCGTCAGGTGATATTAGTTGGAAGTTCGAATCAAACCCTTTATTTAGTCCCAGATGTTGTGAATATGGCAATAAAGATGATGATGTCAGTCCAATCAATGTAAATAGTGTAAATAGTTGCAATACCTCATCTCAGAAATATAGACAATAAGATCAAATGTAATTTTTGGTCAACTATACTTAATCTACACTATGAGATGATCATAAATTTAAGCGGTCTTTCATAGCATGACATGTTTCGTGAGTTACTAAAAAATAAACATTTGTCAATATATAATTTGACATTGTGGTCAACACTGAGATGGAACTATATTTCATGCTTTAATGCAATTTTCATGGCATTCAAGTATAACACAGACTGCTGCCAATGGGTGTTAAACTCAGTGTCCACTTTTAAATTTAAATAGGCTCTATCACTGATACTGAGCACTTTTAACTATAAATCTTAAAACTATATTTTTATCATTGTGTATGTGTGTGTCTCTAAAACCATAACATATGTGAAATTAAATTTTACTTTTTTGATAATTATATATTTTTGCATAATTAAATCCATAATTAAAACTTCAAAAGATATTTAAATTATTGCAATACATTTAAACAAATTTTTTATAAAAACAGCGATCATCATTCCTACAATTTTGTAATGTTTTTGATACCTACCAAATTGAGATAAGTAATGTATAAATTCTACCAATTTATGCAGACATATTTTTGGGTTATAGATGCAAAATATAAAAAAGTTCTATCTTACATAGAAATAAAATTGCTGCATAACATGTTTTGTGCATTAGAAAGAAATGGACACTAGCTTACATATTCTTATATTGTCCAGTATCCTGATAAAGCTTCCAAGCCTGAACACAGGACGTTTTGCTCCACTTTAATTGCTTGCTTATGTTCATAAAGAAAACGTTTTGTTGATGAAGTAACACTATTTTTGATCTAGTCACTGGGCTAAGACTACAATGCTTTCCCATAGCAAATTAATTATATAACGATGTTCAGTTATTACACTATATAATGCATTAATGACCAGCCATGTGAGCAGCCATTTAGCAATTAATTTGTATAATACCCATGCTGTCTTAAACTTATCTTGTTGGCAAATTTGGATAATTTAAATTAATCCAGCATTACATTTTTTCAAGTTGTAAAAAAAAAAAAAAAAAAAAAAAAAAATACAATTTTTACAGGATTCAAAAGAGAAATAAATTCTGCATAAAGTGTATACAATAAAATTAATTTATATTGTTTTATTAGAAACATATTCTGAAATGAATAAAACTTTAACCATTGGTCTTTAACTTATTTTTTGCCTCTGTGTGTGTACACACACACACATCTATAGAAATATTTTATAAAATGAATAACAAAAAACTAAACTGATACAATTCTTATACAATGACCAAAACTCAGCATATCTCTTTGCTTATTACAACCACTACACAATATATGTATTAAGAAAACCTATTACAAAGTGAAAAAATCTTTTTGTGTGACATGTTTCATCCTTTAGAACTTCATTGTACTAAAGTGATGTTTACATTGATGTGATTACACATGAGCACAATGGAGAGGGGATGCTGAAATTTAAAATTAAACTTAGGAGACTACCATTTGCTGCAATTCCGTCAAGATTTTAGGTTTGGTAGATGGCTCTCAAATCATAATACCAGTATAATGAATGCATTGTAATATTTGCACAGTTTTTGATGTTATTTAAAAATATCTTATATGCTAAAATACAGTAATCTAAATAAAAATTTGAGGAATTGTGTAATTAATGATATAACTTTTAATTTGCTGTTAAATTTACAAGTTACTTAAAATAATAAGTGGAATTTTTCTAAGACAAATGATGGGCAAATTTGGAAGAATGTTATTTGAAAATATTGAGATGAAGTAAAACAGATCTTTGAATTCAGGGTACATAACTTGTATAATATGACTGATTATCTCCCTTGCATGAGGGATGTACAAAAGTTTCCGTATCATTTCACTAGTTAGTATGAAGATCGATTCCAATATGTTTTCTCATGATCTCATAACATTATAGTTTTGGACGAGTTCACAGAGTCACCGCGAATGTACTCAACAACATCCCCACTTTTGAGATTACTACTTTATTAAATAAATATATTTTATTTTTATTTTGTATTAGTATCTCCACTACTACTCTTTCTGGAGTGTTTACCAACATGCTTTATTTGTAGTGATTCTGTCTCGGACCCACTTCTAGTTTCTTTTTTACGTTTTCTTTTCTGTGAATTTGTCCTTGTTGGTTCCACGATTTGTTTTGGTACTGGCACAACAAATTTGTCATATAGCATTTTTAACTGGTTCTTCAAGTCTTTCATCAGTTAATCTTTTCTTCAGCTGATTTTGGTGCCTTTTATGCTAGAATTTTTTTCCTTTCATCATGTAAACCAATTTTCTGATTCTAGCTGCTATTATGCAATCTTCTCATGTTTCCTTTCCATCCTTGTGTGCTCTAAAAAATACTTTATCACCGACCTTGAAAATATTGGTGTCACTTTTATTCACCATTCATAATTTTTGACTTGGCAATAACTTGTCAAACACTGATTTAACCTTTCTGGCAAACATTAATTCCTCCGGTGACATGCTTGATGGTGTGTTGGAGTTAGGTATTAATTATAAGTTAATACCTAACTCTCAAAAAATTTTGACGTGCCTCCTCATTTAATTTGTCCAGACTTGCTTTTTTTCAATGCTCTTCTGAATGTTCCCACAAACCATTCCGCTTGTCCGTTAGACCTTGCACAAAAATTAATCCCTTGAACATATCCAGAGTCATTTCCTTTAGTTTAAATTGTTCATATTCTCTGTTGATGGTACCCGCATATGTGACAAAATCTTCATTCTCTTTTTTGGTCAAATTCATGTGCCTCCAATGAGCATGGAACAGAGAGCACGTATCACTAAAAATTTTCATCAGAATGCATTCTGTGTCTTCAAACCATATTTCACCTGGTTTTCTTGATAAATTATAATTGCAGTTCTTTTCATACTCTATTGGGGCCATTTTTCTTAACAACCTATTTTTTTTATCTTCTTCCCAGCCACTGCATTCCTGACTAAATATTTCTTCATGTCTGCAAAAATATGCAGCAGAAATCAGTACATCATCAAGATTGTATACAAATTCTGATATTGTGTTTTGCACCGTGTCTGGCATAAGAGACATTGAAGCATTTTTCTTCAAAACCAATTCTAATAACTCTTGTTGTTTTTGTGACTGTAGCAACTGTTTGGTATTTTGTTGTTCATGTTATTGTTTCTACTGTTGAAATTCAACTATTGAAGCCTAAATTTTCTCCCTATCTGCCAGAAATTTTTTAAAACCAACGTGGTTGAAATTCTTTAACTCTTGTTGTACACATGTGAGTTTCACAAATCTGGTTGACCACTATTATAACTGCAGTGATGTGATGATTCTTATACCACGCTTGAGTTAAAGTTCCTCACCAACTATTATAATTCCAGTTATAATGTTGCGATTTTATCCTGAGCTTTTGTTTGAGTATCCTTGCCACCAACTATTATAACTTCCTATTATAAGGTTATGGTTATAACACAGACTCATACTTGGTATAATATAATTCATTAAGTATTTTCTATACCTAATGCTTAGGCTATTGCCATAATGTCTGTATCTTACACAGATTGTGTGTGTGTGTGTACGTTTATATATTGGATCAAATTTCCTACATTTTTCAACTGATTTCAAAAACTTTAGAGGACTGCGTAAAATTACCATGCGGTGGTTCTAACAGCACCAAAAATTGGAAAAACACAATTGTTTTTGCATGAAATCAATTTGAAAACACGATAAAACACGATTCTGTCGCCAGAATAAAAGGGGGACAACTCATATCGAGTTATACTTATAAAACCCAGGTTGTTTGCGTGTGTGTTTGTGTTCATTTATATATGGTATCGGATTTCCTACATTTTTCAACCGATTTCTACAAAATTTAACTTTTTTTTGGCAGGTAGTGTTTCTTATTGTCTTGCACACTTTTTCTTTATTTTTACATTCAGAATGCTTTAAAAATTCCATTTACAAGACAATTGTTTATAATAAAATTCTATTCAATCGATAGACTCATAACAATTGAAAACAATGTTTTTGTTTGACCAATTCATAAAAAAAAACAAAAAAAAAACTAATTAAGACATGCGTGTCCGTCAACCTTAAACAATAATATTTGTCAATTTTATTTTTCAGTCTTTATGATCGTCAATACTTGATCTGTCCCTTACTGTTACATCCCCGGGCAATGCCAGGCTCTCCTGCTAGTAGTTAATATGAAGACTAACTCCAATATGATAACTCACAATTTCATAACATGGAACTCTTTATAGTATTGGACGAGTCCACAGTCACTGGCAGTATACTCTTTACTCCATAATAATAGAAAAAAAAAAAAAAAAAAAAAAAATTATTTTGATATCAGATTTTTCTCCCATTCTTTTTAATTTAACTTTTATGAAAATTGATTAAACCTTTATATGCAACTGAATATATTTTTTCCAAAGGGTGTTCAACATTTTGAGAATTTCATTGAAACACATCTTTCAATTGACAGAGATTAGTGATTTGTTTATGTTGTTATATGAACAGTAATTACCCACTGTGATTTTTCCCTTCCACTTAATAAAATAATTATAATAATTTAGTTTTTATTTTAACTTTATTTTAAGATTGAGAGTAAAAAAACAACTTGGGCAGAAGTTGGTCTTCATTATATTTAAAAGTATATTCAATTTAAGATTTTTCAAATTATAATATTTTTGATGTCTATCCCTCTCATATATACAGAGCACCCAAATCAATAGAGAAATTAGATGGGACTTGATATGTACTAAGCTTTGTTCAGTAAGGAATGCACGTGAGGATGGAAGGGCCGATAATGTTACATTAATCTTCCAGATGTGAGAGAGCTAAGTGGTCTGCATGCCAAGAAAATCTACTTTGAAACTTTCTTACTTGGGCTGAAGTATTGATCCATCTTAGGGTCATTCAATGTTAAAGTTTTTCTTTTTTTTTTTTAATTTTTAAAGTTTATTTTAAAATCCAGGACTAAATTATATGAGTTTTATATGAATAAATGATTTTAAATGTTAGCCTTTCTGCATTCATTGCCATTAAGGACATTTCTATATATTTTTTAATTACATACATATATGTGCCTACCACACAGACACCACATGGTTCTTGAAAATGATCAAGACAATTGAATGTACTTGAACAAAATAACAGAATAAACATGAACTTCAGAGAGTTTATCCACAATTTCAATCCAATATTGCCTTTACAGGCCGTTCTTTAGATTTTGTCAAGAATCTCAAGATATATAGAAGAAGCATCAGATCAAATGTGGCAGAAGAATTCATCGTATGGATGAATGGTAGATTTATAAATGTGCAAGATAGTTTCTGTCAAGAAAAATTGTTTGGCTTGACACAACTTTCCTAGCAGCAGACATAGCAACTGATTTAATATAATTGTTCCAATTCATGTCAGTGGAAAATGTGAGTCCAAGAAGGTACAAGGAGTTTCTCTCCAGGAGGTTAGCATCAGCCATGCTGATGAAAATCAAAAATTAATGGTTATCTAAGATGACAAAAAGACAGCAATTTCATTTTGGAAATGTTAAAATTTATAAACAATTTCTTGCCCCAGTAATAGTAATTCATTCATATCCTCCTGGCATCAGTTTAAATGAAAGCCTTCCCTTTTTCCTCTATATTGCAACCATTTTGCTTAAAGTTCATATTCTTTTGATTTCAGATGAAAACTTGAAAATTTTCAAACACAATTCACTGAGAGTTTCACTTTACAAAATTATAGTTTACAATTATTGTTTACATATGTAGATAAAAGATGTCAGTTTACTCTGATACCAGAAAGATAAGGGTTAATATTAAAAGAACACATATGTAAATGTTTCTGGTCTGAAATAGTTGTATATGGGCTATTAGGGTTTGAGCCCAGGTAAGAGGATTCTGGATGTAAACTTGTCCCATTTGTTCTTCTAGTTCCCTTAATTTGGACAAACACAGTATTCTTGTATAGAGTAAAGAAGTCTGTATAAATAGAAAAAAGAAAAAAGAAGAAAAAAGAAAAGAAAGAAGAAAAGAAAAAAGAAAAGAAAAGAAAAAGAAAAAAAGAAAAGAAAAGAAAAAGAAAAAAAGGAAAGAAAAAAAGAAAAGAAAAAAAAAGAAAAGAAAAAAAGGAAAAAAAAGAAAAGAAAAAAGAAAAAAGAAAAGAAAAAAAGAAAAGAAAAAAAGAAAAGAAAAAAAGAAAAGAAAAAAAGAAAAGAAAAAAAGAAAAGAAAAAAAGAAAAGAAAAAAAGAAAAGAAAAAAGAAAAGAAAAAAAGAAAAGAAAAAAAAGAAAAAAAAGAAAAAAGAAAAGAAAAAAAAGAAAAGAAAAAAGGAAAAGAAGAAAAGAAAAAGAAAAAAAGAAAAGAAAAAAAAGAAAAGAAAAGAAAAAAGAAAAGAAAAAAGAAAAGAAAAAAAGAAAAGAAAAAAGAAAAGAAAAAAGAAAAGAAAAAAGAAAAAAAGAAAAAGGAAAAAAGAAAAAGGAAAAAAGAAAAGGAAAAAAGAAAAGGAAAAAAGAAAAGGAAAAAAGAAAAAGAAAAGAAAAAGAAAAGAGAAAAAGAAAAAAGAAAAAAAAGAAAAAAGAAAAGAAGAAAAGAAAAGAAGAAAAGAAAAAGAGAAAAGAAAAAGAGAAAAGAAAAAGAGAAAAGAAAAAGAGAAAAGAAAAAGAGAAAAGAAAAAGAGAAAAGAAAAAGAGAAAAGAAAAAGAGAAAAGAAGGAAGAAGAAGAAAAAAAAAAGAAGAAAAATATATAGTAGATATAAACTTACACAGTAACTCTGACTTTTGGTCGAGGAATCTTGTTTGACGGTACTGAGTGAGGTGAGTGTGTCATTGTGGGGATAATCTGGGCAGGTCTGTCAGAAAAGTCCACTTTTTGTGACAAACTGTGAATGGCTGCTGCAGCCCCTATTTGATGACAGCGTGCAGTTGGTGATGGTAGCAAGTCAGCTCCACCTCCAACACCCATAGTCCTTTTCAGAGCACTTTTCTTAGGTAATAAAGACAAGTTGGGTTCAGATGCAGGAACAGCCTCATAGGCTGCACTATTATTATACAATTCATCTCCCTCTGAGGGTTCTGCACTATTTTCATCACTGTCTTCATCCTTCAAACACCTTCTGTAGCTATGTTCATCTAGCCTGTCTCCATCTTTCCGACACCTTAACATACTGTGATCATCTGCAACAGAGAATTTAAAATCAGGATAAATTACACATATGATAGTCTTATTATATTCATAATGTTTTCCTTTCAATCTTCAAAGTATTTCTGTAGTAAGTTTATTTACAATGCATTTATTTTTTCCATCAGTAATGCTTGTCTTAATTCCTGACCACTGACAATCCCTTTCTTAATTTTCAATGCATTTCTATAGTAAATTTACTTACATTATACAAATAATTCAATCAGTATGTGTCCTGGGTAAGACATTAAACTACGTCCAACAGCAAGGCCTCTGATCAGGAGGTTTTGAAGAGCATGGAACCACCTTTTAATTGCTGATGTTCCCAGGTCCACCCTGACTCGGGGTGGTAGCACCTGTCAGGGTCCCAGCAATGAGCAAAAAGTTAACCCTCAAACTGGGGTCAAAACACTATGAAAGTGTAAAAATAGATTTTAATACCAGAAATACTTTGTAAAAAAATTATTACCAGAAATAAATTTTTCAAGAAAAAAAAAACTATTACCAGCAATACATTTTTAAAAAATAATATTACTATACAATTTTGAGGGAAAAAAAATATTACCAGAAATAGATTTTTGAAGGAAATTTTTTTTGCCAGCAATACATTTGGAAAAAAAAAAAAAAAAAAAAAACAGCAATAAAAATCTTGTCAGCATTAAATAACCCATTGAGTTTGATATGCTGTAAAAAAAACCCAACCAAACCAGTCATGGGTGTCTGAATTCCTGGCTACTTAAAATCTCTTTCTGATGTTCAATGAGGGTGGATCAATAAGTTTGTAGTATGACAGTTATTAGCTGGATTTTGATCTGAAATTTTCACCATATAATGTTCAATTGATGTGGTTAATATTCTTGATGGAATTAAGTATATTGACAAAGGAGGAGATTATGTTGAGAAATCAATATTTGTTGTGTAAAATAAATGCTTTTTTCATCATTTAGCTATGAAATTATTGATGTACTTATGTATAGGTAACTAAAACTGAAATTTTACTTTCTTGTAGTCCTTCTTAAGAATTCAGAATGAGATGCCAAAATAAATTTCAGGTAAGAAAATTCCAAGATTCACTTACATTTTTTTCATTCTCTTACTACCAGCAAGATTTTCTTATTACAGAAAATAATTAAACAGCAGTGGAGTAATGGTAAGTCAATGAGCAAAGCTAAGAAGTTTATCATCTTAGTGGTATTATCACCTTGCTTGGAACAGAATGACTAAAAAAAGTTACTAATGAAAGATTTGTTACATTTGAGGACTTTGTGAATGTTTTTTTTTTTTTTAAATCTTGAGTTAGCATGACCCTGACTTTTATAACATTTTATGGGCTTGAATAAATGATTTATAACAGGGTTATACTGTATTAAATAGATATTGTATAAGATAAGCATCTAAGAAACAGTGGTATTACATATGAACTAATGGCAGAAGATCAATCTGATTGGACTGACAGGAAGATCCCAACTCTGTCTCTGCAAATGTATTCTCAAAGTCAAAAGAATCAATTAAGTCTTAATTGATTCTTAATTTAAGACCAAGCAATTATTTCTTATAAGTCTGTACTGGGTTTTCACTTGATTGACATATAGTAAGATTAGGTAGTAGTTGTTATTGGGGCCGACACATCTGTGTTTTCCATTTGATTTTTGGCGGGGCATGTTATCATTGGTTGATTTTTTTTTTTTAATGACATTTACTGACCCACATAAGCTACATCTGGGTTATGTCAGTTACCAAGGATAGGAACAATAGAAGGAAGGAAAGAAAGTAGAGAAGAGAGGGAGAGAGAGTTTTCTTTGTCACTCTCATAGTAAAGAGGAAAATGTATATTTCCATATGGTGTTACTACTATCTAATCCTACTACACACAAAATAATGATTTTTTTTTGCATACAATGTTTGATTTTCATTTCTTGAAAACTAAACATAGATTAATAAACAACTATATGTTCTTATTTTGAAGAGATTACATCCACTCATCAGGAAACTTGATACCAAAATTTTACTATCAAGCACCCAAGTGGATGTGATCTCTGCAAAACTCAATGCAGGGACAGATAAATAAATATTTAATTTTACTCATTACTATTAATGCTCTAGCTTTTGATATTGAGCACTCTAATTACAAAGATTGCTTGCCTTAAAACTGATATCTTCCAGAAATGCACTGATCAACAGTTTATTTTTATTTTTGGCAAAACACAATTTTTGTTATTGTCAGCTAAATAGTTGGTGATTGGTTGATTTTATTTAACAGCATATCAACCTCTAGGTGTTATTTAATGTTGAAATCTAAATATCTTTAAAACAATTTTATGGCTTCAACTAAATATGTTTTGAATGGAATTGCATGCCTTCAACTATGGATAAAATGTATTGTTGGTCATTTTGCTAAAAAGGTTAGTGTTGGTAATTCTACTATAGAATGTATTATTAGTCATTTTACTATAAAGAGATATTGTTGGTCATTTTACTATAAAAATGTATTTTTATACTCTCCTAATGTTTTGATATTTGTTTGAGGAGTTCACTATTTTCCCATAGCTAGGATCCTAACAGGTACTACCACCCCAGGTCAAGTGGACCTAAAAACGACAGCAATTAAAAGGTGACTCCACATTCCTGAAAACCTATCTTCTGATCAGAGGCCTTGCTACCAGATACAGTTTGTCATCAGCTAAATATATACAATAGTAAAATCTTTGACACTGATTTATTTTTTTCATTTTTTACAAAAATCTATTTAACTTAATTCTCTGTGGTTTTATAGCATATCAACCATTATATAATGGTCATGTAATCTCTGATATATTTTATATAAAGAATTTGTTTTGCAGGATTTTTACATTTATTGAAAATGTTAAAAATATTCATTTCAATCAAGACAAAACTGTTTGAATCAATCTTTTTAATTTATTAATATACATTATGTTTTAAATAATAATACTTTTGGCATGCATTACAAAGAATGACAGGTCTCACAAAAAGATGACTAAACTAGAAGATCATTTACAAATGTTTTTGGTATAAGTTAGAAGAATTTAAAAGTAAAGAATTGACCATGTTGAATTTACTTTCATTATCCTGTACTACAACAAATTTATTTGTTTCTTTCTTTAACCAGCACATTCTTACTCCGACAGTAACAATTATATATATATTGAAATATGTATATTTTACCAATATGACATCATATATTGGCATTGATGATGTAAATGAACCTTAGGATGGTGGTAATAGGATTGATTGTTTTTATAACTACAATTAGAAAAAAAATAAAACAAAATAAAACAATACAGGATATAAAACAGGTAAAAACATACTAGTTCTAAATAGTTAACATTTAAAATCAGAGATGTTAGATTACCACCTATCAAATGGTTGGTTATAAGTAACAATATAAATATGGTTTACCTATGTATGGCTGATTGTGAGGTGCAGTTTGGTTGTAATTTTCTAATTCAATTTGAATGTTCTGAGGCCGAACTGAATCTCCCATCCCTCCATCAATGCTATTGCTTTCTGGATGGTCTGATGGGTCTTTTGTCCGTGGAAACGTGGAAATCACAACAGGACGGACCTGGGCAGCAGACACTGAAAGAGAGAAGGAAATACCAAGATGTTTAAGAGGTCATATAAAAAAAATATTTTTTTTTTTTAATCTAGTAGTCAAATGTTTGGGACATGTAAGTTAACATTTGTAAAATTTTCAGATGACTATTTCTTGTCAGTATGGTTCATATATGAGTAATGCATGCTTTTTTGTGTTACAAGTTCTACACCAATTTCTAATTTGTTATGTGACCAATTTATTAAAACATATATAATTTTAGTAATATATATTAAATAGTAATACCTAAAAACTAGAGTATTGTTTTCATATAACCTTGACTGATTGACTTTCATATGGAGGTTATGCATAGCACCAAACTTGTTAAAAATATCTAAACTGTCATCTATATACAACCACTTTCTCAAATCATTGGTTAAAAATGGTTACAAGCATATGAAGCCTGTAAGTCTTAGTGAGGACCATACTTCTTTGAGCATCTTGAACTGGCACTACAGAATCACAAATAAAGAACTGTACCAAAAAAACCACAACACTTGAAGCATGAAAAACTAAAATGGATATCACATGTAACTCAGAGAAAATGATGACATAATCAATATGTTGACATTCCAAACTGCTTTAAATAAAAGCCCACATTAATACTAGAATGAGTGATAATAGCTATTGGATTTGAGAAACTTATTTTCCTAAAAAATTGTTTTAATAGAAAGATTTTATAAATTTCAACGACGTAGCACTGGCTGTTCATTTAATGAATACCAAATGCTTCTATATAAACTGCTAATATCACCATTACAAATATATATCTTTATGTTGTATACTTGTCCCTTATACAATACATTACCAAATTCATAACATAAAAAGATAGAATTTTTAATCTTATGTAAAAGGTAATTGTTAAGACTTGATGAAACAAAGGATACTGAACTATTTTTTGCTTGTTTTACTCTTGAGTATATGATTAATGATAAAAAAAAATTTATTTTGACGGAAAAAAAATCAAGACATAAGAGATCCTGTTGAAAAACCTTTGCATATTTGTAAACATTTTGTAAAAGTTATCAAAAATGTCATCAATTTTAAATTTATAAGTATGCTGATAATGTGTTTGCATACCAGTTTAAAAATGAGTTTTGAAGAGTAGTCCTAAGTTATAATTACAAGACTACTATTATTAAAGTCATTTACACAAAACCAAGACATTATAGTGCTTCAGGAACATCATTTCAATTTATTATCAATCAAGTAATGATGATATCAGAATTGGTAGAAGCAAAAACTTGAGATCAAACACTCTTTGGCAAGAGTTTTTGTACTAACCCTTCTATACTCAGAATGCAAATATTTTGTATGTGCCTATAACAGCTTAATGATAAGGTTTAGAGAGCAGTCCAAAATGATGACTACTATTATTAAAAAGTCACTTGTACATTAAAAGAAAATTTGCATGATTTGGCCTTAGAAACAAATTACCAAATAAATATTAAAATTTATTGTATTTATCTATTTTCATTTAAGTCTTATTTAAAACAATCAATCAATCACCTATTTTAATTAAAGGAAATAAATGATTAATATAGGGATATCTGTAGCCATATATTTTGATATATTAAAATAGTTTCGATAAAAATAAATAAGATTAAATTATAGTGCAAAGTCATTGTACAAAAGTGGATCAATAAGTCCATAACCTAATCTTTAGTAATCTGAATTTTCATTGTATAATGTTCAATTTATGTGATTAATACTTATTATAGAATTAAGTGCAATGACAATGAAGAAGACAATTGAGAAATAGGCAACTTGGACCTTCGTGCCCACACAAAAATGTAGTGTCAAAATGGCTTTTCCCTTAACATCATTAGTATTTTAACTACCTTCACTTCTCAGCAATGTTTATAATTGTAATAAAATCTAAACATATGAAAGTGAATTTATACATTTTCTTTGTTTTTTAACAATTGACAGCAAAAATAATAAACACTGTTTACTTATCATTAGCAACTTATTAGATTGTTTATTGGAATGGTTGTTAAAACATTGGCTAATTGCCAACTGATTTAAACTTTATAAAATGGTAAATAATGATTTCCTTGATCATTTTAATAATTTAGTAAATGTTTACAAATTTATGAGTAAAATTTTTTTTTCATATTTATTTCTTTATGAATTGGTAAATGATAAATATTGCATTAGTTTTTAGAATGTTATAAATATAAAATTATTCTTGTAAATAAACAATCTAATAAATAGCACTTACATTATTCGGACTATTGTCCTCATCTTTGTTGCCTTATTCATCACAACATTTCAGCTGTTGTACGTTTCAGCCTTCTTCAGATAGTTGGAATGTTGAACTAAGCCCTTTATTTCGCTCACCGTGGTAGACTGTTCTAGTTCCACATGCCATGTCTCATGGATGTCAGTTATCAGTTATCTTCTGTTAATTCCCCTCTCCAAGTTCTCCACTGCCTGATGTTAGAACAGTCTACCCCAGTTAGCAAAATAAAGGGTTCAGTTTGACGTTCCAACCACCTGAAGAAGGCCAGAGCGTACAATGGCCAAAATGTGATAAATATGGCAACATAGATGAGGACAATAGTCCGAATAATGTAAATAGGGTACATAATACTTCATCTCAGAAATATAGACAAATAGCATTTAAAATATTGTAAATTTTCAGAAACAAAAAAAAAAATGTATATATTCACTTTCATGTGTAGGTTTTATTATAACTCTAATCATTGCTTTTTAAAACAATAAACATTGCTGAGGAGTGAAGGTAGTTAAAATAATAGTGGTGTTGAGGGAAAAACCATCCTTTTGACGCTCATTTTTGTTTTACAGGCACAAAGGTTCAAGTTTGCCAAGAAATAAATATTTGTTGTATGAAATACATATTTATTTTTTAATTATAAGGCTAGAGATTTATTGACTGAAAGTGAAATTTTCTTATTAATCCTGGTTATGAATTTGGATCGACATGTGCTAAAAAAATAGAAATCAAAGTTGAGTGCTTAACCATTTTCACCAATAACTTCTTGCATTTGTTTATCAATATATTTTGTAAGTATAAATGACACAAAAAGCTGCCTTTATTGTCCTTTGAAAGAAAGGACATCTATTTCCTCTTTTCAAAATAATTAACCTACAAATATAGTCTTTGATATAGTTACTACTCATTTAAATAAGGCAACAGAAATAATATGAAAAAATACTCATAAAAAATAATTAACAATCTAATAAATTAAAATATTACATCTATCAATACAAGTGTAAACAAAAATAACATGAAAGAAAGACTAGCCAAAAATTAATAAAGCATTGTTTAATACATTATAAAAGAGTGAAGACTTGTATATTTTTTAAACCTGAATTAAACAATATGAATATTTAAAAAATTTTCTATTGATGATAAAGATAATTTTTATTTGTATTAATTACCTTAAAAATAGAAAGCATATCTTTGCTAATTATTATTGAAATTCAGGGTCTATCTTTTTTTTTATGGCTTATCAACCCCTTTCAGGTGATTTAAAGCAAGAATTTTTTTCACGTTGTAAGAATTTTCTTGGGATAATAATGATTTTACTGATACAAGTTATACTAATTAACCCATAGCTGGGGGTAGAAAAGGTGGATTCATACTTTACCAAGGGTATTTAAGTGTAAATGAATATAATGAACCCAACTGGAATTGAAACTCAACTCTCCGATTTCCAACTTGGAGCCATTATCCATTACACCAGCCACACAGGCACTGACCCAGCTCTATGTTGCATAACTTCAGTGATCATATGAGAACTGGTGTTTCAATATGACATGACCATAAGCCATAAAAATTCAGGGTTAGTGCAGAGGATAAAATATGGTGAGTTAGAGATATGTGTAGGAGTTTTTTTTCATTGTGAGCTTTTAAAAGGCTTATTTTTGAGAAAAAGTTAATTTACATATGGTTGACTTAATGATCAATTTTAGATTTTAGGTCAACTAATTGGAAAATGAAGAGATTATTTTTCTTCTTTTTTTTTTTTTTATAGGCTTTGTCCAGCTGGAAAATTGGAAGGACATTACAAGTGCACAAAAATCAATTGGTGAAAAGGTTAAATACAAATATGTGGTTTGTAGAGCTTGTTGTAGGTGTGAAAGACATTTTAAAAAACATACTTACCAACCAATATATATTTTTAATACCCACCTGATAAGAAATATACTGTTGATTTAATACAAAATATTTATAAAATTTGCTTGTATTTTGAAAAATATTCAACACACAAGCAAACAACAACAAAATCTGAACAGCATGAAAACAATAACAAATACCAACTGTATCCAAGAATTAATGATATTTAAAACAGGAGTTCCAATCTAAAATAATTATGTTCAAGGGAGGTAAATAAGATTATGATTGGTTTAGATAATATAGCCTATATTATGAAATTTAATTCATCATTCTAACTTGTTATTTCAGTTCTTGGATACAAGAGGTAAATAGCAATTTTAATGAGCAGTGAAAAAAAATATTAGAATCATGTTAGTGACAATAACAATGTTAATTGAGAGTTAATCCTTGACTGTGAGTTTAAGTGGAGGAATGTGAGTGGAGGCAGAGGGCAGCAACACTTGATGAAGAAAAATTACTGAGATAAAAGGAGAGAGAGAAAAGAAAAGAAAGTAAAAAATACTGAAAATAAAAAGGCAGCATAAAAAAAAAAAAAAAAAAAATTAACATAATTATTAACTCAGTTTTACAGTTGACCATAAAGTTTAGTACTGACTCAAAGAAACAAAAGCCGATTCCAAGTCTAAAATTGACTGGAATATAAAAGAAATATTTGTGGTTGGAGACAGTGATATTTATAGAAATCCTGTAGTGTCATGTATTATTTTTTGTTGTTGTTGTTGTAATGACCAAGTTCCCTTAGTGTGTTGGTAAAGTTTTCTATCAAAGTTAGTGAAAGATTTTTTATAACAAATAAGATAAAAAAAGTAAATCACTAAACAATATAAAAAATGTATCTTTTTACTGTGGATATTTATAGAATAAACTATAACCTATGTAAAAAATTATTAATTTAAATTTAATAACATTTTTATTATTGGGGATCAAGACTAGTGTTTCAGAGAAGAGATACAAATACTAAAATGGTCACCCCAATTTAAATATATTTAGAGGTGGATAAGCAACATTTCATCATGTCAGTATCAAATGAGTGATTATTTGAAAATGAATTACATGAATGTAAATAAAATGTGAAAAAATTCTTAAAGGATAATGAAAAAAAAAACTTCAATTTAAAAAAAAAAAAAATAATGGTTTTATTGATGGTGATTTAACTTTAATGAGAAGCAAAAGAAACTATAGAGGGTCCAGAATCACCAAAGTCTTTAAAAACAATAAGATTAACATTTGAATGAAAAATAAGTGGAAATGGTGAAAGAGTATTTTGGTTAAAATTCGAGGCAGTTAAAAAGACAACAATGTTCACATTCAAATAAAATCAAATTACTTTCAGTAGATATATTTGAAGCAAAATTTTTGACACAAAGCCATATTCATCAAACACGCAAAGATTAACTAATGCTCAAGGTTTTACAAGACTAACACAATTATGGATAATGTTAAATGTCTCTTTCTATTTTCTCAAATTTATTGAATAACTTTAGTGACTTGACAGTTTGTTTCTTTGCAAGATAGTATAAATAATATAACTAAAGAAAAAAGGATTTCTGATTTATCACAGAATATAGATAAGAGAGATATAACACCTGAATTTGATTCATATCCAATTTAATTTGGATTCAATACAAAAAACAAACTAAAACTTAAAGAAATTTGACTTCTGTTTTCTTCTTTTTTTTAACTATAGGGTGATTGAAATGTAACTCCCTATTTTATCTATGATGGACTTTCCTGTCTTGTAAAAATTATCATTAGACATGAGAGCCCATCATACAAAAAAATAGGGAGTTACTTTCAATCACCATGTAGTTAAAAAATGTGATACCCAACTTATACAACAACCTCTACTAGGGCCTGTAGCTAGTTGTTAGGCAAAAGTAGCTTTCCCACATGGACATATTTGCAGAGTACCCAATGATGTATAAATAGCTTGTGAGATGTGCATGTTAACCATTAATATATGGCAGGCATGAAAACACTGGGTCAGTAGTTAAGACACCTCAGATCTAAGCATGATGTTTTTTGATTTATGCTTGAATTATTAATATTTTATTACTATTAGGCATGTGCAAAAGTTCTCAGCACCCTTTTTTAAACTAAAGACTGAATATACAATAGAAAATAAAGTGAAAACTTTTTCATACACCTAATAATTTTATTTTCTCTCAGCATTTTATTTTTCCTCACAGTTTTGTTTTATTACTAGTTTTTTATCACAAGACTGGGTTGATAGACTTTTCATTATTATTATTATTTTATTACTAATTTTACTCCATCTTATTTTTGTTTTGTATCCCAACACACTGATTCAATATACATTTCATTATTAGTATTATTTTATTGCTAGTTTTACTCCATCTTATTACTATTGCTTTTTGTAACAACACTCAGTCAATTCACTCTTCATTTTATTACTAGTTTTAGTTTAGTTATTATGGGATTGATAATTTTCAACTGTTAGAGCAGTGATTCTCAAACACAATAACCCAATGCACCCTTTTCACCATATGTCAGAATGCTACCTCACCCCTTTCCAAGATTGTCAGACTCAAAAGGTGCATTCTAAATAATATACATATATTACTGAAAATCTTCATTCTTTCCTATATTAGTACATATACATTTATATTGATTATTTTTATAGAGGAATTTTACAAATTTAATAGCAATAAAAAATATTGATGGATTTTTAAACTTGAATACATGTACACTAATTTGTTTGAATTCATAATTAATTTTTAAATAAATGAATTGAAGCAAACTTCAATGAACAAAAAGGTCAGTAGAATGCTAGGGTATTGTAAGTCAATAAACAAAACTGTAAATAAAAACAAGAAAAAGTACACCCTTCCCTCCTAAACCCCCACTAGAATAAACAGCATGAAATCACAAATAAAGTAGCAGTTTTCATTGAGACTTGAACCCAAAATGTAGGATGTGCACATCCTACTTTTTGATGACTATTTCATAGGCACTGACTTACCAACTTTGGATAAAGTTGGTTTTTAAAGTGAACTTAAAATTAAAAAGAAATTTTAAATTGCATAATGGTGTAATGGGGAATGGCTCAGAGTGCCAAATTGGAATTCCAGTCAAGTGTGTTATATTCACTTATGTGAAAAATAACCTCCAGAAAGATATGAATCTATCTCTTCTCCCTTCAGTATTTGGACAGACTGGGTCCTATAGCCATGGTTGGCAACCAGTCTAGGAGAAGTAAAACTGAAGCTGAACCAGCCTGGAGAGAGTTGGGCTCTATCCGGCTAGACACACCACCATTGCTGCAGGTGCAATACATATGGGTACCCCTACAAACCTAATGGGTTATAGGACTTGAGATGATTGAAAATTTAAAAAAATGCTGGAAATGTTCAGTTAGTCAACTCTAATAAAAACTAATAAATTTGATTAGCTTATACCCTCTTAGGATGAGGGTATAAGCTTTATCTATAATTTCTCATTTACATTTCAGTTTATACTTTATAGATGTTAATAAAGTAACCACTAATATTAATAAAATCATTAATGTTACTTTTTTTTTAAAAATATAAATATCTGAGGTGTCAATGCATAAATATGATTATGTGGCATACCTCATGGTTCATGCCTTTGTAATAACTAAATTTAAGAGAAAAAGATACCAAGAGAGGTTTGTCTATCATCCGATTCACACTCTTTCCCTGAACAGGACTAGAAGTTTATCCCTTGTTTCCTGTTTAAGATTGAGTTTCCGGTTCCTACTATTAAAATCTTCTCATTCTCTTTCACTCCCAGTAACCCCTTGTGTCTTAGTGGCATTATCGCTTTACTTGAGATGAAATAATTAAAAATAAATAAAATAACCATTACAATTAATTTATCTAAACACATCTGGTTTTATTGAAATAATTTTAACACTACATTGTTTGAACTGTTATCCTCATCTTTGTTCATGTTTCGACCACTGTACGCTCTGGCCTTCGTCAGGTGATATACATTCAAATCTCTTTCTTAGTTAACTATATATCATTAAGATACATAGAAAGCCTTGTTACATAATCTTTGGTTTTTAGTTTAATTTAAAAATAAATATTTACTGTCTTTATAAAAGATTAATATTTGCTATTTCTGATATGGAAGTTGAATAACATCTTATGAATGCCAAACATGTTAATCTCTATTTACGATGTTTTTGTCCTACCAAAATATGAACAGCCATTGAAATCTTATACAGGTATCAAGTGTTCCTTCCGTCTAATGCCTGTAACATGTCGAGAATAATCTCAAATTTTAAGATTATTCTTGTCATGTTATGAAGAAACAAAACTGCTCTCTTTTAACCTTTAGAACTCTGCATTATTAATATTACTTTTCTTTCCACTGCATTCTTTTCCAAGGCCTCTCAATTGCAGTATCCTTAATGTTAATTTTACACAAAGTTGTTTTCTGTTGCCATAGCAGGATATAACAACACAACGATGAAATTCAAACACACTATTGTTTAGGGATTAGACTCACTCATAGTGGCAGAGTGATAAAGGTTAATCATCTTAGAGAACCATTTTTGACTTCCATCAGTATGCCTGATGCTAACCTCCAAGAGAGTGACTCATTGTGTCTTCTTGGGCTAACAATTTCCACTGACATCAAGTGGAAAGATTTTATTGAATCTAGTGCTATGTCTGCTACCAGGAAAGTTGGTTCATTAGTGTGTGTTAGACTCTGGTGAGAAAAATTGTCTATCTTGCACATTTATAAGTCTACCATTCATCCATGCATTGAATATTGCTGCAATGTTATTGGTCCTGATTTAGCATCTTGGCTTCAGTCACTGCCATAATGTAGCTCCTCTGTGTCTTTACTATAAATACTTTCATGGTAATTGTTTTGATGAAGTTTCCTTCATGATACCTAGACTTTATGAATGTAAGTACAGTACTAGACTGGTTAGGTATCATCATTTTACAGTTGAAAAGGTGAGATGTAACCATAAGTTCTATGCTACCAGTTTCTTTTCTCACATTTCTTGCTTGTGCAACTCTTCCAGCTTCTTGATTCCCAGTCCCATTTGATCTTCAAAAATTTAAATGCAACATCAATTGTTATAGTCTGTTGTCTTAATTCTTGTTTTTTTTATTATTCTTGCTCCTTAATAATATTTTTTTCATATTCTCTCACACTCAATAATCCCTTGTGTCTTAGTCACCTTATTACCTTGCTTAGGGTGAAATGATTTAACAAAAACAAACAAACAAAAAAAAAAAAGCAACTTTTTCTGCAGTCATCCCCCACCCCTAATTTGCAGATACACCATTCATCAGGGTCAGATAAATCTATAAATCAAATAAATAGATTTATCTCACTCTGACAAGTGATATATCTAGGGAAACAAAAAAAATAAGTCTTTTAAACTTTTCTATTATCTATTTGTTATTGATGGTCTATTTTTTGATGTTGAGCACTTTTACAAAGTTTGCTCATTTTAAACATATATATATGTCAGGTTTCGATCCAGGCTTGAAGCACTGATGAGCTGTGATACAGCAAAAAGTGCCTGTATATGGATGACATTATTATGCTCTTGAAAAAATTTTGGTTGAGCACTATTGAGAGACAGGGTAATTCTAAAAAGCAGCAGTTTGCGCTAACGCAATACTCTTCATTGAAAATAAATTGAGCACTATGACTGTCTGGCATTTGTTTACGTTCGTAAAAAAATAATACGCTAGAATTTCTATTTTTCCTCTGCCATGCACTGAGAGCTCATGGGTAGAAGCTCTGAATGATGCCAAAAAAAATCGGATGTCTAGCCGCACTGATGAGCTGTGATACATATATATATATATATATATATATATATATATATATATATAAAATGATTACCAGGTGTAATATACACCTGAAGAAAAAACAAAACATCAACTTGCACATCATCATAAAACACAACAAAAATGAGGATACTAGTCTGAATAAATTGTAGACTTATTTAATTTTCCCTGAACAAAAACTAAGACCAACCCTCAAACTGCTAACAATATTACAAATAAAATAGAATAAAATAAAGGCTGTCCTCCACTGGAACTAGCCAACCCCTGTTGCTGACACCTGCTTAGACTGTGGCTTATACTGCAACTATGTTGAGTGGACCTTAGTTACAGTTTCCGAGAGAGAGCATGTTATCTAACATGATCAACAGTATGCTCAAACACTCGGTCACAATGACTTGTGACTTTGTGCTAGCACAACTATCAATGACTCCCAAGGAATTACATCTACCCAATTTCACTTACAGGGCTTGGGTCAACCCATGTTATGATTTCCAGACACTTTCCAAAGGTGGCACATGCTGAGATAGATAATGGTTGTTCCTAGACTTAAGCCGTTACAACTGTAGTCTGTTCCACAAAATAGTGATTCTTGGGAAGAAACTGCATGGAACTTCCTTCTTACCAGTATAATGTGAAGAGAATGAGAATAATCTGACCATGTGAACATATGGTGGGTCCTAGCTCTAAAGATCTAAAGTGGTGGAACTAAGGAATGTAGTTTGTCTGAACATTTGCCTTAGAGAAATAGTAGTGATAGGATTGTGATGTCTCATCTGTAGGAAAGGGGCTGTAGAGTTGAAAATAATTTATTGCCTACAAAGCCATGTGAAAAAACTTTGTCAAATCTGGAAAGTTCCAGCCCAGATAAGGCAGAAATACTTCATTTGATCTGAAGCTTGTAAAGATAGAGCATGGCAGGAGGAATCAGATACTTTTTGGAATGGAACAAATGAAGTAGTTGAACAAATGCTCAACAAATATCCAACTTTATGTCTGAATTTCTGGAGTGAGGAGTTATCATTATTTACATTAGGATTATTCTTCTCATCTTTGTTGTTATCACGATGTTTCAATCAGTGTGCTCTCTGGCTTTCCTCAAGTGTCTATTGAATAGGGAATTCTGAACCGATCCCTTTATTTAATCTACAGGGGTAGAGTGTTCTCATTCCATTGCACATGTCTAAGGACATCATCAAATCAATATACATCTGAGGAAGGCCAGAAAGCATAACAGCTGAAACGTTGTGATAACAACAACAAAGATGAGGACAATAGTTCAAATATAAATAATGTAAATAAATCAACTGTAATATTCATTCATCATTAGTGACAATTCTATGACAATATAGTCATTCATGAATTACATATTAGGATATAATAATCTTAACCAAATTTCTTGGATGAAGCATTGTCATTATTATTAATTTTTGACAAAGCAACAAAAATAAGATGAAAGAACTAGTCAAAAATTAATAACAATATTAAAAATTACTACTACTACCGTTTAATAAAAAATATTGACAAGTTGGAACTTCATGGTCAAGGAATCTAAGTGGTTACTGGTAAAAGGTTATTTTGTTAGGTTATATATAAGTAAAGGTCAATAAACTAGATAGCATTAGTGTCTGAGGTAACCATAGCAACCAACACCAGATATTAGTTTGACAGATATATAACTAAAAAACAGAGAAATAAAAAAAGAAATAAGCAACAAATACTAAAATATAAGACAGAGAAACGTGCAGAAAAGCCTAAAGTATTGTTGTGTAAAGGAAGGAAATATGAGAAAAAGCAAAGGTTTTAATAAATTACAAGGAATAGATAAACAGGTATTGATTCAGAGCATGGAAAATTTTCCAGAGCAAATATTTTGGGAAAATTATTTCTCAGAATCATTAATCATTAAATAAAATAAAAAGATGGGAATGTGCACATTATATATCTCTAAAGAATTAATGGATTTATTTCTAATCTGACATTTTTATAGTGGGCACTTCTTTGAAATAGATACCCCCATTTTTATTTATTAAACAGTGTTCATATATATAACAGGTTTAATCCTTGCTAAGATTCATCAGATCAAAACAAAAATAAGTGTGTGTGTGTGTGTGTGTGTGTGTGTGTGTGTGTGTGTGTGTGTGTGTCTATATATGCTTAAATAATAAACTGTTAATACTTTTTTTTGCTAAGCTGGTAGTTTGTCTGGATTCTATATGCTATTTTATGCACACACAATTTTATATATATAAATAACTTTTATGCCCCTTTTAGTTAAGTCATATAAGAATTAATAGATTTTGTTACTCTTTTCAGCAACTTTATATGGACAACACCTTAAACATATCTGTTAAAGCCTCATTACCCACAAATGTGATTGTGGGGAGTGGGTACTTTCTACTTTTATCATTTATAAGGATGAATCCATGATCTGGCAAGAGATTAATTCAATTTTGATCTAAAATATTCACAGTATAGTATTCAATGTATTTGGTTAATATTTACCAATGTATTAAGTGTATTAACAAAGAAGACTTAAGAAATAAATAATGTAAAATGAATTATTTTCTTCTTGCCAATGTATCTGCTTAGATTCTAATTTACCTAAAGTGTATTATATCTTTTGTATTAGTAATGATATTTATTAATAAAGTTGAAATTATTACCATGAAGAACATTTCTAGTTCAACTCTTAAATTTACTATTTACTTATTTATTCTACATATCTTTGAGGTTAGGTAAATGAGGAAGTAATCTATATAAACCAATTAAAAATAACATTACCTTTTTATATTTTTAATCATTGTAGAGTAAAACAACATTTTCTTATTATATAAAACTATTGATGCATCAAATCCAATCTTGCAGAATCCAATATTCACACACCAAAATTAACATTGGTTTTATCCCAACTTTCTTAGTCATTAATTTACAATTATTACATAACTTTTTTTTTTTTCTTTTTTATATTACAAATTTTCAGAATTGTAATCAGATGTCTTATAAGAATGGTTCATTTTGGCTTTGTATAGTTTAACACATTTAGTGCTGCTATATTGGCATATGAATTAGTTATAACAAATTTAGTATTGGAGAAAAGGAAATTGAACATAGAATAGGCAGGTCAGAGATATAGTTTTACCCAACACCACAAATTGCTACAAAGCCAAAACATCAACCTGAAAACGAGAGTTCTTAAATAGCTTCATCAGATTGGGACTTTTATATGGATGTCATGCATAGCGTCAAATATGTTCAGAAATATCTAACCACTTTCATAAATCAATGGTTAAAAAAAAGGCTTTGAGCAAGTGAAGCCTGAGAGTTTTAGCAAAAATCATTCTTCTTTGAATATTGTGGACTGGCGATACAGAATCACAAAGAACTGTATCAAATAGTAGAAACCACATCACTTGATGACTACTAGCAGTAGCAAGAACTAAAATAGATACCACATATAACATAAGGGCATAATCAAGATGTCGACATTCCACACTATTTCAAATAAAAGTTTAGGAAGGAAACTTCCATCAATACTGGAAAGAGCAATAGCAGCTACTGGAATTAAAAACCTATTTTTCTGAAAAATTATTTTAAGAGAAAGTTTTAACTGAAAGCAGTACTAACTGCTTGGTCAATGAATGCCAAATGTTTCCTTCTATGAAAATGGCTAATACTACTATTATCATTGAACCCTTACATAATGCCATTTATGTTTTTTTAATGGTTACTAGAACTTTCTATACAAGACTACTCATGTTTTATTTTGGCAAATAAAATTAAATTTTAAATTAAAGCCGATATCTATTCTTGGGGAAAATATGAATCCATCATCACCCCCAGCTATGGGTAAATAGCAGGACTGACTGAGCCCTATAGCTTTGGTTGGCAACCAGTCTAGAAGAAGGAAAACTCTTATTCTAATTTTTTAAAATGTAAACAATGATAATAATGTGCATCTGTGGCCCAAGCTTTGGTGTTTTTTTTTTCCCTCTCTGTAGTATCATGTGACAAGAGAAAATACAAACTGTAGAATGGATGCACATGTATATCAGAGGCAATATGCAAATGCCACAAAATGCATGTGCATCATTTGGCAATTAATGTATTAAAGCAGCCATGTAATAGACTGGCATTTGTGACAGAGGTTACCTGCAAACATTTATTATGTAGATACAGAAAAGGAATTATCTATGCTTTTTAAAAAAAAATTAATTCTACTTATCATTTTTAATTTGTTAATAATTTAAAAAATAATTAAATTGGGTTCTTTTATGAATATTATTAAAATGCACACAATGTCTGTAGAAAACAGTTTTGTTATTTTTAATTAAGAAAAAAATTATTTGCAAAAAAGTGGATTACAACTTATTGAAGACTAGAAATTCAGATATTCATCTTTTCTAACCTATCACATTTTTTTCTGGAATCAATCAAATAGATATATATTTAGTTTAATTCCCAAATCACCAGTGCATGTTGTTTGTCTTTACATGTAGTAATACCATTTTTTATTCTAACTTTTTCATTTTAACCCAAATTTTACAGTGTCTATTTCCATTGTTTTATAGATTAAATTTTCTGTCAATCTTTTTATCCTGTTCCTGATTTTACAAAACTATTTTCGATTTATCTTGCTCAGGAGTTTCAGTTCTGTATTTCATTCCGAACCTTATTTCATACAAGGTCAGTTTCTCCTACTATTGCTGTAACTTATGCATATAAGCATAAGCAATAAACACTCATATTGACCACTTTGTTTCACCATGACCTTTATTACACCTTTAGCTTGTTCATGTCCAGCTATTTTATGAGTAATATCCATAGGACAATATAAACAAACATTTTATCTTTTGAATTTCTATTTGGAAAATTTATCAACCATCAGCACTCTACATTATTCAAGTTTTACCCCTCCTCCTGAACTCTTTTAAAGACCCTTGACTGAAACAGCCTTATTGCTGATTTTAGTCAAGGCTATTTTCTTTTGACATAATAGGACATAACACAACCATACCTGATGTGGTAGGACATTTTGCTTAGCAAAAAAAGTTGCTTACAGTGCTAAAGCTTAAATAAATTCTTTGTTAGTGTTGTGAAAAATATTTTATTTTGATTCTTATTTGCCCAGCAAATCTGTACTTATTTAAATATAATAATATTTAAATAATATATAATATTATTATATAATATTTAAAAGTACATATAATATTTAAAACTTAGGAGGCTTTAAGTAATTCTATTTTGCTTTCATTTATTTAATAAAAATAATCAGCATGATAGTTAAATTATAACTTAAAAGAACATAATGGCTGTAAACACAGCTTTATAACATTGAGAGAAATTGCAAAAAAAGTGTAAAATATTTTGATCCACAAATCCACAACAATAATACAAAAGTGTATATAGTCTGAATAAATATATTTGTTACAATGATATACAATTTGCTTGAATTCTAATGTTTTCAGTTTCAAACTATATTTTGTGATGGTATATGAATATTGGAGATCTGGACAGATTAGACAAAACAAAGGAGTAGACACAAAGTGTAAAACAAAAATGTAAACATTTCTCAAAAGCCATTAATCCTGATTAAATTTTGGTCCACAGTAAAATTTATTTTGTTAGACATTTGCTTTTATGTTGAAAGGATCATTGCTGGACCAGAAACTTTCTACTCAACTTGCTGAATTATTTTTCAGGGGATTCAATACTAAATTACACATTGGTTCAAAAATACTTGTAGCATTGGTAAAAATTTTGGTGAAAAGTTATCAGCTAATCAAATAATCTGACTGAAATATTTGAAGATGGTATTTTGAAAAACTGATTTCGAAAATTGGAGTTAATTTTAGCAGTAAAAAAACTTTTACAACCATTGTGAGGCTGGATTCTTTATTATTATATACTTAAAGACAAAATACAAAAACTGATTCTCAGGAATCTTTTTGAGAGACACAGTATCTCACCCATAGAACTAAGAATTGAAAAAGCTTGTAACTGATAAAATGGTAAAGTTCAGATTAATTTTATCTTTTTGTTTAATAAATTTTGATTAATCAAATAAAAGAGGCTTTTAGTAAAGATAAATGCTCAGTTTGCTAATGATAAAAGATTGTGAAAGACTTGTCAAGGTTATGGCTTCAGTCAACTACATTGAGATGTAACTATTTTATTAAAATGTGAAACTAGAAAGACAAAAATAATAAGCAACATGAACAGAAAACAACAAAAACAAACAAAACAAATGGCAAAATAAAAATCATTTAAAAAAAAAAAAAAAAAAAAAAAAAAAAATCAAACATGCAATCTTAGTTTTGTTGCAAGAGTGTTTCTAAACTAAATTGATAAATATATCAAAATTTACAACAACAATAACTACTAGCTGGCTTTCATAAACATTAAATGTCATGGATTTCTTTCTAATTCAAAGATTCATGATTTCATACCAAATTTATCAAAATATTTTTAAAGTTGATTTCTATAAAAATCAACTTGATAAACAAGAATTTTAAGAAAAAATACCAACATCACCCAGATTTTGTGGTCACCAGTTACAATAAAATCTTTTCTAATTTTCATTTAAAAAACCCCCCAAAAAACCCAACTCCAAATGTCATTACTGTGTATCAAAATTATTTTAATCTTTTGCAAAGCTTATTTCATGCAAATGTCTAAGGACTCTCTATGACTATACTAGATTATTATTATTATTAGGTTGTATCAAAAGTATTTTCATTTTTGAAAGCCATTTACTTTAAAGCTTATTTCATGCACACATCTAAGGACTGACTCCATTAGATTATTATTAGAGTGGATCAAAGATATTTTACATAACCTCTACTCCAAAACCTATTTCATATACAAGTATTGAGATTTTGGCACTTTTGAAGTGTTATTTTAAACTGGGCCCTAAACCAGCTCAAATAATTTGTGAAGTGGAAATAAATAAAACATCAGACTTTACTGTCCATAAAAGCATTGAATAAAACAGTGATTAAAAGTAGTGATTTGTCCTTTGAAATAAAACCCAGAAAAAGATGACCTTCAGTTTTTAGTTATGATGTTTTAAAATATAATGTACTTGACCATCAGCACTAGAAAACTTTCAGAAGAGCTAATTCATTGAAAGGAGGGCATTTTTATAAGCTTCAAAAAACAAAAGGTCTGAAAAAAAAAAAAAAAAAAAAAAAAATGGAAGAAAAAACAAAAACAAAAAAAAACTTTTGTTACACTATAAAAATTACAAAAAATCAAGACTATATAGATCATGCAACGAACTCATTACAGGAGTTTGTTTGATGGCATATCAACCTTTTCCAGGTTATTTAATGCTGGATTCTGTTGTTTTGATAAGCAATAGATAGGTTTGGTTTGTAGATGAGTTGAAAATGTAGACATAGGAATGGCAGACATGTGGCTCCATTTTTTTTAGAGGGTTCCTCTTCTGCACAGGAAACCAGTTGGCATATGTTTAGTCACAACCTCACTACAGTAGTTGGAAGTGATCTTTACTAGGCACCTTCACACTTGATTTTAAAACTTAATAAATATTATTTTTTTAAATTTCATTCTTATTTCAGGCATAGATGATTATGATTATCCAGAATGATTTTCTTTATTATCTGCAAATTGCCACAACTTCTTGGGGAGGCTAGTGGAGTGGTTTTCTGTTGCCTTCTCCACATTTTTGTATTCAAAATAATCCTTTTATAAGACTGATTGCAACCAAAAGTTAAAGAGATCAGTTTATCCTACTATCTAACCTATAGCTGGGTGATTGGGATTATGCCTTTCCCTAGCACAGATTAGGCTAGAATTTGTAGTTTTCCACTTTCCATGCTGAAGAGTGACTTAATACAGTACTAAATCCATAAAGCAGGTTTTAGTTAAAAAAACAAAAAAAAACAAAAACCAACCAAGAAACAAACAAAGCACTGATTTCTTAAAACTGGAAAAGAAAACTTTCTAGCTTTTATTGTAACAAGTAACTTTAGAAATCTGAGTGTGATGGTCTTCCAGTTATTCTTATTTAATTATGCTAGAAATTGGCTTATGTGAAAAACAGAGATAACAGAGATCTAAAACTAGTTTCTTAAAGTAAAAAATATGGAACAGAGAAGATGATGAAAATTTTCCATAGCTCTTAAAATTTGATCTAATCTATCTAGCAAGTGCGACATGAAAATATGCAAATCATAGGAGATGAAAGAGGAGGAAACTTCAGGCATTGTCTCAAGTTTTTGTTATCCAAACTGTACACTCATCACAAAGTTACATAAGTAAATCGCCAACCATTATCATATGGTTCCCTCATGTTGGACTAACCAAATGAAGGGTAGAGATTTGGAAGTCGAAAACACTGTGAACTGATGTCAAATGATGAATATACAGTCTGGATCACAAATCTCTAACAATGAATAGAGACAAGAGAGGGGTATTTTTGAGTGATGCGTATTTATATGCACATGTGTGTTTGTGTGTATATATTTTTGTGTGTTATGAACTTACCAACTTTTGTAGTAGAATTGGTGGAAGTTGATAGTGTATCTGAAAAAGGGACTGGGATCTCATTGGCGATTGGGGGCGATTGCACGTCACTGCCCACCCCCTCGGCAGTGATAGTCGAGCGAGCGGTAGCCGATGATGCTGCAGACTTGTCATCCGAAAGGGAAAAGGTGGAGAAAGAACAGGTGGAAGAAGAAGAGACTGCAGAAGAGTATGAGTAAGAATCCTCTACCACCTGCAAATCTATGTATTGCATGGAGGTGGCATGACTGTCTGCAGCCTCAATTGTACTACTGGCGGTAGCACCACCACTGTTGGTGATATAGCTGCTTTTCCCAGTGCTGCCTCCAGGCACACAATCTCTGCCACTTATTTGTTCCTCTTTTTCTGGTAATGAATCTGAAAACAAAATGGGAATCTCAGTGCCGAATCATTAAAATGAGCCAGGAGTTGAGAGTTGGAAGATTAAGGGACAGAAAATGTTTTCCCTTAATTATTGCTGAATTATAAAGGTGATAATAAAAAATAAAAATAAAAATAAAAAAATAATATATATAAGAAAAAAAAAAAAAAAAAAAAACAAACAAAAAAAACCCATGTCACCAAAAACACCTTTCTCAAAATTTATAGTTTCAACTGTTCCCCCCGCCCTTAAATCCTATGTCTCTTTAGGGCAGGTGATCATGGTCCTGCACAGCTTCCTTTTCTTTTATTATCTGTGAACAGACATGATTATTCTTTAGGAAAGTAGTGGAATGGTTTCCCCATTGTCATGGTTTTGAATTCAATGTTATACTTCTATCAAGGCTATAGAGCTTAGTTAACTGCCATAGTAGAAGGGACAATGAGATTAGATTGCATTAGTGCAATAGCCATAACCATTTTACTATCGCATTGTTTACTTTGAATGTAAATAGAACTATTTTACTCAAGAGTAGTGCATGCATTTATCCAAAATGGGATGTAGTGTGTAGATGAATGAAGATAGATTAACCAAAGGAAAAAAAAAAAAAAAATCATTGATTAATTGTTAAATAACTTGTTCCAGAATTTCAGATAGATCAGGTGATAGAACATCACAATAAGTGATTCATATACACTGTCAGATTTTATGCACTTCAATGTTTCCACAATTTTAATTAAGCAAATGATGTTGGTAGCATTTTCCAAGAGAAACTTATATAGGTGATATATCTGTTATATCCCAGGTTGTTGGGATAAACAAAAATAAAAGACAAGTGTATTTTAACACATAATAAAATATCTTTTATTCATTTACTGTCTCAGAACATCAAGGATTAGTTGGGATTCAGACCGTGAATTCCACGTGTGTGTTAGCTTGTCACTATGTTGAATTCAGAATTGCTTGCTCCAACTAGCGGACAAGGGAAGTAACTCATTTGTATTTTGAGTTATTATCTTTTATAGGGGGAGTAAGTTATCATATCCCTAACAATATCAAAGGAGTTTCAGCTTATATCTATTCTTACTAAAAAAAAAAGAAAAAAAAAAAAAAAATACTGATAATAAATCATTTTGAGGTTTGTCAGATTTTATTATGAAAAGAAACAAAGTGAAACAAATTTTTATTTTTTAATAAATCCAAAATATATAGGCCATAGAAACATATCTGATTAATACAATATCCTATAAACCTGAATAAATTATAAATTTTATTATTCTACATATTAATATGAGATCTTTGATATACTATAACCTTCATCAATCTTTTAACCATTGATTTTGTTAACCTTTTTCAACTGTTTGACTTTAACATTACTTGCAGTAATTCTTCCTGCTTTCCAGATATCTTTGCTTGAATATTGCTTTTCATTCTCATATATATCTCTTTTAATGAAGTTTTCTATTGGAATAATATCTGGAGAGACAGATCCATTCTATTATTAGGTTGGTGCAAAAATAATGACGTAATAATATCGTTTTTTGACGTATTTTTTAACGTCAAAAAACAACATTATTACGTCATTATTTTTGCACCAACCTAATAATTGGGTATCTTTGAAACATTTTTTGATAAGTCAGGTCATATTTAGCATTGCAGAATGTCAAGGAGCATTGTGTTGTTGAAAAAGCTTTTTGGTTGTGACTAGTACCACTCAAAAACATCTTGTCCAAGAACTTATAATTTTCTACATTTACACCAACATTGTCAAATTTTAAGGAATTTAAAATTTTATCTTGCACAATATTATCCCACCAAATTTATTCAGTTACCCACTAGTATCATCTTCATTGTGTTGTAGAACTATTACCATAAAGGATCCAACCTCTAGCCTAGTTATCAGGTCAATCCAATGTAGCTCTACATTCATCACTAAAAATTACTGTTGAGAAATCAGTATCTTTGTACTTCTTCACCCAATATGAACATTTCTCTTTGTGATGTTTACATAAAGGTGGTAAATAGTTTGGTTGCTTTTCTTTAATTCTGCATATATTATCAGTTTACATTTCCATCACCAACTTCTTCAATTTTCTTACTTATTGCCCTTTTTATTTTTCTGAAATATTTTTTTGGGGGGACAATGTTAAAGCTTATTATTATTATTATTATTATCATTATTATTATTATTATTCCAATATTTTCAATTTCATTTTTGATCATACTTTGATATCTCTTTATTATTTTCAAAACTTCCAACTTTGTGTTCCTATCAATCAACTTTACAATTTTTTGTTTTTCTTGGTGCTATATCTCTTACAACTCTTAAAAATCTTTAAATATCCTAAATTAAAAATATAAATATCAATAACTATATTTTATATCTATTTATTCTCACCATTAATCATCTGAGAGACCCATCGCTGCCTTCCATCAGCATGTCTGATGCTAACCTCCAGAAAAAGAACTTGTTGCACCTTCTCAGGTTCACATTTTCTACTGATATGAAGTGACAAAACTATATTGAATCCATTGCTAGGTCAACTGCTCAGAAAGTTGGTTTACCATGTCAGGCAAGAAAATTTTCCTCTCTATAAGTCTACCATTCATTCATGCTTAGAATATTGCTGACACATATAGTCTGGTACCCCTGTGATTTACCTTAAGCTCCTTGATAAGATTCAAAGAGGAATCATCAACATTATTGGTCCTGATCTGGTGGCTCAGTCACTTTCCCATTGTCATAAGGTTGCTTCTCTATATCTTTTCTATAAATACTTTCATGGTAATTGTTTGGATGAGCACTTCACTACGGTACCTAGAGTTTTGAATTTAAATGCAGCACTAGGCTGGCATTGAGATCACATCAATTTACAGTTGAGTTGGCTAGATGGAGCTGCAAATTCTATGCTAACAGTTTCTTCTCTCACGCTTCTTGCTTGTAGAATTCCCTTCTGGCTCCATGCTTTCCCACCAACTTTAATCTGCAAAAATGTAATTGCAATGTCAATTTTTATCTACTGTCCCCCTGATTACTCTTTTCATTTTTATGTTTATTATTGTTTCTGTTTCTAATTCTTCCACACCTTGTAACCTTTTGTGCTTTAGTGGCATTACTGCCTTGTTTGGCATGATACAGATAAAAAAAAAAAAAAATTTACATAATGAACAATACTTGAGTTATATAATAAAACCTTACACTATTAAATAAGTCATAAATATTTCTAATAAAATCAGATATCATAAGCTGAAACTGACATAGTATTTTTATCATATTAATAAATTTTTACCAACATCAGCTGGTTAATACTCATTTTATTGTGAAAATATTGACTGGTACAATGAAATCTGACCTTGTCTATCATTGTTGTTATTATTTGGGATTTTCAAACTATTAAAAAAACTGCTTCAATTTTTAAATCAAAATTGTCAAGATATATATAATCAAGCAACACATATTTAGCAGACATGGAAGTCTGCATAAAACTTCCAAAGCAGATAGTTTTTCTTTTACTTTACTATCAAGTTTTTAAACTTTTCTGTACTTGTGTCTAGGAGAGGAAATCTTCCAAACACACATGGTCCTTAAAATGATAAATTTCTAAAAAGATATTTTTAAATTAAATTTTTTGACCATATTAATTTGTTTGAATTTATTAATTTTCTTAAATTGATTATGCTCATTATTAAATTTTCAACTATATTTTTTTTAATGTTATTATTAATAATGTTGCTTTTTATTACAATGCTCAGATTGCTTTATAATTTATGATCACTGTCAATAAAAGGGACTGGGAAATAAAGAAGTAGCTTCAAACACAGATACAGGACAGGAGTTCAAATTTCATTGAAGTTTTGTAGAATGTAAAACAACTTGAACATTGCAATAGGCAGCAAAAAAAAAAAAAAAAAAAAAAAAAAAAATCATAATCAAAAAGTTAATTATAAACTTCAACGATAAATAAATTTTTCTTAAATTTTATAGGAAAAGCATTTGCAAGAAAGTTAATGCAACTCAGTTCTTTCAAAAGTCTGTGGGAAAAGATTTGCTTAAAACATTTTCTTAGATTTATACTTTTGACTGAAGGATTCTTAAGATGGACACTGAAGTTGTATGATTAACAGGCCATAGCAAATAGAACCAGAAATTGTACTTGCCACTAAATCAATTTAAATGAAGACATTTTGTTACTTTTAGATAGAGATCAAAACTCACTGAAATAATATAATAATTTCCCATGGTGAAAAAAATGCTTATAAAATTACTGAAGATTGGCAGCAGAGAAAAAAGGTATTATTATGATATGAGAAACTAAAATAATGAAAATTTAAAATAAAAATAATACAACTTAGACTTGTATAATTAAACAAAATGAAACAAAAATTTTAATCATTTTGCAACTTTTTTCCTTGATTATACAAGTAAATTGATTCTTTAAAAAACTGTGGAGAGAACAAACATGCAACTTTATTAAGGTGTTAAAATTTTACAAAAATATAATTTAAAAGTTTTAAATACTATTGTTCTTCATAAGGAATTTTAAAATTCTTTTCAGGTTAAATTTATTTCTGAACTTTACCAGTTTTAACATATGTCCTCCCTAGCATCAGTTTAAACTGGTGCCTTTTTCACTTACATATATTGTGACTATTTTGCCTAAAGCTTGTATTTTCCTATAAAAAGGAAAAAGAGATGTCAGTTTAAACTGACTCCAGGAGGATATAGAGGTAGGTAGCTCAAAAATAAATTCAATTTGTAAGAGATTTGTACAAGTTAACTCTTGTATAGTAGGATGATGCAAGGGAATTAAATTTTTAACCGTGAATATCTGGTTGTTGTCATTTCAATGGAAAACAAATATAACAAAATATCTGTATTGTGTTTTGTCCTGGTTCATCATCTGGAAAGAGTTAATAAATTTAGAAAATCATTTATTTCCAAAAGGCCTACCTCTCAAAAAGGCTTTAAACACATTTTCTTCTAAACAATTAAAACTTAAACTTATTGAATATAAAAATAATATTGAAATTATTTCATCCTTTAAATTTCAAACACTCCACTTAGATTATGGAACTTAGGTATATGATATTAATCAGTTGTTTCTCATTGTAAATAACTATTATTAAAGGGTTAAAAAAACAAAACAAATTATAAATGTATTTTTTTAAGTTACTGCAATTTCAAATTATTTCAATGTTATAAGAAAATAATTCTTACAGCAGCCTTGAAATATCACCTGGCAACTGCTATTTTTATTTAGGTCATCTTAAAAACACTCTTCTCAGCATAAATTTTACTAAATAGTATAATAAAAAAAAGATGTTTATTGCCATGATGGTTGACTTATTTTTTCTATATTTTATGCACTTATGAAGATTTTTCTGCATATACATTTTTGATATCTGTTTTTAAAGCCTCATATTAGATTGTAGCTTGGAAATAATGATTTTTGAAAAGAAAAAAAAAATCATACAAAACGAAGAGATTTAATATCTCTAGAAAACATTTAAAATTATAAGTTGTACCTATCTAATTTGGCAACTTGTGGTCTGGCACCACTCATGGTCTGGTATGTTTTCTTTGATTCAGTTTCAAACCATGACTGGAACAATAATTTAGTTGTCTATAAACTGATTTGTTTAACCAAATGTGTAAGACCTAACTCTTGTTTGAAACCATTTGATGTTTATTTTGCTATAATATTATATATACATTTTTTTTCCTTAACTCTTATGTTTTTAAAACTAAATTTCACCAAATACAAGGCCCATGAGTCACTAATAATAGAAGGTTACTGTTGAAATGGTAATGATGAATGAAATGAGCAATACAAATGGAACAGCAGTGTAGAATATGAGGATAAGGTGGATAGACAACAACCGAACTTTGAGTTAAAGAGGTTCAGATTGAAGTGATTTATTTTTAATATAATCAATTAAAAAGCATAAAAACAATTTTAATTTATTATAGATTGTCATATAACAATAAAATATATTGTTCTTTTTTTTCACACTATTATCACTAAAAAATCAATAATTTGCTGAAATTTATTATGTAACAAAATGAAAAAATAATTAAATTTTTGTTTTGTGGTATTTTATGTGGTCCAGTAATGGCTGACTCCCAAGGTTGCTTGAGTAAAGAGGTACAACTTACATTTGAAAAAGAAAAAAAAAAAAAAAAGGTAAGAGATATATGATCACCAGCAGCCAAATTATTCAAACAAGATTATTTGGTTGTGTTAAATTACTTTCTTGGTTACAATGGATTAATATTATAGAAATATTTAACAAAAACTTGAAAAAGTTGAAAGTAAATAAAAATGCTATTGCAAAACATATCTCTTTCTCTTGTTTCTTTTATAAGCAAGTTATGACTTTTGATTAGAAATTTGAATAAAAAAGACAAAATTGAAAAAAAAGTAAAATGGAAAAAAGATATTACTTTAAAAGGTAAGACTGAAATAAAACAAATAAGAAATAAATAAAAAATTGAATATAAAAAATTTGAAAAAAGAAATTTATAAAATAAATTTGCTTTTTGTTATGATAAACAATAACATTCATCATTTGAATTTCAGTTCCTGATAAAAACTACCTGAGAATATGAGAGAAAAAAAAAAAATTAAATTAAATTTACCAATATTTATGTCATGATTTGTTACATGCAATGAAACATCACATGAAAATATGTAAACAGAGAATAAGAGGGAATGAAATATTATATAATATTTCTTATACAACAATAATTTACAAGAGGAAAAATAAGTACTAACCTAAATTAGTTCAATCAGTTGTGAGATCTGACACTAAAATAGAGCTTCCTATTGCAGTAAGAATTAATCAGGGTTTTCAACAATGTATGCAGTTAATATCAATGCCTTTTAGAAAAATATTGCAGCTTTGTTTTCATCAATAAACTGTTTTATATTAGTTTTTTTATTGATGTGGTTTATTGCCTATCTTACAAATTGTCAAGTTTAGCTATTAGTATCAGAAAATGTTATAAAACTGAGAATGACTTGTGAGAATTGACAAAACGGTTTGGGACCAATAGACTTGTCAAAATATAAGCAAATGACAAAGCATCAGAATTCTATTGTAAAAGTGCATCTTGGTCAGAATGAGAAATTTTCACGTTTTAGTACTTCATATTTCTTTACAGATTTGGTATCTGCAGGATAAGAAAAAAGAAAAAGGGAAAGAAAGAATAAAGAAAATAAAAACGGAGGAAAAAGAAGAAAAACGGATAGAGAGGGAGAAAAATTGGTAGAGAGGGAGATAAAAAGAGGAGAGAGAGAGGGAGATAAAAAGAGGAGAGAGAGAGAGAGATAAAAAGAGGAGAGAGAGAGAGAGAGATAAAAAGAGGAGAGAGAGAGAGAGAGAGATAAAAAGAGGAGAGAGAGAGAGAGATAAAAAGAGGAGAGAGAGAGAGAGAGATAAAAAGAGGAGAGAGAGAGAGATAAAAAGAGGAGAGAGAGAGAGATAAAAAGAGGAGAGAGAGAGAGATAAAAAGAGGAGAGATAAAAAGAGGAGAGAGAGAGAGATAAAAAGAAGAGAGAGAGAGATAAAAAGAGGAGAGAGAGAGAGAGAGATAAAAAGAGGAGAGAGAGAGAGATAAAAAGAGGAGAGAGAGAGAGAGAGATAAAAAGAGGAGAGAGAGAGAGAGATAAAAAGAGGAGAGAGAGAGAGAGAGATAAAAAGAGGAGAGAGAGAGAGAGATAAAAAGAGGAGAGAGAGAGAGAGATAAAAAGAGGAGAGAGAGAGAGAGATAAAAAGAGGAGAGAGAGAGAGAGATAAAAAGAGGAGAGAGAGAGATAAAAAGAGGAGAGAGAGAGAGAAAAAGAGGAGAGAGAGAGAGAGAGATAAAAAGAGGAGAGAGAGAGAGAGAGATAAAAAGAGGAGAGAGAGAGAGAGATAAAAAGAGGAGAGAGAGAGAGAGATAAAAAGAGGAGAGAGAGAGAGATAAAAAGAGGAGAGAGAGAGAGATAAAAAGAGGAGAGAGAGAGAGATAAAAAGAGGAGAGAGAGAGAGAGAGATAAAAAGAGGAGAGAGAGAGATAAAAAGAGGAGAGAGAGAGATAAAAAGAGGAGAGAGAGAGATAAAAAGAGGAGAGAGAGAGATAAAAAGAGGAGAGAGAGAGATAAAAAGAGGAGAGAGAGAGAGAGAGATAAAAAGAGGAGAGAGAGAGAGAGATAAAAAGAGGAGAGAGAGAGAGAGAGATAAAAAGAGGAGAGAGAGAGAGAGAGATAAAAAGAGGAGAGAGAGAGAGATAAAAAGAGGAGAGAGAGAGAGATAAAAAGAGGAGAGAGAGAGAGATAAAAAGAGGAGAGAGAGAGAGATAAAAAGAGGAGAGAGAGAGAGAGAGATAAAAAGAGGAGAGAGAGAGAGAGATAAAAAGAGGAGAGAGAGAGAGAGAGATAAAAAGAGGAGAGAGAGAGAGAGATAAAAAGAGGAGAGAGAGAGAGAGATAAAAAGAGGAGAGAGAGAGAGAGATAAAAAGAGGAGAGAGAGAGAGATAAAAAGAGGAGAGAGAGAGAGATAAAAAGAGGAGAGAGAGAGAGAGAGATAAAAAGAGGAGAGAGAGAGAGATAAAAAGAGGAGAGAGAGAGAGAGAGATAAAAAGAGGAGAGAGAGAGAGAGAGATAAAAAGAGGAGAGAGAGAGATAAAAAGAGGAGAGAGAGAGAGAGAGATAAAAAGAGGAGAGAGAGAGAGATAAAAAGAGGAGAGAGAGAGAGAGATAAAAAGAGGAGAGAGAGAGAGAGATAAAAAGAGGAGAGAGAGAGAGAGATAAAAAGAGGAGAGAGAGAGAGAGATAAAAAGAGGAGAGAGAGAGAGATAAAAGAGGAGAGAGAGAGAGAGAGATAAAAAGAGGAGAGAGAGAGATAAAAAGAGGAGAGAGAGAGAGATAAAAAGAGGAGAGAGAGAGAGATAAAAAGAGGAGAGAGAGAGAGAGATAAAAAGAGGAGAGAGAGAGAGATAAAAAGAGGAGAGAGAGAGAGAGATAAAAAGAGGAGAGAGAGAGAGAGATAAAAAGAGGAGAGAGAGAGAGAGAGATAAAAAGGGGAGAGAGAGAGATAAAAAGGGGAGAGAGAGATAAAAAGGGGAGAGAGATAAAAAGGGGAGAGAGAGATAAAAAGGGGAGAGAGAGATAAAAAGGGGAGAGAGAGATAAAAAGGGGAGAGAGAGAGAGATAAAAAGGGAGAGAGAGAGAGAGATAAAAAGGGAAGAGAGAGAGAGAGATAAAAAGGGAAGAGAGAGAGAGATAAAAAGGGAAGAGAGAGAGAGAGATAAAAAGGGAAGAGAGAGAGAGAGATAAAAAGGGGAGAGAGAGAGAGATAAAAAGGGGAGAGAGATAAAAAGGGGAGAGAGAGAGATAAAAAGGGGAGAGAGAGAGATAAAAAGGGGAGAGAGAGAGATAAAAAGGGGAGAGAGAGAGAGAGATAAAAAGGGGAGAGAGAGAGAGATAAAAAGGGGAGAGAGAGAGAGATAAAAAGGGGAGAGAGAGAGAGATAAAAAGGGGAGAGAGAGAGAGATAAAAAGGGGAGAGAGAGAGAGATAAAAAGGGGAGAGAGAGAGAGAGATAAAAAGGGGAGAGAGAGAGAGAGATAAAAAGGGGAGAGAGAGAGAGAGATAAAAAGGGGAGAGAGAGAGAGAGATAAAAAGGGGAGAGAGAGAGATAAAAAGGGGAGAGAGAGAGAGATAAAAAGGGGAGAGAGAGAGAGATAAAAAGGGGAGAGAGAGAGAAAGGGAGAAAAAAAAGAAGAGAAAACAGAAGAAAAAAGAGAGGAAAGTTTAAACTTTCTCTTAAAAAATATTTTACTAAATAAACAAACAAGGTTGTTGTTGTTTTTAACGACTAAAAATAACTAAATTACAAATTCCCTATTATGGTTTATTTCTAACAAGAAAGCATTCTGATGGAAATGCACAAATATTTATCAACAGTAGAGGAGAAAAGATTTTGCATCCAAAGTCTGAGTGTGAGCTGCTCAAAGGAATGTAGAGTCAAATAACAAAGAAAAACTTTCAAACATTTGCTTGTTTCCTGTGAATCTCCTTTCCCCAAACTCATGTTTTCTGACAAACATTCAGTCATTCTGGTTGCTTGCCTTATTACATAACTTTGTCTCTAATCCTTTTGCCTTTTTTTTATTAAATACTGATATATTTGCTGTTGCTATTGGCAGCAACAACAACTCCTCATTAATAATATAAAAATTAATGTAACTTTATATATTTAAATTGGTCATGCAACTTTATCAACCCTTCTTAGTAATGAAAGTTTCCATTGTTATTTTAACAAAGGATATCACTCAACACCAATAAATGGACATGCCTCATGTTACCATAATGACGAAACACCTCATTAGTAAATAGGAGAAATAAATTATTTGCATCTACCACAATAGTAAGTTTGACACAAGGTTACAATATTGAGCTCTTTACACATACATGCAGGTAGTAACAGAAAATTTCTGTTTCCTTCAGCTCTTTTAGGGATACTTCAAGCATTAGTGATTGATCCTCACCTGCAACCTCACTGCTTAAGTGCAATGAGTAATTTACATTCTGGTGTCAAATTATCCTATTCCTAATAAAGTACAAATATGGTTTAGTGGGTCTTATATCAGCTTGCACTCTGTGTCAGAACAAAAAAAAAAAAAAAAAATAAAGAAGAAAAAAAAAATAGAAGAAAGAATATAATTTTAGTTATGATTAAAATTTTGTATTGTTCTATAAGATATTGGTTTTCATTTACATTCATTGAATTTGTTGTATATTCTTATAAATACCAAAGGAACTGAAATTTCCCAGCTCATTATGTTAAGATGTAATCTGTTTAATATTTATGTTAATATCCTCTCTATATAGGACTGTATAGTCCTATATAGAAAGGTGTCTTAACATATGAGCAGCCAAAGATCTACATAGTTCCTGTCCAGGCCTGTAGTGTATCTGTAGTGTAGTGTATCCCGAGACAGATGGATGCCAATTTAAATTTTATGAGAAAGTGAGTTTGAAATTTTAATACTGCTTTAATACAGGGAATTAGTGATCTGTTTAATTACTTTTATGTATGATAAAACAAAAATAACTGTTTAGAGCATATGATTTGAAACTCTCAGACATTTAATTGGAGTTTTGTTTATGTTTGGCTTAAAGACATAGACGACTACTGTTGTTGGATGCACTGAGTAATTACTGCTTGGAGAGACAAGATATTTTATGACTGCAGTAATTTTAAATTCTCTAAGTGGTCTGTCTTGGAAACAGCAAAGATACTTGATAATATATCACTCTATAAAAGACAGAAAAGTCTGGAATAATTTTGTTTTATTGCTCTTACATTTTAAGATTGTGTCAATTAATATTGGCAGCACAGGTAATGTTATTTGGTTGTAAGTTTTTATACACACTTAAAAGCATGACTAACTTTTGAGAATGCATTTTAACATCATCTATTTGGAATAAAATGACTTAAGGTTTTTATGGTACAACTCCTACACAGTAGTCAATCAAATCAAATTTACCCATGATCTAATAGATCATTGAGGGATTATGTTGTCTCATAGTATTTCTTGGGTCAATGAAATTGCTTGGGATTGATCATCTCTTGTCCAAATAATATGCAACAGATTGTACTGGTATCAACAGCAATGTCAAACTTGATCTGACTTAATAAGAAATGAATTTGTACCTTCTTCAAAAACAATATAGAAAAGTTAATACTAACTACCTGAGCCAGAATTTGAACTTGGTTAACCAATTACAAATATTTAAACAGATTATATCTCAACCTATTAATAAGTTTTAACCCATTAAGTTATGGATGTCAGGAATTTCTGTTTTTACAGTTCTGAGCTAAATTACGAATGACAGAAATTTCTGCTACACCCCTTTTCCTAGTTACTTTTGAGCATGTTGCTATTCAACTTTCATATACTAAGTATTTTCTTTTGATTGACTACCATTTTATTTACAATGAGGCACCAATTTGTCATATAATACCAAACAAAATTTGTACATTCTTAGGTTAATCATCAGTCTGCAATGAAATGTTTTTTGTTTGGTTTTCACATCCAAAGTTTTCAGTTATAATTTTGTGACACACTAGTAAGTTAAAAGTCTAAATTTAGCACCTGAAGATTGCCTTGTGCATGAAACTGGTGAGGCGTATATATATATATATATATATATATATATATATATATACACATATATATATATAGATATATATATATAAAGCTATCGTTTCATTTAATGAAATACTTATACACAGATAAGAAAAAAATCCTAATTACATGCGTAGTTCTAGAGAATAAATATTCAACCAATTATAGAATAATTATTCAAGTTAAAAGTGTCCACTGCAGAGAACACAAACCAAACGAGAAATATTAAACACAGAAATGCATTAAGTTTTACAACATATAAAAAATTTGTTGCAAGCTGCCAGGAATTCTCTTGTGTTTCAATGCAGCCAGAATAGATTGAGCTGTGAGTGTTCAAAGTAGGATTAGTCGGTCACTAGCAAAAGCATTTGAAATCACGCTTGACTGATCAAGTGACAATCATCATGCCAATTGCATTGAAACTATTTTGACTTTGCAGACAAGCTAAACAAGACACAATTACTGAGATGGTGTATTAGTCTATTTTGGGTAGGCTTATATTTGGAAAATTTTAACTATTGTTCAGGACAATAAAAAATGCAAGAGTAAAAGAGAGAAAAGAAAGATAAGAGAGAGTATCTCAGGGTGAAAGAGATTTATTAGTAAAATTGAACATAAGAGTGAAGAAGAGTAGAGGGAGCAAAATATGAAATGTATAAGTCAAGAATAAACATATGTATAGATAAATATATATATTAATATTTTATAAGGAAGACAGTTTAGTCATTTAACTGAAATGGTAAGTGCCTTCAAAATGTTTACCATCTGAAAAACAAATTTCTCTCCCCAACCTTTGAAAGATTTTGCTTAACATAAAATTTCTTAATTTCAGTAAAAATTCTGTTTACTGCAACAATCCAAGGACAGATATTGAAGAATTACTGAGCCACTGGCAAGATTTCTTTTAAAAACTTACCATAGATTATTTTTTTTAATAATAAAAATGAATAAAATATTCCAGTCAATTTACCAAAAGGAAAACTTCTTCCTTTTCTACTGAATTGGAATTGTGGTAAGAGAAAATCATGCAAATAGAAATTTCTCTCTCAATGTCATGTTCTTACAAATCATTGGTATCATGGCTCTCCACAGTTTCCTGCTATTTGCTGATCTACAATTTTATAAATTCACTATGTAAGAACTTGACCTATCATTTCAAATAGTATTGCATCATAGAGTGAATGACTGGGGAACAAATTTGAGGTTTCAAATTCCTGTTTTATGTTGGTAAGATTCAATGCCTGAAATGAGCTGAGAAAATATAACAAGCTCGTAAAAATCTATTTCTATTTAATGCAAAAACTTGTTTTACTTTTAGTGATTAATCTGTTGTACTTGTGAACAAAAATCAAGTGGGTAAGACATCAGCTTTCTCTAGCAGAATGACAAAACACACAACTGAGACAGTAATTCTTTAAAGAGAAATTCAAATGTCCTTATAGCTTTTTGCTATGGAGGAATCTACTCAAAAGAGCAATTTTGATTCTTTTCTTGTAAAAAGTACCATCAGAAATGAATGAGAGAAAATCATTTAACAAGTCAGATGTAGAAGTACTGAATGATATTTACTTTAAAACAGTCAGTCTACCAGCTGAAATCACATGCTATAAATAGTTCAACATCTGGATTACATAAATGCCAAGCATATTTTCATCACATTGAAGACACATGGAACAACAATGATGTCCAACACCCATTCCTGAAGGTTTGGCTCAGTAGTTAGTATTGCAGACTGACAGTAAAGAGGTTTTCAATTCTATTTCTAAGCCAAGTTGGTAAAGATCATTATTACTAACTTTCCGAAAGGAATGAAAGTTGAGGTTCAATTAAACAGGGTGATTGGAATAAATGGTGTGGCTCGATTAAGAAAAAAATTATTTTCAGTAATCAAACACTTTGTCTTTGATGGTTTGCAGCCTAAATTAAAGAGTAAGGGAGAAATTTACTGAATATTTAATAAAAGATGTGTTTGGAAAAAGAATGTCCCAGAAAAGAGTAAGTGTTCAACTGTTTTAAACTCAAAGGTAAGGACAATTTTTCTCTGCTTAATCAGTAAAAACTATAAAGTCTTCGTTTAAAATGCTTTTTAGTAATTTTGTAACCTATTTTGAGTTATGCATAAGTAAAACTGGATTTAATCTAGTTTTATTGAAGATATACTACTATAGCCTACAAGGAATAAAATTAATGAACAATGAATTTTCTAAACATGTTTTAATTATTAAAAATTTGATTAGCATGGCATTTTTCAGCATAACTGCATTAAAAATCAAAAGTTTCCTGTAATTTAAATAGAGTTTAAACCAGTGGTTGTCAACCTTTTCTTGTCCATACACCTGTCATATCTGACACAAAAAGTGCATTTTAGAGTTGTTTGTAAAAATAACAATATTTTCATAATTTCAATCTGTGGTCCTAATTCCACTCTGTAACTATAAAATTGACATCTAAAGTTAAAAATTCTTTCCTAGTTGAGAACGATTGGTTTAGATAGAAGCTTATTGACGAACCACAAAAACTCGTAATCTAAAATGAGGCTGGGCTTGTTCAAACAAACAGAAAGAAGAAAACCTATAACCTTAAAAATGAGATCAAAATAACAGGAAAGGAATCTTATTGGACAATGCATCATGGGAAGAAGTCTATGTACATGCACCTGATGAAAGGCTGCATATGTAAAGCTGATATACTGTTCAACATTATATGAGTAGCAATGTTCAATAAACTAGAAATAACAAAGCTTTTCATAACTGAAAGAAAAGCATCATTGTTATTATGACATTTATATACAGGGTAAGGCAGAAATACCCCACCACATAATGGTAAGATATTAGCTAGATGAAGACACCATTGCCACTAATGTCTTACCATTATGTGTGAGGTCTTTCTGCTGCAAACTGTATTATAAAATTTAGCATCTATATCAGGCATGTCCAAAGTCCAGCCTGGGAACCAATTATGGCCCACAGTCAAATTTCATGTGGCTCCCATCCTCTGTCATATATTGTATCACTTATGGCCCGCCAGTATTGTCAATTAGAGTATGTAAAGTAAACACCTAAATGCAATTTCATGTTTTACCAAAAGATGGCAGCAGCACTGTGTGGCTGCCATCTGGCAGTATGACCCTGACCTTTTCCAGACAATTTCTAAAATCACTGTCTTTGAACCAGACCTGGCCTACATACTACAGTTCAAATCTCAGTATCACTCCTCACATTAGTGCAAGCAAGTTATTTGTTTTGTGTTGGTCAAAATCAGTTATAATTTAAATATACTGGAACATTTGGATTTGTGTTCCTTTGTTTTCTACTTCTTAATATGATGAATGTTGGTGTTATGTTCCTATTCATGTTTTTAATTTAAAAGTTGACAGACAATATTAATTACCAAAAATATGTAATGTTTAAGATTAACCTGAGATATATTATAGCTTCCCAGAAGTTTTTTTTTTTTTCTCAGAAATATTTTAATTCATCTTATATAGGCATCAGATAAGACAGGCTGAGTGATTTTGTTAAGACCTGTTTAAATTTGTCGTCCATCTGAAGAAATGAAAGCATGCCATTTGCAATAAAATTTTTGTAAGATAGTTAATTTGCATTTAATTTTAATGGTTCAAAGAACACCAAGCAGAATGTTTGGCCCTCATGCATATTCACCTCATCAAATCTGGCCCAATGTAAAAAAAAGTTAGGACACCCCTGATCTATATTAATTTACTACTTAATTTTATTTTATTACTGTATATACTTGCGGATAGGTTGCACCCTTAGTTTGGAGTTGACAAAGTGGGTATTTGCAGTTGACTCACGCTATAATTTGGGGAGTTACATGGCCCTTTTTTTTTTTTTTTTAACATAAATATAACTAATATTTGGTAAATATATTCAAATATTCACCTTTATTTCAAAGCTTTGTTTACATATATTAAAAACCTGAGAAAAGCATTTATTCATTTAGATATAGGACTGAAACCCAAGAATAAACTGCCAGTAGCAGTAAAAATTGTGGTGAATCGAGTTTTTGTATACTGGTAAATGACTACTCCATACTGAAAAACTGTAAGCAAAATTGTGATTGGTTGTAATTGTGTGGTGCAGGGTTGTTCTGTTTAGATGAAATTGTGGATACCAGTAATTGCTTCAGTTCTAAAATCACTTGAAAATAGCAGTCTTTCATTGTAAATCAGATAATAAATGGTAAACATGAGCAATGCAGATTAAGTGCTTTTATTCGATGTGTGACATGGTACTCTAAAAGGTGATTTCATAAAATTGAAATGTATTGGACTTTAGACAAAAGAAATGTTATAACAGAAGTTTTAATGTCATTATTCATTTGTTGTTTTAAAATGAGAATGGTAATGGCAAAGTTAGCCATTTCCTTATAAGGAAACCTTCAGTATTCAATGACCAAACAGAATTACTTTCAGTTGAAATTTATAAAATCTTTCTCTTAAAATAGTTTTTCAGAAAAATAGGTTTCTTTAGTCCACTGTTATTGTTTTTTCTTATAGTATTCTTAATATTTTGTTAGTTCTAGGAACATTCGCTGTAAACATTTTTGCTGTAAGAAAACTTGCCTCATGAATTTTCGCCATAAAATACTTTGCCATATAGGTTTTTTGCTGTAAGACAATTTTGCCACTTTTTTTTTTTTAATATGCAAAGTACCTTGTTATCATGTCTATCTGGCTCATATTATTGTTACTTCGATTTAAACATTTTATTCAGTGAAGTTATAGGATCAAAATCCAACCCAACATAAAAAGACACATTATTTATGAATCATCGCTTGCTTGGAATTTGCACACATTTTAAATTATTTCTTTGTTAATTTGATATATTTTTAGTCTTTTATTTTTTTAAATAAATGTTTACTTTTTAATTTCTTTTCTGATGTTTGACCCTGTGAAAAAAATATCCATATATACTTGATAACAAGGTATTGCACATATTAAATTGAACATTACTCCAAAGGGGGCATTCAAAATAAGGGTATTGAAAAAAAAAAAATGTGGCAAAATTGTCTTACAGCAAAAATCCTATGCGGCGATGTTTCCTACGGTGAAAATTCCAGCGAATGTTCCAGATACACATTTTATTTAAGGTAATGTGGAAAGTCAGCATCTTTATTATGTCATTATTTTCCCTTTGAATTACATGTGCTATCTATTTTATTTGTTACTGGTTTTGGAAGTGTTCAAGTGATGTAGTTTTTGTTACTTGGTAAAATTCTTTGCGATTCTGTAGTGCCAATCTATAATCTGATGAAAGATTGTCTTCTTTAAGATTTAGAGGATTCATTTACTTGAAGCCATATTTAATCATTAGAAATTTTTGTAACACGCTGATGTATGTTGAAATCCTCACAATATTCTAGTACCTAAAAAAGAAAATTTGAAATTTTTCTACTACTCTTGAAAACCTCTGTTCATTTGAAACTCTCCCTACTGTGCATTATATCTTACCAGAATGAAATATATATAAAAACTTAAAGAAAAGATATGCAAAAAATTTTTTTTTTTTATTAAATAAGTATTTCCTATTTTAATAATTAAAGTGTTTTTAAAATATTGAGAGTATTTTGTATGTTAAATAATAAAACTTTTAAATTTTCCATAAAAATGAATGAAAATATATTGTACTAAGCTATACACCCTAGTAAAACCAACTGTACTTTGTATCCCCTTACACTTCTCCCCCAAATTTGGTTTTGATCGGTCAATGTATGGCTATTTTAGAGGGTGTGATGAATGGACAGATGGACGGACTAACAGAAGTTACAGAATTTTATATATAGATAGATTGATTTAAGAAAACGGCTATATAGCTAGTTTGATAATTAAAAAAAAAAATAGTTTTCTAACTAATAAAACTATTAATACAAGATAATTAATATAAATACAATTTTAAGAAAATTATAGTTTGGATCTGAACTTAAAATTCTTTTTTTAACAAAAACTGTCTTTTTTATGAAATAGAAAATACAGGTTTAACAAATAAATACAGAGTTGGGGTAATAGTGGAAATAAGATTTATTTTCTATGTTCATCTAAGGAGAAATTTCTCTAAAGTTGTACTTATCTTCACCATTCTTAATTAAAATTCCAAACTACTTTAACTTAAGAATCTTAAGATATTTAAAGTACAATTTCGCAAGTTTTGGGGAAATTGTGTATTCTATTCAGAATAGAGAATGTCCATGTTAAATACAGTCATTCTTTAAAATTCCTTTTCTTGTAAGGTTTTCTTTTAGAGTAGCTAAGCATTGTAACAAATGAGAAAATTTTAAGGAGAGGATCCTCAAATAACGAAAGATAGAGCTTATTGAAATTTATGAGACACACAGTGAGGAATCAGAAGGTTTGGAAAATTTAACACTCACAGGACACATAAAACTAAAAGCAAGAGGAGCTGAGCAAAACAAATAAAAATGGAACAAGTACAACAAAGAGACAGGTTACCGTTACAATGAAGCAGATATCGCCGAGAACAAGATAAGAAAGTGTGGCGAACTATGATCATCACATACACACAAGTTAGAATAGAAGAAAATGTTTGATCTCTATATAAAAAAAAAAAAAAAAAAAAATTATAACCAACAGGGTTGACTGAGAATCGATGGAAAAGTTATCAAAACTGGTAAAAAATATAAGACAGGTTGGCTAAGTTACTGTCACACTCAACTGTCTTTGTTGAACGTGTTTAACAGTTTGCCTGTAATTTTCATTAAGAAAGCGGCTAAATTGCACAAACGACCTTCAAAGTTATTAGTAGTCAGTTGATGATGATGATTATTTAGGAAACACTACAGCAATCAGTACATCTACCTAGAGATAATTAGGTCTGGTCAGGTAAAAATTAATAAGCTTTTTTTTAACATTTCCCTCCATTGGATAGATTCAAAGAGAAAACTTTAAACTGATGTTTCTTTAAAGTTTAACTGAAAACTAAAAAAGCAATGTCACTATGTTATTTGAAAAACAATTAAAAAAACCCCAAAAAACATGCAAAGTTTTGAAGAGACAAAAAAAAAAAAAAAAAAAAAAAAAAAAAAAAAAAAAAGCAAAAAAAAAGAAGCTTACCATGCGTCTAGGTTTGAGGGGTTTGCTCTGGTGCCCCACTAAAGATCTCTAATTGTGGGAGGCTTGGAAACCTAAAGGAGTTTGGAGCCATGAAAGTACTTTACAAGAATTTAAAAATCTATAATAAAAACTGTCCCTCTTTGAAGCGTGAAAAAATTATTCCAAGCCTACAAATTAAATGGTAAACAATAAAAAAGATGTTAATGAAGAATCTACGGAAGGACATGAAAGTAATAAAGTTGAAAAACTTTCAATTGAAAATAAATAAGTATAAAGTTCAAGTAATATCAATAATATAGTTAGTAAATAAATACCCATAAATAATTAAAAAAAAAAAAAATGTTAGTTTGTTGACTCCGTGTTTTTACGAAAATACACTCGTACTCACATTTTAAAAGGCAACTCAGCGCCAGTTAAATAATTTGTTTACTTGCACAAATTGCAAGACAAAGACATGCATAAAAAAATATTCCCGTAGTCAAAGACAAAGTATTAATTAAATTATTTTATTAATTAATAATGTTGATTTAAAATAGTTTTTAAAAAATCTTTTCGCTAATAAAAATTAGACAAGCAGTTAAAAACTAATAATTTTCATGAAAGAAATTAAAAAAAAAAAATTAAAACGGAAATTTTCTTAAAAATAGTTTGAAATTTATTTTTAAATGTAATTTGAGATTATCATCATTTTAAAAGAGAATTACGTTCGCTCATTCTTTTTGGTATGTTACTAAAAATAAAGCATGTTTTTTACTCTGAAAGAAATTTTCAATTTCTTAACTTCTATTTTCTGATTGTTGTTTTTTTTTTTTTTAAAGAAAGCTATTTTTCTAACTAAAACAATAATAAAGCATTGCATACACTTCGAAATTTTTAACAAAATCTTTTGATTCGAGTTATGAAACGATTCAAATACTGTAAGTGCTCATAAAAAACAGAATAAAACACAAAGTATGTATTGTAGTTCAATCAAAATAGTTGGTAAGAGTTTTGAAAGTTAAAAAAAAAAAATTAAAACGGAAAATTCAAAGTTGCTTAGTTTCTCTGGGATGAAGAACTTTTCTCTTTCTGCAACATTTGCTATTTAGGACGGGGAATCTTGCAGAAACGTAGAAAAGTTTACTACTATGATAAAAATTAAAAAGAACAGAAGAAAAACAAGCTTTTAAGTTCTAAAAAAAAAAAAAAAAAAAAAAAAAAAAAAAAAAAAAATGAAAGAAAGATAAAACAAAAACAAACACAAAACAAACTTGGAAACAATGCTTTCACGAAAAAGGGTAAAAAAAAAAAAAAAAATAGAAAAGGTTGGAAACAATAAAAAAAAAAAGAGAGAGAGAGCAGCTGGCGGTGGGATGAGTTTTATAAAAGAGAGTGGCAGTAGCAAGAAGGAGCTTACAAAAGAATAGATAAAAAAAAAAAAAAAATAATGTGTACCAAAAAGGTACTTACTTCAAAAGTTTTTAACTGTGTCGGGTTAACAATGTTGTTGCCACAGTTCACAGCACAAACTGACTGTATAAACAACAGGTTTGATAAAGAAGCAAAGAAAAATAAAGAAAAAAAGAGAAGCAAAAAGGCTTCGATTATTTTTGGTTTGGTCTATCTATTTTTTTTTTTTTTTTTTTTTTTTTTTTAAATTACTGAACAGTAATATTGGATTAAAGACAAGGAACTCGGTAGCTGTGTTCCTAGTCGAATATGACAACTACCTTTAATTCTAGTAGCAGGACTACAAAACTGTGTGTTTGTGTGTGCTATGAGAGATTACTTGGCACATCATCACGGGACTAAGGCTGCTTTGCATCTTCACCATATATGTTCCTGGAATTGATAAAGGAAGAGGCAGCAGCAAAGTGGCCGGGGAGAAAAGGAGAATGAGTTTGTTTGAGAGAGAATAAAATTATGTGAGAGGGGACAGAGATAGAAACAGAAGGCGTGGGGAACGAGAAGAAAGGGGGGTGTTATTGACATCCCTATTTATTTATTATTTATTTATTTTATTTACCTTTCTCTTGCTTTCTTCTCTTTGGCACAGGCCAGAAAGAAATGAGTGACCTACCCAAGAGAAAAAGAGACAGAAAGCACGTGCTGTTTAGTTTACAAAACCTTACCATTATTGGAATCTTTCTAAGAGTGGTGTACCGCGCGTGTATGTGCGTGCGTGCATATGAGAAGATGCACTATAAAAAAAAAAACATGACGACAAAGTGTCTACCACTAACTAATAATGTCTGTTAAGAAATATTATTGGGGAGGGGCCGTGGCCCATCTGTTAAAAAAATGTTTGAAATCAGTTGTGCCATCGTATAAAAATTCAAAATACATTCAAAAAGTGCTGATACCACTGGAAGTGAAAGTCTTATGCCAGACTAGGCTAGTTACGTAAATTACTACAAATCAGAGTTCTAGTTTCAGCTGACACTGACATTTTTTTCATTTCTCTCGCCTTGAGAAAGTCACAAATCCTCTTAGCTCTGTTACTGGCATGTCACAATGGTAAACAAAAAAGAAAGTAGGTGAGTGTTGAGTAGGCACCTGAGCAGCCTCTCTTTTAAATACATTATTTAATTAAAGAGTTAAACAGTTATAGACAAAATGGTACATTTATAGTCAGTTATGACAGGTGTCTATAATATGGAAATTATGTATGATGAGGTGTTGAAAAATCTTCAGCCTGAACAAGAAGGGATTTCCTCTAAAATTCTGATGTTTAGTCAGAATTTGGGAAGTAGGTGGAGTTGAGAACTTTTCAGCAGCCTAAATGAGAAAACTCATTGACAGTTTAGCTAAAGAATTTTTATTAATGTAGAATTTGTGCATTTTTACTTTCTTGGAAAGTTTATTTTTTAACTTTACTTATTTACATTCATACTATCCTTATCTTTGTTGTTATTATCACAATGTTTGGGCCATTGTGACCCTCTACCACCTTATCCATGTGTCTGTCAATCTGGGGACTTTATAATAAGGAAATATTAATAAAATAAAATTGTACATTTATAAAAATATATAATTAAATATAATATAAATTAAATTAAATAATTATTATCAATTATTTAAGAATTAAATAATTATTAATTAAATTAAATATAATAACATTATAATATATTTTATATAGTAAATTAAATTACTAAAATTAATAAGGAAATTTAGAATCAAACCTTTTATTTAATCTATGGCGGTAGTCCAATTTAATCTTGTTCAAAGATGATGACAATAGACAGAATATAAATAATGATAACTCCTTATCCTAGAAATTCAGGCATAAATTTTACATTACCTTTTTATTTTTATTTTTAATCATTTCACCCTAAGCAAGGCAATAAAGCTAAGATGAAAGGGGTTACTGAGTGGGAGAGAATATGAGAAAAAGAAAACATTATTAATGAGAGAAAACAATAAAAGAACAAGAGTTAAGCAGACAGATGATAATAACTGGCATTGTATTTAAATTTTTAGAAGTTGATTGGAGAGAAAGAGGCTGGAAGAGAGTTCAACAAGTGAGAAATATAATAGAAGAAACTTAGCATAGAACATATGGTTACATCTATTTCAACTGTAAAATGATGGGACCTAGCTGCCAATCTAGTACTGTGCTTAAATTCATAAAGTCTAGGTACGATAGAGAAAAGTTCATCATAATAATAATAATAACCATAACAATAATGAAAGTATTTATAGAAAAGGCATAGGGAAGCTATGTTACAGGAGTGGTAAAGTGACTGCACATATAAATTGGCAACATGCTACTAGAGTGTCCTTCCTGGAGATTCTGTTTGTTCTTCAACTCATAGAGATAATACTGACTTATGCAAAATACATGCAAACAGATGCACTATTTAAAGCTCAAGAAATTTATTATACAACATTAAAATCTTAAGTTTATATTCATATTTTAATATATAAATAACAAAACTTAGAGAAACTTTTTTTTAATGTAAGGAATGGTATCACTGGTATTAAAAGTTAATAGAATTTAGCTGTTACATTTTTATGTCTTAAAAAAATCAGGTTGAATGAATGAATGAATAAATGTATATGAACTTGATATTTTATTTATTACAACCATTTAAATGATCTGCTTATTCTAAATTGATAGAAATCAAATAGTTTAATCTCCTAAATTTTCATTATATAATGCTTTATGTTCTTTGCAGAATTTATTCAGTAATAAATGAATGAACTATCATTTTATATATATATATATATATATATATATATATATATATATATATATATATAATATTACACATTGAGTGCTAGTGCTAATAAAATATTGCTTGATATAGAAAATAACAGAGCTATAATTTATATATTAATAATAAACATACATTTTTTTCCTCGACAGTACCATGACTGAGTTTCATGCACAACACAATCTTCAGGTGCTGATTGAAAACTGACCTTTACATAATTTAAATTTTGAAACATATACTGGACTATAATGACAGTGTAGTAGTCCATATTATTTATAGGGTGGTTTTAAATGGTCAGTTTTCACTTAACACCTGAAAATTGTCTTGTGCATGAAACTCAAAGTTGTGCAATTCGGTGAGGGAAAAATGTATATTATTGACATACAAAAATATCATAAGTGTGTGTATGTGTAAAATTTCAGATATGACTAGAAATATATCTGAAAAAAGACAATAAGAATAAAGACAAAAGGGAAACTTAGCTGCTGCTACTGAGGTTACTGAGTGTGAGAATATGAGAAGAAAAAAAAAACACTAAGAGAACAATAAAAAAAACAAACAAACTGGAATTAAGATAACAGAAGATAACGACTGACATTGCATTTAAATTTTTGAAGATCAAAGTTGACTGGGAAGCAAGAAGCTGGAAGAGAGTTCCCCAAGCGAGAAGAGCAATAGAAGAAACTCTCAGCATAGAACTTATGGTTACATCTAGTCATTTCAACTATAAAATGAGATTGACATTACATTTAAATTTTTGAAGATCAAAGTTGACTGGGAAACAAGAAGCTGGAAGAGAGTATATGCATAATAAAGAGTAACATGTGACTTATCATCATCCTAATTCCTCCACAAAATAATACAATTAACTCTTTCTATATGCATGTTTAATATCCACAGATTCAACCAACCACAGATCAAAAATATTGTTTAAAAATACAGGAGTGTTAAAAAAATAAACAACAAAAAAAAAAAAAAAAAAAAAAAAAAAAAATGCTTATCAGTTGTGACTCCTTAATTACTCCTAGTATCTACCTTTTACAGTTTCACTGTTTTGATTATCATTCCAACAAATCTTTCTGAAGTAGTGTTGGACAAAAAAAAAGGATCCTTTAAAAGAATGTGTTCTGTCATTTCAAAGTCATATTTAAGTTCTGTGGTACAAAATTTTTGTTTCTATACATATATAATAATTATATATATTAAAAAATATACAAAACACTATGTTGATTGGACAACTCAGTTTCATGTCATTTGCCTTTACCTATATTTATCCATTTGATTATATATATATATATATATATATATATAACCCATTTATTTATCCTAGAAAATGAGAAAGAACACTCAAGACAATATATAAGAAAAGTGTGTGTGTGTGTGCAGGGGGGGGGGAGGTGACATAGAAAACAACATTTGGTAATGGTTATGTTAAGAGGCAGTATGGTTCACCTTGTACAAAGCCCAGGGGCCACTTGAGCCAGAGGGTTATTTTAAGAGGCAGTTTATATGGATAATAGAGTAAGACAATGGCTAACCCCAAACTTGAACAGGTTAAAATTGTAATGATTTGGTAAACATCCTCTTGGGAATTGGCTCCACAGAGCAGTGGTTCATGGGAAGAAGCTGTTCGAATTGAACACTTCTCACGAATGGAATATGGAGGGTGGTTTCCTACAATAGAAGTGGCATGGTGGGTCCTAGTCATGAAGGTTAGAACTTGCAGAACCAAGGAATGTAGCTTGTCTGAGCACTTGCAATGGAAGTAGCAATAGAGCAGTGATAGTTTGCTACATCCTGCCTGTAAGAGAGATGTTGGAGAGTGGAAAATAATTTGTTGCCCACAAGGACTCCGAGACACTTTTGAACTCTATAAAGACTGGAAAGTGAGGACTGGGCAGCTCCCACTCAAATATAACAACAGTACTCCATTTTTGGCCTGATCTGGCTTTCGTAAAGGTAGAGGATAGCAGGAGGAGTCAGGTACTTACTGGAGCAGTACAGGGAGCCAACCATTTTACCTGCATCTTTAGTAATGGATCATATCTACGAGTTCCACTTGAGGTCAGGTATGAGTTTATGGCCCAATAGTCACTCAATGCATAGTGACTCCCTGAGGGAACATTTGTTCATTGTGACTGCTGGTAGTTTGTGGTCCAACCAGCAATAATGGAACGTAAGTAGTTTGCTTTTCAAGGCACTGAATGTAACCAGCCAGTTTTTCCACCACTCGGGAGTTAGTGCTAGATCGGATGAGAGACCAGCTGTTAATCTCTGATCATAAAGAGTTTTAGAGGTGCACCTGTATATTGTATCATCGGTATTAGCTGTATGGCCATTTGCATGCCATAATAGTTAGAAATCAAGAAGAAATTAGTCAATATTTAATAATCATTTAGTTTTCCAATAATACAATTATTTCAATTAAAAAATATATAAGCTTAAAAAAAATTACAGATTTTCCAAATAGGTGAGAGTGAATTTCAAATTTGAAAGTTTAAATGAATTTGAAATTATTCTAGTAGGTATTTACCCATCTCCCCATGGCAACATGATATAACACAAGGCCAGGTTTAATTTGGGGCACCTGAGTGCATACACCTGGGCCAAAAATTGCCCAGCTCTCACAACCATTAGTTGCACTAGCATTGGTATGACCACTGATCTCCACCTCTCTTGAAATTATTCTAGTACTTTACTTTTTTTTTTTTTTTTTTTATAGTTGTACTTATAAGAAAACAAATAACCAATCAGTATATAAACAGAAATACCAAATTCACTGGTGAATAAGACACCCATGTAAAAAATACTAAAATTAAAAACATAGATATTACATTGCATACTATCTGCTGGTATTATGACAAGGGGGCCAACTACTGAAGCTTGGGATGTACATTTATGGGACTTAGAGAAGATAAAGTGAGTTGTAGTAACACAAATACCCTTGTAAACAATGTGTCTTTCATGTTGACAAATTATTATTTCATTTGATAATTAAGAATTATGACCAAGATAACAATTTTGCAGAACCACACCAAATATGAGTTTCATAATTATAATGACTTGAGTAGAATATTAAAAATAATTCTACAGCCAACTTCCTTCTTCAAGGTGTATTCATTTTCTTCTTTTGTAATCATTAAGGTTTGTGTTTGTAATAAAAAATAATCTATCAAGAAAAGTTTAAATGCTAATCTTACTTTAAACAAAATAATCAAGAATGGCAAATCTATTCTTTTTAAATCCTTTCAAAATAAACTTTCTAAAAATATTAGAACTATGACATTTTTTAAACAGACTATAGACTAAATCTTGTTATTAGCAAATTTACTTTATATTTTTTATGTTTAGTACATGAAAAATTCAAATCACTTTGTCACAAGATGATCATACATTTTTTTCTTAAACATCTTTTTTATTTTCTTGTCAACACATGTACCCAATAAAAACAACATCATAATGAGAAATCATAAGCACATAGAAGAAAATGAAACAGAATAAACAGGTTAGTTACCTTTCTCTGTGAAATTTGATTTTCCAGAAGAAAAAGAATGTAACAATAATAGAGATGCCATTTCTGTGAGAAGTGAATGTCTTCAGAAACTTTCTGCAACCAATTAAGAATGGTTAGAAACTAAAGGAAGAATTCAGGTATGGTAGACACTCCTATTTCACCACACCTTCTTCATAAAAAAAAAAGAAAAAGAAAAAAAAAGTGTAACCAACAATGATACAATGGTTACTCATATTTTTCACTTTAGTTGAACTAATACATGTGGGTTGCTAGTTGTTAGCTCAATGGTTAGACCAGTGGGATAAACTTTGAAGTTTATAGTTAAATTCCAAAGTTCAAATCAAGCTTATTACCAGTTGCAAAATCTAGTAATAGGCATTGGTAATACATTGTATTAAAAGAGTTGATTCTCTGTCTGTCAATCACTGTCTACATGTGACTTTCCATGTGCATATATAATGTGTATGTCTGTGTTGTGTGGTTTACACACAGATACACAATTTGAATGGAATTAAAAATGGATAGCTGTGTCATAAGAGCTAATTTCTCTTAGTTTGGTAAAAGTCTGAAAATGGGAAAAGAGTATAAACCAGCCCTTTAAAGTTATTTTTATGATTCCTTCTGTACTTAAACTGAATATATTTTGTAAGTATAGTATTTTTAAATGGACAAACAATTTAGATTCAAAGTTTGATAATCCCGTCAGAAAAGTGACAGGTATAAACTATTATTAGAAAAAATAAAATAAAGTAATAGCTATGACCAAGTTGTTCTGAATATCTACAATCAGTATATCACTTGAAGTACTCAGACATAGTTTGATGAAAGAAAAAGTGGTTCCAATAAAAATTGTTTAATTTGCTGAACAAGAAAAAACAAAACAAATATATTAAAGTAAATGTCTGTTTGGTCAGAATATTAACACCAAAATTCCAAGAAAGAGATAAGTTAGTTAATTTGAAGGACGAACAGAAGGGGAGGGGGGTACTATGATAAATCTAAGAATTGTACTTAAGATTTTCTATCATATGAAGTGTGTGCAAAAATTCTCAGCACCCTCTTTTTTTGAAAACTAGGAAGTAAATACACAAGAGAAAACTGATTTTTTAAAAAATTTAATGAAGGAGGAGGGGATGTTGAAAAGTTTTGCACAAAGCTAATACTTCACAAATTTGATTTCATGTATAAGCCGACTTTTTATTGCAACCCCCAAATTTTTGGCATCAATTTTAACTCCTCCAGAAAAAAATTACCTGTGTATAGTGTAACCAGTCACTGAAAATGCCTAATTTTTAACCTCTTCAAAAAATTACCTGTGTATAATGTAACCTGCTATTTTCTGATCATAAAAACTTGCACTCTACTCAAGCATATACAATAATATTTTTAAGACCATCAGTACAATATTAATTATTCCAATCAGTTATATCCCTTCTATTTCTCCTCAGAGGTCATAATTAAAATAAACTGTGTCATAAGATTTAATTTGAAGACATGGCAATACAAGATACTTTTATAATCTATCACTCTATTGAGAAACTTTTCATAAAACATTTAGACACACACATGATTGGTTAATTTTACAACAGTTCAGTCCCTTTTGGGTTATTTAATGTTGAATTTTTGTCTAGGGCCCTCAGTGAGATGATCAAACTCACTATTCAGTAGTAATGAGCCACCAGACTCTTCATTCACCAACTATTGCACTACCTTGAGGGTCATGTGTGTTCATATATTTCTCATGGTATTTTTAGTGAGTACATGTGTTTGAGTTAACATACTGTTTTTTTTTTTTTTTTCTTAAATATAATCTTTTTTATTTTCTTGTCAATTCAAACACATACACCCAATAAAACAACATAGTAATGAGAAATAATGCCCAATAAAAAAAAAAAATCATGTGTGTGTGCATTAGCTTGGAGAGAGTTTTTCTGAGTATGTAGGCCAGTAGATGAAATAAATACTGTTTAAAATAAACAGAGTATCTATGTTCAAGACCTATTGGTTTCATTCACTCAAAACTATTTTAAACCATTGATCTGAGAAAGTGGTTGTATATGACATACCTGAATATGTACATATATCATTGGTAAATCAACAGAAAACTCATATCATGAAAAAAAAAACAAATCTGTTTTTAAGTGGAAAAGAGTTTCAAGAATATGTGTTGTCCTTTCTTAACTACAACATTGTAGGACAAGAGAAACAACAGAACCAAACCAGAAAGCATTTAAACATTTTGAATATCTCAAAAATTGGTTACAGGACAATGTAGCTTTGCAATCAGAGACGACTTTACTGCATATGCATGCAGACACTCTCTCATGGATTACTCAGTCAGCAGTGCGATGTCATTGAGTGTGCTTGCATATTATGTGTTTCTTACATTCACAATGACCAAGTGAGTAGATTATTTACATCTGGAGTGTTATTCTGACAGACATTGCACCATCCAGGTCTGTCAGCATAACCTTCAAGATTTGGCTTCCTGCAAAGTTTTGGCATTTCCCAAATCTAAATGCTATAGAATGGATGAAATTAAAAGTGAAGGCTAATGTTGACTCCAAAAGAAGACTGAAAATTCTTTCAAATATGATGTTAGCATAAGCCTTAGATTCCAAAGAGAATACTTTCAAGAATTTTTATGTTAATGCTAAATGGCTGGATACTTTCCAAAAAGATTTCATGAGGCCAATCACATAGCAAAACAGTTTGAATTAATGACTACTTTGGTGGCAAGTTGGTTCCAAAAATAGGCAATATATGTTCAATTCTTACGCAAGGCAGCATCTTTACTTTTAATTTCTATAATTCAATGATGTTATACTGCCAAGTTCAAGTAACAGCTAATTTCATTATTGAAATAATTTAGGATGATCACTAAGGGAAAGAGAATTCAATATATGGATATTTACATGATAGGATTAATCAATATTTTACCAATACAGATTAATTGCAAAAGAGAATTTTCTTTTTTTCTTTTTTTTTACCTTGATTTAATGGGTATATCAACCATTTTAAGCAATGGCACACTTTGCAAACTTTTTAAAGGGTATACATTTAAATTTTATGAAATAAAATTATAAATTTTGAATTAAACAAAGAATGTTAAATATAATATGAAAAATGCTTGATATTCATTTATTCAAATAAAGGAAAATTTTAAAAAGTTAAATTAAAAAATAAAAATACTTTTTAAAAAAATGAATATTAAAACAAAGTATTTAATATAGCATAATTGAAGAATAGTGAAAAGAATTATTGGAAAAAAAAGTTTAATACTTATTCAAATACTAACGCTGTACCATTACCACTCCCCCAACCACACATGTATGCAGTGACAATATCTGTGGCACGCTTAAGAGAATTATGCAGCATGGCAGTTGAGAATCACTTGCTTAACCATTTATTTCAATACTATTGAGCTCAAGATAGAGGATGCTGTGTAATGTCCCAAAGGGCATACTTTGAAAAAGAGATTAATACCCTTGGTAGGCTATTTTTATGTTAATATTAAACGGCTGGATACTTTCTGGACAGATTTCATAAGTTAGAATTGATTTGATTTATTACCGGTTTTGGTGACCAGTTGGCTTAAAAGGTAACCCTATATGTGGTGCTGCCTTTATAAAAACTGGTTACCAAACAGCCAATTTAACACTTTTGAATTGTAGAAATTAAGAGTTAAGATGTAGCCTTGAATAAGAATTGAACTTGCATTGCTTATTTCAGGAACAGTATGTATAATATATTTATATGATAGGTTTACAAATACATATTTACAAACTGCAAGAGTTTTTTTTTTTTCTCCCTTTGGTTATGTATAATGATGAATATATCATAAGAAAGACAAGGGCCTCTTGCACCCAACAGTCTACTTCTATTGTCAGGATATAATGGTATCAACTTGATTTCATTAGTGAAATATTAGGTTGGTGCAAAAATAATGTCGTTTTATCACATATGTTACTATGTGAGAAAACGACATTATTTTGCACCAACCTAATAATTTAAGGGAATTCTGTAAGGCAAAAAAGGATTCAATGTATAAATGTTAAGGTGACTCAATATTTTGCAAATACATGACTAATATTTATTAATATGACTATTTTTACACAATAAATTTGCAAATACATGACTAACTGTAAAAGAGGTTTCTTTTTCTGTTATGGTTTGATTACCGAAATGGTTCTGGAGGATTCGTTAAGAGAAAGAGAATTTGAAGATTTTGACAGGTTAATAAGGAATTATTTAAATCTATGTATAAACTGAGAATATGTCATTACTGCATTTTGTACAGTGTAACCCGGATATAAGAGAGTTGTCGGGACCGGAGAAGAAGTCTCTTATATCCGGGTTACACTGTAGTTAAATTTTTAAGAATGCTGTATCTTAAACTATTAAGAATCAATTTCATGAAAAAAAAAAAAAAAAAAAAAAAAAAAATATCAATAATCAATTTTAACTCCTCTTATATTAATAAGTGGGCTGAATAAAACCTCAAAGCTTGTGTAAAGCTAAAGGAAAAATAAGGAAATATTTGTGAAGTTGTTCTTGGAGAAGAACCAAATTAAATATGACCAACCTAAACTGGGTGGGAATTTGTAGGAATGGCCAAGGATTTATATCCTTTCAGTTAAAGCAATGGATAAACTTAAGGCAATTTATCTATTTAACATTTAATTCATTTTTCAGATAACTAAAGTTGGTAGTCAAATATTCAAACATAAAAGCTCTTGAAAAATTAAGCTTTATTTTAAAAGTTGTATCATATTTTTCAACATTATTTCTCCATTTATTAATTTATGACATGTGAGTAATTCTTGAAATGAGGAGAAAAAAAAAGAGTGCTTCTTTATACACAGGCATCACATAACAAAAATACTATGATTAAGTTTCATTAAGGAAGAGTAACAAGCATAACAGGATGCTCATTATTATGCAGTCAAGTGGAAAAGCAGCAGTAGCAACTTGACTGTATCCTAGCAACAAAGAAAAAGAAAATCTCATTGGTAGTTGGGAAGGAAAAAATTAACAGATGTTTATTACTCTCAATTCATAATAAAGGAATATTTTGCCCCAAGCTAGCTATAGTCTACTCCCTTCAGAATGACTTAGTAGAGATTAGAAAAAAAAAATAATAAAAATTTCTTATTTACTGCAAATAAGACATATCTTTGTAAAAGCACAAAAATTAGAATTTGCTTTTTTGATATGCTTCATAAAATTTATTTTAGAATACAAACATACATGAAAACTTAATAAAATTCAATTGAAAAAAATATAATGGATAATGTTTAACTTTTATATTAAATTTATTTATTTAAGAAAAAAAAAGATATTCTTATTCTGAGTTTAAATAAATTTGAAGAGATCAATGCATTTTAAATTTTGTCTGTTATCAGCTGATGATAAAGAATATCTGACATGCATAGAACCAAAGCTATAAACTTTATAAAATATAAATACAATATTAAAATAGTATTTTTCTCTATTTAATCAAAGAAAAGGTTATTAAAACTATTATTATAAAAATAGTGATTTGTGATTACAGAGAAAGATATTAATCAAAGGAAAGCCAACAATCAGAATTCAAACTTATAAACAATGCACAACATATTTGACGAGCTTGAGAAAGTGGGTGGTGGAACAAGATTTAGAAATAACAAAAAGACAATTTATTTAGAACTGCAAGGGACAGGAAATCGTGGAGAGCCATGATCACCTACGTCCTTAGGGGACACAGCACATACAGAAGGAGAGAGAGAGCCCAAACTCAAATGAAAACAAAATTGATCTAAGGGAGAGCATTCCTAATGTCATAATTCACAGAAATGATGGGATGCTGACTAAGGAAAGACTTTTAATTTTGATCTAATTTTTGAATGTGGATCAGGTTGAGTTTTTCAGCACCCTCACATACATTGAATTTCCAGGAGTCAAATACAAATGATCCATAAATTCGTAACTGGAAACAATTATTAGGTAAATGTTGACATGAAATTTTCACTGTATAATATTTGACCGTTGTGTTTAATTTTTGTCACTAGAAATCTATTAACTAGGAAGTAGATTTGTGGGTTATACCACTTGATTTTGCCAAAATATCATTGCTAGGGGGCAGTCCTTAAGCCTATAAAGAGGCATGCATTTCTATACCTAGCATCTTTTACAGATTTTTAGCTCACACTCTTAGATGTAGTCACACCTGGGTAAAGTGCACCCCACTGGAGCACATTCATTTTCATGGTTTTTTTCTCTTGACTTTTGTACTCTCTCATACACACTTGTTATGCACACCTGCACACATACAGAAACAAGTACATTCTTATTAATAACTTGCTTTAATACTTCTTCTTTGTGTAACAAATGATCATTTTATGTTATATTCATTATTTTTTTTTGTCACTCACAACAGATTATATTGAAAAGCAAATATTATGTAAAAATAAACAATTATCATTATTAGATGACAGACTTGTTGGAATTTTATACATAGATTACATACTTGATAAAACCAAAAATACTGCTTTGTGATTGCCATTTAGCTATATAGGTAAAAAGTGGAATTTTTAGAAAAGTCTGTACAAAAACTTGTTGTATAGAGAAAATAATATTTGGAAAAACGCAATGTTATATATTTATAATACATGTATGTTTACAGAGAATTATTTAAATTGTTTTACTTACATGTGGGTTTTCAGAAAAAATGATTTTGCAAGCAAAACAATTCTAATAATTCTCTGTAAACATACATATATTATAAATGTTACATATAAATATATAAAAATATTAGGTGTCTTTCCAAATTTTATTATTTTCTCTCTCTCTCTTTACACACACACACACATTATATATATATATATATATATAAAGAAGAGATTATATTTGTTCCAACGAGAGAAAAGTGTATATTTTAAAGAGAGAAGAGGCTGCAAATGTTTTTGGTTATGTGAATTTTTATAATATATATTATAAAAACACATACTAGCAAAAAAAAAAAAAAAAAAAAAAAAATCATGCACACACACACATGCACACTCAATACACAAGAATGGAAGAAGTGATACAAGAGGGTATAAAATAACAACAAAGACCTCATCCTTCCCCCCATCCCATTCTCTAACCAATCCCAATTGTTTTATTATCCCTTAAGCAAAAGAGCACTCTTCTACCAGTCCAAGATGAATTTGGATTACTACTACACACAAAAGATAATGGTTAAGAAAAAATTAATTCCTTTAAATAATATGTGGAAATAACCATTGTTTGCTTGATGAAGGTCACAAGACCCAAAACACATGTAGCAAAAAATATAGAAAATAAAGTATAATATATTAAAAAATCCTCATTATAACCAAAAACATTTGAGGCCGATTCTCTATTTAAATTATATATATATAAAGTTCCAACTTATACAGGACATACATAGTTTCTTTAAGCTTCTTTAATGTTAGATAAAGATTAACTATGGACTTCCCTAGATGAGAATAAGTAGTAATGACAAGAGTTTCCAAATTTAAATATTGGAAACAAAAGGATTTGATTATATTTGCTTTTAATAATGCCCATGAAGTATGCAAAATATTTTCAAGATTCAAATTTTGTTTACTAGCTGAATACCCCATCCTACAGACAAAGAAAAGTAAATTGTAACAGAAGTTCTTATATCTCTATAGAATGTAGGCTTACACAACATTTTCAGGTGGTCCAGTGCTCCTGCTATATATTTAGAGATTCTTGATAAAATGCAAAGAATAACCTGCAATATTATTGGTCCTGACATGGCATCTTCAATTTGGTCACTTTCCCACTGCTGTAATGTAGCTTCCCTCTACCTTTTCTATAAATACTTTCATGGTAATTGTTCTGATGAACTTTCCCCTCTATTGGTCCTGAGCTGACATCTTGGCTTCAATCACTTTCCCACTGCCGTAATGTAGCTTCTCTGTACCTTTTCTATGAATACTTTCATGGTAATTGTTCTGATGAACTTTCCCCTCTATTGGTCCTGAGCTGACATCTTGGCTTCAATCACTTTCCCACTGCCTTAATGTAGCTTCCCTCTACCTTTTCTATAAATACTTTCATGGTAATTGTACTGATGAACTTTCCCCTCTATTGGTCCTGAGCTGACATCTTGGCTTCAATCACTTTCCCACTGCCATAATGTAGCTTCTCTGTACCTTTTCTATGAATACTTTCATGGTAATTGTTCTGATGAACTTTCCCCTCTATTGGTCCTGAGCTGACATCTTGGCTTCAATCACTTTCCCACTGCCTTAATGTAGCTTCTCTGTACCTTTTCTATAAATACTTTCATGGTAATTGTTCTGATGAACTTTCCCCTCTATTGGTCCTGAGCTGACATCTTGGCTTCAATCACTTTCCCACTGCCGTAATGTAGCTTCTCTGTACCTTTTCTATAAATACTTTCATGGTAATTGTTCTGATGAACTTTCCCCTCTATTGGTCCTGAGCTGACATCTTGGCTTCAATCACTTTCCCACTGCCGTAATGTAGCTTCTCTGTACCTTTTCTATGAATACTTTCATGGTAATTGTTCTGATGAACTTTCCCCTCTATTGGTCCTGAGCTGACATCTTGGCTTCAATCACTTTCCCACTGCCTTAATGTAGCTTCTCTGTACCTTTTCTATAAATACTTTCATGGTAATTGTTCTGATGAACTTTCCCCTCTATTGGTCCTGAGCTGACATCTTGGCTTCAATCACTTTCCCACTGCCGTAATGTAGCTTCTCTGTACCTTTTCTATGAATACTTTCATGGTAATTGTTCTGATGAACTTTCCCCTCTATTGGTCCTGAGCTGACATCTTGGCTTCAATCACTTTCCCACTGCCTTAATGTAGCTTCTCTGTACCTTTTCTATAAATACTTTCATGGTAATTGTTCTGATGAACTTTCCCCTCTATTGGTCCTGAGCTGACATCTTGGCTTCAATCACTTTCCCACTGCCGTAATGTAGCTTCTCTGTACCTTTTCTATGAATACTTTCATGGTAATTGTTCTGATGAACTTTCCCCTCTATTGGTCCTGAGCTGACATCTTGGCTTCAATCACTTTCCCACTGCCTTAATGTAGCTTCTCTGTACCTTTTCTATAAATACTTTCATGGTAATTGTTCTGATGAACTTTCCCCTCTATTGGTCCTGAGCTGACATCTTGGCTTCAATCACTTTCCCACTGCCGTAATGTAGCTTCTCTGTACCTTTTCTATGAATACTTTCATGGTAATTGTTCTGATGAACTTTCCCCTCTATTGGTCCTGAGCTGACATCTTGGCTTCAATCACTTTCCCACTGCCTTAATGTAGCTTCTCTGTACCTTTTCTATAAATACTTTCATGGTAATTGTTCTGATGAACTTTCCCCTCTATTGGTCCTGAGCTGACATCTTGGCTTCAATCACTTTCCCACTGCCGTAATGTAGCTTCTCTGTACCTTTTCTATGAATACTTTCATGGTAATTGTTCTGATGAACTTTCCCCTCTATTGGTCCTGAGCTGACATCTTGGCTTCAATCACTTTCCCACTGCCGTAATGTAGCTTCTCTGTACCTTTTCTATAAATACTTTCATGGTAATTGTTCTGATGAACTTTCCCCTCTATTGGTCCTGAGCTGACATCTTGGCTTCAATCACTTTCCCACTGCCGTAATGTAGCTTCTCTGTACCTTTTCTATGAATACTTTCATGGTAATTGTTCTGATGAACTTTCCCCTCTATTGGTCCTGAGCTGACATCTTGGCTTCAATCACTTTCCCACTGCCTTAATGTAGCTTCTCTGTACCTTTTCTATAAATACTTTCATGGTAATTGTTCTGATGAACTTTCCCCTCTATTGGTCCTGAGCTGACATCTTGGCTTCAATCACTTTCCCACTGCCGTAATGTAGCTTCTCTGTACCTTTTCTATAAATACTTTCATGGTAATTGTTCTGATGAACTTTCCCCTCTATTGGTCCTGAGCTGACATCTTGGCTTCAATCACTTTCCCACTGCCTTAATGTAGCTTCTCTGTACCTTTTCTATAAATACTTTCATGGTAATTGTTCTGATGAACTTTCCCCTCTATTGGTCCTGAGCTGACATCTTGGCTTCAATCACTTTCCCACTGCCGTAATGTAGCTTCTCTGTACCTTTTCTATAAATACTTTCATGGTAATTGTTCTGATGAACTTTCCCCTCTATTGGTCCTGAGCTGACATCTTGGCTTCAATCACTTTCCCACTGCCCTAATGTAGCTTCCCTCTACCTTTTCTATAAATATTTTCATGGTAATTGTTCTGATGAACTTTCCCCTCTATTGGTCCTGAGCTGACATCTTGGCTTCAATCACTTTCCCACTGCCGTAATGTAGCTTCCCTCTACCTTTTCTATAAATACTTTCATGGTAATTGTTCTGATGAACTTTCCCCTCTATTGGTCCTGAGCTGACATCTTGGCTTCAATCACTTTCCCACTGCCTTAATGTAGCTTCCCTCTACCTTTTCTATAAATATTTTCATGGTAATTCTTCTGATGAACTTTCCCCTCTATTGGTCCTGGGCCGACATCTTGGCTTCAATCACTTTCCCACTGCCCTAATGTAGCTTCCCTCTACCTTTTCTATAAATATTTTCATGGTAATTCTTCTGATGAACTTTCCCCTCTATTGGTCCTGAGCTGACATCTTGGCTTCAATCACTTTCCCACTGCCCTAATGTAGCTTCCCTCTACCTTTTCTATAAATACTTTCATGGTAATTGTTCTGATGAACTTTCCCCTCTATTGGTCCTGAGCTGACATCTTGGCTTCAATCACTTTCCCACTGCCTTAATGTAGCTTCTCTGTACCTTTTCTATAAATACATTCATGGTTATTGTTCTGATGAACTTTCCCCTCTATTGGTCCTGGGCTAATATCTTGGCTTCAATCACTTTCCCACTGCCCTAATGTAGCTTCCCTGTACTTTTTCTATAAATACTTTCATGGTAATTGTTTATATTAACTTCCTAATACAGTACCTAGACTTCATGAATTTAAGTGCAGTACTTGATTGGCAACAAGGTTTCATCATTTTACAGTTGAAATGGCTAGATGCAACTTTTAGTTCTATGCTAACAGTTTCTTATCTCACACCACTTATGTGTGGAACTCTCTTCCAGTTCCATGCTCTCCAGCTAACTTTGAACTTCAAAAAAATTAAATGCAATGTTAGTTATCTATTGCCTCCTCGATTCCTCTTCTTTATTTTTCTTGCTCCATAATGTTTCTCATTTTTTTCATGCTCAGTAATCCCTTGTGTATTTACTGCCTTGCTTAGGATGAAATGATTAAAAAAAAAATAACATCTACTTTTAATTATTTTTTTTTGTCATTATGCTAAGTGCATTTGAATTTCCTACTCTAAACATAGAACTGATCACGAGAAAAACATTTTAATAATTTTCTAATGTAATTTGGCAAACTTACTATTTTTCACTTAAAATAATTTGATACATTTTTTAAAGAAAATCTAATTAAATAAATTATTTTGACTTAAATAAGTCAAAATAATTTATTTAATTCGATTAATAAATCAACAAAATTATTTTACTGCTCCACTATTAATTTGTCATAATGTGAAATGTCAGCTGATAACAATGGTTACTACAAATACTGCAGAAAATAAAATTATAACTGAATGTTGCTGGGCCTGAAATTCTAGAATTCTAGAAAAAGTTTAATATTTTTTTAAATTATTTATTTTATGTCTACTTTAAAAAAATATTTTTAGAAACAAAGATTACATTTATTTTATGTTTTCTTTAAATGTAAACAGACTGATATTTTTTCTGCTATCTTATTCGATACAAATTAAAAAAATCTTTATCAACAGAAGTATTACTTACATATAGCAATATTTAAAATTTGAATTAAAAATAAATAACACTGATGAAATGTTTATTAAAATATGCTTTTAAAGAATATAATGCAAATTAAATGTTATCTCTCATGTTGTAAACAACATTTGTGAGATATATAAAAGAATGGTAAATATTTATTACATGTTAGTCTTATGTGAATTGAAAAAAAGATGATGGTAATATTTTCTTTCTTTAAGCTCTATAAACAATGCACTTATTGATGTTTTTGAACATGCACAAAAAATCTTAAATTTGTCAATCAATAACAAAAGTTCCCATAATGTAAAAAAACAAAACAGGATTTGTTCTCTTTGGTTTCAATCTCAATAGGAATGACTGCACACCCCATCCCCCGACACACACCTCACATTTTATAGGGAGAAGCACACAACATTTTCCCCTCCTGATTTTATAGGGCAGAAGCACATAAATGCATGCTGGGATTTTTTCTTAGCAAATACAATAGCCTGCTTCTCAGTTTCATCTGACTCAGTCCTAATTTGTCTTGAAGTCAGAACGCTATGCTTGCTTGTCCAAACTTGCTTTTGTGCGTCAACACCAATTGTTTGTGAACTTTTTACCATATTACTGTTAATTTGCCTTGCATATATTGTTTGCTTGCTTTATATTATTTTTTGACCTGTTTCCTTTTTTTTTTTTTTTTTTGTTATTGTAAACTTTGTCAATTCTGTTTGTCGGACAGTTCTCTTATTTTGCATTTGACCATGGCTATTCACTTCACACTCTTCCTGATAAAAGTAATCTATTTCTGGATGACAATAAAAGTAAAATGAAGATTAAATACTGATAAACCATACATGTCTATAGCTATTTGAGCTTCAAAACTACAAAAATAATATGTACAATAGAGGATCTGATATTTAGTTATTAGCCAAATTTTGGTTTATATCGTTAATATTCTCTACTGAATTAAGTGCATTGATAAGCATTATAGTGAAAGATGAATATTTGTTGTGTAAAATAAAAGCATTTTTCATCATTAGGCTATAGTTTTATTGATGTGAGTGTATATAATCAATGCAAAGATATGTATATAATCAAAGCAATGACATATCCCAATGACTACCCAATTTTTTAAATAAGCAATTGTACTCAAATTTGACTAAATCTCAAGCAACTTCATTACTAATATCAGTGCAGCTTAAGCAACTAAAAAATAATGTAAAAATAAACAGAAAGAGTTTAATTTATTATTTTATATACTGTATTCAAGAATCCTATTAATTCTTTTAATTTAGTTACATTAAATATCTTTCTTTTCTAGTGATTAGACCCAAGCTTAAAACATTTAAAAAACTTGAGAATGAATTCTTGTACAAAAATTAAGCAACCCAGTTACTACTCGAAATTCTCAGCTGCTTATAAAAAAGATTGTGTAGTAAAAGTTTTCCTCTTTAATAAAAAAAAAAAAATACAGAAATATTTAAATAAATGAGAAATAATGCAAAAAAAACAAACAAAAAAAAACCAAAAAAAAAAACCAAAAAAAAAACCAAAAAAAAACCAAAACAAAACAAAACAAAAAACAAAACAAAAAAAAACATCAGAAGATAATTTTATATCAAAGACAGGAACCAAAGGACTTATTTCTTGAAAGTTTAGACTTAACACACTACACTTAAAAAAAAAAAAAAAAAAAAAAATAAAATAAATAAATAAAAATCGGGGGGGGGGGCGGTTTGCTCAGAGAAAAAAAGATTAAAATTATAAACAAAATTTATCAAGCATAATGAAACAAATACAAGGATATAAAGGAATTTGTTTCTATAATTTATTATTTAAATCACAAAGTGTCAGATGATTTGAAATGTCAAAGGCATTAAAAAAATGCAATGTAAAAGTAGTAACTCATTATGAAGTAATATTAAATTCAATAAAATTTCTAGTTTAAATTTGATCTGCTAAAAACAGGACAAAACAATAGTTTATTTGCTTGAGCAACTAACAGATTCAAACAATACTCTTAGGAAACATATGCAGGGAAGAAATTAAATAGTTTATTCTTTGCCTTGCGAATCAAAACAAAGAATAAGATGAATGTTACTGTTATCAGACACAACCATTATTATGACAGAAAAAAAAGCAGGAAAGTGAAGTCAAATTGATGACTTGTAAGTTGACACTGCTGTAATGTTTGAAAAAGATCAGAAACATGAATTAACATGGATAATTAATAAAAAATTTACTTATATAGCAAATTAAAAAAAAAAAAAAAAAAATCAGATTATTATCAGTACTTTCAACTCTTGCCAACACAATTTTTCATAAATTGTATGTATGCATATAATTGTGTATATTCTTGTAACATGTTAATATTACTAATCTACTACATCTAATTGTTGACAGATTCATTAACCTTAGGTTATTTAAAGCCAGAAGATATTCTTTAGTTAGTACGAGTTTTTTTTGGGGGGGGGGAGTAATAATGGTTTAGTGATACAAGTTTTACTAATTAGCCCATATCTTGAAGAAGAAGAGGTGGCTTCATACCTTACCAAAAGGTATTTGTGCATAATGAACCCAATGGGAATTGGAACTCTACTCTCTGATTAACAATTCTGAGACATTATCCATTTCACTAGCTGCACATCCAGTCTTACAGCATCTGGTATTCCCAAATGCTCACCCATCTAGCTACTGATCAGGCTTGCTTGGTGTTTATATGGGAACCAATGTTTCAACATGATGTGGGTGTAAGTCTACTACAATATCTGTACAATTTGATAGGATGTTCCATCTAATATAAAGTGTTTGTTACAAAACCCAAAATAGCTGAAAACATAACCATCTTTCATTGTGAGTTATATTCAATAACATATGCATAAAAGAAAAGTTGCTGCTTATATATTTCCAAACAAGTTTTATTAAATTCAACTGACAAAGTCAGTTTAAGTTTTTTTTTGCCAATATTTGAATAAAATGTTGTATATGTAGAGCAAAATTGTAGATAGTCCTAACTTCATGTTTGCTGTTGTCTTTATTCAAGTACTTTCAGTTATCTCAGTCATTATCAAGAAGCATATGACTGAGGTGGTAGGAAGTAGTTGAGCAAAATAGAGTAAACATTAATTGCAGATAGTTTAACCACAATTTTGATTATGATATACATCTTATTTGAAAGTTAGAAAAATACAATAAAAAAGTTAAACCGACCTTGTCAGTTGAATTTAATAAAAATTGTTCAGATAAATACTTTCTTCCTAAATATAACTCTCTCTCTCACACACGTATAGTTAGGCAGCATATCTTCCTTTAAATGTACGAGATCAAAAGTACTTGAGCAAGAAAAATCTATGACAACTTCCTTGAATAATTTCATTTTAACATCAAGAAACTGGTTAGAGAAATAGTAAGGACTATTATAAAAATAAATAAAGATATGTCAATTCAATGAAAACATGTTTATATATATATATATATATATATATATATATATATATATATATATATATACACACACACACACACATGCATGCATGCATGCATGCACTGTTTAGAATTTCTTTTAACAGTCAATGGGTTAAACCTAAATTATATCAATTGTCGCAAAATAAGGTAATAATTAAAAACAAAAAGTATTTCAAAAATTATTTACTACAAAGTTACAGGTAAAATTTGCTCATCTTACTATGAAAAAAAGTTTTGATGTAAACTTCATTTAAAATTATATTACTCATGTAAACAATGGACTAACAAAAGAATGGAAAAAAAAAGATTTCATAGGCATTCACAACTGTTAAATGACTAAATTCATAATTTTCAACTTGACTATATATAATTGTTTTATATTTTCTACACTCTCTAATTTCAGATAATTATTCAATCTAGCAGCCAGAATTAAAAAAGCTGATTTGATCAAAGAATACAAAAAGAGACTAAACTTGGTATGGCGCAGAGCCACAAGATTATAAAGTACCAAGTATTGGATTCACAACATTAATGAATGGATTATGAAGTTAGCTTGTTAACAATTGGTTTCAGTCATTCATACTGAAATGCCAGTTCTTGTACAATCAGCAAAGTTAAGCAACATTGAGCCTAGATAGTATCTAGATGGGTGATCATTTGGGAATATTCAGTGCTGTAAGCTTGGATGTGTGCAATAATGGCTCAGAATTGGAAATTGGAAAGCCAAGTTCCAGTTGGGTTCATTAGATTCACTTATGTGCAAATATCCTTGGAAAAGGTATGAATCCATCTTAATTCCTATGCTTTTATTGTTCTCTCTTAATTCTCTAACAAACAGCAACTTTCTTGCATCTTAGTGACTTTATTGCTTTGCGTGGGGTGATATGATTAAAAAAAGAAAGAAACTTGCTGCAAAACAGAAATTTGTTGCAAATGTTTTCCAGTTTATAGTACTAGTTCCATCCCTTGATAGTTGTTAAATTTACATACATGTTTCATATACTAATTTCAATAACTATTAGGTTGATTCATAAGTAATTTTCCCTTTTTGGAAACTAACTTTAATATTTTGAAGGATAAAGTTGATAAACCAAAACAGCATTTTTTTATGATTCAACCTAATATTATAGGACAGAGGTCATATTTTTTCTGGCTATATAAATATATATTTTTATTACTTAAACATTATTTTTAATGGATGCCCATATTAGAGTAGATGTTCTGTCTATTTATTAAACAGTATATTTATTTACTTTCATCTATTTATTTACTTTTATCTGAATATTTGAGAAATCTTATTAGAGAAAAATATGCACCCTCCAGCAGGATTTAAACCTAGGGGAATGCAGGTTTGAATACTGCAGGACAGTGTATATTTTTTTCTCGAATAAAATTTCTTGAATATTCAAGGCCAGGAGATAAATGTAAATATACTTTTTAATAAATAAATGGAGTACCTATTCAAATACAAGCATCCATTAAAAATAATGTTTAAGTAATAAAAATCTGTTGGATTAATAAATAAAAAATCCATTCTTTTCCTTATAAATCATAATGATATATGAAACAAGCACAAAATTATGCATACACACAAAGTGTCTCTTCAAATTTCTTAAATTTCAAAGTTTAAATCTAAATGTATTTTTTATTTGAATAAACTCAAAAAGACAATTCGGATTAAAGACATGTATCTTCCTTTTTTTAAAGCCCTACATATCATTAATTTGAATCATAAAGGTACAATTTCCCATCAGAAATTACTGAAAAAAGAGAAATTGTTGGCAAAAGAGAGACAACTGAAGACTAAATACTTTAAATCAATTAATCAATCAAATAACATGCAACAACAATATAAGGCTGCAAATAAACAGGCAGCATAAGAATTAACAGTTTTTAATCTGCAGTTCTGGCTGAAATTCAAATAAATATAAAAAACACACACACAAAAAAAAAAAAAAAAAAAAAGAAGGAAACAACTTTAAGCAGAATATTAAGAAAGGACTAAAGAAATTATCATATATATATATATATATATATATATATATATATATATATATATATATATATGTGTGTGTGTATATATATATATATAAGAACATACTTACCTAATTTATTTACATGATTTTCCTGAATATCATCAGTTTCTTTTAAAACCCCTTTTCGTATTAATTCTTCCCTAGTAGAGCGCATTGATATTTTTCTTTCTAAATCTGGAAAATAAATAAAATCTATCAAAAACCAATAAAAAAAGATTAGAAGGAAAAAAATCCAGTAAGCATTACAAAACAAATCAAAAAAACACAAAATGTAAAAGTCTTCTTAATTTAACTACAATTCTCTTTACTCTTTGTTTTTTCTTATATATTAAATGCTTTCTAGTCTATCCAAACAGTATAAAAGTTAGAATTTAGAAGCTACTCTGTTAATAAATTGTGATTAAGAGTTTAAAGTATTCAGTTAAAGATTTCTATGGCAAGAAAAAAAAAAAAAAAAAAAAAAAGTTCGCACATAAGGGGAGCAAATTCATGCAGAAAAACTCTAATTACTTCCCTTATATTAAGTCAGAAAAAAAAATGTATATTTACGTTTTTATTTCTTTTGAAATAAATATTAAAATTTTCTAAAATTAAACAAAACTTAAAATACGTTACTAGTAGGTATATGTACATCAACATTCGAACAATGACAAAAGAAAACCTTATCTTAACCGACACGTTTCATCCTCTGATGGACGAAACGCATTGGCTAAGTTAAGTGATTTGAAAAGTCATTTAAAATTGCGTGAATGCGTTCTGTTATAGTTATTTTAGAATTTTTAAATTGATTTATAACCACAACAGATGAATTTAAAACCATAAAATGACTATAAATGCAGATTTTTATAGTGCTTGGGTAAAAAAAAAAAAAAAAAAAAAAAAAAAAACAAAACAAAAAAAAACAAAAAAAAACAACAAAAAACAAAAAACAACAAAAAACAAAAAAAAAACAAAACAAAAAAAAACACCACCTTCCTTGATGAATTTCATCTTAACATCAAGAAACTGATTAGACAATTGTAAAGAATCAGTATAAAAATAAGTAGACACAATATGCCTATATTATTCAATGAAATGCTTGAATGAAGATATGCTGCATGCATGCATATATATATATATATATATATATATATATATATATATTATATATGGGCAGTACTTATTGGAAGGCGTTCAATATCACAATATCAGTGATAGAGCTAACATATTTAGTTGGATTGACGTGAGTTTGTGAGCATGGGTTTCACGCACTTGCAATCATCAGACAAACTCTTTACCCCGAATGGTTTGATTATAGTGGTGAAAACTTTGTGCAGAGCTGAATACAAAGACCTAATGCACTACTTGCCACAAGGACCCCAAACAAACCTCTGCAGGTTTTGAATTCAGAGTTGTCCTTTTCCTAGGCCAGTTGCCATCCAAGGCAATAAAACCCAGTCTGTCCTGCTATTTACCCAAAGATGGGGTGAAAGAGGATTTTCATACCTTTCCCAAGGGTATTAGTACATGTAATGGATTCAGCTGCAATTCAAACTCAGCTCTCAGATTCCTTAATCTGAGCCGCTACCCATTAATCCGTCATGCCTCCTCATATATTTATGTATATATTTATTTTAGGTGTGTGTGTGTGTGTGTGTGTGTGTGTGTGTGTGTGAATATATATATGTAAAATGTATACACATAAATAAATATATACACACACACATGCATAAATGGTGTGATGGTTAAATTGACACCATTTTATATTCTTAATTTTGCACATGCATGTAGCTTGCTTTTGATTTTGCCAACTACACAGTATAGGGAGTTGGGCACTATCTGTGAGAAAAAGAGCACAATGTGCTAATTAACAATTGTTTTCCTATCGACCACAAGATTAGACTCTTTCCAAAGTAACTAATAAAGATACTGAACATGCAGACAAAAACAATAACATTAACATCTTTTACAAAAGCCAAATACATGTCAACTATAACCAAGATGAATTTTCACTTAGAAATATCATTAAAAAAAAATACACTACCTCAGTCAACCCGAAAAAAAATAAAATAAAAAAAAATGAAATTAATTATCTATTACAAAAAGTTTAAAACAGCTAACTTTATCCTCAAAAATAACAACACCTGCAAAATCAAAACTACAAAGAACCCACATTATTTACAAGTTCAAATGCACCTTAAGAAATCATGTTCCTGATCAAACCAAGTTCATAAATAATTACATTGGTCACACTACTATATACCTATCCAGACAACTTACATTACACCTATCTGACCACAGCTCTATCTGAACTCATATAAATTCCCACAAACCTACC